>OU612058.1:48686233-49886233 GCA_914767635.1 Melanostoma mellinum
TAATTAATCCTGAGATTGCAGGACGCGCGACCTCCATTTAACCTTTTTGTCTGTTCGGGAAAATTCCCAAAGAGTCGTTTGTTTGCGGGTGCATTGTGCACATACTTTATTGTTTGCATTTTAACCTGGGTAAAACCCATCTTCGATCATTAAATATCATACCATTTAAATTGTTAACTGACCTTTGCCAGATTTTACATACTTTGTGGAGTGTACAAATGTTTACGAAAAGATTTCAGGTCTTATACCTATACTTGTAAAGGTTTCCTGAACAAAAATCTAATTTTATTCCTTTTGGAAAATCGTTCTTTTAATTCTATTTGAAGACCATTTTCAGCGTTGAAGTTGGTTTGGAAATTCCAAGCAAAAATTTCCTGGCGGCCTTTATTGTATGAAACACCCAGTTGTGTGTTTTGATTGATACCCATTCTTTTTATTAATTCCTTTCTTTATTCAACTAATTATACCTACGTACCAATAAATAAACTACCTACGGACCACCCCTTGCTGAGCAGCTGGCATTGGCAGCATATTATCTTGCTACATGTTGCACTATTTTCCTTTAAAATCCACCCAGCTGTTATTTGACAGTTCATCCTAAAATTAAATTCGAACAACATCGCCGCGGCACATCGGTGTGCATATTTATATTTCTGTGTAATAAATAAATAATTAATTAATCATTCTTTATTATTAATTAATATAGTAGTTTGCTAAAATCCAAGTTGTGGATTCGGTGGTAATTTGTTTTGTCGGGAAAAAAGTGCAACAATCATTTTGGATTGTAATCGTTTGCCCATATATCCAGTAATGAAAGTTTTTTACAGCAAATAAAACGGACAATAATTCTTTTTCAATTTGTGACTGTGTATCTTGTTTCGCTTTCTGATAAGGCTCTATAGTAGGGGAGCCCGAGCCGCTAAATTTGCAGTTACTAAAGCGTCATTGGGACTTATTGGATTGTGAAGTTTGCGTTCTAAAACGAAAAAAAGTGTATGGCAGTTTTTCATTTTAGTGGGGCGATGGGCGTGTATGAGCTTTTAAAAATGTAAAAAAAAAAAACAGTTAAATTGAAATACTCGAGCGCGTCAGATTTTCATAGAGTATACGCGCTTTGTCTTTATAACGGATATATATTAATCTGACGATTTACTGGGGGCAAATGGGCGTAAAGAGAGGTTAAAAAAACAAAAAATAAAAATTTATTCGAGCGTGTCAGATTTTCAAAGTGTACTCTAAAAAGTGTATATTTCAATAATCTGACAATTTGAGTGGGGCGATCAGTCATGGCTGATTATTAAAAATGTAAAAAAAAACACGTGACCTTGAAATACTCGAGCGCGTCAGATTTTTATACAGAGTTATCAACTTGATGTCTTCGTCCTCCAGGAAGATAATCTGACAATTATATGGGGGCGTACTCTTAGTCTGACAATTTTAAAGTAACAATTCTTTGTTGTTTCTATTTTTTGTTACTGAATGCAATCAAAAAATATGTACACATATTATGTATTTAAAAATTTTGTATTGAAATTTTGTTGAAAATACTTTTAAAAAAATCCTGAAAGTTTGAGCCCTTAATATTAATTTTAAGTGCTCGATCAAGAGGTGTGAAGATTTTTCATTGAAAATACACGGAAACTCTGATTTTTTATTTTTAAATTTCTATAACTCAGCGGCATTTCATGGGATCGCTTTAACCGAAGATATTTTTTTCTCAAAATTGAAAGCTCTACAAAAATGTTCTTTTTGGCAAAGTCGTTACTCATACCGGGAAGGTGGTACGGGCCACTTAACCAGATTTTTGCATAAAATTCACGTTTTGTCGCAGTTATCTCGTAAAACAAACGCTACAGAAAAATTGTAAATTACAAACTTGTAGAGAATTTAGTTTTCTACAAAAAAAGTCTTATGGACCAATTGCTAATATCAATATTAACCGAGATATTAACCATCATATATTATACATTTCACTGACGATTTTACCTCAATCTCCCCAACCAAAATGTGAGATTATATGTTTTCCGTAATCCTGATAAAATTACCTTCAAAATAAAAAAAAAATTAATCGCGCTCGAGTATTTCGAAACATCGATTTTTTTTTACATCTTTGTTACTCGCCTACTTACGAAGGCCCCGCTCAAATTGTCAGATTATTGAAATATACACTCTTTTCGATGTAATCAACCTACAATCTTTTAATCTGACGCGCTCGAGTATTTCCGATGATCGACTTTTTTTACTAATCTGACGGGCTGCTCTCAGCGAACGCCCCAACATTTAGGTTTAATATATGGTCGGAGTACATTACATGGTGCAAGGTTTCTCCCCATATGATTTTCTGACGCGCTCGAGTAACGCGCGAAATCCCCTCTTGGGCTCCCCTACTACTACTTGCAAATGACACGATTATATTATTGTGAACAACACCCAATTCCACTTTGACTAGAATCGCTTTGTATCGAAATTGGACTATGCGTATTAAATGGTGCCAGTGTTACTGTTTTACATATTTCTGCCTTTATTTGATCCACAACCAGAGTATGTGTTTCAGTCCACACAAATGTTGAATCTTTCTTTAAAATACATCTTAACGGAGAACTTATTTCAGCTAAATTGGGAATAAAATTCCTAATATAATTTATGACACCTAAGAAATTTTGTACTTCCACTTTATTTTTTGGCATTTCTAACTTTTTAATGCTCTCAATCCTGCTCTCATCAATTTGAATGTTTTTCCCATCAAATACCAATCATAAGTATTTCACCTTAGGTAAACAGTACTGAAATTTTTTTACATTGAATTTAATATTATTTTCTTGTTCTCTGATTAATAGGTTTCTTAAATTGTTATCATGTTCGTCCTTAGTTGTTCCCATGACCAAACTATCGTCTATGTATATCATAACCCCCGGAAAATCTCCGACACTATTTGTGTTCATCCTCTGAAAAACTTCTGGTGCAGTGGTAATTCCAAACGGAAGACGATTAAACTGATAGTTACCAAAAAGGGTCGCAAAAGTGCACTATTCCCATGACTTTTATATCTCGTAGCATATTACTTTATTCGGGAATTTTAAAGGGCCTAATCAGTTTGCGCAAATCAATCAAAAAGTCTTCAAACGCCTCACCTGTCTCCTGCTTTTGTTTGTAAAACATACATCTATCATACAGCGTGTTTGATTTCGAGGCGCAATACTTATCAAATGATTAGAAACACCTTGTCGAGAAATTTCAAACGTTTTATATGTCTTTCTTGCTGAGTCGCCTATTTGGTTAAGAAACACAGCAATTTTCTTCTCCTCTGGTTACTTATCCAGTCCTGCTGCTACGAGGAATATCTCAAAATAATCTTTAAAATCTGCCCAGTTCTCTGTAGGATTATTGGTTATATCCAAATCCTCCAGTTTTTTAACGAATTCCATTACATATTTGCTTTATAATTGGCTTAATGCAGTGCGTCTGTTCACTTGTTGCGTCGCAATTTTCTTCTTTGCTACTAGTTCCTTTGCACGATTCACTTTTACACCTAGATCGCAATATCATATTCGATTTTCGGTTATTTTTTCCGGCTGCGCCATGTGGAATCTTAGTAAAACACTTGACTCATGAGACTGACATTTTATTACTGAATGGTTGACTTAAGATAGCTTACGTGTTCGTGTATACATGATCTTATTTACCGTACTCATAACGTGTGTGGGTGACATGAATACTTGTATGTACTTTGTATTCATAGATTTACTTATATACAAAGGTACTCAATCCCACGACTCTGCAGGATATCTGCTCCACCAAGATCGGCAAATGACCAATCGAATCCTGTGATGTCGAAGAAGGGTTTCCACACCAGAGGCAAAATCTTTCTGAGGTTAGGTAGAAGAAAAGTGCGTAGCTCCTTAAAAAGGATGAATCAAACAGCAGCCATACAAGAAGCAAATTTTCAACAAGAAATCAGTTCAACGTACGCAGGAGGCTAATAGAACTCCCTGCTCACGCCAAAACATCAACTTTGCTATTAAATTTTCTGCATCCCCTTAACGAGTGTCAACGTGTACAGGAACTCCTAAATCATCGAACGGACCTTTTGGCTGAAATTTGATGAAAATTGAACCTATGAAGTGTATTGCCTGTTTCGTCCAACACTTTTTTTATGGAATTTGATTTTTATGATGGTAGGCCAGCCATGCGCTCATGTTCAAAACTAAAATTTCAATTACCCATATCAATCCAATGGGCTCACAAAATGCATCAAATATTGTGTGACAGGAACGCCTTGTGAAGGACACTCTTGCCGAAGTTTTATCACAAACAACAAGCAACAGTTTATAATTGGCTATCGCTGTGTATCGTATATATAGTATACTTGATGTTCAACAAGGTAGCCCTTGAAAAATATCATCCAACACCCAATTTTCATTGTACACCGAGCTGATGCGATGGTCTTGTGAGCCTTTAACATTGTGGCAAACATCACCATCAGCATCAGCATCACAGTATCCGTTTTTGCAACAGCAACAGCACTGCATGCCGGACGGTGTATCAAGTTGAAAAATAAAACTAATTACATCTTGCCACTCAGGTGTGCACATGTATAGGATGTAGGTAGGTACATAAGTGTACTCTTGGTGCTATGATTGAAAAGTATTTGAAATAAATTTCTAAAGCAGACATCTGTAGTTTAGTTCCCTCTTGCCGTTCTCCTCCATACAGTTACAGACTTTGCACTTATATCAGTTTTCTTTTTTTGAATTTAAAATGATAAAATCGTCGGTGTTGTGTATTTTGGGACAGGGATGTTACAGGTTGGTGGCGGACTTCAAAATTGAATTTGAGGGCCACAGGTGTCAACTCAAGAGCTCAGAACTATACGTTCAATGGAGTGTACAGAGGTGAATATTTGACCGCACAGCACAAATGTGGAAAAGTCTACCCAGATTTTTTTTAAAAAGGGCCTTACAGACAAGTACCGAAGACATTTGTCCAAAACTTCGATCAAGTTTGAATTGATTCTTACTCCAATTAACAAAAATGTAAGATAGTCAAGTATAAACGGAGTTTTTCTACGAAATGGGCGTTGGAAATTTTACCTGACACAGCTCGTAAAAACCTCGATCAAATTCAAAGCAAACTGAAGAACCATCTTGTCGTTTTTTTTGCAGGGTTATGAGGGTGTGGGCCGGAAGCTAAAAGAAACTAGTATTCGTGACCTTTTAACCAACAGGCACTCAGAAACCCATTATAAGATCCCACGACAAAAGTGAGGGACACAAATTCCACTCTCTACACACATTCAGTTCGTTCGGTTGCCTCTCGTGTAGCATGTAATTTCAGCAATCCGTGAAGTGTCTAAACCATTAACGAGTTTCGAAACATCCCTTTAAGTCTGATGCAGCTTTGTCTTTTAATCCCTGTAACAGTGTGCCATCGCAGTTTTTTTTTTGTAGGCCATGTGTCAGTATAAAATGTTGACCTAGACTGCATCCCTACAAAGTTCGCCTCCAGCTCCAGCCCCCATCTAAATCTTTTGACATGACGAGCGACAAACTCAATATGTTGTACTATACGAGTATGTACCCATATTTGAGTTGAGCACTGCAGTTGTACCAAAATGCTCATGCAGGAAGAGAGTCTGTCATCGTTGCTGCAACGCTGACAGCAAGTAGATTTAGACAGATGTAGCAACACACAGCAGCAGCTGTCATCATATTGAAATTCAAGCCAACATTTCTCATCATTCGAATCTTTTATTTCGTAGACAAACCGGTTGGTTGGTGGGTGCTTTTTCTGATGATAGCAGGAGATTTCTTCCTTTTTTTTCCTTCCATTCGTTTTTGTTTTGTATTTGAGGTGGTTTTGGGAAGAAATATGAGAAATGCATTCCACCCACGTTGAATTAAAGTCTTGCCTCGTATGAAACCAAGGACAACATTCAATCCGGTTGTCTCTCTTGTCTAATATTTAACGTTGGATCCTTGCACCATTGCAGCTGGCCTATGTTTTGCTCTGATACACAGGCAAAGTTTTTCAGAAATTCGATACCAAATTTTCCTGATGGGGACCGAGTTGTGTTTTGTTTTGTGAGAACTATGTCATTATGTAGTCAAAGAGGTAAATGAAATCGATTACCTACTTTTTGTTTCGTTTTGAAGTTTTTTCAACTCCATCATTATTCATGACTTTGGAACTGGCTGAAGGGATAACGATGGCCCTTAGCTAGACTTACTTCAATGTTTCCTTTAAAGGAAAATTAATAATGTCTACAAAGTTTTACAAGTGAATCTTCTTTTATTCGTGAGCTAAATATTTAGGTACGTTTAAGGAAAACGGCTTGAAGAGGGTCTTATCAGCTAAGAGAAAGTGGAACGAATTGGAGTTTTGAATACACTACACACAATTCAGTTACGAGAGGATGAGTAAAAAGTAAAGAGGTGCTCATGTAATTGAGGCCACTATCGTGTTGCTTAAAAAACTTTTATTTTATCGGGGTATCATTCTTCGAGTGAATATTTAAGGTACCTATTAAGTTTCTGTTAGCTGAGAATAAAAGATTTTTGTTGGTTTGAAAAAAGTATAACCCGCCTTTCAATCCTCACTTAAGCCTTTATTAATCCGTTGCGCTCTTTGTGATATCCGATGGCTTAGTGTATAGTAAAAGAGAATAGAGTGAGTGCTAGGTTAAGCTTACCGCCTCGAGCTTAAAATAAATTCTACGGTTTTCATTGATTAATTTCAGTCCGTCCGTCGAGCTGAGAGCTTGTTCCATAGTTTTAAAGGCCAGAGGCTCCCCCAAACCCGACTAGTTTCCAGAAACATGGCCTGTCAACTTTCTCAGCTTTGAGAGTCGGATTGAACCAATTTTGCCAACTTATGCGGTAGTTTGTTTGCATTTACAACAGGGTGTCTTGGGATCCTTAAATGATTCCATTTTGTAGGTTCTTTTTTAATTAAATGGAACTACTATGGCACTGAGGTTGCTGCATCGAACAGAAGTATTCTGGTCAGAGTTACCCCCAATCCGGGAATTCGGGAATGCGACGAATTGGATTGGTTTTGCAACACCTTCTTCATCAAATGAAAGTTTGAAATTGGTGCAAGTTTTGAACTGGAAAAGATGATGAGGAGGAGGTGAGTAGAAGTTATCCTGAGTGTCTATGAAACGAAGTGGCAGAATAGTGAATACCAGGAAACCGGGTTATGTAAAGACAAAATCCTTCAAGATGAGGATAGAAACGGAAAAACTATTTGGCTACATATTGACCATTTCGAAGTCTGCTGTCCGTTTGATGTCTTCAAAATTGGTGATGCGAAGAACGGTGTAGAATATGGCAGCATTTAAAAAAAAAAAAATATTTATTCGTTGGCGGTGATTTGAATGGACAGGTCAAGAACACAAACGGGGGCTATGGAAACTACCTGTGATGCAGCTCCAAGAATCCTCCTGGTATTCTAGATAGGTATGTATATGCAAGTCGCAGGGACATGATCAAGGAATCGAGCATTAAACAAAATAGACGCCTTGTGACTTACAGCGCATGGAAATGACTTATTGGCTTATTATTATCGTCCAATTGCACTAACTTCCCACTTTTCCAAGGGCATGGAAACGTTGATAACTCGTTAATGAACGACAGTACGGCTTTTGTAGCAAAACTGGTGATTTGATGGCATATCTCATCGAAAAGTGGAACCAATCTTTACATTGTTTTGGAGAAAGTAAGGTTATTACACTTGATATTTCTAAAGCATTTGATAGAAATTGTCATCAGGCTTTCTTATCGAAAATGCGGGTAACTACCTTTCGGACCGTTCAATATAAGTTGTGTTGGATGGTTTCAAGTCTGATGCTCACCTTGTAAAAGCTGGTGTGCCCCGGGCTCCGTTTTTTCTCCGATTCTCTTCCTTATCAACATTAATGGTCTCTTATCTAAAACTTCTAATCCTCTCAATTGCTTTGCTTACGACTCAACCCTCAGCTTTTCGTATTCGTTTCCAAATTCACATCCCTGCTCTTCGGATGTGGAACTAGAACGGCTGCGTAAGAAAATCTCATTGAATTCTGAACTTGACAGCACTGTTACATGGGGTAGTAAAAGCTGAGTAGAATTCAAAGATTCGAAAATTCAATGATGTCTCCAAAGCTTAACCCATTTGCCATTATCTATGAATGGTGCCTGCATCCAAGAAACCGAAAAGCTGTCAGTACTTGGTGTGTGTGTAAACGATGACCTTCGTTGGAATGATTACCGCCGAAAATGCTGCTTTTTGAGACGAAGCAGGAGATTCTTGGCCCCTTCTGACTGTATTTGAAGATGTCAATATTTCAGCTGACCAAATTTTGCGTAGCAAGGTGTTTTGCGTCCCTTTTGGAACCATCTGTGAAGACGGAAATGTGATTTTCTCATATTACCCTGTTTTCCTCCCAGCTTTCGGTATGTTTCTATGGCCTGAAAGCGATTTTAGCTTTTTCTTTCTCTTTCTTTGAAATTTTCTTTCTCTTTCTTTAAATTTTCGCCGTACCTGATAAGTTTTTTGGTATACCGTTTATGGTGGGTGGAAGTATGTCTGGAATGCTACGTTTTTTCGTAGGGTTGACATTCAGCCCACAGTTTTTGGCACAGCTGATGAGCTTATTTAGAGCTGTCTGAAGAAGTTCACAAAGGGTTGTTGTGAATTTTCTCGAAGTAATGATGACGATGTCATCGGCATAGGATACGGCTTTTATTCCACTCATTCCTAGTTTAACCAGGATTTGGTTTACTACTAGAAGCCAGAGTGGAACACTCCTCCTTGAGGTGTCCTTTTACAAGTTTTGACCCTAAGGGTGCTTGCACCAACTTTTCATTTTACTATTTTTGTTTGGAGCATAGAGTCTATCGAATTTGATAGCGTTGGCTCGATATTTATGGAGTTTACTGCCAGGCAAATGACACTGTATTCAACGTTCGAAGAATGCAGCCAACGTGTACACTTTATACTGGATTGACTGTTCAATGGTTCCGACTATTTTATGAAGTGCTGTCTAAACTGATTTGCCCTTTAAAAATGCATGTTGGACCGTAGGGATCACATTGTTATTCAGTTTTGTTCGATTATCAGTTTCTATAAGTCTTTCTTGAGTTTTGAGTAGAAAGGAGGATAGGCTTATTCAGGGGCGAACGCAGAAAAATTTTTCGGGGGGGTTTTGAAAAAATATATTAAATATTAACGAACAATTTGTTTTTAACATTTTTATGCTTTTTTTATACTCTTTATTGATTCGTAAAATACATTGCTGGGAGCAATCCTAACTAATATTATAAATGTGTAATGTGTAGTTCTGTCTGTCCAGCTTTCTGTGTTACCGTCTCCCGCCCAAACTACTCAGCCGATTTGAATGAAATTTGGTACATAGATGGCCTAGAACCTGAGAAAGGACATAGGCTATGCATTTTATCCCTTTATTCTAATGAGAACGAGAACGTATACGGGAACATAGAAACTACAGCACCGATTTTAATAATTCTTCTACCGTTGGAACGCCTCACTATCCTCAAGTAACATAAACTTCAACTCATCCCCATATTCCTACAGGAACAAGAGTCCTTACTACTATAACAAGTACGAAAGAATCTGCCGCCCAAACCACTGAGTCGATTTAAGTAAAATTTTATACAGAGATGATCTAGAAGGACAAAGACTTCAATTCATCCGAATATTCCCACGGGAACCAGTCCTTACTAATATCATAAATGCAAAAGTAGCTCTGTCTGGTCGTCCCGCCCAAACAACTGAACCAATTCAAATGAAATTTTGTACAGAGGTAGTCTAAGACCTATTTTATCCCAATTTCTACGGGAACGTAAACGAGAACTTAGAAACTACTGCACCAATTTTAAAAATTCTTCCACCTTTAGAATGCTACACTATCCCCGAGCGAGTAACATAAGCTTTAACTCATTCCCATATTCCTATGAGAACAATCACCATATTCCCTCGGGAACGGGAGTCGTTACTAATATTCCAAAAAGTCCAAAATTAAATCTGTCTGTTTTTTTTCTTTGTTTCATTATTCCCATGGGACTTACTTGTACTTACTACTTGTAAGTAAATAATTCTATTTGGCAAAATATGAAAAAAGTAAGAAGATAGGTTACTGAAAAATTCAAATTGCTGCCGCAAGTCAGCTAGTATTTTATAAAATTAAATCAATGCGGCTTGGAACTTTTGCCATTTTTATATTTATAAAGTCCTCATAGTGAACCTCAATACTTTTATAGATGTTCAACAACATCAAACCGTTCAGTTGCTCCTCGCTGGTTCTTCCTCGCAGAAAAGTTTTTAATCTGCGCAGATATGAAAAAGATCACTCGCTTGAAGCCACGGATACCGGAAGTGTGGCACCGATCTGCATAAAATAAATGAACTGTTTTATATAGGGACGAATCGCACACATTTAAGGTGTCTATAAAGTTGTTGGGCTGTTTTTATTTTGGCATACTCAAGCAATGTTCATTGGTTTGCATATGCTTATTCATACATAAGTATACCCTTTCCTAGTTGCCATTGTCGATCCCATTCTTATACAAAGCCAGAGCGACTGGTTTTTAGTATGTGTGATGAAAATTTTAATTTTCGTTAGTTTTGAAGCGACCAATGCGATGTGTTTGCACTTTGCAAATATAAATGGGAAAGTGAGTTTTCATATATTTCTATCGCAGGTCCCATTTTATACTACCCAATACTACCTCCACATCAACATATAAAATTTACTTACACTAGAAAAGGGTGATCATGCTAAAAACATACCAAAACCAAAAAGTAATTCCAAAACATATGAACTACCTGCAAATTAACTTATCGATAGAAATGGATTCCGCATTTGGAAGGATTTCTTCAAAAATTTTTGACAGAATGAAATTTTCAGATGAATTTTATGCTTCCATGTTTTATATTTTGATTTTTGTTTTAAAAAACTAGTGGTTATTTTTTTATTTCAAAAATTTCGGGGGGGGTTTCAACCCCCAAAACCCCCCCCCTGCGTTCGCCCCTGGGCTTATTGGTCTGAAATCTTTTGGTTCAGTTAGCAAGGGCTTACCGGCTTTGGGGGGAAAAAATGAGAATGGGAAGATTTTTTTTTTTTTTTGAAACAAATCGAACGAACTTCCTCTAATTCAGTTCTTGGTTTTAAATTTAAAAATTTTCGAAGATACTAAGCACAGAAAACAGTTCTTTCTTTTGAATGTGTAACAAACTATCTGGAATCTTCAAGAAACCAATGCTGCGTAAGAGCTACGCTTCAAATATCAGAACAAAACAAGTGACAAGACCTTAATGACCATATATATATATAAACTTAAATGGCGAGAAGCTTTCATGCCGATAGTCGTTATTGATGTAAGATTATAATGAAATATGATTTAAGTGAAAATAGACTTAAATGACGAGAAAACAAAATGACGAAAGATCTTCATAACTTTGAATCCAAAGGATTGAATGCAATTCAATTCAACGTAAATTTTGTCGCCAAAAAACCTAAACGAACCTAAACCTAAATGACGAAAATCCCTTACGACGTAAGATCTAAGTGACGAAACATCTAAATGAAGGAAGATCTTTGTAACTTAGACGCCAAAGAAATTAATGTCATACCGACGAAAATGCAAGATGTCATTTGGTTCAAGAATCTTGAACTTAATGACGAAAAACCTAAATAACGAAAGACCCGAATGACGATATAAACCTAATTTAGGAAAAACCTAAATGATTTAAGAAATAAATGAAGGAAGATCTTCATAGCTTTGAACCGAAAAGATTGAATTCCATACTGACGCACATACTATCGTCAAATGTCGAGAATTTTGAACTAATTCACGAAAGACCTTAATGACGAAGAACCTAAATGACGAATTACCTAAATGATGGATGATCTTCACAACTGTCAATCCAAAGGACTGAAAGCCATACTGATGAAAAACCTATCTTCAAAAAGTCAAGAAACTGGAATTCTTTAATTTGACGGAACTTTTGGTCGCTTGTTAGTTGCCTTTTCCTCAATGCTAAATATGAAATCTCTTATCGCCACCTGTCAATTCACTATTCATACGGAAACACCCACACAACAATACAAGAAGGCCACAAGAAATAAGAACCTGCTAGTTTCTCATTCCTTCCACAGTCGATGACACGTCAGTTATATTCTGAACAAAAATAAGTCATTGCATATCGGTGCGAATTTATTTATGTATTATTATATTTATCACAATCATGAACATCATCATCATCATCGTTCATATCCGACTGACTACCTTATTTCACCTATCAAAGACTGTTTCCAGCTGCCTTGAGTGTCAAACTATGTAAGAGCGGCATAACACAAAAACAATCTGCTTCCGTTGTGAACACAAACATTATCTGAAAAGCAAACATTTCTGCCAACATAAGCTAGATCCTTTCTACTGGCATCTCTCCCCTCCCTGTGTCTGTGTGGTTGGAAGGAGTGAAATAATAATTGAATTGGAATCCAAGCGTCACATTTATGATATGGGGGATATGAGGAAATGGTTCTTGTGAATGGTACATTTTAAGCGTGTCGTCGTCGGTCGTTCTCATATAAAAAAAAAAACATGGAATGAGGATACTACTCCTTTATATGTCTTTATAATAGAAAACACACAAAAAGGACTGGATTACGCCTCTTTAATAATAACATTTCTGAAGTTTATACTTAAGGTTAAATTTTCAATGCTTAAAAAAAGCAAGTTGAGGCATCATCAGACAACTGGCAATGGCAATGGCAACAGCAGGCAGAGGGTGACTATGGGAAGAAAATGGTCATAATATATGCCAAGGCGAAAATATGATGTTTTTACATTTAAGCGGCTGTAATGAGATAAACGTCTTGTAGCAAATTTCTTGGCATAATTTATTTGCACAAGCAAGTAATTAGTTTCTTGTTGAAGTCATTGTTTTTAAGCTGCTTTTATTGAAACGTTAAAATGGGATGCTTTGCTTTGGAATGCTATACTTAAATGCTTTGTTTGAAAGGGGACGACCGTCACCGACACGACCGACGACTCGACGCAACGATACGTTTGTCGTCGGTAAAAGGATAACATTTAATTGATTTATTTACAGTTGAGTGAATTTGTGTGCGGTAATTAAAGTGAGAAGGATAAATAGTGACAAGTGAAGCAAGATTTGAAGCTTGGATGAGTATCACTAAAACAATTTAAATATAATTAGCGCGTTTGACAATCTGATTTGAATTGAACTCGATGTGCATATTTATAATTACATGGGGATAAATAGAGACATCAGTTTTGCAGTAGCCTTGGCCTCCTTTCACCAGAGAATGGCTTTCAAAGAAAGTGCGGGCAATTTAAGCTGTAGTCTGTAATTAGGTATATCAGTTTAGGGCCTGTATCGATTGTAAATAAATTAAACAAATAGGGTGGAGCAACAGAGTTGATGGGACTTTGTGGGGGAATGGAAGAGGCCTGCAATTTTTTGCCGAGTACCAATAGCTAATCGAGAATGTGCTTTTCATGGCAATGAAATTGTTATCATAGGACTTTGTCAATTCCTCACGAAAGCGCTACACGTGAAAAAACATTTTTTGTTTTCATTGATGTTTCTGAGATTCGAATATTCCATGTAACAGGCAGACCCACTAACCATTACGACATGGCTCGCCACCGGGCACCAAAATTCGGTGATAAGAAAAGAAAAAGACTTTGGTAATGCTTTCGAAACACTCAGTCTCAGTGAGAATATATACTAGACGCTTTTAGAAAACCCGAACGTCGAAAGGCGAAACTATAACTGTAATGCGACAAAATCATTTGCCAGACAAACTGTTTGATCAGTTTTTAATAATTTTTGCTCTTAACCCTCTAATGCCTACAACCGAGTTCAGATGAACCCAGGACCTCCTAAATTTCTCTTAACAATGTCTTGTGAGGAGTTTCGCCGATTCTGGACAGCTAAGTGAGAGAGCGCTTTTTATGGCAGTGTTTTTACTCTCGGAGGTCCTGCCAAATCTACACTAAATTCAATATTTGTAGAAAAATAAGTGAGTATTTCATTGAACTCCCAGTTACTGAACTCTGAACACAATGTGTTGTCATGTCATGTCCTAACCATTACACCTTGGACACCACCCTTTAAGTATTTAACCGAAAAAATATAAAGAACAATCTGGTGAAAACTTCATCATTGCATTGAGAGGCACTGATGAGAACGTATCATACTTGCGGTGTAAAAGTGCTTTTGTTGAAAAATCTAGTCTTTCTGGGGTGGCTAAAGTAGGATTTATTAGACTTTAATACACGGGTATTAATACCGGAGTTAATGTTGCGCTCAAATTGTGGAAGCATAGGAATACAACTGCCTATTGTCCCAAAACACTATTTATTAAAAAGGCGATTAAAGACGGTGAAAAATGTAGCAATACGACGATAGTCAAGAGAATCAATCGATATCAATTCAATGCAATGATCAGGGAGTCACCTGACCAAATATGAGAATCCTACACCAACCAATTTGTTTTGGAAGGGTTTGGAGTTTATAAATTGTAGTTAGATAAAAATACGTAAAATACTTCCTGAATCGTTTCAATCTCAGGGCTTTCCAACATTTTGGGTGACTTTAAATATATGGTCATTTTAAAGAAAATAATCCTTTACACACATACCAACTACTGACTACTTTTTGGTTTGATTGAAGTATATATCATACATTTAGAGTTGTATTGAGACTTGAACTTGGAGGATATGAGCCGTACTATTAAGGCCATCGTAGGTTTGAATTAGAAGTGATCTCTGTATTTAAACTGACATACATCAACAATTTTTCAAAAGTTCATGGATGCTGATGCTTTATAACTTAATCAGAACCAGGAAGGCTCTTCCTGGTTCTGGTTTGTAATCGCAACTGTACGGATAGTTTCAGAACCGATGATGGACCTAGTGCTGGTGATGACAGAAGATCGCAGCTCTCGCCCGTCTTGCACCTATGCTTTTTTCTCAAAATTTGAGACGTACGCCATCTTAGAGTAAGCGTTAGGAAATTAAAACGGATGCAGAGAAGTATCTGGGACAGCTGATTTCTTCTCAACGCTCAAGGAATGCAATACTTTTCTGAATATGGTTTCTTAGTTTAATTCATTTAGCCGTGGCTGGGTTCCATGTGACGGCTTCCATCGAAGATTGGATATGTCAAGAAAAATAATCGTAGACGAATATTCATACGTTGGATGTAGACAGATTAAGTGTATGCTAATGGTTCCCAACGTTTAAAATAAAGCTGTAACATTTTTGCTTACTCTTAGTAGAAAAGGCTGTAACTTTTTGGTTTTGTCATTCTCCTTCGCTTTAGTCTAACTAGGTACACTCTGTAAATCCTGAAGAGAAATTGATGACAACTCTGAGCTATTTCTGTTGAGACTGTGCTGCATTTATTTGAATCAGGTTTGACTTAGAAAATAAATAAAATAAAAAGGGTTGTCACGAAAGTTATTGAAACCTAAGACCCTAACGCATTTCCAGGACCTACAATTTTATGTCGATTTTAAACAGCTAGTTTAGAAAGGCTTTTTCACTGCAATTACTTTCAGGGAACTTGCCAATGTTTTTTCTTTAATGTTCCTCTGAATCAAACCTCGAATCTACAACGTTACAGTTGGGCATGCTTAGCATTACGAAACGTGCTTCACGTTTTAGTTTCTTTTTATTGTAGCCACTTACATTTGAAAAGCTATACCCTAAAAGGTTGCTGCTAGGTGTCCAATCAACCAATTTTTAGGTTTCCATTTTCTAGTTAGTATTTTAAAACCTCCTATAGAAAAAATGTCTCTGCATTTCATCCCAGCATCACTGGGAATGGGTTTTTGTCTAAGCTTTTATCCAATAATCTCCGACATCTTTCTCAGCACCAGAACCAGTGATGAGAACCGGTGCAGGTTTTTTTCTCTGTCATTCTCACTAATGAGGGTTCTACTTAAGACTGAATCTGTCGAGAGCACAATCCTAGATGGCGTTATCCGAATGGAGAAAGACTAAACAGAATGCTTCCTCACGTTTGAGAAAGCAGAAAATTTGTTGGTTTTACAACAGGATATACGGGTTGTTCGCCTTTACCTTGAATTCAAAAGTGTTAATGATAACGGAATATATTCTGACCACTCAATTAAATGAATGAATAAACAATTAAGGATTTAGTAATGCACTTCGACTTTGAAGATCTTTTGTGCTCTCTGCTTAATTGAGTGATAGTGTCTAAATAGACCTCATCGTCCATAGTTTAGTGTCTTTTATGCAACTAAGGACCTGCGATACCTTTATTAACCTTAGCTTCTTTTTTACTTCTTAGCATAATCCTCACATTTCTCTGTTTGGTTTATGAGGTCTTCGCAGTCTCTTGGAAGTCGATGGGGAAATTCTTCTACATTGAGAGTACCAAGTTAATAAAAATTAAATAATTAAATAGGGTGACGCAATAGAGTGGGGAGCCCCGGGGCCTAGCGTATTTCGCACAACCATGCCTTGTAAGGTAGTTTAGGGGATCTTCAATTTTCTAGAGATTCCGAAAGGTTAATCGAGAATGTGCTTTTCATGTCGGAGGACATTGTAAGGACGTTGTAAAACATTTTTTATTTTCTATTGAGATTCGAACCACGAACCTTCCGCGTAACAGACACCAATGTTAACCATTACGCCACGGGTACCACTGAGTAAAAACTTATATAAATCAATTATATAAATAGGGTTTCATCATAACAGAGCTTTTGGAGGCCCAGTGTCTAGTTGATGTCTCTGAATTAAACCTTTTGAGGAATGAAGTGGATCTAAGATTGTAGGTATTTCAGAAGGCGGAGGACGCAAAAGACGATACATACTTGTGTTAAAATAATTTATTGTATTTTTTAAGGGTTCGAACCGCTAACTTCCACATTACAGGCAGATATGCTTTTCAACTGGATCACAAGTTAAAACTGAACTTTAAGCAATTTCCAAATCTATTTCCAGTGATTCTTACAGCTTTTTTCCTCCGATGTTTAGATTTCATTTCATCTGGCTCTCTGTTACTATAATAGTTCCGGTTCTCTGACCCGTTTCCAAATGTTTACTGTTTTTCTAACTATGTAAAGGGCGTTTATTAATCCTTTAAGAACAATCGTCTTTCGAATATCTTTACCTTTTCAAGAACAAAACTTTGTATTTTTTTTTTTTTTGTAGTAACCTAATTTCAGAGAGCATATTAAATCCTTGATTTGCGGCTCTCACTAGAATTCTCTTAATAAAGTTCCAATCATTGTATGCAACATTTTCGGCCATTTAAAGGAAACGTTTGGCGCTTTTGCTCTAAAAGAGTCAAATGTTTCCTTCACATGACCGAAGTTGTTTCATTTTTATTTTTTATTATTTAGGGAATAGGTGACGGTCGGCTCTGTGTGGCTTGGGTCCTATGGTGATTTGGTGCAAAGCGTTGGCACACCGCGCCATTTATTTTCTTTAGAAAGTATGTGACTAAGAGGCTTTGTTCCTTGATGTTTATGAGTAAATGTAGTTGTTGTGAATACAATTGGAAATTGTTGGTCCGGTATTTTACTACACTCTTCGAAAAATGAAAAATGTCTATCTTGCATTAAAAAATTGTGTGCCTACTTTTTTGCGTCGCTTGAGTACCTTGAGAATTTTGCGTACTTTACATATCTACCTTGCGTATTTTGCTTGCTTTGCGTATTCCACGTATTTCGTATAATTTCCGTAGTTTGATTAGTTTCGTTATTTACTTAGTTTAAAACAGCTCAATGGCTCATCATGGTATCATTCCGTATGTTACTCAGAGATAATGCAGTATTCTAATCTTAAAGAAAACTTTTAAATCGGTCTAGTAGTTTCTAGGTTCCCTTTTACATTTCCGTTCGCGTCCCCTTTGGTGTAAAACAAAAATAAATAGGGTGGCGGAACAGAGCGAGGAGCCCCTGGGCCTAGCGCATTTCTCACAACCACGCCTTGTGCCGGAATGGAGGGGACCTACAATTTTCTGTCGGTCTGCTGGGATCGAACCTCGAACCACTGGGTTAGCCGGTGGACATGCTAACCATCACGCCACGGGTACCACGTAGGTGTAAAGGGATGAAATATAGCGTTTAGCCTTTTTCAGGCTCTACGCTATCTCTTTACCTCATCTCATTAAAATCGGTTCAGTAGCTAAGCCGTCAAAACACACCAACCAAACTTATACTTATTAGTATGGATAATTACTTTCACACACTCACATTTGTGACTTCTTCTTTTTATCCGAAAACCTGGACGATTTGCGTTTTTATTCTTCTTTTTTTCTACAGAGACGAGTGGTTGAACTCTCCTTTTGCTTTTTCATGCAGTTTACTTTTCTTAAAAATCTATGATATCATCTTTTTAAGTAATTTGTTCAAACTGCAAATATGTACATATTTTTAACTTACTACACATCAATTCGTTTAGTCTACCACACCCTCACCAGGCTAATTGGCTTAAATAACACAATTCATGTATACGAATGGACTTTTTGAAAATAACTTACACGAATAGAGAGGATAACCAAACAGTTTAATTCTGTCTGACTTAACTTGTTGAAGCCATTTGCATTGCATGAAGTGGGCGAAGGACAATAGTGATCAAACAATTGTTCATATGCAATTTATAATACCCTTAAATGTTACAGCAACTAAATTCCCATGGCATCGATTGTATTATTAAAAGTGAATGGGAATAATTGATTGCAAAACAGTTAAGCTGCATTCTGTTTCTTTTTTTTTTGTCGCTCGCTCACTACATGTATTTAATCCAGTCAAGTTATTCATGAAACCAGCGACATTTCGGAATAAACAAGAGGTAGTTGGATTTTTATTGACTTGTCAACCAAGTTACATCAACGGTTTTTAAAAAATTCGTTTTCCAACTCGAGATTTCGAAAATAAAAAATGGATCTCCACAAGTTTCCATATATTTATGTTATTTTTTGAAAATTATGAGTGGAGCTCTCGTTGTTGGTTTCCTAAAACATCTTTGACAGGATGCTATATATGCCAAAATTTGACATTAATTCTCCGGAAACTTCCGCATGTCCTTATCGACTGGACTGTGTTGCCAAAAATGAATTGAATAAAACAAACATTTAATTGCTCAAACCGCATAATAAAAACTATGTAATGCCACCACCTATGCATCATTTCCAAAAAAAAATAAAATAAAATATAAATAGATAAATTGCCGCTCATGCATAATTTGGATTAATTGAATCCTAACAAGAGTTTTCCCATCCCGAATCATTCCAGTGGGACATTTGGTGCGTTTTAATTAACCAAAATTAATTTTTAGCTTTCTGAGATAATTTATAACTTAATTGTTCACTTCCTGTGTGTGTCGTGTGTTATTGTGCTAAAAACATGGTGCACTTGTGTGTTGAAATGCATTTAATAAATTCACGTGCGGCATACCCTTGAGAGGCATTACAAATAATTACGCATACCCTGTTAAGTAATGGTATGGGTTTAATAAATTTTGTTCTTTACATCCGCCCCCAGAACGTATATGGAATGAATAACAAAAAAAAGGAAAGAAACAAAAACGTGGCAAAACTGTTAAAGCCACATAGCATGCGATTCGTTGTGGTCCTTAAACCTTCGAATTCCTGGCTATATGGTGTGAAGTTCGTTTTCAGCTGTCGCCGCCGTGAACCATTTCAAACACTTTCTACAATTCATTGTTGCCAATGTTGCAACTTGTTTACATTTAACAAAGCAGAAACAACGAATGTGAATTTCTCCAGTCAAGTAGTCTACAGTAGTTAAAATACCTCAGACTTTACGTGAGTAATTTCTTATTGTGCTTTGGTATTGAGTGTGGTTAAAGGTTTTCTTGGCTGTATTTATTTATTTATTAATTAATTTATTTATTTATTTATTTATTATGTAGTTGGTGTAGTTTTAGTAGGTCTACCGCCCCATTTATTAGCTTAATACAAGCTTAAAACAACTCAAACTAAATTAAACTACAAGGATGAGAAACTGTTTAAAAGGAGTACTTTTAGGCAGGGACTTGGAAGATTGAGGTCGAAAAGAAAAGGAAAAGAATTAATCTTACTCATCATGCTGGTTAAGGGTTCGTTGAGACCATAGGATGTACGATGAGCAGGAAGGAAAAAAAATCGGGATGATCCTACGTTTCGGGGATTAGTGTTGAAGGAGATAAGGTCTAAAAGGGGGGAACAGTCAGTGTTACCAGTAAGAAGTCGGTGAATGAATATGATGTCAAAGACATTCCTTCTGCTTTCTAGGGAGTGGAGATTAAGGATTGCGAGACGTTCGCGGGATGGAGGCAGGGTGAGAAAGTTTCTAACATTGTAGAGATCCCGAAGGGCAAACAGCAGAAAACGACGTTGAACACTTTCGATCCTTGAGATATGAACCGCTTGACATGGAGCCCACACTTGCGAAGCATACTCTAGGAGAGGGCGAACATAGGCAATATAGAGAGATTTTGTTACAAGGGGGTTGCGGAACACTTTGGACCATCTCTTGATAAAACCAAGGGTGGAATTAGCTCTTGATATTACTTCGTCAATATGAAACCGAAAATTTCATTCGCCGTCACTGAGAACACCTAAATCTCTGATGAGCTGCACACGGTTAATGGAAAGGGTCTGAAGATGATAGGATCTGGGGTACTTTTGCGAGAAAAAGTTATTGCCTCACATTTGGCAATGTTTACTTCAAGGAAGTTTTTAGAACATCAAGTGACGAATGAATCGAGGTCATTTTGAAGCTTTACAGAATCTCGATCGGATGAAATGACTTTGAAAATTTTTGCGTCATCTGCGTAAAGTGATATAGAAGAATATTGGATGATCTTTTCGACAATGGCAAGGATGAAAAAGATGGGTCCAAGATAGCTGCCTTGGGGCACACCGGAGGTTGCCACAAAAGGAACTTAAAGACTAGAACGGAAACGAACTCTATATTGGTGGTTATCCGAATATGAAGATATCCATTTGAGTAGGATAGGGCTGAATCCGAGGAAGGAAGATTTAAAGAGGATTAAAGTGTGAGAGACTTTGTCGAAAGCCTTGCTGAAACCTTTGGTATTGACGTCTACTTCGTTCCCTTTTTCCATTGCAGAGAGAGAGAGAGAAGAAAACAAACTCAACTAGATTAGTGGTTGTAGACCTTCCCTTACAGAAACCATGCTGCTTGGAGGATATCATTGATTTGCACTTTTAAGAAAGTATTTCATACAGAATACTTTGGAAATACTTAGGGATATGAGAGAGTTTAGCTGTGGGTCTTTAGTTAGAAACTATGGTTTTTGGGCCCTTTTTTATAGATAGGTGAAACTAATTTGATCTCCTGAAATGTTCCATTGAAGAGAGGGCAGATGGAAGTCACCGAAAATAATTATGTCATCATGTGCTTCTGAGATGTCAAGCACTTTGTCAATAGCAGCTACAACCAATTTGTACGAGTCTGTTGGTTGCCCGGGAAAGATGAAGAAACACATCAGGACGATGATCTTATTAGGGAATTTTATTTTTTAGTCTAGTAGTTAGGAAGAGGAGGATGAAACGAAGGACGATTCGTATTTCTTATATGGACAGCGATTAGGACGCCTCTACTTGGGGGTTCGCTATGAGGCTGTTCGTCATCACGAAATACATTGAAAACCGGAGGAAATAGCTCTTGGCTTTTGATGTCCTGGGAAAGGGGTCCAGTAAGTGCAAAAACGTCAAAGGGAAGATTATGAGACTGTGAGTAAAATGAGTGCGTTTTAGAACGAAGACCTCTTACGTTTTGGTAACAAAAAATAGAGGGTGAAGATTGGAAGGTGGATATCTAGATTCAGTGTTAGGAGCGATAGAACTTATCAGTTTCGTTTCGGATTCCTTGCAGGTAAGAGATTCTTTTGGATTGAAAATACCGAGAGAAGGCTAAGAGATCTTTGGAAACTTGCAAAGAAGAGATGTTCATGAGCTCGTGGTATTTATTGTAGAGTTGCCTTAGGTGTTGGGGATCAGAAGGAAGTCCTTAATTTTAATAGACGCTCATAAATAGCTTTTCGTTCTACCGTCTATACACTTATCGTCTGGTGTGTTGTGAAGATTTGCTAAGAACAGACGAATGTTGTCAAAAACTTTACTATCTTTTTACATAAACATTAACTGAGATTAATTAAAACACCTTATTGTTTTGAGACTTTCAGTCTCTTTTCTTTTTCTCGCGTTTCGGGTCAACTAATGATAACAACAAAAAACGAGAAAACGATCAAAAATACGTACCTGAATGCATTTTGGACTGCATGCAGTCCATCATCAGCATCACGACTGATCAAATCAGTTGAATATTCTTTGGTATTGATAATTTAGATGAGAGAAAAGAGGTTCCAAGTAATGTTGCCGCTATCAGCATTGATAGAATGGCTATCTCTCTTTATGAAATAACTTTAATACGCATGCAATTTTCTCTCATCCATGCGGCCAACACTCTTGACTTATTTCTCACTTCTCATCCCGAAAAATACAGGGTTGTGTAGTATCATCTCCTCTAGGCAAATCGGACCATTATGTCATATCGTTAGATTTTTCGCTTTCCGTCACGGTATAAAGATAAAGTCCCTAAAATTGGCAATATGAGAAAGCCAATTGGGATGTTCTGAGTAAAGCAAAAAATACTGTTGTGCCCAAAAGGAAGTAAAAATGTTTGTGTCTTTTGTTAAGAAAGTTAAGAATTCGACCACGCTATCGGTCCCAACGCTCGTTTTCAATGACTCTCCGTATGTCAGCTCCATCGATAAGGCCAATTTGCTGGCAGCTCAATTTGTCGCTAATTCGACACTTCCTGAAAGCACATTGGCCCCACCTGAGCTTGAAACAGTAAATTCTGCTATGAAGCAGATATTTTTCCGAACTCGCTAGGTAGCGAAAGTCCTCAGAGATCTCAATATACATAAATCAGCTGGTCCAGATGGTATCCCCGCCGTTATTCTGAAGAGGTGTTCTTCTACGTAAACTTCCACTGCGTAAACTTTTCCAGCTTTCCTATTCTGCTGGGATTTTCCCGAGCAGATGGAAAACTGCTTTTGTCCAGCCGGTCCCTAAAAAAGGCTCCTCCCCTTCCAAATATCGTCCAATTGCACGTCCCTTCTTTCCAAAGTTATGGAAATGTTGATAAACTGTCAACTTATGAAATATCTTGAAGAACGAAAGCTTCTAAATGACCGTCGCGTCAGTACGGCTTTCGTAGCAAACGATCCACTGGTGATTTGATGGCTTATCTCACCGAAAAGTGGAACCAATCTTTACATTGTTTTGGAGAAAGTAAAATTATTGCGCTTGATATTTCTAGAACATTTGATAGAGTTTGCAATCAAGCTCTCTTATTGAAAATGCGTGCTTTTGGTATCGATGAGTCTCTTCTTCGTTGGATTGAGAACTACCTTTCCGAACGTTCACTACAAGTAATATTGGATGGCTTCAAGTCTGATACCCACTTCATAAATGCTGGTGTGCCCCAGGGCTCCGTTTTGTCTCCGACTCTCTTCCTCATTTTCATTAATGATCTCTTGTCTGAGACTTCTAATCCGCTTAACTGTTTTGCTGACGACTCGACCCTCAGCTTTTTATATTCATTTCCAAATTCACGTCCCTGCTCTTCGGATGTGGAACTGGAACGGTTGCGTATGATAAGCTTATTGAATTCTGACCTTGACAGCATTGTTACATGGGGTCTTAAAAACCGAGTAGAATTCAATGCTTCGAAAGCTCAATGTTGTCTCTTGTCGTTGAATGGTACCTGCATCCAAGAAACCGAACAGTTGTCAGTACTTGGTATGTGTGTAAACGATGATCTTCGTTGGAATTACCACATATTCGAAGTCGCCAAAAACGCTGCCTAATGCTTAGGCTTCTTGAGGCGATGCAGGAAGTTCTTCACCCCTTCTGATCTGGCTACAATTTATAAGGCCTTCATCTGCCCAAAACTGGAGTATAACTCCCATATCTGGTCAGGTGCTCCTCAAACATCTCTGCACCTACTTGATAGGGTACAAAACAGAGCGTTTAAATTGATAGGTGATAGTTCAATCGTAGAATCAATTGATTGTCTTGAACATCGTCGAAGCGTTGCCTATTTCACTCTCTTTTATCGCTTTTTTCACAAGCAGTGCTCTAGTGAAGTAGCCAGTTGCATTCCTCCCATGAAACAATTTAGCCGCAACACTCGCCTCGCTAGGAATGCTCATCAGTTCTACCTTGAGCCCAACTTCGGGCGTACAGTCAAGTATAGAAATTCTTATTTTAGTCGCACCACCCGAATGTGGAATGTTTTACCTGGCTCTGTATTTCCCCTGCATTACGATTCACAAAGGCTCAAAAGCAATGTGCATCGGTGTCTCCTATTAAATCCTCTTCTATTTTCTTAAATACTCGCACTGTGTTTTGATATCATTATAAGGATAGTCATAGCCCCTTGATGTGTATATATAATCTATAAATCTTTTTTCTATGGTTATTTTGGTTTGACCATAGCAAACACCATCACAGTCACCACACTGCACACTCTATTGCATATACCTGATTTTTTCATGTCGTCAATTGTATCTTTCGTCGACTCGAGTAAATTTTTTTGTTTTGTTTTATTTGAAAAGATTAATTAAATGTTATGCTCTCGGAAATTTAAATTGCTCTGATGGACGATTATGTCGACCATAAAATGGACGGAGCTTGCGGTAAACTTCGCGAACTGAACCATTATTTCCGAAATAAATTTGCACGGTTTGCGTGTTGTTCTTTTGTCAACCTGTTCATGATGAAATGACAAACTGTACATAAATGACAATAGAGTTGGCCGATTTGACCACAAGATATCAGTCTTATCCCTATACGAAAAGCCAACTTCTAAAAAAAACACTCGATATAAGTATAGGGCATTTCTCCAAACGTTTGAACAACAGAAACTTTTTAAAAGCAGTGCTTCCTAGTTGAAACTTTAAGTATCTGGATTCTTGGTCAGCAGCGATCTTACTCACTATGATGACACCTTTGCGTACATAGAGTGTCAGGAAAACTTTGGCATAACAAGAAACAATTTAAAACAAAATGATTTGATGGAACGCATAAGTGGATTACTCATTTAGAGCAGATCAGTGGGATACATCATCACAATCTATAATCAAAATGTCGGTAATGTATTTATTGGTCACTTATCCATCGAAATCCTTTGACGTTTATGCTGATATGCCACATACGTCTTTGATAAACTGCAAGTAGTAAGTAACGCGTGCAAAACCATCGGGATAGCCAGCAGTACAACCCAAAGAGTGGACAAATGATGCGATACCCACTAGCAACCGAGTATTAAGCAAAACCAATGGACCCCCTGAACCACCGGAGCACGTTCCACCAATATTTTTAGTTTCTGTGCACAAGATGGCAGGATTAGTTCCACGATTTCGATAAGTTTTTGCACACTCCTCGGGAGCCATTATTCTCATTGTCACATACTGAAGTTGAGTTCCAAGTGTTTTTTCTAAAAAAAAAAAGGTGAAAACATTTTTAGGATGGTTTTTAAAAAAGTATTGACCAAATTTACTGTCATCGGTGGCTCCCCATCCAGATGCAGTCGCTTTTTGATTGATGTACTGATTGTATGGGCCTTTCAAAGATGGCAACGATGCTGGTGCGATATAAGCATTGAATTGGACGGTTTGAATCTTCAGTAAGGATATATCACCTACCGGGTGAATGACATATTCTAAGCCCCATTTCACCACTAAAGGTTTTTCTCTGTTGATGCTTCCAAGTCCAACCTCAGCTGATTTACATCTGGGAGAAAAAAAAAGTTAAAATTATTAACTGAAGATATTTTTGTCACACTTTTACCCCGATACGCAGTGAGCGGCTGTGAGTACATATGAATTTGATATTAAAGCTCCACCACCCATTGCATAGGAGTTATTGAAACTGGTTATCAAAACTACTTGAAAGGGAATCTGCTTTTCGGCTGCATACTGGCCACTTATAATACGTGCTGAAGTACTCTGAATAGCCAAGATTTCATTTCTAGGTCGTCGTCTTAAGTCTGGATGAGGCTTGCCATGGGGTACCATAAAAACTTCTCCATTTTTACTGGAAGCACTGGCAACAGCAGACGATAGCGCGGCAAGCAAGAATGTTAGATATACAAGTCTCATAAGAAAGCAGCAACTGAGTTATTTGATTCAAGTTCAATTTCATTTTATAGTCTCAGAAGCTTCTTTTGTTATCCTTAAACAAGTGGGAGATAATCAACTGCAATTTGTTGACAAAATTTCTTGGCTCATTCATGTTTTTTACGTATACACAATCGCTACCAATTAAGATAGCAAGGCCAAGGCCAACCAAGGCCAAGGCCTAGCTGGATGTCACCGGCTCTTATTTAAACAGATACTTAGAGGTGCTACACGCACAACAAAGTAGCACAAAGTATCTACTTTCAGATACGATGCCAAGTCTCATAGCTGCCAAAGCGCAGATAAAGAGTAAAAGTTCAGTTATATTACTCGTATGTCGTATGCTCGTATGTCAGTCAGTTGATAATATATCGAATTTTTGAGAAATCCCTCAAAGAGAACCAATTTCAGTTGAAAATCTCCTGCCGTTGCCAGAGTTAGCGCGATTTTGAAGATGTTAATAGGTCTGTCATTGAAATGCAAAGTTAGAATAATTTTATTTTTAGTCGCAGAACTTGCAGTTCGAAACATAATAACTGGAAATTCGCTTCCAAATAAAATAAATTTGTTATAAAATAAAATAATTTAACTTTGCATTTCAATGACAAACTAATAACATCTTCAAATTCGCACGAGCTATGGAAGCGCCAGGAGATAGGAGATGTTCAACTGAAACGACTGCAATTGGCTCTCTTTGAGAGATTTATAAAAAAACATGCGAAGTAACACCAACCTAAACCACATACACCGCATTTTTTTCTCTCACTCAAAGTGCGGTGTAGAGCTTAAGAGAGTTTTTGGTTCTGTTTGAGATTTTTTTTTTTAAATTGCGTTGTAACACCACCTACAGCGTATTTTTTAATATTAACCCTGATCCGCAGTTCCATAAAATAAAAATAAATAGGGTGGCACAACCCGTGGCGTGATGGTAAGCATGTCCACCTGCTAATCCAGAGGTTCGAGGTTCGAATCCCAGCCGAGGCAAAAATGTTTTTCCACGGGTATCGCCTTTCGATAGAAATTGGCAAGTCCTCCGTTAGTAAATTCATTGCCATTAAAAGCTTTTTCTAAAAAAAAAAGCCGTTTGGAACCGGCAGAAAATTGTAGGTCTCCTCCATTCCCTCACAAGGAATGATTGTGAGAAATGCGCTAGGCCCAGGGGCTCCTCACGCTTTTGCGCCACCCTATTTATTTTAGGGTGACCAAACAGAGCGAGGAGCCCCAGAGCCTAGCGCATTTTTCACAACCATGCCTTGAGAAGCAATGGGAGGGGACCTGAAATTTTCTTCCGGTTCCGAATGGCTAATCTAGGAAGCGCTTTTCATGGCAATGAATCTACTAACGGAAGACTTGCCAAGAAAAAAACAAATTTTGTCTCCGTTGGGGTTCGAACCACGAACTTCTGGGTTATGGGTTATCAGGCGGACATGCAGAATCAACTCCCAACTACGCAAGTAGTGAGATCCTCCGCGGTAGTTAAAACCTATGGACGAGAGCAAGTAAGGAGCATCTATAAAGCCAGTCAAAAGCTGATGGTAAAATACTAGGTCATTGTTGATACGTCTTTGAGTAAGGGTTTGCAATTGCAAAAGTTGAATTCCATGTTCATAAGGAGGTAAATTGAATGGATCCTCCCAAGGAAGGCCCTTCAAAGCAAAACGTATAAATCCGTGTTGTACTGCCTCAATACGATGTTTATGAATTTCATATAGGGGAGACCAAACTTGTAGGGCGTACTCGAGATGAGGGCGGACATAGCAGTTATACAAAGATAATGTTACATAAGGATCATCAAATTCTTTTGACCACCTCTTTATGAAACCTAGCTTAGAATTTGCTTACCTTACTATTGAGTTTATATGCTCACTAAATTCAAGGTTAATATTGAAGTAAACACCTAGGTCACTTGAGACATTACATAATGAATGACCAGACATTAAGTAAATAGCTTTACTAGGTTCACGTTTTTTCGAGAATGTCATAGTTTGGCACTTCGAGGGGTTAAGACTAAGGACATTCTTTTTACACCATATTCCAAAGCTATCGATATCTTTTTGAAGAAGTACGTGATCAGTAGTATTTTGAATGGATTTAAAAATTTTTATATCATCTGCGAAAATCAGAATTTCACTATACGAAATGCATGAAACAACGTCATTGATTGCGACAATGAAAAACAAAGGCCCAAAGTGACTGCCTTGGGGAATGCCCGACAGAGCGTTGAAAGGACTTGAAAAGCATCAGTTACGAAATTTTACTTGGTACGTTCTATTTTCGAGATAAGAGCAAATCCATACAATATATATTATAGGAAATCCAAAAGCCTTGAGCTTGTATAATATAACATCATGAGAGAGTTGATCGAATGCTTTGGAAAAATAAGTGTAAATACAGTGGAGCTCATACCCATTTTCAAGGGCATTGGAACATATGTGAAGAAAAGAAAGAAGGTTGGTTGCCGTTAATCTTTTATTAAGTAGTTTTCATCTATTACTATATGGGGGTATCACAGAAAGAGCTTCGATAATGATTAGCGAAGGCATTACAAATATCGTTAGTATTCTCTACTATTCTTAGTTAAAATTTTAAATTTGGCCAAGAAAATTTTTTTTAGAAGGACTTTTCTTGTGAATCCTATCTGAAGGCTTGAAACCTTGTAAATTCATATTTTGTATGTTGTGTTACAGTCAAAAAAGAGAGACCTCTACAGCATAATCACACATGATATGGGACATACTGTTGAGACCCTACCACTGGTGGGGGATGATAATAGCATGAACTCAATAAATGAAACTAAGCTACCTTTCTTGTTCGCAACCTTTATTTTAGTGATGCGAGGCAAACAACAACCAAGAAGCACCGTCAGCATTAAGTACATAAGATCTCGCAGACCTGACATCTTGCCTTGATAGAAATAATTGTTAGGACAAAGCAAAAAAGACTTCAACAATAAAGAGGCGACAACGGATCGAATTTTGTTTGAATGCACACAGGCCGGTTTATTTCAAGAGACTAGACTTATAAATGTAACAGTTTTGCTTTATATAGTATTTAGTAATTATATACATACATAGCTGTAAGCTTATATAAAGGAATAAATACTAACACCTTCTCTCAAAACTGATTTTTCTTTAAATTCATAAATTCATTAACTTATTATAATTATTTGTAATAATAAGCTTATATTATAAAACAAAATATTTCATTGCGTGATACTGAAGTTACAA
Organism: Melanostoma mellinum; assembly: GCA_914767635.1. Classification (NCBI taxonomy): domain Eukaryota; kingdom Metazoa; phylum Arthropoda; class Insecta; order Diptera; family Syrphidae; genus Melanostoma; species Melanostoma mellinum. The sequence goes on from OU612058.1 coordinate 48,715,689, forward strand.
CAAAAATTTTTGTTTTTCTTTTAGGACTTTAAACCTAACATATTACTAAATTGACTGTGTTTAATTTTCTTTAAGTTTTTTGTAAATATATCTGCGGTCATCTCATCGGTAGGAATATACTTTAGTACAAGTAAATCCTTCTCTGCAACATCGCGCACATAGTGTGCTTTGATATCGATGTGTTTCGTACGGTTGTGGAAAATAGGATTTTTTGCCAGCTTCTGTGAGCTAAGGTTGTCACTAAAGAGCTCGGTTGGTCCATTCACAAGTTCGTTAAAACCCATTTCTTCCAAGAATCGTCGAAGATAAACAATTTCTTTTGATGCTGTAGAAAGTGCAACATACTCTGCCTCAGTGCTACTAAGCGCAATGGTTGACTGCTTTTTGCTGTCCCAAGATATGGCTGCACCAGCTGGGAAGAATGCAAATCCCGTATATGATTTTCGGTCAATGCAGTTTCCCCCCCAGTCAGCATCCACATACCCTCTAAGCTTCATACCAGTCTGAAAATAATTAAGTTTCATATTAAGAGTAGTTTTAAGGTACCTTAACAAATGCTTTGCAGCATTTAAATGCTCATCATGAGGATTTGTGTTAAACTGAGCAAGTTTGAACACAGAATGGATAATATCAGGTCTCGTACAGACGCCCAAGTAAGTCAAAGAACCGATCAAAGACTGGTACTTCTTCAGGTCTACCTTCTCACAATGCGAACAGTCTTCACACTTCTTAAAATGGGATCCTGGTTCCAGTGGCGTTGCACAGCTTCTGCATTCCATCATTCCAAAGTCAGCCAAAAGATTTAAAATCAACTGGCGTTGTGAAATCTGGATTCCATTACGTCCTTTTGTGATTTCAATGCCTACAAAATGATCGATTGGACCTTTATCAATCACTTCAATCTTGTCACTTATTTGTTGTTTGATTTTTTCCAATTTTTCAAGATGTGAACACGCAACAAGTATATCGGCAACGTACACAGCTACTATATTAATTTCGCCAGACCTCTTCAGTACATAAACACATGCGTCTCCGTTGCACTTATTAAAGCCAATCTGTCTGAGAGCAGAATCGAATTCCTTGTTCCAATTACGACCAGATTGCTTTAAACCGTAAATCGCCTTCTTCAATCGGCAGACTTGGCTTTTGCTGTTGTCATAAAGCATTCAGGTTGAAACATGAACACCTCTTCCTGTAGCGTTCCATTTAAATACACCGATACTACGTCCATTTGATGGACAAAGAGTTGATATTCAGCAGCTAAAGCAAGGATGAGTCGTATTGAGGAATATCTCACAACAGGTGAAAATATTTCATTATAATCAACCCCATATCGTTGACTGCAACCTTTTGCTACGAGGCGAGCTTTATACTTTATTGGGGCACCCTGCTTGTCGCGTTTTATATTGAAAACCCATTTCGATTTTATAATTCGCCGATTGTCAGGGGCGTCTACTAGTTCCCAAGTGTCATTTTTTCTCAATGCCTCGTACTCTGAAGCCATGGCAGCTCTCCACTTTTCCGCATCTGTACTATGCATTGCTTATTTCCCCGTCAGTGGATTGGATATTCTGTCATTAAGGAAATTAACTACATGTGAACTTACCGCATGGTCAAAACGCAGTTTTTTACGATACACTTTTGCCTTTTCCATATTTATCATTTTGGCTTTAGCAATATCCTCAGGATTTCTAATAATGACTCCTCCACCAGCAGCGCTGCCTGCATTAACAGCATTCCCAGCTTCAATAGCACTAACAGAGCCAACAACATCAACAGCACCAACAGCTTCAACAGCATCAACAGCACCAACAGCTTCAACAGCATCAACAGCATCAACAGCTCCAGTCGCAACTCTAGTGTCTGCCACCTCTTCACCACCTCCAGCTCTTTTTTCGGCATGAAAACTAGAATCTGCATCATCGAAAACCTCGTCAGAGGATGAATTCATTCCAGCAATCCCTTCAGGATCAGCTTCTTCCTTGAATAAATGTTTATTTAAGGGCACATTTTGATTTGGGGATGATAATAGCATGAACTCAATAAATGAAGCTAAGCTACCTTTCTTGTTCGCAACCTTATTATTTGTAATCACTTTATTTTAGTGATACGAGGCAAACAACAACCAAGAAGCACCGTCAGCATTAAGTACATAAGATCTCGCAGACCTGACATCTTGCCTTGATAGAAACAATGAGCCGGTATTACTTCAGTTTCAGATGAAATCTTATTTGCTTTGTCTTACCAGAAATAATTCGAAACAAATTCTTCCGAACGGTGAAATTCACCATCTTCCGTTCAATGCACTTGTTGCTAAAAACTCATTCATATAAACTTTAAGCTGCCACCCAATTCAATGGATTGGGGTTACAAAGGAAATGCACACGTCAGTCATCAAAAGCAGGTGGTGGCGCGCTGAATATGGCACTGGGGACAAATTTCTCGTCACGTAAATTTTCCGTATGGCGAAAATGTCGTTTTATTCTGACGTCTCGAAGTCGTCGTGACATTCTCGTTGTAGCCCAGCAAACTCATACACACGACTTTTCCTTATTTCAAGAGTTCAAGAGTGTTTCTCGAGTTTCTACCTGCGGAAATAATAGAATTTCCGACGACTTTACTTTGCTGCTACGGCCTGACGGAAGATCTACCATCATGCAGAATGCACAACAGTTATACTGCTTTTATCCTGGTGGCTGATGGTGGCAGTAGTATAGTGAGTGTCACATGTTTGTTATCGCCTCCTATTGTGTATTGTGTAACGACGAATGCAAGTGCAAATAAAAATCACTTTAGATGTGCCGGCAACGATAATCAATAAAGTGTTTTCTATTACTATGTGCTAGCAATTCTATTTTGGATTTAGCTGTAAAAGCGCACTATGAAATGCATTACGGTTCATGCATAAATCATTTATATGACGAGGCTCGTAATTGAAATGTTTTAGGAGTGGCTCTGGCTATGGAAGTGTACTTAATGCACTTTAATAAAAATAAACGACATTTTTATCGCTTAGTGTGGATTCGAATTAAAATTTGATAAGTCGAAGGTAAAAAGCTGGAGGTGAGTCTCTATATTTGGTTTACTCGTACCTCACATGGTTGTCTAAAAAAAGGCAACTTTTGATGGCTTGCTAAATAAATGAGTTTGTTGTTATTGTTGTGACAACTAAATCCCATTCAAAAGCGGTATGTCCTGATCTGTAGTGGTGACAGACTACGTTTGAAATATATGTCTCTGGTCTTTGTCCATTAAATGCCCACCTGCTTTTCAAAATATCTTTTGAAAACTGAACCTTCAATTTGTTGAAATTCATGGCATGGTTAGATGAATTGCAGTACTCAAAAGGACACTTAGAAAGAATGGCCATATCACCGATGAAGACCAAATCTTTTGTATCCCGTAAAAGGTGAGTTGTTTATAAATAGTGTGAGCAGTAGGGCACATCCCTGATGGATACTTCTTTCAAGTAGCTTGGAAACATTTTCTCTTACATTAGGCCCCTGAAGAAGGGGATATTAAGCACTATAATTTGCTGGCAAGACTTTTAGCTAATACCGCAGTACCTTGCATCCCACAGGACACTAAAACTTCTTCCTCTATACTTACAATGAAAGTTATGCTTCCCAAAGTATGTATTAGAGCTTCCGATTAAATGCGTTAATTTTATAACACGTGTATTTTTAACAAGTGTTCCAGTAGACGAGTACTTGGTAAATATTTACACGTGTTGCCGTGTATCTTATAAACTCACGTGTAAATAAAAATACACGAGTAATCAAAAATGCTTTCTCTCTTTATAACTGACCGGGTAACTGTTTGATTTGTGGTCAAACACCTTTAGTCCGTCGATTTATTTTTGAAAATTCAGCCAAATTCTGCATTTCTGACAAAAGAATTTCCATTTGAAATGAAAATTGAAGAAAGTTTCTTGTTGAAAAATTTAAAGTGACTAAATTGTTACTTGTCAAGCGGACACCCGATGGCCTAAGGGCAAAGTGCAACACAAAAGCATGGGCTTATGCACACCTATATGAAAACTGATTTCAATAGGCTTCTTGACGATCGACTTGGAAAGGCCGACATCACCAGCTGGAACAGCTCGTTTCGAAGGTTGCGGTTAGGTAATGTTGGATGGGGGTGCAGCCGTAAGCGGCAACACCTCAAAGATCCACTAGTTAGTTAGTAAGTTAGTTGAAAACTTTATTTAAGAAACTAGTTTTAAGAAAAATTTTTACAATTTTGATTTACTTAAGTTTAATATGGTTTGGCCAAAATAGCCGTCTACCAGATTGACATTAAGATTGAACTTTTATGTATACATAATAATTATTTGTTTATTTCAAAAGTTTCCTTCGAAGATGCGTTGCCTGTATTTGAGTGCGGTGGTAGTATAATTATGCAAAATTTCCCAGCCTAGTTTTCCATTTAGGACGTCTAACGTATTGCTAAATTCCATAACAGCTACTCCAAAGTACCTTATCCGAAACTCCTTCAAAATGGGACATCTGGCGATGAAATGGTGCACATCTTCCCTCTCCTTGAGGTTGCATAGATCGCATAGAATCGGCAGATCGGGTCGGTGTGGAATGTAATTTAGTTTTATAAGTTCACAATGTGATGGCGGTTCACTAAATATGTGCTCTCTCTTAAATTTGTATTTAGTTTGCTGTAAATCTGCCTATATTGTGAGGAATGTGCTTCTTGTTTAAAATTTTCATGCATGATGTGACTCAATTTCTCTAATATGGTGCTGAATTTTTGACTTATGTCAACTGGGTTCATATCGAGGGAAAATTTAAAATTTTCTCCTACTTGCGAAGCTAGCTCCTCCCACTTTTCGACGAGATCTCCCCTGGATAAAATCACCTCCTGCAGAATTTTTTTAGGCAGCCTTTGCTCATCCATCTCCATCACTTTTAATATGTACTTGAAGTGCAGTTTTACAGTCCTAAGGAACAATGGTGGTTTTGTGGTTTCCAACTTCCAAGTGAAGCGTATAGTTTGGGGTACCAGTTGGTAACCGAAAAATTCGTTTTTAAAAGTACCTGAGGAACTTTTCTACTTCCTCAAACTGGGTGTAACCCAGTACTATGTTCGATGTGCTTATTTCCTATACAGCGAACCCACAAAGATCCACTATACTGGATAACAGGGGCTGAGGAGGTGGGGAGAAGTAGCAAAGGATTTGGTTGATTGCTGGGTTATTGGTGTTGGAAACCCCCACTGAACCATTTGGAGCACTGAAGATGGATCTGGAATACTAATGAAGAAAACGAGGTCAGGAGACCTAACATTTTTATGCGGCATCTTCCTTCGGAGGCGGTTCACATCAACCTTAGTGTTGTTAAAAGCCCTCTAAAAACCCTATATTATTCAGTGATTGCTTTGTAGGACGCAGAAGTCTATCCTCTCCTTAGAAGAGGAAAGAATTGTTCCAATTCAGCATACCTACCTCAATTAGTCTTCATCTGAGTTTGAACTAGGGTTCTAAGAAGGTTCTCAACAGAGCATCAGTTGTTTCAACAAATCAGTTTTATTTTTGGGCGGGTCATGATACCATAAACGCCGCGTTAAAACTAGCATCAGATTTTTAATTGAACAAAGCTAAAAACCAGTGTACGGGTACATGCCCGGTTGACTTGGAGATGGCATTAGACACCGTTGGGTTAGACGGCTATTTATTTAAGTTGCTTAAAAATGGCATGAAAAAATAGCATTGATATATATTTTTAGTGACGTGCTTCACGGTAGAACGTTTGTTGTCAAAAGTGACATTGTAACTTCTGCCAGAAATTTAATTTTCAAAATAGACTGCAGCAGGGAGTTGTGCTTAGCATTTACACCATTGTTCTCTCCAAAAAAAACTACAGCGTACGCATACGTCCTTCTGTTGGAGGTTTTTAAAATACCACCTGAAGCACTCAGACATAAATACCGGTCCATTGTACTACCAGAAAACAACCTTTTTTTTTGTTATAGCTTTCCAGATGTTCGTAGAAAAGCCAAAAGACGTTACCATGATAAGCAGCCTAAGTTACCAGCTTTCACCGTGTCTGCGCCGAGTGTCTGTGACCTCATGCGAAAAAAAGCAGGACATTCACAGAGGAAGTGCTCTGCGGTGTCCTCATCTTCTCCACAAGATTCACAGAGTGTGGTATCACTTTAGCCTAACACGTTTAAATGCTTGGCAAAAGAAAAGTGCCCGCTGGCACCACTAATGCTACGAGGTAGCAAAAATGTTGCAGTCTTCTTATTTTCGTTGGAAGCATACGTTTGGTATGCTTGCATCCAATTGAGGGATGAAATCTTTGGTTTTGTTCTTGACAAACCGAATCGTTGATTGAAGCCTTCACTGAGGACCCCGGCACAACAAGTGCCAATTCAGATCCTGAGAAAGCTGTGTTAGATCTTTGCCTTGCAAATTCAGTGGCCTTCTTACTTCCAGAGACCTGTAACACAAAACTACAAGTGTATTTGTAATCAAGTGACAGCGAAAAGTGTAAAAAAATTGCTGTGAAACAAAGTTTCATGTCTGTTTGCTCTTCTACAAGTGGAATAGGCAAAATCCTACAAGTGGCTCTTGACATGTAGACCTATAGCAAAATCAACGACACTCGTTGATTTTGTTTTTCGACTGCATTTAGAGATATCTTGTATCCTGTCTCACTCTCCAAATAGCTGCAGGGTTGAGAAGGGTCTTAAGCAGAGCTTGGCTGTCACAGATTGTTCATTTTGTCTAATGTAGCTTATAGCCATTTGGATAGCATACGCTGCCGCTTGGAAGATGGATGCGTATGAGCCTAAAGAGGCGTGCAGTTGTATTTCATCGTTCTCCACAAAGGCACTAGGGCCATATCCACCATCCGCTTTGGAACCATCTGTGAAGGTTCGATAACAATCCTTTCCTGGCTCAGAATCTAGAGTGGACCAGTCCTGAACCGAAGGAACGTTGAGAGCGTGTTTTTGAAGTAGTTTGATTATTTGGTTCATTGTGTTGGAAATACAGGAGTCGGACGGAGTACAAACATTATAATCCCAATGGGAATTCCCTCTACAGCAGGGTTGATACATACGGAATCGATAGTTTGACTGCGAGAGCGATGACATACCAATGACGTGCTATTCGGGGCTTTTAACCTCAATAAAGGGGTTTTTGTAGAGAACGCGTTTGAATGGGTTTGTCTCAACAAAGTTTCCTTTTTTTATTTTGATATGACTGGTTTCACGCTAGACTGGTGATGCTTTATAACTAAGACGTCACAGCATTAAAAACACATGGTGAAAAAGCTCTTCTTTGGTTGAGTAGGGTGGTTTCAGATCGCGATCGATCTTAGCTCCGCTCAAATATGAAAGTATTGTCTGGGCCAGGGGAAATATGTTCGCCTCTATTTCACAGGAAGGTTGTAGCCAAATTTTATAATTTGTTCGTGCCTTGTTTTAGGGTAGCTGATTCTTCACTGTAAACAAAAGTCAGCTGACTGTGGTCCCTCTTAATGTATTTCTACTTTTACTTTGTTCCTAAACGAGTTAATGACCTAACTCGTTCGCGTTTATTTTTCTAGCGGGCCGTGTAGGGCCTGACTTTATCTTTATCTTCTTGTAACTGATATGCTAACAAAAGTGGTGCTTTCCTTTTCGTAAATTTTTTTTAAAATTAATTCTTGCTGAACAAATTGGCTCGCGGCACTGATTCAAAGCTTTTGGAAAAATAACTAAAGTGCTGTGAGCATAGGCAGAAGAAAGATCATTCCGCTTTCTTTGTGAGTGCCGAAGCTTGGCCCATACTTGGAAAAAAAGTCCTCGGAGAATACTTCTTCTTCATAAAATGGTTCAGTGAGAGTTCACAATACCAGTAACCTAGTTTTCAGATCAATTATCCCCTAATCATTACCTACCCCCCCCCCCTTACACACACCTCATCCTCCATTATTCCGGGGAGCACAATGAATCCTTGAGATCCAAAATATCTTTCAGTCAACCACTTTTGAATCGTCTCAAAAGTTACTAAATCTCAGCGCTGGCCATTTTTTATTGCAACTCTTCTTGCTATCAGTTCAACTTGAAAATGTTTCTAAGTTACAAATGTCAGAAGTATAGTTTCGGAAAAAAACGTTATGAAAACTGCGGGTCCTAGGACACCGGTGCCTTTTCTCTCTTGACCTTGACTCTCTTGTTAATGTGCCTATCGCTAGATAACAAAAGTGTGGGAACTACTTTGTTTACTTCTGTGAAGTGAAGTGAAGTATGAATATGAATCTAAACAGTCATTAGAATTAGAATGCTTTCAACATGTGAGTCTTGATCGCATTCTCATTGAGCATTTTCAATTGCTTCATCAGCATTTATTCCCAAAGCCGGTAAGCCCTCACACACTGAACCCAAAGATTTCAGACCAATAAGCCTATCCTCGTACCTCGTTTCTACTTAAGACTCTAGAAAGAATTATAGAAACGATCCGAACAAAACTGAAGAACAATGTTATCTCTACAGCCCAACATGCATATATAAAGGGCAAATCAGTTGAGACTGCACTTCATGAAGTAGTCGGAACCATTGAACAGTCAATCCAATATAAAGAGTACACGTTGGCTGCATTCCTCGATATAAAAGGGGCCTTCAACAACGTTGAATACAATGCTATTCGCATGGCATTAAGTTCCATAAATATCGAGCCAACGTTATCAAACTGGATCGACTCCATGCTCCAAACGAGAATAGTAAAAGCAGAAATGGGTGAAAGTACCCTAAAAGTCAAAACTTGTAGAGGTACAGCTCAAGGAGGAGTGTTATCCCCGCTACTCTGGCTCCTAGTAGTTAACCAAATCCTGGTTAAACTCGACAGGAGCGAAATAAAGGCAGTAGCCTATGCCGATGACATCGTCATCATGACTTCGGGAAAATTCACAACCACCCTTTGTGAACTTCTTCAGACACCTCTAAACAAGCTCACCAGCTGGGCCAAAAACTGTGGGCTAAACGTCAACCCTACTAAAACAGAACTTGTTCTGTTTACGAGAAAACGTTACATTCCAGATATATTTCCTCCCTCCATTAATGGTATACCAATAAACTTATCTGGTACGGCAAAATATCTCGGAATTGTCCTTGATCGTAAACTTAACTGGAAAGAAAATTTAAAAGAAGAGAAAGGAAAGCTCAAATCGCTTTCTACACTTGCAGTAGAATTTTCGGAAAAAAATGGGGACCTGGTCCCAAAAATATTCACTGGATGTATACATCCATAATAAGACCAATCCTCACATATGCCTGTCTAGTCTGGTGGCCATCATTAGAGAAGGCTTCAAACCTTAAGACCATGACCAAAATCCAAAGGCTTGCATGCATTGGTTGAACTAGTGCCACATGAGAACAACACCAACTGCAGCTCTTGAAACCTTCCTATCGCTAGCCCCCCTAGATCTCTTTACTAAGGAGATGGCGGCCAAAAGCGCACTGCGACTCAAATAATGCAACAATTGGAAAACAGGTATATCAGGCCATAGAACCATCATGAACCATACAGATATAGACATCCAAACAGACTATACCCCCCCGCATATTGATTTCAATCCAGTGGCCCTAACAGTCTTTCCGACTAGAGAAAGCTGGGAGGAAAACAGGGTTATAAAAGAAAATCACATTGCCGTCTTCACAGATGGTTCCAAAACGGACGAAGGGGTAGGATCAGGTATCTTCTCAGACTACCCTAACATGAATAGATCAATAAAGCTTCCCGACTTCTGCAGTGTCTTTCAAGCAGAAGTACTCGCAGTGTGCGAAGCAGCGAAGCACCTTGCTACGCAAAACTTGATCAACAAAAATATTGACTTTTTTGTAGACAGTCAGGCGGCCATTAAAGCTCCATTATCACAAAATCCAGGCTAGTAGACAGTTGTTGCAGTAACCTTAGACTGCTCAGTGAGACAAACACAGCTAGTTTAACCTGGGTTCCTGGAAATCGTGACATTATCGGTAATGAAATGGTGGATAAGCTGGCAAAAATCGGGTCAGCAATCGAATCCAGCGAAGCGAACACTTCAGTTCTAAAGCCACTAGAGCAAGAAAAAAGCAGAATCAAACACAATTTTCTAAAAATCGCCAATGACAGGTGGTCATCTTTAGAAACATGCCGAGTCTCTAGATACCTTTGGCCAGATATTTCCAAGAAAACAAAAAGAATTTCTACTCCAGCTAAGCAGACCTCGGCTCTCTCTGTTGATTGGCATTCTCACGGGTCACAACCCGTTGGGTACCCACATGATGAGAATGGGCATTAGCACATCCGACTTATGTAGAGGATGCCAAGATGAGGAGGCAGAGGAGGGATCTTTCCACTTCCTCTGTGAGTGTCCTAGCTTAGCCCACACTCGGAAAAAAAACCCTCGGAGAATACTTCTTCGACGAACTGGGCGACATCTCTAACCTCCCACTGAGCAACGTCCTGAAATTCACTCAGGGCTCCAAATGGTTCAGTGGGAGTTCCCTACCACAATAACCATCCACCTCTCCAATCCTCCCATTTCCTCATTCTCTGATTTCCCGGGGAGCACAATGGATCCTCGAGATCCAAGTGAGGTGTTGCCACTTGTGGCTGCACCCCCCATTCAACCTAACCTAACCTAACCTTCATCAGCATTTACCTACCTTAAATTGTCGGCATTTTCAAAAATGACAAGTGCACATGAAGTTTGATGTACGAATTTCCAAGAAAACGTTTTCATCCTACGAAACAAGATAAACAAAAAATCACTTAACTTGTTTATCTACTTTCACAAGAGAAACGTTTGTTCCAATTTCTCACGAAAAGATAGACTCAGTATTGTCAGTAAGGTCTCTGAATGTTGAGCAGTGAAAGTTTCTTATAAAGCGTTTCATTGGAGCACAATTCAGCATTCCCTCTATACCAGGGTTGTAACAATTACATTCCACAGTAAATAATCCCAGCTCCCAGTTAAAACCACCGAAACATACAAATCCTTTATCGTTTTACAATATCCTGCTACAACCACAAGGCTTTACGTTGTTGTCGAAAGCATATAAAATTATGCTACCAACATAAATTGGAGTCCTAATCCACACACACATTACACCAATAAAAAACAATCTCCAATCGACCCGAAGGACCGACAATGGGAGACTGTAGGTGCTCTTAATTTCATACTGACGCAACAATGCGATGGTATTTGTCTCTGTGTGTGTGTATTTTCCATTAAATCTTGCATTTTATCTTGGTCCTCTTACTCCTTCCTCCATAGAATGTGACATTCAAAACTAATGATAATAAATTCTCGTCTTATGTTTCCGAACGCAACAAAGATAAGAGAACAACCTAATTTATAATGCTCCTCGACTCTGGAAGCAACTGTGATTCAAAATGCTTTTCTCATAACAACCTCGATCATTTGATAGTGGGTGGTGATGGGTCGGTAATCGCTTGGTGTGGGGCTACAAGGAATTCATTTTTTTTTTTCTGTGCAGAAGGAGGGAATTGAAAACAAATTGTCTTAAAGATGTGCATTAACGATATTTTCTTTTCCTCGGCCTTCATTTTTCTTTTCAGTGAGTGCTGGGTTACTGCGTTGCTGACGTCAACTCAGGATGAAAATAGCACAAAATATGCAAAAATCAGAGTTGAGTAAAGAGCAAAAATATTAAACCAGCTTTTTTAATGAAAAACTTACGTACGAAATCCTTTTCTGTGGATTTCACAATTTCAACCCCGACTTTGGGCGATTGTCTTTGATTTCAATCAAATTGATTCTATTCTAGTAAACGGAACACCTACGTAACGAATCGAACTGCGCCAATTGGTGTGGGTGCAGTTGAGTAGTTCAACAATCATCTCTGTTATTATAGTTGCCCGTGGTCGTATCGTATGAGTTTCATTAGCAGCAACGTTTTGAGTGGGAGGTCCTTTCCTTTTTGGTATTAAAATCTTAAAAGCGGACGTTTCTTTCTGAAACTGTTTGATAATATGTTTACTTTCTGATTTTGGGAGAATGTAACATTGCGCCAGCTTACGAAGTTCCCTTAAAGTGCTCTTGCAAGGTATTTACTTTTACATTTTCTCCCACGCCTACGGAACAATTTTTACGAGACAATCAACATTGAAGAGTGTCCAGTTGCAGCCGTAGCACCTTTGAACTTTGGCAGAAGTGTACACACTTTGCGTCGCAAAGCATGGGGCCTACATTTCTGGAGACCGCACTATTGTCAGATCAAAAAGTGAAGCACTCATGTATCGAAAATAAATTAGTGGCATTATAAAAACACATGCACGAAATTTCTTACCCGGTTCCCAATGCAAACAAAGATTAAAAAAAAAAAAAAAATACTCACCCAGAGACCAAACTTCTTCAAACTTAACGCTGAAAGAAGCAAAAGCGTCTGCTCAGATTGTTGCTTTTGCTTTTTGCTTTCAAGCTGAGGTTTCACTCGTCGGATTAGCCTAGGGTTTTCTGAAGAAAATGACGATACTTCAGTGGAGAAAGTCTTTAAGACCTTTGTAAGAATTCTTTATTTAATGGCAGCAAAAACTCTTCAAGATGTAATCAATAAACTTAAAACTTAACTACGGTGGCGTTCAGCCCATAAGGTATGACCTTAAGAGCTTCATGCGGTCGTTAATAACTTGGTGTCTGGTTCCTTGCTTTCGATAGCAAGAAACAAATAAAGAAGTATTGATGGCCCCTGATGACACTAAAAACAGAAGGCAATAGCTCTGGTGTTTCGTCTACGGCCCTTGATGATATTTAGAAAAAGAAGGCAATAGCTTTGGTCAACTTACGGTCCCTGGTGCCACGAAGAACACAGTCAAACGGCAAACTAAGGCTTCCTACTACAGAAAGCCTATCGTAAATAATGGTTGAAGGTTTCAGTATGGGAATGGGAATGAAGGTTAAATGATTTTAATTAACCTCTTACCGATCTTATCCTCTCCTTCTGCACTTTGTCTGAGGACTGCTAAATTCAGTTCAATCCAATCAAATGATTGCTCTCTTTAATAAGCCCCAGTAGTTGACGAAAATATTCACAGCCACTGATTAATGAGGTAAACTTGTTGGAATCGCTTTTACACTTTTCATGCACATCAGATCATTACTTACTTTAAAACTGATTTCATGAAGCGAGGTTATCATGTTCGAACTGCTTTGACACTTTTCGAGACTTTAACATTCATGTAACTATTGGGAAACGAACTGGATATGAGTTATATCCGGCAAGAAAACATTCTCTTGCCTCCTTCATTATTCTTGCTGTTGTGTTGGTGGTATGAAGATGGTGATTTGAGCATTTGTAGCTCAGTGTTATCGAATGCGGATGTACATTGTGGTACAGAAAGTACAATGTATCGAAAGGTATTTAGTGTACCAAAGGGTATCGACAGGTTGCAGGTACCCTGAACGTTTTGAGATTCGTTCACCGAAGTTCAATAACGCTCACAATGCTCAAGAACAATAACTTCTTTTGTATTACGCCATAATTGTAGACAGGTGGCGACTTTAACTTTTAAACAAACAGTTTTTCCGTAAGTACGTTGCGAAAGCTACAACTAGCTTGCCGGTGAAGCTGCCAATAAGTTCGAATAGGTAGTTCCCGAATTACTGCCGATGCGGAAAATAGTAAGGCTAGTTTTGCATTACCAATTCGAGTTTGCCACAGGTTGGTCTACAACAGATAATCAAAAATAAGAGAATTTGAATTGAAAAAATACGTTATTTCTTAGAGGAATTGCATGTTGAGCTAGGTGACTTTGAAAAAGCATTCGATTGACCACCACTATGGGTTGTGTATCAACTTCTAGCGATCTCGAAAGCCAGTGTAAAATTAGTTGAGGATATGTGCGAAGAAGCAATTTTTTTTTTTTTTTTTTTGTCAGGAGTTAATCTTCAAAAGACACTTAGTAGTATTCGATACCAAGTAGTGTGAGATTCTTACCCACTAAAAACTCCTCGTAATCAGAACCAATCTATAACGATCGACACCAGATTTTTCTTTCTCAATAATATTATCGCTTTAAGGGAAGCTTAAACTTTTAATGCTTCACATGACTTTTAGGCCATTAGCTCGTGTGGCTTGGTTCTTCTTAATCTTCGAACATTGCCTCTCGTATTTAATACGGAATCCATTTCAGAGTTGATATGACTATGCAGTCGCTGATTGTGTGATACAGCATGTTTTCTTACAACTTCTGTAACCGTTTCTATTTGTAGGTCACGATGTAAATCGCTATTTCTTTTATATCATGGTGCATTTACTATTCCACGAAAGACTTTGTTTTGGAACTTTTGGATGATTTCAGTATTTGTTTTCTTTGAACAGCCCCATAATTGGATTCCATAGGTCCAAACAGGTCTAAGTACTTGTTTATAAAGCATTATTTTATTTTCGACAGATAAGTCCGAATTTCTACCGAGTAACCAGTAAATTTTTCTATATTTCAAGTTGAGATCTTCCCTTTTTAGCCTTGCATTCAAGTTCATCCCAAGGTATTTGGCTGTATTGGCGTAAGGTACAGCTTGATTATTGATGAATATTTGAACGTAGCTTAACTTTTTATTTGAAAATTAATATGTGCAGATTTAGCTTCATTGAGCTTGATTCGCCATTTTTTGGTCCAATCACTAACGGTGTCGACGGCATTTTGCAATTTCTCAGCAGCCTTGACGACGCACTTACTGGATGCCAAAATTGCGGTATCATCTGCAAAAGTAGCCATAATGGTGTTGTTATCCACTGGAATATCTCTTGTATATAGCAAATACAGGGTAGGTCCTAGGACGCTTCCTTGTGGAACACCGGCTTGTTTATTACATAGCTTTGAATATTCCTGATCATACCGTACTCTGAAGAGCCGGTTTGAGATATAAGATTTTAGTATTTCGTATTACTGCCTGGGTAGGTCCCTTTGCAGTTTGTACTCTAGCCCATCATGCCATACCTTGTCGAATGCTTGAGCAACATCTAAAAACATAGCCGAACATACTTGTTTTTCTTCTAATGCTTTTTCAACTGCATCCGTTATTCTATGAACTTGGTCTATCGTGGAATGTTTGTTTCTATTTCCAAACTGATGATTTGGGATTAGATTTCTTTCTTCTATGACTTTGCTTAGTCTTTTCAGTAGCAATTTTTCAAAGACTTTTGCCATTATTGGTATAAGCGATATTGGTCTGTAAGACGTCACTTCTGTTGGTGGCCTACCTTGCTTTGGTATAACAATTACTTCAGCAATTTTCCAATGATGTGGGACATATTGGGTCTTTAGGCATGCATTTATTATGAATTGGAGTTTTATGAAGGCTTTTGATGGCATTTCTTTCATTACCTGAGCAGTTATTAGATCGTACCCAGGTGATTTTTTGTTCGATAGTTGATTTCGACACAAACTTTTTATTTCTTTGAGTGTGACAATCGGTATGTCAACTTCATCGACTTTATCAATAAATTGTAAGCTGTTTTCAGATGTATTTGCTGGGAATGGCCTTAAAACATTCGCATGATGTTTTGCAAACAGGTTAGCTTTTTCTTTCGGTTTTCCGATCCAATTCCCGAGATTTTATTGGCGGGTTTTGTAAATGCGGTCTTTTCAGGAGCTTAGCTGCTTTCCAGAGCGAATAATCGGTTGAAGCATCAGTCGTTAAATTTTTCAGGAATCTACTTAATGAATCATTTTTGAATTCGTAGATTTGTTTTTTCAGTTCGTTGCTTAGCTGGTTAAACGCTGTTTTGTCGTCTGGAAATCTAGTATTTTGCCATTTTCTTCGAGCTCTTCTCTTCTCCAATATCAACTCACTTATTTCGGCAGGGTATTTTGTTTCAGTTTGCTTCCTACTCGAGCAAGTTGGTGTACTTTCTTTTGCAGCTTGTTGAACATCGGCAATGAATTGTTCTACTTCAAGGTCGATTTGCTCTTTTGTTTCCATAGGGGATCTGAGATTTATATAGCTTTCAAGCTTTTCTCTGAATTTACTCCAGTTTGTTTTATTATTTACTAGCTCAGGATTACTTTTTTCCATTATCTCCGATTCATTAAGTGATAAAATCACCGGTGTATGATCTGATGATAAGT
Organism: Melanostoma mellinum; assembly: GCA_914767635.1. Classification (NCBI taxonomy): domain Eukaryota; kingdom Metazoa; phylum Arthropoda; class Insecta; order Diptera; family Syrphidae; genus Melanostoma; species Melanostoma mellinum. Next base: position 48,731,764 of record OU612058.1, read on the forward strand.
CATATTGGCACATACCCAATATTCAAATAATTTGTGTGAAAAATCAAAATGTTTAGCTTTGATCTTTTTTACACAATTTCGGTATTTCAAAAAGCACTTAGTGTTGCGAGCATTTGAAATTGGAGGATGAACTGCATCATTTTTGGAGAAGAAGCGACTGATTTCCATTACAACTGTTGATAACAAATCAACATCAGAGGTAAAAACGAGCTTTCCTAAACCTTTTTTTGATTTTTTTTTTTTTTTGTTGGAGGTTTTTAAAATACCAGCTGGAGCACTCAGACCTAAATACCGGTCCATTGTACTACCAGATAGCAACCTTCTATTTGTTATAGCTTTCCAGATGTTCAGAGAAAAGCCAAAAGACGCTGCCATGATAAGGAGCCTAAGTTACCAGCTCTCACCATGTCTGCGCCGAGTATCTGTAACCTCATGCGAGAAAAAGCAGGACATTCACAGAGGAAGTGCTCTGCGGTGTCCTCATCTTCTCCACAAGATTCACAGAGTGTGGTATCACTTAAGCCTAACACGTTTAAATGCTTGGCAAAAGAGAAGTGCCCGCTGGCAACGCCAATAAGCTTTCTACAGTCTTTTCTGCTACGAGCTATCAAAAATGTTGCAGTCTTCTTACTAACGTTGGGGAGCATACGCTTGGTTTGTCTGCATTCAAAGGCTTACCATCTACGCGTAGATGTGCTCTTCACAGATCCAATCGTTGATTGAAGCCCTGACTGAGCACGCTGGCAGACCTAGCGACGGTTCAGGTCCTGAGAAAGCTGTCTGAGATCCCAATCTAGCGAGTTCATCGGCGATCTCATTTCCAGTTATGCCGTGATGTCCCGGAACCCAAATGAGACTCAAGGAATTTAATCTTCCGATCGCATTCAGAGAGCTCTTGCATTCCCGGATCACTTTCGAAGTGGTTAGGGGGTTGAGAAGGGCCTTAAGCACAGCTTGGCTGTCGCTGCAAACAAAGATACTTCTCCCCGTCCATCCATTGTTCGTTTCGTGGCTCAAGGCCATTAGGATAGCATAAGCCTCCGCTTGGAAAACGGATGCGTATGATCCCAAAGATAAGTGCAGTCGTATGTCGTCGTTCTCAACAAAGGCACCAGCACCAGAACCCTCGTCGGTTTTGGAGCCATCTGTGAAGATACGATAACAGTTCTTTCCGGGCTCAGATTCTGGAGTGAACCAGTCCTGAACCGAAGGAAAGTTGACTGAGTAATTTTGACGCAGTTTGAGCCTTCGGATCATCGTGTCAGACGGCATATCCATTAGACGTGAGTCAAAAGATATGCTGCTTGCGAGTTCCTCTAAGCTCCAGTGCGAATTGTGCCAGAGACCACATCGCTTTAAAGGAGAAATGGTCTTGAGAGTACACCCCATGATGTAGGTATCAAAGGGAGGAAGATTCAACAGTGCGTCGAGAGCAGCTCCCGGTGTGCTGGGGAAGGCCCCCGTAACACCTAGACAGATTGTTCTTTGAAGTTTGGCAAACGAGGCAATAACGTATTTACGCGAGAGCTTATTCGACCAAACAACTGACGCATAGGAGATGATTGGTCTTATCATAGCCGTATAGATCCAAAGGACCCTTTTCGGTGAAAGACCCCATGTCTTGCCAAAGGCTCCTTTACATTGCCAGAAAACTGACAGTGCTTTAGTAGTTTTAGACTCGACATGATTTGACCAAAGAAGTTTGTTATCCAGGATTACTCCAAGATGTTTGACTTCATTTGAAAAAGGAATGTTGACGCCTTTGAGCGTAAGTTGGGTCAAACCAGTCAATTTTCTACGTCTCGTGAAGAGGACAACCTCGGTTTTAAGAGGATTGACGGAGAGACCGTTTCTAACACACCAGGTGTCAATCATATAAAGCGCAGCCTGTGCTCGGGAACAGACAGCTTGGAGGCTGGAGCCAATCGAGAGCACGGCGACGTCGTCTGCATATGCTTGGGCATGAACGTTAGAACCATTGAGCGTTACGAGTAGAGAGTCGATCAACATGCACCACAGAAGAGGAGATAAAACGCCCAGCCCTTATTCACTCCCGTTGCAACATATTGTCCACACTCAGCCTCAGCGATTACGGTTCTATTTACTAGCATTGCTTTAATCCACAACACTAATGACTCGTCCACACCGTATTAAATTTTTTTGATTACTTCTGTGATGGAAAAAAACCTTTTCAGCTGTAAAATTGAACTGCAATTAGGTCGAAAGAGGTATCGACTGAATCTGCAACACAATCACCTTTGTTAGTGGGAAGCTGCTTTTCATATATGGTATGGAATGGAGGTGTGTGTTGGGTTTGCTTTCTGAAAGATAGTAACTTTATTTCATTTCAATATCAGGATAACACTATCGCATTATCAAATAAGCTGGATTGAATTTTAGTTCGAGTGACACACAAACACTAAACGAAGAGGAGTGGACCGTGAAACATCAGATAGATGAATGTTTTCAATCAATTTTGCGACCGCAGAACGATTCATAAAACTTCATGGTTAAAAGCCATAGTTGTATGACATAATGAGCTGACTGGTAAACGATGTCAAACTGTCTTATACTGTTGAAAATGTCTCACTGTTTGCACCTTTCCCCCAGACATCATAAGTAAGTCAGTTTTGAGAAAACTGAATTTGCTTTTCAAAACCTTCAAAAGCTCTTCCCCATAGTGACAGCTGGTTCATTTATTTTTAGGTTTTTCTGTGTGCGGAAACTCCAATCCCATTTACGTCACATGTGCAGTTGAAAATTCTGTAAGTCATCAGGACTAAATTCGTTGTAGAGCTGGATTGATAATGTCACCCCTCGTCACGTCTTACCTTCAATTCAAAAGATGTCACTTCACATACTTTTCTAGAAGTTATATCACTTTTATTGCATAAATGGGCGATATTCCAGAATAACACTGTATCAATTGTTGTTTCAGTATCTTCCACTTTCTCAAAACTTAGGCTTAAGTCTTTAACAGAGTTTCTTAAACCTACACGTTGTTTTCTATCTTCTACTGAATCTGTGCTATTGAATCTCCTTTCTCTTTCTTGGTAAATTTTGTAGGTAGGTAGGTGGATGTCATATACAGTCTCATCCACATCCTCTTTTTTTTTATCTGCAAATGATAGTGTTGCATTCGAGCACAGATATTAGACTTATTGTTTCTATAAAAAATGTCTCAAAATAGTTTACGTTTCGTTTTCTAAAAATACATTTCTCTGATTTTTTTGTACGATTATTGTGTAATCTCAGACTAATTTCCATCTGTTTTTGATGTAATGAACACATTACTTATTTTGGGTAAATTAAAACCTGCACGTGAAAGTCAAGTTATATTCGTAATGCTGAAAGATGTCAGACTCAGCAACTGGTTATTGAGCGATAATAACTCCAAGCATACAATAATGGACGAGGTTCTAAATTTAGTTTTCGTTTACGCGTATAAGACTTACGAACGTAGCTAAGCAAAGTACTCACGTAATTGATTTTAATGACCGCGTCAGTGTTTGTTATTTGAGCTTTTTAAGATCTTGACTTGATATTTAACCGTTCGTGTTTTATTATTGTGATGTTGGTCTTTTCTCTAAGAGGGGGCCCATAGGTAGGCAAATTGATGGTGATTAGCTTCAGGTTATTAATTTCAAATTTGTGACCTTTTCATGTCGCTCAAACTCAAACTCATGAAAATTGAAAGCTAAGGTCACCTACAGGTTCATTAACTAGGAAAATTGATTCAAAAACTCGAAATTTTGAAATAATTTAAAAATAACTGGGGTTGGTCACCTGAGGAAGCACCAAGGCGTTTTTTGAAGAACCTTAACTTATCCTAAACATTAAACTGTGGGTTTTTGAGTCCTTAGTTTGCCATCGACTTGCCCTGAAGTACAACTAGGCTTTTACTGGGGTGAGTTCAGGTAACGCACAGGGATATCAAATGACACGTATTTTTCTCCAAATGACCTGCATATGTGGTGGTTTTTGTAGTAACATAATCCTTGTCTTAGAACCAAAAAACCCAATTTTGTCTTTGAATACTCATTGGTTTGTCAAGCAAACCTGTGTCAACTCTGGTTTAAGTTATTTGGAAGATCCTTAGATTTTTAAATGAATTCGTTTAAAGATGTTGAAAGCCTTTTTCAGCATCAAAGGTCTCATTGCGTAAGCGTAAGCTCTTCCAAGTCATCCTGCATAGTCGTATGAGTATTGTAAGGATGCCAAATTAGTCTTGTATCTGATGTACAACTCGTCTCAGTAAATATTGCCATACGAGGGTTTTTCCTTAGACATGGCCCATGTGGGGTTTTCAGATGTTCATTTATTAGAAAAGACAAGACAAGAGATGTGACGTTAAGCAGGCTTATTCCTCTGTGACGGCTGCAATTGAAAGGTTTCCCCCTTTAAAGATCGGTCAAATGGTACTGAGCTTCGGGTATGCTTTCTATCGAGTTAAACTAGCAGATCAGCTGGTGCCATCTCCCTTCAAACTGATTTCCAGCTGTTTTGAAAATTTCGGCGACAGGCTGTCTGCGTATGCGATTTCATTGGATTTCAGCTTACATATAGGCACCTGTAGTGTAATGGTTAAGGTATCCCGCTGTGACGCGAGAGGTTCGTTTTTTGAATTCCAACGGAAAACAAAAATTGTTTTTCCAAGGGCATCGTCTTTCGCTGGGAATTGGCAAGTTCGCTGAAAGTAATTTCATTGCAATAAAAATCGCTTTCTCGATTAGCCTTTCGGAATTGGCAGGAAATTGTAGGTCCCCGCCATTCCCTTACAAGGCATGGCTTTGGAACATGCGCCGCATATATTTATTTTTCATATGTCAATCTCAGCTTCCTTTAGGTCAGCAGGTTGGCATTCTTGATTAGTGTCCAAGTTAAGTCTACAGAAGTACCTAGTCTTTCTAGATCTTCCGAAACTACTGCGGTTCTTTCTACCACTTTGTTTGCCTGATGGTCTTTATGGGCTTTGTTCAAGGTTTGCCACCCTGGCCTGAATTTTTCAGCTGAATTTTTCAGCTTCTGGTACAAACTTTGAAACTCACCTGTATATTTCCTCACACAAGCGCTTCTCATGCTGCTTTTTTCAGTTTGAGATCTTGGTGTTCTTCGCTTCCTTTCTCTTTCTTCATCGAAACCAACCATTTTTTTGTTCGTTTCAGCTATGTTTGGTCATTTTTATTTCGTTTCGAGGACACGTACGCAGTGACAAGTGGTCGTACGGTTCTATTGAAATGGCAAACCAGTCTAAGCATAAGTAAAATGACAGCTGTCGAAATGACTACTTCTAAAAAAAAAGTATTGTCAGCAGGCTATTGTCGAAGCAAATTAGAAATTTTCGATCTTGTGAAAAATAAGATGGAAGCTGCTAACAAAACTGTGAATATATTTTCTGTAACATAACGAACAGTTGGCAGCCTAGCCAGTATTTGAGAGGGAACTATGTCATAGGAAGTGCTCCCTATGGCACTGAGCTTTTAAATGGAAATAAGTTATTGAAATCGAGAATAGTTAGGGTGAAAGGCAAATATCCTATCTTCCTTGTACTGAACATTAAAATTGAAAAGATCATAGCCAAAAGTCAATACCACACTAGCTTTGGAACGAGGTAATCAAATATACATACGATTCATTAACACCTCACCAACTTTAAAGTGGATTTGGTTAAAGGCGTTTTTTGAAGAACCTTAACTTATCCTAAACATAAAACTGTGTGTTTTTGATTCCTTAGTGTGCCATCGACTTGTCCTGAAGTACAACTAGGCTTTTACTGGGGTGAGTTCAGGTAACGCACAGGGATATCAAATGACACGTATTTTTCTCCAAATGACCTGCATATGTGGTGGTTTTTGTAGTAACATAAACCTTGTCTTAGAACCAAAAAACCCAATTTTTTCTTTGAATACTCATTGGTTTGTCAAGCAAACCTGTGTCAACTCTGGTTTAAGTTATTTGGAAGATCCTTAGATTTTTAAATGAATTCGTTTAAAGACTTGTCGAAAACCTTTTTCAATATCAAAGTCCTCCTTTAGTTCTTTACCGAACTTGACTGAGATCTTCCTAACTAGTCGTACGAGTATTGTAAGGATTCCAAATTGGACATGTAAACCTCGTCTCAGTAAATATTGCCATACGAGGGTTTTTCCTTAGGAATGGGGTCTTCAGATGTTCGTTTATTACAGGAGTTAAGACAAGAGATGTGACGCTAAGAAGGCTTATTCCTCTGTGACTGGTGCAATGGAAAAGTTTCCTTTTTTAAAGATAGGTCAAATGGTAGGTACTGAGCTCCGGTTATTTTTTAAATTTTTTTTTTTTTTTAAATTAACGCGCACATCAAGGGGCCATGACTACCCTTGTAATGTTATATAGAACACAGTGCGAGCATTTAAGAAAATGGGAGAGGATTTGAAAGGCGACACCGATGCACGTTGCTTTTGAACTTTTGTGAATCGTAAAAAAAAAATAGGGTGGCGCAACAGAGCGAGGAGCCCCTGGGCCTACGCATTTCTCACAACCATGTCTTGTGAGGGAATGGAAGGGACCTACAGTTTTTCGCCGGTTCCGAACGGCAAATTGAGAATGCGCTATCATGGCAATGAATTTACTAACGGAGGACTTGCTAATTCCTCGCGAAAGGCGATACCCGTGGAAAAACATTTTTGCATTTTGCCTCTGCTGGGATTCGAACCTCGAACCTCTGGGTTAGCAGGTGAACATGAATCGTAATGAAGGGGAAAAACAGGGTCAGGTAGAGCATTCCACATTTGGGTGGTGTGATGCTTTCTTTCGAATTAAACTTGCAGAGCAGCTAGTGTCATCTCCTTTCAAACTGATCTTCAGCTGTTTTGAAAATTTCGGCAACAAGCTATCTGCGTATGCAGTTTCATTGAGTTTCAGCACCCGTGGTGTAACGGTTAAGGTATCCCGAGAGGTACGTTTTTTGAATCCCAACAGAAGTCAAAAAGTGTTTTTTCACGGGCATCGCCTTTCGCTTGGAATTGCAAGTACTCTGATAATAATTCCATTGCAATGAAAATCGCTTTCTCGATTAGCCGTTCGGAATAGGTAAATTGTAGGTCTACCCATTCCCTTAAAAGGCATGGCTTTGAAACATGCGCTAACCCCCACGGCGCCACCTATATTTATTTTACATATATCAACCTTAACTTCTTTTAGGTCTGCAGGACGGCATTCTTTATCATTGTCCAAGTTAAGTCTACAAAAGTAATCTTTCTAGATCTTCCGAAGCTACTGCGGTTCTACCACTATGTTTGCTTGATGGCCTTTATGGGCTTGGTTCAAGGTGCCAGTTTGCCACCCTGGCCTGAATTTTTCAACTTTTGGCACAGACTTTGAAACTCACCTGTATATTTTCGCAAACAAGCGCTTCTCATGCTGTTTTTTTTTTTCAGTTTGAGATCTTGGTGTTCTTCGCTTTCTTTCTCTTTCTTCATCGAAACCAACCATTTCTTTATTCGGTGCAGCTATGCTTGGTCATTTTTATTTCGTTTCGAGACACGTATGCAGTGCCAAGCGGTCGAACGGTTCTATTGAAATGGCAAACCAGTCTAAGCATAAGTAAAATGACAGCTGTCGAAATGACTACTTCTAAAAAATGTATCGTCAGCAGGCTATTGTTGAAGCAAATTAGAAATTCTCGATCTTGTGAAAAATAAGATGGAAGCTGCTAACAAAACTGTGAATATATTTTCTGTAACATAACGAACAGTTGGCAGCCTAGCCAGTATTTGAGAGGGAACTATGTCATAGGAAGTGATCCCTATGGCACAATGTGAGCTTTTAAATGGAATCAACTTATTGAAATCGAGAATAGTTAGGGTGAAAGGCAAATATCCTATCTTCCTTGTACTGAACATTAAAATTGAAAAGATTATAGCCAAAAGTCAATAAAACACTAGCTTTGGAACGAGGTAATCAAATATACATACGATTCATTAACACCTCACCAACTTTAAAGTGGATTTGGTTTAAATAAGTATTAAAAGTACCTTAATTTTTATAGTTCAGGAAAGTGAAGTAAAGAAACAAACATAAAAAATAGTATAAGTAAACTCAGTAGTGGAAAGAAATAGGACTTGACAATTCCTCCGATAGTAAAATTCATTGTCATGAAAAGCGCTCTCGATTAGCCCTTCGGAATCGGCAGGAAGTCAAAGATACCATCTATTCCCTCACAAGGTGTGGGTGTGGAGAATACGCTTGGCCCGAGGGCTCCTCACTCTGTTGCGCCCCCCTATTTATTTATTTTATTAAGTGACTCTGAAAGAAAGTGTTGAACTTAAATCAACTCTAAATGATTCAAGAGTCATTTAAAGCTTGAAGTGCCGGTAATGTGTCTCATTTTAAAGTGATTTGAAATGAATAAAGATTTGCGCTATTATGTTTTTATTATGTTCAGCAACGAACTGAAACTATTGTGAGGTCTATTATTTTCCAATATATTTTATAGAGCAATATTTACAAGAGCTTTTAGTAAACACCAACTGCTATTTGAATAGTTTATTGTATTGTTGATGTTTGTAATTCGATTAATTGCTTGGTTTGCTTTTGGAATGTTTATCTCTTTGTGATTACTGCAACTGTGATTTTAATTGTGCCTCATGAAAGTAGTACACGCTTCATTATTCAGTTAAATTTAAATCAAACCGTTAAAGATTTGTCTCACTATTTTTCATTACTTACAAATTATCATTATTACAACAAATTTTATTATAAAATGCTGGATGCAAGGATGGCTATAGACTTAAGGGGAATTTGTACTTTTGTTTAAAATGTGAAGCAATACAGAGCCTTCTTGTGTATTCTTTGCTGTGTTGAGATTCTTCTTTTTGAAGTTAAATTTATTACAACACGGCGACACTGCACTGGTCAGATACAATATATTAGGTTTCATGGCAACAGTGAATACGTTAAGCATTTGTCATGTCTTGCAAAATTTTAAAATCAAACCATCAACTGTAACACGGAAAATCATTTGCTGGACGCGTATAACAAATTACGATACACACAAACAATCCGTCATTATCGTTACGTTGCGATTATGTTTAACAATACCCGCTGTCATTTAACACTGCGTCGTTTTGTAATTGTTCTGAAATGTCAATGGATCTATTCTCATAACTAATAATCCGTGTATTTCGTTGTGATATCGGTGGAGTGATGGTTAGCATGTCTGCCTGTTAACCCAAAGGTTCGTGGTTCGAATCCCAAACGAGTCAAAAATGTTTTCAACAGGTATCGCCTTTTGCGAGAGATTGTTCGACTCCTCTATTAGTGAATTCATTACCATGAAAAGCGCTTTCTCGATTAGCCGTTCGGAACCGGCAGAAAACTGAAGGTCCCTCCTGGTGAGGGACATGGTATGGTCGTCAGAAATGCGCTAGGCTCTGGGGCTCTTCGCTCTGTTGCGCCACCCTATTTATTTATTTTATTTTTAATTCATAATACGAGCTCTGTGGCTTATTAAGGACATTTAAGATTTACACAATCCACTCATGTCTAGTATCTTATTACATGCATGGCATACTGATTGTTAATTGTTAGAACTGATCACTTTTTCTGTTGGTTTTCTTCAGCGATAACTTTTAATAAATAAATTACGGCGTAGTCGTATGACCACAAATTATATAGAACGAAACCTTGCCCCTCGGCTCACTGGCAATCGTTAAAATGCGCTCAAAACTTAATAACTTTTGATGTAGTTTCAATATTCCAAGTAGGTCACGATTTTGAGGAAGAGAGAGAGAAAGAAAAAAAAAAGAGAGAGAGTCTCTTGGCCATCTACCGAGTTCTATGACGTCTAGCACCGAAATGCGATTGATTTTTGTACTTGAAGATTGGATTTTTTTCTTTTCTAACATTTCAATGGGATACCTTCCTCCTGCAATCAACGGCTAATGCAAGTGAGTCAAATACTCCAGGACTTTCTTAATGGCTTCGGGCTGTAGATTACGGATTGCTTGGATGATATTGAAATACGAGATTTAGGTGTTCTCTGCGAAGGCGAATTAAATTTTGGTTCAAGGAGTTCCGCAACCCCCTTGTTACCAAATCACTCTATATCATGTATAGCATGCATCGCAAGTGTGGGTTTCATATAAAGCGGCTCATACCTCAAAGATTGAAAGTGTTCAACGTCATTTTCTGTTCTTTGCCCTTCGGAACCTCTATGATGTTAGAAACTTTCTCACCTCGCCTCCTTCCGTCCTGTCTTAAAGTCCTCCTTTTAAAGAGTTTCTTATCCTTAATTTAATTTTAAATTTAATTTTAAATTAGTTTGGATTAGTTTTAGTTAAGTATTGTTTAAGTTCTTTTAAGCTTGGGTTAGAATTAAATTAAACTAAGGTGCTTTAGTCGTTTCCGTATTGTTGGCATAAAATCGGTCATTCACGCTTCCCCATAACCGAAGGGATCAAATCGCGGTTAATTGACATCGCCAAGACGTCTGATAATACGATTTGGGAATTTGTTAGCCCAATAGATCGATTGTGGCATGGGCTGTGTGGCAGAGCTTGTCGTGGTTATCCAAATACATGTCATCAACTTCAGTGGAAAATAATCGGTTTACATGGTCTTGTAACGCCCTGCCAAATCGTTGTTTCCGCCTTATTTTCAAAACAAACAAATAAAAATGGTCCCATTATTTGTTTGTAAACGTTTTGTTGCAACTAATACTGTTGTTACGGTTTTGTCGCAATAGTTCTTTTAGGCTACGATACGACCATTTTACTACAATAACGGCAGCAAGGTTCCGGTTTTTCAAAAATCTACAACGAACTGTAACTCTTCGTCTGGGTTTTCCGAACCTCAGATGTGATAACTCTGTTTGTCAAAGTAGGCACAGTGATGAAAATGCACCTTGTCTGAAATGATATTTTTTGAACCAATTCGTTGTCTAATTCTAGCTGCTCTGAGGCCCAAAATGCGAAACGATATCGAAGCAGATGCACAGATGGTTGATGATCGCTGCTGTTGAGATCGATAGCGAGTTCATATTAGTTTCACACTCTCGGCTACAGCACCCTTCTTTTCGACTCTGGAACCGTACGAGAACATACCATTTTCAAGAACTTTTTGCACAAACTTTCTTACAGTATCCGCAGTAAGGTTAATTTTGGAGAGAATTGGTTAAAACTTCTTCTTAAATAAATGCACTGTTTGGGCTACATAGAACTCACTTTGGAAGTTTTCCATGTTTCCCATGGCTGGTCGGTTGATTTTGCTGAAGTTTGAAACTAACTTTCTGTCAAAATTTCGAACAGTATCTCTCACGGTGAAAATGATGATTCAAAAAGAGACTAGTGCACATATATCCCAACCGGTACATCTCTACAAATTTGTCGCCTTCACGACAGTTTTGTTGATGATTGTCGTTGTTGAAATTACAAGCTGAAGGTTTTGTCAGCGACTTCGTCGCAATAACGATATTTTTATTTCATTTACTATCTACTCTTTTGTCGCAACAACGATAGCTCTGCTGCAATAATGCTAGCTTTGGGGTCTGTTATAGCGATCAGGAAAACGAATCAGGAAAAATTTTCAAAGGAAATAATAACTATGTTTTCGCTACAATTGAATAACAAATGTTATGCCAATCGATGGCAAATCACTCAAAGTATTTCTTGTGTCCAAAAAAGATATAATAGAACAAATATTTTCTGTTCAATTTGTATTTTTCTATTGTCCTGTTCCAATTCCATCAGGAAAATAGAAAAATACAATTTTACGGGAAAGTATTTATTCAATTGAACATTTTCTTGACAAAAAAAAAATCTCTGGGCTGTTTACTATTGATTGGTATAACATTTGTTATTCAATTGTAACGAAAACGTAGTGATTATTACTTTTAAAAATTTTTCCGGACTCGTTTTCCTGATCGCTATAACTGGCACCTTTGTCGAAATAGCGACATTAGTAACTACAACTTGCTTCAATTACGATAGTTTTGTGCTAATAACTACAGCCTTGCAGCACTACAACAGTGTTGTCGCAATTACGAAAACTGTCGCCAGTTACGGTGGTTTTGTCAGGGCCGTCTTTACCGTTTTGGGGGCCCTAGGCACTCTTTGAAAATGGGGCCCCTATATCCTACTAATATTATAAACGTGAAAGTTTGTATGTGTGGATGGATGTTTGTTACTCTTTCACGCAAAAACTACTAAATGGATTTCAAAATAAACTTTCCAATAATATAGCTTATACATCAGAATGACACATAGGCTACAATTTATAAAGATATTGTGTGAGCTGTCCTAAATATGACATTTAGTGTCAAGTAACTAGGAAAAAACCTACCTTTCTGCGAGCTATTCTGGCGTGCGGCGTGCGCTGCCATAAACGTTAGTAGGCTACAATTTATAAAGATCCACATAATTTTAATCCGTCGGGAAAAGGAAAGCGAACCGTGACGGGAACGGGAACTCTAAAACTAACACTATCCCTTTTATATTTCATGGCCATATTCCTACGGAAACGGGAAAATAGAACTTTTCAGGCATTCTTATACTTAGTCTTCTTAGTTTTCGATTTTTGACAGTTTTGTGTGAACATCGCTTTAAATAAGTTAGACCCGAGCAACGCCGGGTGGGTCAGCTAGTGATTCTATAAAAATGTTACGTTGTGTAATAAATATACAAATATATCTATAAAAACAAAATATTGATCAGCAAAAAGATGGAAAGAGGAATGTTTATTGAAGGAGTCTTTTTCTTGATTTATGATAAGCAAAATCATTGATTATATCTACAAAATCGATACCTGTGAGGATGTTGCTTTCGATTGACATCAGCGACAAACTTGTCAATCTTTCTCTAACCAATGTAATTCTGAGTTCGTTTTTTTTTGTTCTTTTTAACTAAGAGAAGGCAGTTGGTCACTGTTATACTTAAGAAAATTCTAAGTGCAATTTCAACACTTGGCAATTCATCTTCAATTTTATTTATTTTAAAAAAAAATTAAAGTTCTAGAATAATGCCAGTTTTTTCATTTTCGTGTTGAATAGTTTTCCAGCATGTAGTTCATCTCCTTTTACATCTTCAGTGTAAGACTAAGCAATAGATTTGCAGTTTTCTTCAGGTCTCTTAATCTGAAACGTCAAAACGTTGGCCAATATTCGTATGCGAACCTAGTCGCTGTTTCAAATCAACGCTAAGAGTGTCAACAATGCCAATAGTAAGAAAGGTTTCAATTTCGAACCTTTCTTTTCCAGTCAAAATTGCTGAGGGTTTAGAGCCTTCAAAAAAGTCTCTTCTACACCCAGTCATTTCAGAAAGGTTCTTATATTCGGAATCCGGGTTTTGTTTTTGTCTGGATGATGAATCAAAGCGGTGCGGGTGCATAACTTCACAGGTCATAACTTCACATGGGTCATAATTTCACCTATAGTGGGTTATAACTTCACTTTTTTCGGGTGAAGTTATGTCCCACCTTAGGTGAGCAACAATTTCACCTGAAATTTGTGTGAAATTATTTCCCACCTACATTGTAAAAAATCTTTAGAAATCCAATCAGTCAAAAGCCAACAAAAATTATAAATTGTAATCAATTTATTGAAACATTTTTATTAACAAAAAATATCAAAAACTGTTATTTATAAAAAAAAATTATTCTTATGAAAGGTACTTTATATCATGAGCAGAGAAGGTTCTTGTTTGATGGAACATTCAACATTGTTCCAACATCCACTGGCTACAAACAATTATTAATTGTGCACTTTGCATACGCAGAACATGTGAGTATTTAAGGCTGTTTACTTTTCAAAGTGATTGTAAGTTTTTGAAATCATCTTCTAAAATTATTAGTTAATCATAAAAACTGGCAATGCATAAGTTTTTATAACAAAATCTTATACATATTCCGTTATACTGCACAATATAAATTAAAACTTAGAAATATGTTCAAATATAGTGTAGCTTTCATAAATCAATTATTGAAATTACGAACTTCGACATCATATATTTTCAAAAACAGATCTCTCGTTTTAGTAAATTATATTATATAGAAATAGTGTGAATAAACAAGCGTTGTTGGCGCTAAGCAGTAAAGCGACCGAAAAAAAAATTATGAAATTATGTCCCACCTTGTGTGGGAAATAACTTCACACAGAAGTGAAATTCTGGCCCACAAAAAAGTGAAGCTAATTCCCACCTAAGGTGGGACATAACTTCACCCGAAAAAAGTGAAATTATAACCCACTAGAGGTGAAATTATGACCCATGTGAAGTTATGACCTGTGAAGTTATGCACCCGCACCATCAAAGCTATATCAAAATTGTCCTTGAGCCCAATTATAAATTCATCGATTACTCAGCAAATTTGCCATTTTTTTGTAAAGACTAAGAGCTTTCTTCCTCGTCGCTCGTGCCTGTCCCTAAATCGTTGGCGATAGACATCAAAGCTTCTTCAATTTCTTGACGACCATTATATAAGGCGCTTAATGCTTGCGCTGACCATCTTGTTTGAAAAAGACTTTTTACAACTTTCTTTGAACCTAAATAAACAGTCAACACACTCAATCTCTGAAATCTTAAAAAATTGATTGTCGGGAAAAGTTATTAATAGTTACCCTTTCGGACCATCGCAAATGTTCGAAGTAAACACAAGAAGTTTTTCCATCACAACACCATAAGAGGAGTTCACATTGTACATTGTACAATAGTGGAACAGATTTTGGTTCGAACAACCAATGTTGGAAAATATTAACGCTCAGACGACCGCTTGGCCAACTTGTTGGATGGTTTTCAAATAATTTTGAAAACTTTGAAGTTGGGTGGAACGGAGGAGCACATGATACAACGTTGGACGACAAGTCTGATAAGTCTGAACGCAAACTGCATCCTACCATATAACATCCATCAAACGAAGTCTGTCTAACAGCCATATTATAGTTGTCAACTATCAATCAATTGATACACGATAAGTGCTATCAATTAATTGATAAATCGGTATTATGCATGACAATTGATAAATTTGCTTCCATTGTGAACAGTGTGCTCGTACTAAGCGTTGACACACCCACATCTATGTACAAAGCGACCATTTTAATTTTCTGCATTCAATGAACACTAAACACATTCAACTTCAAAATTCAATTTGGAATGAATTTTTGCTATACGGCACAGAAAAAACACTTCCCGATATAGCCGTTACACTAGTCAACCACGTACCCGTGTTTTGGGTACACATTTCCAGTAAAATAAACCAAAAAAATGTTCATCAACGACGAATTTGCGATTGACTGAAAAATTGATAGATATCAAAAAAGTTGATAACCATAATACCGAATAAGCAACCAAAGACGTTCACAATGGATCGCAAAAAAGCATTTCATTCACAACTGATCAATGGTGGTTGTTATCCGTAATACCATTTAACCAATTTCATTGATAAACGAACAAATTTATCAAGTATCGTATTGATATTTGACAACCATAATAGGGCTGTAAGTAATTGTACAGTGTGAACTCGACTATTCAACTTCGATTGTACACGAATGGATTTTTTTTCTAATTGGATTTGTAAAAGCGCCCTGAAACGAACACAAATGTGTATATGGTATGGTATGGTATGACTTGGGTGACCTCTTTTTCCGTTTTAATTTAAATATATTTTCGGAGGGAATGTGATTTAAATTGTTCAACAAAAGTTGTTGTACAAAAAAAAAAAAAAAATGTGTCGAAATTTTGAAAATATTGTAAATAGACCAATAGAAGTTAAGTGAAGTTTCAGCAATTTGGGGGCCCTTGGTGACTGTGGGGCCCTGGGCCTGGGCCCAGTGGTAAAAAGAGGTCTGGGTTTTGTCGCAACTACGACAATAATTTCAACCAAAATGTGATTACGAAATCTTGGCGCAAAAAATGAGTCATCCGTTTTTGAGAAAAATCGATGAGTGACGAACGCGTCAAATATTTCCCTTTGATCTCGGAGTGTATAGGAGTCGTTAAGTCTTATTCAGCCTACCAGTCTCTGAAGCAGAACTCGTTTAGCCTCCTTCCTGCATTATCTTCGTCCAAAAAATATTTTTTGCCGCGTAGTGTCGATACACTTTAAGTTTTAACGCTTCTAAAGTCAAAAATGATATAAATATAAACATTTTTTGTTTTGCTCCTCCTCCTTTCTATGAAGTAATCAAATAAGTAGAAGTGCTCGAATGAACACGAACTTCTTTGGTACTCGGACACTGGCAACTTGTGAAGAGTCAAAATTTTTTCAGATTTGATGCAGAGACGCCTGGTTCAGCGTTTAGCTTCCCTTCATAAAACTTTTTTTTAGGTACATTTTCCAGTTGGTTATCGTTCAAAGTCTTTTCTCATCTGCGACATCTGCTGCAAGGAAAACCATTTCCGGCAAATGAAACTAATTTGTCAAAAGAGCACACCAACCGGAGAAACACTCTTCATCAGTCAATATTAATAAAAAATGATTAATTACCATCTCTATATGAACAAAACAAACTAAACTGTTCCAAGGGCAATGCAAAAGATCGAAAAAGGAAAAACTAATATCCTCAACTTTCATTCACACATTTTGAAGTGTCGGTCATTTTTCACACTTTCCCAATTACCACAGACTCGCATGATGTGAGAGTGGACTTAATTTGAATTAATTTTTTATAACTCACTTTATCTTGTTTCTTTTTCTTTGCTTTTGTTGGATTAAGCCCGTGTGGTGCTGGTGCCGCCATTTGTTAAATGGGTTAATTATCGCAAAAGCAGGTCCAACAAAATGGATATAAAGACCAAAATGGCTGTTGCACAGTCAGTGCACTATTCATGTTGGCAGGAAGCCAGCTTTTAATGGTCTTCTATAAGAGTCTGGAGCCAGAGTGGTGTCGTTTCAAAGGAAGAGTGTGCAACAATTTTGGGTGCATTTGCCACGAGCTATAAGCCAATTTACATAATTCACCGCCGCGCCGGCCGACAAAGCTGCAGAAGGATATGAACCAAAAACTGGACGTAGAGGTGATTTCTGATTTTGTCATGAAAAATTCAAACTGCGGCTGAAACAGCAATCAAATTGTTGCACCTCGATGGCGGGATGAACCCTGTAACAAACCACCCCTTCCAACACAAATATGTAACCGTTTGGTTTTTTCCATTAGTGATTGATGGTAAGGGTTTTGCCTTAAACTTCTCCATTTAGGAAAAATACTCCTTGAAATGGCTTCAAAATTAAGTCGGAGTTGCCAAGATTAAATTCCTTGCATTTATCAGATGGCAAACTAATTAGTGCGGTTTGGTTTTAAGGGGGTGAAGTTATCAGGGGGCCATAATTAGTCTTCTCTTCTGTTTGAGGGCTTATTTTGGCATCTAAAATTTCATCGAATACCAGTGAATTTGTGTGAAGGCGTAAAAGTTTCAAAATGGAAAATAATCGTTTTCCATTTCACTGACTCAGTGCGAATTGACGTACTCCACTAAACGTTAGCCTCGAAAATGTAGTGGAATGGGTTTTTGAACACGTTTTTCTCATTCACAGTATTGTGAACGGAGTTTTGTGAGAAAGAAGCAATGCAATTTTATTTTAGAGACTCGTAGGTATAATGTTGTACGTCCTGTAGTGATATAAAAATTAATGGTCTTTCACTTGAGTCGTTGTTACGTTCATCGTATACAACTGTTGTCGCAGGCAGTTTTTTTTATTCAGTCCTAACTACTCAAGGACATAAAATAACAGTTACTGAGTTTGTTAACAGTAACAAGATTGCTGAACAAAGTGGTTGATGGAGACATGAACATTTTTATTCTTATCTTGTTTTTTTTATGAATTCAATCTGTGGAGTGGGTGTTGGTGGAACATGCTCCAATTAAGATATCGGTGTTCTTTTCTTTTTTATTATTTAGTTTGCGCTTTTTCTTTCAAAAATAAAAATTATTTGAATTGTTTTTCTTTTGTTGTGGTCATTCTGAGAATTTTAACGAATTTGTTTTATACTTTTGTCAACAACTGTCTGCCGTCGGCTTTGCTTTAAACTTTTCTTTGTGAGGATTTTTTGCCAGGTTTGATTTGATGTTTCAATGAATAAGCTCACAGGATAATAGCAGAGTTCATCAGTCTGTCACAGATTTTTCGTGAAAACTTATTGAAATAGGGAATTTCTTAAGCTTGTGCCTTTGACGAAATTGACATTGGTCGGTTTGTTGAAGAAGTTGTGTTGAATCCTTGTACGATATAAATTTTTTCGACGTGGTTCTCTCGATCTCTTCTTTGAAATGGCAATACCATCTGGTGCTGGTCTTAAAGTGGAGCCTTCCACGGATGTTAATACCCCTAATTTGCTTAAAGTTTTTACTCCTGTTGTCTTACCAAACATCTTTATCTCAGAGAACGTCAATTATAAACCTAAGTCTTTCCTTCAATTGAGGGGTCATTTTTATGACAGAAAAAATAGCTTAGTTTGTTCACCAATTCATCCACCTTACGCTTATTGATGTCGCAATCTTGAGTATTTGTCATCACAGATACCCAAGCTTTTGATACTAGGAAAACACTTTTCCTTCTTCATAAATAAAAAAGAGACCACACCGGTATTGTCCCTTCTTTCAAACAATATATCTTCTTCGTTTCCAAATGTTTACTTTAAGTCAAGCTCATTGCTGAAAGGTAGGATCCTCGTTTATGATGCATCGTCAAAAGCAAATGGATGCTCGATATTCCAGCAAACAGACAAAACTTAAGTGAAGAGTAGAGACATGAAAGCACTTCCCTGTGGTCCACTTATTGTGACTTGGAAACCTAGCGCGACACCAGATCTCTATTTTGCGTTTGTCACTGCGGTTTGTTTAAGGCAAAACGACAAACTGTCATGCGATTTTTTTTTCAACATCATACTTGAAAAGGCTGTACAAAACTCAAATGCCAACGCCATGAGGAATAGTCTTTCAAAAGTCCTACACAGCTTCAAGGTAGTACACGACTTCTACCTCGGAATAGTAAAACCACATATCAGTGCGGAGATCAAACGGAGAAAAACCGAACAACAAAAACTTCTCTAGAAAAAATAAGGGGACCCTTTATAAGACCTTCATCATGGCAGTCCTGTCTTACGCCGCGGCGCAGAAGCATGGACCTTATTGAAAGCGGATGAGAAAACCCTTGGTCGTTTCAAAAGAAAAATTCTCCGAATGATCTTTGGTCCCTTAGTAGGCGAAGACAATGTGAAGAAGAAGATACAACAATGAGCTGTACCGCTACATGGGCATCGCTAGAAAAGTACGCATCGCGAGTCTACGATGGTTGGGCCATTTAGAGCGGATGGACATAAACGCTCTGATTCGACGGGTTTGGAAAGCACATTGCAGATAAATCGTGAAGGGGAAGATTTCGACTTAGGTGGCGCAATCAAGTGGAACAAGACCTCAACCGTTTTAGAAACTAAAACTGGAGAGAGCTCGCCCGAAATCGATATTGTTGTCGTATGATGTTGGTTGAGGCTCAGGTTCCCCCAAACTGTAATGCACACCTATGTTTAATAAGTAAGCACTGCACTTCCATAAAAATAAATAAATAAACATGGTGGAATAGAACGAGGAGCCCCAGATCCTAGCTCATTTTTTACAACCATGCCTTAATGGAGGGGAACTACAATTTTCTGCTGGTTCCGAATCGAGAATGCGCTTTTCATGGCAATGAACTTACAATCGGAGGACTTTCCAAAATCTCCGCTCAATATTCTTTGACGTGTAATTTAAGACCATAAGTCTATAAAATAGCCTCCCTCCCTTACTTAGAGAGGCTATCACTTTCTATAACCTTGGACATGAGAGTCTGTAGTCATCTTAGTCCATTTTCTTCTTTATTTTTCTAAAACTCGTGTGATATCTCGTCTGGACCACCACCTTTGGCTTTTTTTGGAGTTCTCAATCACCTCACTAGCATTTCGGCATTTCCACTCATTTTCACAGGCATTTCCGTTAAGTTTGGTTTATCTTTTGGAGGTTATCTCGAAGAATCGATTCGTTAAGCCTTCAAAATACTGTCGCCATTTGTACAGAATTTTGTCCTCATTGCAAGGGCAGCTCCCTTGAGCATCATTGATGAACTTCAGTAACGAATCACCCCTTTTTTGCGCAGCAAATTTAAAGATATTTGACCCGTATTCAAGCCGTTTTGTTATATTTATTGAATAGCTTGGTCTGCGGTATATGTTTTCTACTTCGAATTTCCATAGTATTTCTGTTTCTTTTGATAAATCTCTTTTTCAATTAATTAGTAATTCGAAATACCTTTCAAAACGTTCAATACAAATATTTTTGGCCCAAGTTTGAAACATACAAAATAAATGGTGGTGTTCCACAGGGCTCCGTTTTGTCTCAGACTCTTTTCATTATTACGATCTTCTGTCTCAACCTACTAATCAATCAAAGTGTTTTAACGACGGTACATCCAGCTTTTCATACTCGTTTCTAGAATTATATTCTTCTTTTTCGAGCGTAGAACTTGAACGGTAACATATGTTGAGCTCATTAAATTTTCGTCACTTCAAAATCGTCGCAATGTTTCTTGTTTCTCCTTCTTTCATCTGCTTATTTCACAGTGCTCTTATGAGGTAGCCATCATTTGCATTTCCCCAAAAACAATTCAACCGTAATACTTGTGCTTCTGGGGATGTCCATCAGTTTAGCATTGAGTCAATCTTTGGAAACACTGTCAAACACAGATATTCGTTTTTCAGTCCTACAATATGAATGTGGAATGCATTACCCGGACTTGTTTCTCCCTTGCGTTACATAATTTCAGAACTAATGTGCAACAACATCTCTTTTAAAATTATCTCCTATTTTCCTAACGCCCGTACTTTGTAAATGAAACATAACTTAGTGTAGTCATAACCCCTTGATTTCGCGTAAAATATATAAAAAAAATATGTAACAAGTTGTTTTTATCACATCTCTTCATGTTTGATTTGCATAGGCAGCCGGGGTGGGAACGTCTTTCTTCCGATACATGCCTTCCGCGCTCTTTGCTTAGAGCAACACCTTGCTCTTTGTTGGATATTTTTTGCTCTTCCGCCATTGCACTTCAAGGCAATCCCTTTCAACCCTGTTATTTGAGGGGCTGTTAAACCATGCCGTCAAAACCTTAGTTTCATTATTCCACTACCAGGTTTCCTCAGTTTATTAATAGGGTCCCTCGAAAACTCCTGACTATAAATAGGCACTTTCATAGCAAATTTGTTATAACTTTCGAACATATTTCGTGTTACACACATGTCTCTGCATAATCAAAATAAATTGCTTACTTTGTCAAGATTATAGCCCTTGATTTTTCCAGGAGCTCCTGTTTGTTTGATTTCCTCCATTTCTTCTATAAACCACCGCGTTTCAGTAATTCAGTCCTTCCCAGTGTCGATTGTCTTTCAACCGAGACTTTATAAGTTTGGTTAACAAATGATAATCAATTTGAGTTGCATTCTGATTGCAACACTGCTTTAGTTGATTGGTGTTGGTTCTCTTCCATGAAATGAATGACGGTGTGGCTTGCACTTACCTAGTATAGCTCCAAGAGGATGTTTTCTGGAACCGTATTCCCGACCTTTAGTTGGCAGCCGTCCGAATTTTCGATAGTCTTACCGACATTTTCCAGTACATTGCTGCAAACAAATAAAAAGTTCTCCTAGGAATCTAACTCAACTGAGTCTTTTTCCACCTGCTCACATTCCAATTGTTTAACAAAAGCATTGCATGTTCTATGAATTTTCTTGGATCACTAATCTACATGGCGCAACAGAGCGGGGAGCCCCGTGGCTTTGCGCAGTTTTCATAACCATGACTTGTGTGGGAATAAAGGGGCCTACAGTTTTCTACCGATCGAGAAAGCGCTGTTCATGGCAATGAATTTACTATCAGAGTACTTGCCAATTCCTCACGAAAGGCGATACCAGTGGAAAAACATTTTTGGGGATTCGAACCACGAACCGAACAGGCGGACATGCTAATCATTGCACCACGGGCATCACAATCTAAGAGACATCAAATGGTCAATAGACTTCAAATTGGTCCACACGTAAAGCACAAGAATGATACCGAATACCAAAAAATTGGCCCAGTTTCTTGTGTTTCACCGCTTCATGTCAAGATGTCAACTCTCTTTAACATTTGCATACTCCATTTCGACTTCAATCCCTATTTTACTACATCGCTGAATCTCTACCACTCCAGTCGTGTGAACCCCAGGCTGTGCAGTGCACTCTTGTGGTGGAAAAGTTATCACGGTTGTCCTTTTCTTGAAATTCGTCACTGTATCGAACATCTGCATTCCTAAATCAAAACTGTAAATTAAACAGGCCCTAGATGGCAAATTTGAGGAACCCTACTTTCTTATATCCAATCTGTTTAAAAGGTTAGAGGTATACCTTGCTGCTCCTTATTTAAAGGTATTTCTCAAAATACTTTGATTTCAGGATCGTTGCTCCACTTCCTTCATACAATGAATGCCTTGTGTACACTAGGCAGATGTCAAGCCCACTCATACTTTGTGACCCACTTACACCTTAAGATCTTGATTACTTAAAAGTCCATTGGTGGTGGTGTCCGTGGCGTAATGTTTAGCATGTCTGCCTAGTACGTGGGAGGTTCGAGGTTCGAATTCCATCAAAAATATAAAAATGTTCTTCAACGGGTATGCCGTTCGCGAGGGATTGAAAAGTTCTCCAAGAGCAATAAACTGTCAATTAAAGCGCTTATCGGCTAGAAATCGGCATAAAATTGTAGGTCCTTGAAACTCGTTCGGCCCTTAGGCTTCCACATCTCTGTTGGGTCATCCTATTTATTTAATTTATCTATATTTTCATTGTCAATAAAAATAATGAGTCTCTGACATCTCCAAAACAACTACTTTTGACCTTAAAAATAATTATTCTCTTTTCCTCAAAAGACTCAAAATCTTTGATTACCCAACAACACATAAATATTTTCAACTCCCATGACATCGAAAACTCATTGAGCTTCCTATGAAAAAACTCCCAACAGAATACCTACTTTCTTCAATATTGATTAAATCATTCATCAATTAGGCAACTTGACAAAAGCCATTCACACACAATCAATCAAACACACACAAATCTTTCCCCTTTAAAACTAAAGCCTTAAATTCCTTCCTACCTACCAAAGCCTACCTTAATAGGATTTTTCTTAAAGACACTTACTACGCTTTACCTAGTTCAAAATGCATCCCACAAAATATCGAACGCAAGAGAAAACTGGTGGTGATAGAAAAAGAAGAAGAAGATTACAAAAAAAAAAAAAAATAATAATAAATCGAAAACTTCCAGCCTGTCCCAAATTCTTGGAAAATGGAAAACGAGGAGAGTGAAATTCCTTTCCACGCCCAAAACTTCATTTCAAAAGTGTGTGAGTATGTTAGTGAGCCAATTTATTTAGGATGATAAAGCAACAATTGCTTTCTATTTCACTTGGCCGAGTTCCAAGCAGAGCAAAGTACACTCACGGGACGATTTGATGATTTGAACCGATTGGTGGGAAGGATCCTGCGCAGTTGGACAAAAACCGCAACAGGCAGTTGGTATTTTTTTTTTTGTTATTTTGTTTGTGCTGAAAATGAGAGACTTTTTAGAGAATGTAGGCACAATTCCCAGGGTAGGGGGGTGTTGAAACTTCAAAGTCGGAGGGTATAAGAAAAATTATTTTTTTAAAGACCAATACATTCATTATACATGGGTACCTGTATTTCTATAGAATTTGTGAAGAATCGAATAAACGGAAAAGCAGTTACGTACGACGAGGTAAACAATCTGATTCTGAGGAACAATCATTGTGGATTGTGGTTGGTATGATTTTTTATAAAATAATGAACACGGACGGTGATTGGGCTTGTGCGTATGTATGTCACTTCCTTTTTTTAAAGGTCAAGTGGCAAAAGCATAATTAAGCGCAAAATAGCCTTCTATTGAGTATTTTTAACTTCAGACGGGGGCTGGAATACCCAATAAATTTTCGAACACTACGAAATTCAATTTACTAACTTATGCATGCCGTTTGACCGTAGGTCAGGTGCGTATTGCTTTTTAGCTGATGTTTTATCATGGTGGCTTTTCTTATAAGGAGAAGCAGGAGGACGATGATGAGCACGAGGAGCAGGAGGAGCACGAGGAGCAAAAGAAGCAAGAGGAGCAGGAGGACGGAGAGAAGGAGGAGCAGAATCAGAAGCGGGAAAAGGTGTACTTACTTAGGTGTGCATCATAGTCCGGGGTGAATCTGAGCTTCAACCAACAGCTTTTCATGGTAACGAATTTAATATCGAGGAGGTTTTCCAATTCCGCTCAAATTGCCTATACTCGTGAAAAAACGTTTTTTGCATCTGTTGGGCTTCTTCCACTTGGTTGCGCCCGCTAATACGAGGAATTACCCTTCAGCGGTTTTTCTGCAATGAAGTTTCGAAAAGCCGTCGAACCGGAGCGTTGATGTCCATCCGCTCTACATGGCCCAGCCATCGTAGCACTGCCGTGGTACAGCTCATACACTTACCTACTTACTTAGGTGGACATTACAGTTCGGGGCGAACTTGGGCTTCAGCCAACATCAATCCTTCTGTAACGACTTCGATTTTGGGCGAACTTTCTTCAGTTTTGCACTCCAAGTCGGTTGAGGTCTTCTTCCACTTGGTTGGTCCACCTTAGACGAGGTCTTCCGCTTCCACGATTTCCCTTCAATTTTCTTTCGAAACCGGCGAGCCGGAGCGTTTGGGTCAATCAAATCTACATGGACCAGCCAGCCATCGTAGCCTTGCGATGCGTACTCTTCTCGCTATGCCTATGTTGCGGTACAGCGTACAGATCATACAGCTCGTTATTGTATCTTCTTCTCCACACATTGTCTTCGCATACGGGACCAAAGATCATTCGGATTTTTTTTCTTTCGAAACGACTAAGGGTTTCCTCATCTGCTTTCGATAAAGTCCATGCTTCCGCGCCGTAAAGCAGGACTGGGATGATTAAGGTCTTATATAAGGTTACCTTGGTTTTTCTGGAGAGGGTTTTGTTTCTCAATTGCCTTCTTAACCCAAAGAAGCAACGGTTGGCAAGAGTTATTCTCCGTTTGATCTCCGCACTGATGTTGTTGTCCGTGTCTACAGCGGATCCTAGGTAGACGAAGTTCTGTTCTACCTCGAAGTTATGTCTGTCTATTGTGACGATTTGTCCAATTCGTCGATGTTCTGTGTCCCTGTTTGATGACAGCATAAACTTCGTTTTGCCCTCGTTAACCATCAAACCCATTTTTGCCGCTTCTGTTTCGATACTCGCAAAAGCACCTATGACATCACGCTTTTTTCTTCCCATTACGTCAATATCGTCTGCATATGCGAGTAATTGCACAGACTTTTGAAAGATTGTTCCTCTGGTGTTGACGTTTGAGTTTCTTACAATCTGTTCAAGTATGATGTTGAAGAAATCGCATGACAGTTTGTCGCTTTGCCTAAAGCCTTTTCCGCGACATCAAAGGTCTCGGTGAGCTCTTTACCAACCTTGACGGAGCAGCGTGAATTCTCCAAAGTCATCCTGCATAGTCGTACGAGTTTTGCAGGGATGCCGAAACTGGACATGGCTCTGTACAGCTCGTCTCTGTAGATACTGTCATACGCGGCTTTCAAATTGATAAAAAGATGGTGAACATCGATATTACGTTCTCGGGTTTTTCCAAGATCTGCGGTAATGACTCTGGTCTAAAACCACATTGATAAGGACCTATCAAGTTGTTGACGTGGGGTTTCAGACGTTCACATATTACAGCATACAAGATCTATTAAACGACGTTCAGGAGACTTATCAGTTATCACTCTATAATTGCCGCAATTGTGAGAGCCTCCCTTTGTTATGATCGGGCATACGATACTGAGGTTCCATTCATCGGGCATGCTTTCTTCCGACCAAATCATGCAGATCAGCTGGTGCATGCCCCTTTCCAACAGGTTTCCAGCTGCCTTGAAGAGTTCGGCATCAAGGCCATCTGCACCTGCAGTCTTATTTGACTTAAGTTTGCATATGGCAAGCTTAACTTCTTCTAGGTCGGGAGGACGGCATTCTTGATCATCGTCCAAGCTGAATGGGGCAATCTGCCTGACAGCGGAATTTGTGTCTTCATCGCCGTTAAGCAGTCTGCAGAAATGATCTTTCCAGATCCTTAGTAGCGACTGTGACTCTATAACTATGTTTCCCTGCTGGTCTTTACAGGCTTGAGTTCGGGGTTTGCCACCCTGGCAGGATCTTTTTACCTTGTGGTAAGACTTCCGAATCTCGTTCCTGTCGTGGCACCTCTCTATTTCCTCAAACGAGCGCTTCTCATGCTGCTTCTTTTTCTTTTTGAGAAGTCGGTGTTCTTCCCTTCTTCTCTCCTTGTAGATCTCGTTATACTGATCGTAAACAGCCCTTGTTTGTTTTTGCATCAGGATTTGACGTGCTTTTTCATCGAACCATGGGTTTCGTTTTGGTGGCCGAGTGAAACCCAGAACCTCAGAGGCAGTGGTTCTGATGGCTACTTGGCATTGCTGCCACTGGTCCTCCATGCTTAATGCTGACGGCATGGGATTCAAGGATAATTGAAGGGACACTCGATTGGAAAAGGCATAGGCAATCTCTTGCGATTGTAGCTTTCCGACGTCATATCTCTTCACAGCGTTAGTTCGTGCAGGTCGTGAACACGATATTCTCATTCGTACCTTGGCTGCAACTATAGGTAGTGGTCCGAGGCAAAGTTGGCTCCTCGGAAAGTTCGGACATCTAACACACTGGAAGAGTGCCTTTTGTCAAAAATGTGTAGGCGATGGAACTAACTCCAAAGCAGTCTTTTTGTTTTTAATTTGGAAACTTTGTCAATTCGCCAATTTGGAGTACTTAATAATAAGTTGCTTGAAAAAGTAGTCGAAAATTGGATCACACTCTATTTGCACCATGGCGCCCTTATGGAAATTATGAAGAACATGAACGTGTTTTATTTCATCTTTAATTTGTACTTTAAAAAAAACCCATTTACTAAGCTGAAGCTGTAAAGTCCTTCAAACACATTTTTTCTTGTTCCCAGAATTACTGGGCATTTTCTCATAACATCAAGGACGTCTTACCTTTCCTTTCAATTGCAAAGCAGACATAGGCACTGTAAGTCTTCCACATCTGAAATGTAATTGAAGCTTATATGCTCTCCTCTAAGTCTTAACATCGTTGTTATGACTATCGCATTCTTTTCATCAAGATGGCTGTGCCAGTGGCGTAATATGTCTGTCTACTAAGTGGTAGTTCAAGGTGCGAATTGCAGAAACATCCATTTGTTTTTTTTTTTGTGGGTATTATCTGCGAAGGATTGGCAAGTCCTCCGAAAGTAATTGCACTGCCATGGAAAGCCTTTCCTCACTTGTTCTCATTAAGACGTTTCGGTAAAGAATATTTGGTCCTTGAAACGTACACAGCAAGTCCTCAGGCTCTCCAAAGATTGTTGTGTTTTGGTTGTTTTTAATTTAAATATTTAGTTTTCATCAACGAACCCCAGTAAATTATAATTCAGTTTGTTTTCAAATGTTCTGTGCATAGATCCAAAAGAATATTCTTTGAGGCAGAAAGTTAAAGACACAAAGAATCCGTCTCAGTCAATAAAATAAAAGTCAAAATATTTCCCTCTGTTGGATGATTTTAAAAGCAAAGCAACCAAATTATCTCTAGTTTCACGCATTGCTGCACCCAGACTGCCAGACTGCAAATTGTTGATAAAACTGAGCTCACTGATCCAAATCAATGGGGCAAAAAACTTACATACTTTGTAACAAAATGTGAGCTAGACTTTTGCAATGAACTCTATCATGACAGACAGCTTTATGTTATGAATGAATCCTTTTAACTTCTTTGATCTACTTCTACACAATAAGCCGCTGGGGGTTGAGTTCTGCATATATGAGGATGTCAATGAACGAATGCATGCTGTTGAACTAAGTAAACTTCACAAGTTAGAAAGGACCGCGGGTGCTTTTATTTCTTAAGTTCGTTTTTACAAAGCCAAAGCCGTCTTATAAAATTCACTTCAATTAGACTTTACCACTGCTATCACAGACAAACTAATAGGAAACTTTGTTGGGTAAAGGAATGTGTACGAATCTGAAAAGTAATTTCCTGAATGGATCAGTTGCCATGCCTGTTGAGTTGAGATGATGAAATGTTTATTTGAGAACTAAGGGAAATTTGATTGATAAGGAAAAGAGAAAGGAGTAATTCAAAGGGAATGAAAGAGGATTTGGGATAACCTAAAAATTTAAAGCTGATGAAAAACAAGAAAATTTTTCAATTGTGATTATCTTTTTTTTAAACTAAAAAGTTTTTTTTCTTCAACGAGGGTTGTAGTATGACGAGCTTGTGGCTGTAGCACACAGACATAGCAGCAGACTGTTCAAATCAGATGTAAGTGCAATTGTTGAATTGATTTGATGAACTATCGTCGGAGAAGCAATTCTTCAAACCCAGGGTCTGCCAATAACTTTCACCCTTTTTTTAAATTTTTTTTCGTTGGCTATGAGCATATATGATCCACTTGTGGGGCACACTAACTGACATTAACATCATTTGTGTCAAAATAGATAAGAAGAGATGTCGCAATAAAGAAGTTTTTTTGAGGAAGCGCTCCTTTTGCGTTTTTAGATAAAGAAACAATTATAAATTTGACACTTCTGAATGTCAGCTCAAAGATTTCAATGATGTGTACACTTCAGTTGTTTTATAGAAAGAGCCAGAGGCTTTCAAGTTCCTGATTCATGGGCTTCCCTTAAATTTGAGCTCCAAGGGTAAAAGCACACAGACAATTTTTAATATTTTTTTTTTTTGTCTAAGGTTCTTAGGGGGGAAATAGCATCAATAGACGTCAGGCCCAGGGGCTCCTCGCTCTGTTGCGCCACCCTATTTATTTAGACGTCAGGAAGAAAAGAAATTCAAAAAAGATTCCAGTTGAAGTTGGCATCCTCACAAATCTATAGGTATAAAGCTTATTGCTAGATGACATATAAGAAGATATAAATGCAAAGAAAAGATCAAAGGCGTTAGTCTCACTAAGTGTCTTTGGAAAGTTGTGCTCATCGATCCATTTTTGATTTATGGTTGGGCAATAATTGCCGCAGAATGGCCCCGTTGGTTGTGGTGTGTATAAGGAAGTCGCAAAAGTGTAAGTTTTATCATCTTGGTATCGAATAGATGCAGAGTTATCGCATTTAGAGCACGAGAAAAACATGGGGTCGGGTGACGAGTCAGATAACTCGGGCCGTAAGAGTTTTGAAAATGATTGGGTTATTTTATTCCCTCTTGAAAAAATCCCAAAAAAAAACATGTTCTTACGCTCCTACAGTGATCTCCCCTCTTAAAGTTCAACTTTGATCAACCTAGTGCTACGAAAAATTGCAAATTTTTTTAGAACCATCTTGCGTAGTGGAGAAGAGCAAACAGACCTTTGGTGTTTCTTTCAGAAAACTTATCAAGATCATTGAAATAAGCCTCCCCTGGTAATTGAAGCCTTTTCCTGGCTAGGCTGGAGTAGTTGCATAGGTGGTTCGGAACTATTTTATATTGTATGGTTCATTGTAAGACCACTGACGATAGCTGGGATATGTAGAGTTCCGATGGATTTTCGAAAATGGGAAAGTCGCAGAAGGCAAAGACCTGGCATTAAATGGTACAATTAAGTGGAGCAGGATCGCCTAGACTTAGAGTGCAAAACTGGAGAGAGCTCACTCGGAATCTTAATTTTTGGGTAGAGATGTTGGTTGAAGCTTAGGTTTACACCCTACTTTTATTTTACTATTTTTACAAAATGTTGCCTTATTTTTAGTTCAATAACCAGTGCGCAATTATTAATTCTGAGTAAAACACAGAAAATCGATCGAAATAATCATTCTAAGTTTTTGAAAAAAGAAAAAATAAACAAAAGGTTCTTCGTGCTTGGATTTGACATTGGTAGACAAGTGCCAAGTGAAAAGTTATAAGCTTTTTCTTTTACAATTGGGTTGATGTAAGTTGTGTAAGAAAACATGACAATTTAAATCAGCCAGTTAACTGTGTTTTTAAGTGACCTATGAAGCGCTTGTTATTTACATCGAGTTTGTCCGTTTTGTCATTCCTGTGTGAAACACTGAATCTTGTTGTTCAAAGCAAAGTAATTTTATGGTTGTGGCTTCTTTGGTTTTTGGCTTGCGAGTCCATCTCGGCATTCAATGACTATTGTTTCTTGGAGAACAGAAACGTATCGCAATTAGCTTTGAACCACCCGCAAAGATCCTTGTATCGAAATTCTTGATTCATTGTTCCTATTTCAATAAATTTGAGAGTAGTTAGTGATATTTAGGTCTTTAGGTCCTTAGGTCTTTTTCATGCACAGGTAAGTCTGTGTTAGTGGTACCTGTGGTGTGATGCTTAGCATGTTCGCCTGTTAACCCAGAGGTTTATGGTTCCAGACCCAACAGAGGCAACGGAAAAGCTTCGTGGAACGAGATAGGTCTCTTTACAATTGAAAACGTTGGGTTATACTGAAAAATTATTTTCAAATGGAGTGCTGCGCAAACAGTGGGTTTATTTTTTAAACTGGCCAAAATGAAGCATCAATAGCGCTTTCTGTAATCCGCAAGTGGACAACACTCATGGTATCCATCTTTACATGGTGCATACAAACTACAATTTGTGTGCTGTAGCCGAGAGTTAACGTTAACAAACAAACCGTGAAGGCTCTATGGTCTATGCTATACCAACTGTTGAAAGAAGATTCCGGCACTAAATTCCAATATCATCGAAGCAATCTGTGAGGTGTTGCCAGAAACCATCAATCCTGGTGAGTTGGAGTGAAAAGCTCTTTTCTTATAATAATTCTATTCTGTCAATAGAAAATCGCATCCAGCAGTTCAAGTGAAACCCGTGGCGTAATGGTGAGCTCGTCTGCCTATTACGTAGGAGTCATAAGTTCGAATCCCAGAAATATCCAATTGCTTTTTCTTTTCAAGAAGTGCTTCACCAATTACTTTTGAGTATAATATGAGTGGAACTTCCCTATCTAAATTAAATGTAAAAAAAGATCTTGGTGTTATATTTGATGTTAAGTTCAGTTTTTCTTGTCATGTCGACTATATTGTGTCTAAGGCGAGCTCAATGCTTGGGTTTATTTACAGAAATGCCAAGGACTTTTCAGATCCGTTTAATCTTAGATCACTTTACTTCTCATATGTCAGAACTGTATTAGAATATTGTTGTACTATTTGCAACCCAATATATGCGGTTTATTCAGTGAGAATCGAAAGAATACAAAGACGTTTCAAGAGAATGGCTATCAGAATCTTACATTGGAATATCGATATGCCCTCTTATAATTCAAGGTGTTTATTACTAGGCATCCAAACTTTGGAAACTCGACGTAAATATTTCGAGGTAATGTTCGTGAGAGATGTTATAAATTATAAAATCAATTGCCCCTATTTACTATCCATGTTGAGTTTATTTGTTCCCAGTTATGAACTCCGACAAAGTCGAATGTTTCAATTATCCTTTCATAGAGTAAACTATGGCTATAATGAGCCTATAACTCGCTGTTTAAGACAGGCAAATTCAGTATGTGGAGTTCTTGATTTTAACATGTACTTAAGTAGAGACTGTTTTAATAAAAAATTATTGTTTTTATTGAACAATGGTGGCTAGGTATTTATTATAATTTAATTATTATCCAATTATTGTTATTAGTAGTCTATAAGAGTCTTTGTGCTCTACTTGATGAGAAATAAATAAACAAATTAACCGACAAAAAATTGTAAGTCCCTTCCATTTCTCAAATCGGTGTGGTTCAGAGCAAGGTGCTGACTCCTGGTCTGTAGCGCCATTTCATTTTTCTATTTACTTATTTAACGCAAATTAAAAGTAAACTTAAGACATATAGACAGTTGCAGAATAAATTGCGTAGCATCGTGACGTCAACACCTTGTCGAAGTGGTTTTCTGTTTATATGAAAGTGCAAAGTGGTAATGGTTCTCTTTGCAAATTTAACTGAAAAGTACATTTTAAGTCGTCTTTTTGTATAATTGGAGTGTTTTAAATGGCATGTCAAGATATGACGCAGATTTTTTTACTTGTTCCATAGATATCTGATATTTGTTTTCTTTGGGCGTCAATGCGTTTGGTTGAAAAGAGCTTTACTAAATTGATCGGTAGGTAAGACGAGGAACTTTGTGCAGGCCTAGCAAACCTAGAAACTGCCACTCTAGCTGCCTAAACAAAAAACCCCTTTGACAGTTTGGCTCATGGTCCACGTTGGGCGCCATTGTTGTTTGTCTTATTTGAGTAAACAGAAGCATCGTTTTTAAGGACCTTATGTAAGGTTTACCTTAGTTTCTTAGAGTTTAACCTTTCAGCAATACCGACATAGAAAAATAAGCAAAACCAAAAAATAACTTTTGAGGGAAAAAGAATTCCAGCTACTTTTTCCATTTGTGCCCTCATTCCTTAAAATTGGAGTAGATGGACATATTAGTCATAATTGACTGTGTTTGATGTTTCGTAAGACTTCTTTTAGTAGCTTTTACATAAAACAGAAAGCTTTTTGATTACCTTGATACAATTTGGGTTATTTCATTTATTTTCCATCTTCGAAAAGAAAAATAGTTTTTGGAGCCAAGCCATTCATTCGGACAGTCCCTTTGATGTTTAGCGAAGAATGTAAGCAAAGAAAGATATTCCCACAAAATACTCCTCAACCTTGCGTCGTCGCTAAGAAACACTGGAATAAAGAAAAAATTGAAATATTTGTCATCATTGCAAACGGCTTAAGGTGTGCAAACCTCAATTTATTTTAAGTGAGTTTGACTATGGCAACAACCGACAAACAGCAGTATACCTTCAAGCTCCCTTCTCCTCTTGTTTCATGACATGTCCCCTGAGATGAATGATAGAAATTTACCTTTGACCTAAAAAATGTAAAACTTAATGGGTGATCATAATGTCCAAAGAAAGTTTTTAACTGCAATACCTGCCCTCATGTCTCCTTGATGCTGTAGCAAGCGTTTTTCTCTCTGTAAATATAATATTTTCGGACGAAATGGTCATCTGGTGGAGTGCTGGGTTGATGCTGAGTGCCATTCCATAGCAAACCACCACATACCATCAAATATTTACACAATTCCATCGACCAGTGTTCTGGATCTAGCCCACCATTCGAGTACATATTTGATGACAAACTCTTTCAAAAAAGAAAAAAAGAAACGATGATTCTGACGAAATTGCAGATGAAGTCCTGAAGTTGGTTCGGTAATATTGTGTAACCCGATTCGGAGAGTACCTAATTCCATTAAATTAGTGTGCCCATGTTCACAAGGTAAATAACTACATCCCTTCATTGAGTATCATGATTGTGTGTACTCGTATATGTTGACTTAAAAATACTTTTAACATAGTTTTGGCTGAATAAGCCAAATTGGGGTTATTATGAGCCTTGTTATTACTTGATTCAAAGTTGTGGACCAAAGTGACGTAGAAAGTAATGCTTGTCGGGGGCTAATGAACGAAGCCTTAACTGTTTATGGATATTTGAACAGCATCACTTTTTCATATCAAAAAGAGTTGCCTTTGGTATGACAACAGGGAACTGGAAGACATGAATTTGATTTCCCATTAGGCTGTTTTAATAATCCTTAGATAAAATTAAGATGGATTGAAGAAAGGAAAGGTAAGGAAACTTGGGTATGATCTCAATTAGTCTAGTTTAATTTTGAATGGGTGATTGTTGCTTTATTGTTCAAAACTCTGCAAAATCTATTTTACAGCTTTGTGGTGTTATGGCTTGCTCAGTTCTATTTTTAGAAAAAACTTTGTGCTGCAAGAATGAAGGTAAAGTTAATTAAGAAAGCAATCGATTTAATGTTTGGAGACTTCTATGATCCTTTCTTTTCATGAAGCGTTATGAGGAAATGCGAGTATTTGGTATGATAAGCGCCTTGTTGAAGCGCACTTAAACATTTGCTACTGCCTGATGCTACGCCCTACCTGTAAAAACCGAACAATTAAGAAAAATATTCAAATTTATGGCTGGTGCAATGAGCAGCTGCTGCTCACAATTTAGGTGGGTACTCACCCGAGTTGCTTGTGGGTTATGGAGCTATGACTCTGTCCATGCTCTACACCGCTGTCAAGAACTGAGCAGAGCTTTCCGAAAACGCAGTGGCGTTGTTGATTGCCGATTCATATTGATTATCTTTCACCTCGCTTCGCTAATAAGATGGATACCAGCTCAACCTACATGTGAAGTATGTATAGAGCTATGACTTTGGCTCTTTCCATATTTTACGGACTTCGATAGCATAGCTCAGTGCCCAGGCTTTTAGTCGCATTCAGTGACCTCGATTCACTCATAATTTACCTCTCTATTTATTTACTTACGCTATCACCCATTGCTCTGACTTTCTGCTAGTGTTTTCGAATGCCTCATATAGAATGTCTCACATTTGCCACATAAAGTTGCACATCGTTTCCTCCGAACTAAGAAGGCTTTGCAATTGATTGATTTTATAAAATATCCGCAATGCCTTTTGCAACTTTTCATCGTTATATGTAATCTCTTCACCTTGATTACCTCGGCAAAATGCAAACCTGGCTCGTTTATGAGCCTAAGCGTTTTCACCAATTCATTTGTGTGAGGAGAAAAACCTATTTGCTAATTTTTTTGTCAGTCTTACAGCGTTGGCTTTATCCACTCTCACAAATTTTTTTTAACTCTCTCTCTCTCTCTCACAAGAACTTTTTCCTGTTTTGGGGAAATATTAATTTATTTTTCTAATCCTTGGTGGAATGGTAAGAAGTATGCATATGAAATTACCGTCCCATAGCTAAACTATCCTCATTTCGCAAACTATTTGAAAGCATTGCGTGTGACTCCCTTTACTTCCGCTGTCAATTTTTTCTCCACCCCAGCATTGCTTCTCAAAGGGTATTTTAACCGCTAGGAATTCAATTCAGTTTTTTTTCATGGCGCTTCGTTCGCTAGAACAAGGCTACGAATACGAGGTAGTTACAACAGACTTATCGAAGGCTTTTGATAAGATTTCTCACCATATTATTCGCCTTATATTAGAGACTATGATTTCCTCCGATATGTATTCAATGGGTGAGATAGCACTTGGAGAAACTTTTCTATAAGGTATTATTCCTTTGCTGTGTATTCCCATTTTTGCCACATCAGGTGTTCCTCAAGGCAGCCATCTTGGACCAATCTTATTTGTCTTTGCTATAAACGATGTTGATAAGATTGTTTCCCACTCTGATTTGTCCATCTACGCAGACGATATTAAAGTTATAAAAGCTGTGCCCACACTTCTTGATTCCTGTTTCCTTTAACAAGACTCAAACTCTTTTTCAACTTGTAAGTGCAAATTCAGCAGTTTTTCAATCAAACGCCTCCCATCACTCCCTTGACGACTTTTGTGTCATTCTCATTCCAGTAGTGTCTTCTATTCGCGATCTTGGCATTTTTTGTGATAAAGAGTTCAGTATCCAATTCCACATCGACCAATTTATTGCATTCATTGCTCGTCGTGTAGTTGTTGATGTAATCTTTTTGCACCAAGTAATTACTGGTGTCATCAAATGTCCAGCACTTCTCGAAAAAATTTTCCTTATAACACCAATTTCCGCAATCTTAGATCGATCCCTTTCTATAGCCTTCCCAGTTCCCACTCGCCGTTTTCATTTCAACCCCATCACTCGAGTGCTATGTTTATTCAAAAGTGTACAGCGTGATGTACAAAGCTTGAACTAAACCAAATAAATAAATAAATCTCTGTTACGATGGGTACATGCGCGAGTTTCTGTGAAGCCATGGTTCAGGTTGTGAACATGTCTTACGACGCTGGGTGTCATTGCATAAAGCTTCCAGCTCTTTAAATTCAATCGTTGATTAACCCTTTTTCTTTTCGCCGATGAGCCCAAGTCCTCTCTGTGCCTGAAAAGCCTTTTCTCTTTTCAAGCTTTAATCCCCAAAGAGCTTTCGAAATGGGTAGAGTCATTAAAATTGCATGTCGATCACCATCACCACGTCTTTATTTTCTCCTCGCTCATGAGGTGGATATACCCCCGAGTTGCATTTGAGCTGTGTAGCTGAGGCTGTGGCCGTCATTTCCGTCGCGGGATAAAATTTAACATGGGTATAGCACTAAGTTTTTATATGTGATGTCAATTATTGAATTGCCTCTACCAACACCTGCGATGGGTGCACAATGCACATCCAACTTCCCTGTGGGCTGTGGAGCTATGTCTCTGACCATGTTGGTTAACTTTAGACACAGTGTCGAATTTTTGTAGCCATATC
Source organism: Melanostoma mellinum (assembly GCA_914767635.1). Classification (NCBI taxonomy): domain Eukaryota; kingdom Metazoa; phylum Arthropoda; class Insecta; order Diptera; family Syrphidae; genus Melanostoma; species Melanostoma mellinum. Next base: position 48,768,096 of record OU612058.1, read on the forward strand.
AACTGGTGATTTAATTTTACTTTTATGGATACACTCCAAAACTAGTTATGGCTCTCGCTTTGGCCATGCTTTACACCCATCAGCTGTGTAAAGTGCCCGGGATTTAAAGCTGCGTTCGCTTGTTTAAAGTCACTTTCTCTTTGCTCAAGAGATGGGTGTAGTCTTTATTTATAGGGTTTTATTTACGATATCGATAATCAATCTTTATTTTCACTTCGCTGATAAGATAAGGTTTTACCCCATGTTGTATGTGGGCTATGGAGCTATGAGTGGGGCCATGTTTTTGGCCATTGGGTAACTTTGGTCCGAGCCTCCAACTACCTATTAAGTTACGATGTCGAACGTCGAGTTAATTTAATTTTCACCACGCTGATGAGACGGGAACTCTTCTATGTTGCAGGTGAAGCGGCTGCTCGACAGTTCCCAAGAAGTGTTTTCCTCTCTTTGCTCTGCCTAGAGTGTCTTCCTCCTGTTCTAAGAACAGGAAAGTGGGTTTTCATGTATACCTCTTGGTTTTTGAGCTGTGATCGCTATCGCACTTATTTTAACTGAAGAGATGAGTTCCGCCCGAGATGCATTTGGACTATTGATTCCCATATTGATCGTTGCCTTCTGATTTTTTATTGCTTCATCGCTCATGAGATATGGACTCGCCCATATTGCATGTGAAGCTGCTGCTTTGGCAGTTTCCAAGGCAGGTTTTCGTCTCTTTGATTTGTCTGTTCTATGCACGTAGAATGAAGTGGATTTTTATTCGGTTCCTCCTTTTTGAACTTCGATGGCTGATATACTTTTACTTTTATCCCATTGAAGAGATGAGTACCGCCCGAGATGCATTTGGGCTATGGTGCTATGATTGGGACCATGCTTTTGGCTATCGGTAAGCATTGAGTAGAGGTTCCAGCATTTTAGCCATCATGTCGATCGTTGAACATGTTGCATGTGAATTTGCTGTTCTGTTAGTTGCTGTGCTGGTTTCTGGCACCGTCACCTGGCTCTAACGGGGCTCTATTCATCGTTTGGTCGTCATTTAATTCGGTATCTAACATCCGTAGATTTTCCCGTCGTCTTTTCAATTTTACTTAACTGATAAGAGGTAGAAGCACTAAAGTTGGATGCGGAGTTGTGAATTCAGATTTTTCGAAAGTCCGTTTCTCTTTCACTTTGCTTTGAGCTATATCTAATCGTCTTCAATGTCAAGTCGTTCTTTTGCATTAACATTTTGATGAGAGATCGACGCGACACATCCGAGTGATCTGTGGAACCGTAAACATGACAGTTTTTTAAGATGCTTTTCTCCCTATTAGTTTATTTGCAGTTATACTTCTGCCTTCCTGGCTTGTAGAAGAAATCAGGTCTCAACATTGTCAAAGTTTTTGGTCCTTGGGGTCGGAGGCCTTGTCGATGAGAGAAGGGCCGCTCCTAAGATACATGTAGACTGTGGCTCTGATGGGAGTATGCTGGGTGCTTTCCTCTTTATTTTTGTTGAATCTACGTTTCTGTCTTGTAGACCCTGAGTTTGTAGCTTTGTGCATCGTGTGATCGATAGTTTCAGTAGCTCAACGTTTAGTTCCAGTGTCTTCTTAATAGAGTCGATTTTTTTGAATTTTCATTTTTGCTTCATTGACCCCGTATAGATCCCTAGCTGCATGTAAAGCTGTAGATCATGAATGCAATTTTCTCTTATTTTCTTTACTCCTACATACCTTGTTGTTTTCCATAAGCAAACCATGCACCGTCTGAGCGTTGGGTTTGGGAGTTCAACAATCGGTTTGAGTGGCTAAAGAGCCACTGCTGTGTTTTGCCTGGACAAAAGATCTACCCACTCTTTGTCGCTGGTGAAGATTTTCCTTTATTCTACTGGAAGCATATCTTCTACCACCAATCCCATAGGAACAATTGCTTCATTGCATCGTATTTAAACGTTGAAATGTTTTCCTAAAGAAGTCTTTATTAAATTTTATTGAAACCCGTTTTTCAAATATTATTTGCTAGTCTAACATCCAGGTGATCCTATAATTCTTTTGGCTCTGGTGCCATTCTAAAAACAGCCTGCTGGTGTACCACATAGTGGCTAATCTAGTCCATCAAGAGTTCCTTCACCTGAAAAGCTTCGCTGTTTCGGTCTTTCCGACTGTGTTCGTTACATGCCTTTAAGCTATTTCATCGGAATTCAAGTATTTTGTTGCATTTGAAGGAGTTGAGTCTTGAGCAACCAGCAGAACAGCTGTGGCTGATACGAGAATAATCTCTAAATAAACACCTGTCGCTTCGGCAGTTTGGCCTACTCGATGATTTGCAACAGAGTTAAGGAAAAAATGTTTGCTTTCATCGGTCGATATCTATGTCGGCGGATGAAAAGTGGCAATGAAAACGAAATCACTCCTCTACTCAGCACTGAATTTTGTTATAATTACCCCGTTGTACCGCTTTTCCCTTCGGGAAGTAACCAGGTCCTTAGCCTCCTTGTTTGTTCTTAAACTCTCGTTTGTTCCAATTTAAGTGCTGTATAACCCAGTTCTATCGGGGACCAATTTGGCCCACATTGTTCCAGGTTAACTGCTTAAATGTATTTCATAACCTTCTCTATGCAAATTGTTACTACTCATGTTAAATTTTCTTCCACTGCACCAGCGACAACCTTATGGCATATTTGCAGTTTCGGTTGTACTAATGCATACATATATACATACCTACACAAAAGAATTATGAAAATACATTTTCCACGTAAATCCATTTGCATATGCACAGGAGAATAGAAAACACTTCTCGTCTGACTCAAACTTGGGTCTCTTACGCGAAAAACTCATATCTATGCCTCGAGCTATAAGCCGAGTTGATGCAGACTTTCCTTCGTTTACACAGTCTGTGCTGCTGCTTGAGATAACATTTGGTGCTACCACCACCAAAGATGACGACGCCTTTGGGTTTTTGAAATGATGAGAAGTCTTACCCCGAATAACGATGGTGAACTAAAAGGTGGTAGCTACTCCTCACCTGCAATTTGAAAAGATAAATTCATTCCCGCCCGTTTTTCAAATGAAGGAGTTACGGGTCCTATATCCACGACACTGGGAATGCAATCTTCGGGTGTAGGTGGTATACAAGAATCGTGCAAATCCCGAACTGAACTTACGGAAAAGAACGACTCAGATGTGCTTTTTTATTCGATAAATGGCAGCAAGAGATAACTGACAGGTGGATGGGTGTTTAGTTTTCAAATATGTGTATAACACCGCCATTCAAGAGTTACAAATAAGGCGAAAAAAATACACCGAAATTGATATTGAATATTCCTCTAAGAGAAATTTCCCATGCAAAGATTGGCTGACACGGACATCCGCATCGATGCTAGCAACCTGTAGTTATTACTTAAACAAGTCACGTTGCAGGAGCTCTCTTGAAGGATATTAAAGTGCGTATATGTGCACTCAATGCAGCAGCGGCAAGACGAGAAGCACGTTGCGTTTATACGTACGTGCAAATGATGGCACCACATACAATATTCGAATCGTGTCATCTGTTCGAGTGGGGGAGTTTTCCCAAAACAGATGTTCAAACACAAACATCGTTGGCATTGAGTTGATGAGGCTTTTGCAAAAAAGTTCCCATCATCGAAACATTTATTCATAAGAAATTTAATTTCAATTTCGAAGAATTTGTGAATTCAACTCTGGGAATATATTCAATGAAAGGATTTCTGATTGCTTTTGTATGAAAAATGCACAAAATTAGAGCTGAACTGGATTCCAGCATAGCAGCAAGTAATGTTTAGAAATGATTCGAAGAAATTTTGTAGTAATTTAACTGCTTGAGGTGAAAAGTAAACATTTTTCTGTAAAAACTGCAATCAACACTTTTCGAATTTGTTGGGAATGACCATTTTGGAACAGGTTAGTACGACATTGCTTTAGGATAATATGTCCTTTCAAGGGGCTTTCCAGTAAGAACGTATGGATGATGAAATGGAAAAAAGGCAAAAACTAATTGCCATAAAAGCTCTTCAAACAGAAACAAAATCTCTTCTTTTTCTTTGTGTGTTGAATATTTAATCATTTAATAGGATGACACTGGTTTTCCCAATTTCAGTATTCTAAGGCGTCACATTTTTAATTAAAATGCCGCATTAATGTTTTTGAGGCCTGCTAAATGGTGATTATGCAGTGACCCCATCAAAAATGTTGCCTCGACGATTTTTCGGCGAAAGAATTTGTGGCAGCGATTAGGAACGAAAACGTAAAATTAAGGTGTCGATCGATCGGGAAATTTTGTAGTATTCAAAGGCCTATAAAATATTTATGCTGACAAAGTTGTCAGTTGGAAGGTTGCTCCTCACTAAGGCGTTTTGGTCGGCCTTTAAATTTTTTCTTTAGTGACATTGTATGACACTGTTAGTTATCGATCTATGCAACTCCTTTGGTTTGAGTGTTTGCAATGGTACTGCGGAAGGAGACAGATTAGGTGACTTTACTTTTATAGGAGCACAAGGAAACTCAGTAATCGGAGTACCATGATGGACGATTTCGAAGTCATATCAGAGATACACTCTGATCACCTCCCAATCCAACTTACGATTAACCTAAATGGAAACCAGAGCCAAGCAGCAGAAACAGTTTCTCTGAGAAAATTCAGGTGGAAAAATGCTTTTGCTGAAACCTACTCACAACCTTTGCATAATGCTCTTCTTCTCCAAACTACAATCTCATCTTCACCATCTCATTTAAGCTTATCGGAGCTGGATAGTACTGTCCTGAATTCTATACCAGTGCAATGTGAAGTGAAAAATTACACAATCCAATACCGAGAAAAGTGGTTTGATAAAGATTGTATGATAGCTCGTGGGAAATCCTTTGCTTGGCTAAAATTACTAAGAAGCTATCCAGAGAATGTCTTTTTCAAAGAGCAATATATAGCTGTGAATAAGCAATACAAAGAACTTCTTAGCCTTAAACGCCAAACATACTCAAGAAAACTTGCGGAAGACCTCGCTGATTGCAGAAACGCTGCGGAGTTTTGGAAAATTGTTAGGAGAATTAGTAAAAAACAAAACAAACTTGTCATTCCACCCATTGAAATCGACGATCTTGCAAATCACTTTGAAACGCTAACAAAAAACAGTCTTTCTTCAACTTTCCAATTTGCCAAACCTTTATATGAGAACGAACAATTGGACTCAAGTTTTTCCTGTGAAGAAGTGCAACTTGTATTGAAGGAACTCCAAAGCAACAAGTCTCCAGGAACAAATGGCATACCTCAAGAATTCTATAAAACACTAACCCCAATTTTCATCGAAACTTTAATAAAAGCCTTAAACCAAGCGTATGATTCAGCATATCTACCACACTACTTTAAAGAAGCCATCATTTGCCCAATTTTCAAAAAAGGTGACAAGGAAGTGGCCGAAAACTACAGAGGAATATCACTATTGAATTCATCAATGAAAATTTTGACAAAACTTCTGTCCAAACGGCTCTATGATTGGGTTCATAACAATAACTTACTGAGCGAGTCACAAGCTGGTTTTCGAAAGAATTACTCGACAATCGACCAAATCTATTCGCTCACCAATATAGCTGAAATCTTCATTGGATCCAAAAGAAAACTCTACGGATTTTTCGTTGATTTCAAGTCGGCCTTCGATACTATAGACAGGAATGCACTTATGTTGAAACTGTGTAATAAAGGAGTATCGTCAAAGTTTGTAAACGTTTTGGAGCATCTTTATAGCGCAACAACTTCTGCAGTCGCTTTTGGAAGCAAAGTATCCCAGCAATTTGAAGTAGAAATAGGTCTGAGGCAGGGATGTAATTTGAGTCCCCTATTATTTGCCCTATTTATTGATGACTTAGAAGATATTTTGCAAGGTGGAGTTCGTGTCTCAGCAAATCTTTTAATTAAGGTTCTCATGTTTGCGGACGACATTGTGGTGCTAGCAGAGTCGCCTGGTAGTCTCCAGCTAAAGATCAATAGGTTGTTTGAGTACTGCAACAAGTGGAGGCTCCAGGTTAACCTAGACAAGTCCAAAATTATGATTTTCCGTAACGGTGGAGGCCGAAACTGCCGCACTGAGACCTGGAAGTTTGGAACCCAAATCATAGAAGTTATAAATGAATACAACTATCTTGGTATGCGGATATCTAGGAATTTGAACTGGAAAAGCCACATGCTTGAGAAGTTGGCAAAATCTAAATACGCATTGAACGCCACATGGAGGACTGTGATTCATTGTAAAGACGTTGAATACAATTCCAAATATCGGATTTTTGAAACCACAGCTAAAGCAATCATGTGCTATGCAGCTCAAGTTTGGGGCCATAAGGAGTTCGATGAAGTGGAGCAGCTTCTGCGTTATTTCTTAAAAAGAAGTTTAAAGCTACCCAATAGTACTGCGAATCACATACTAATGTTAGAGACAGGTCTTCCAGCTTTATTCATCTCAACTCTAAAAACACAGGTGGACTACATTTTAAGAACTATTTCAATGGATGATAGGAGACTACCGAAGAAAATCACAATGCTGGTGATTCAAAAACAAATATCATGGTTCGAATCGTGGAGGGAGCTAGCCGAGTACTGTGGACATACACTTCTACTCCGGAACGACAGAATGGACACGTGGAAAAGCGAACTCTATAGCCTAATAACGTTAGTTGATGAAAGAAAGAGAGAGGACTATATACTAAAAGCCAGAAGTTCATTACACAGGGGCATATACGCAAGGCTCAATTATAACCTGCTAAGAAACAATTATTTCAGGGCGGAATATCCTACCGATCTAATGTCACTGGTTCTAAAAGCACGAGGAGAGATACTTCCCCTGAACTATATCCCTCACAGGAATGATTTGGAAGTAACATGTGGACTCTGTAATTTGAATGAACGTGAAAACGTGTTCTATTTCTTGGGAAAGTGTCCTGTTTTAGTGGAAACGAGAAGGAGTACACTTGGTGTAAACTACCTCAATGAAGAGGAAAGCATAGGAGTTTTAAATGTACGCCATGGACTGGGAAGCCCTTTACAATTACATCAAGCTAGCACTTAATTACAGGAAACGAATCGTAGATGAACTATTTTAAAGTTTCAATTTGTGTACTAAACAATTAAACAAAAAATATTGATAAGAATAGTCAACTGACAGACGGCGTAAGCCATGTTAAAAAATGAAAGATATACTAAATTATTGTAACTTTTATGAAATAAAAATCATTTGAAACTTGAACTTGAACTTGAACTTGTTATTGATCCTTTTAATCCACTCAAGCTTCATCATAGTTGCTGTCAACGCATGCGCAACCGCGATGTAGTCTTCCAAGCAGCTTACTGGTCATTTTTCTATAGCAGAAGATGGCTGAGTTTTCTCGCAACTTCTTCAAACCTACGATTACTCGTCGTCATTACGATTTGCTTATCTTTAATCATAGATCCCAGATTTTTAAGCTTTCCACACTCGGAAAGCACATTTCCATTCAAATACTTGTCTTTTATAGGCACGTCTGAATTAGAAAACAGAAGGTCTAGCTATTTTTTGGACCCCTGGAACTCCTTGTTGTCTTAGGTTCGCCCATATTAGATCTCGTGGCTATCGATCGAATGTTTTTCGAATAGAGGGAACATAATGTTTTGCCACTATGATCCTTATACTTTAAACTGAAACTGTAGTTCACTTTTCTGCGACAAACAAGCACTGGCTATCACCAGGCCCCGCCCTATGATATCTTTCTTTCCATTGCTCAGGTTGACTATCACCTCCTCCTATAAGATTAAAATGAGAATCAGGAGCCATCTAAGTCTGATGACTATCATTTTTTTTTTTTTTTTTCCAAAAATGGTATGGTATCTCTTCTAGTCCAGCAACATCGCCTTTTTGGGATTTTTACTGCTTCACTATCGTTTTCGATTGTGATGTCGGGTGTTTTTGTTAAGTTAGTTTCGGCTTCTGCAAAGTGCTCTGGAGGAAATTATTCGTTTAACAGGCCATTACAATATTGTCGCCACCCGAATTGTCTGTGAACGAATCTACAGAATATTTCTCCTTCTTTGAGCGGCTATTTTGAAGATGGTTGTCCTTTTATTCAATTGTTCTGTCGTATTGCTTGATTAGCTTAATTTGCATCAACTTTTTATCTTCTGTGAGAGAAAAATGCTCCCTAAGATGAAGGGGAGATTCTACACAGCGCTCGTGCGTCCAGCCCTTACATGCGGTTCACAAATCACAATGTTATGTTGAACAATATGCAAAAAGTATGAGAGTATGTTGACGACAACTGAGATAAAGATGCTCTGTATGACACCAGGAATAACATGATCGTATTAGAGTTACAAAGATCCATGGAAGCAATCACGTCAATACCGTCTTGAAAAAAATAGTCCACGAACACCTAAGTTGGCATCGTCATTTTCAAAAGAGAGATCCAGATACATATATCAAGAATGCAATATCATACAACGTTCAGGCAGGATCGCGAAGACCAAAACACTCCTAGCACAGAAAAATGTAACGAAATCTGCATTTGTTTGACCTCAGACATGGAGCAATCCAGAAACAAGGGGGTGTGTTGAATCATTCTGAGGTCAATGCGGTATACCCGACGAGTGGATCACTAATGTGAACCAAAAAATGGGCACTGTAGTCTCTGGGAGATTGTTATGCTGGTAATAAGGTACCCGTGGCGTGATGGTTAGCATGTCTGCCTGTTAATCCAGAGGTTCGTGGTTCGAATTCCAACAGAGGCAAAAATGTTTTTCCACGGATATCACCTCGATTAGCCATATTTGGAATCTCCAGAAAATTGTAAGTTCCCTCCATTTCCTCACAAGGCATGGTTGTGAGAAAAGTGTTAGGCCCTGGGACTCCTTGTTCTGTTTCATCACCCTACTTACTTGGGTCTATGAAATAACTCCCACGAAATAAGTCCCACTTTTAAAAACGAAATAAGTCCCACCAAAAATTGCTATTTTGAAAGTGGGAGTTATTTCGTTTTTAAAAGTGGGACTTATTTCGTCAATTGGTGGGACTTATTTCGTTACGCGTTTTTATTTTAAGTGGGCCTTATTTCGTTTTGAGTGGGAATAAATTCGTTTTGTAAAGTGGGAGTTATTTCATACCCCTAAATTTATATTTTTTCTTATGCAAAAAGTTATATATTGGACATTTCGTAAAAGGGACAATCATAATTTTTTGTCCTTATCTCTCATGGCTCTTCTTGCTTGTATACGATTTTTCGTTATTATTCCTCTGCTTTTATGTTTAAATGGTAGACACGTGCACCCAAGAGGACCCTAGCGTTCATAGGTTTTTCTTAAAACCCACCTCTGTCTATCAACTCCTACTCTCACCTCCACGTGGTGAACATCGGGTGCCTAGTACCTCAACTGGAGATTGGGTCTCAACCCTAGTGGAAGGTTGTTGGTTTGCAGCAAACGAGAGAGGGGGGGAGAGGTGTTCCCACTAAGGCACCTCTTCTTTCATCCAGACGGCAGCGGAGGAATTCCCTAGATGGAATCAACGGTGGCGTCTACAGTTCCAGTCAGGTTGAACTACTTAGTGAACACCTTATAGGGCTACTACAACATATTTGGAGCGCAGGCCTATAAGGAACGGTTTATCCGGCTCCCCATCTTTAGAGTTATACAAGGATCTGGCCCTCCAGGTTAGGGGTCGTGCTGTCGGGGTGACTTCTCGGCCACGTAAAGCAATTCTTAGTTGCGAAGCACCAACAAACCTCGGATACGGACGGATTTACTGATGACGAACCCAGCAAACGAAAAACGGACAACGAACTTCGGATCTGTACGTGGAATGTTAGGTCCCTTAATAGGCCACGTGCAGCCGAACAATTAGCGGAAGCCCTAAACTGCTACAAAGCAGATATTACCGCTATCCAAGAAATGCGATGGGATGGACCAGGTAGACGCAGATTAAAAGACTGCGATATCTACTACGGCGATTGCTACCGGGAATAGAAGCAGCGACTGTTTGGATGTGGATTCGTTGTTGGAACCAGACTCAGGCAAAAAGTCTTGAGTTTCAACTATGTGAACGAGCGCATAGCAACAATCCGCATCAAGGCTAAATGCGTCAACATAAGCCTCATTTGCGCACACGCCCCCACAGAGGAAAAGGATGAAGACACCAAAGACGTATTCTACGAGCTCCTGGACAAAACATATGAGCAGTGCCCTGGCTATGACATTAAGATTGTTCTAGGAGATTTTAATTCCAAGCTAGGAAGAGAGGATATCTTTGGTGGAATAATCGGAAGATACAGCCTGCACGACAACACCTCCGATAACGGATTCAGGCTGATCGATTTCGCTGCGGGGCGAGATGTTCTGGTAGCTAGTACGCGGTTCCAGCACCTCAATATCCACAAAGGGACATGGAAATCTCCTGATCAATCAACCGTCAACCAGATTGACCACATTGCGATCGACGCACGGCACTTCTCCAGTATAGAGGATGTCCGAACATTCCGAGGGGCCAACATTGACTCGGACCACTACCTTGTTGTAGCCAAGGTACGACTGCGGATATCCCGATCCAAGCCAACACAAGGAAATACTGTGAGACAATTCGACGTTGGACGACTACAATCGCAAGAGATCGCCAAGTCTTTTTCCGATCGAGTCTCTTACAACCTCTCAAGGAGTCCTATGCCGCCAGCATCAAGTATAGAGAACCAGTGGCAGCACTGCCAATCAGCCATCAGAGATGCCGCCTCTGAAGTGCTGGGTTTCACACGGCCACCACAACGAAACCCCTGGTTTGACGACGAATGCCGGCAAGCACATGCAGCTAAACAGGAAGCATACAAAGCGGCGCTGCACAAAAAGACTAGAACTGCTTATGAGCTCTACAAGCAGAAGAGGAGAGACGAACACCGGCTTCTCAGACGGAAAAAGAGAGAGCATGAGAAGCGCGCGATCGAGGAGATAGAAGGGTGCCACAGCAGGAATGAGGCTCGGAAGTTTTACCAGAAGGTAAAAACAACAGCCACGGGCTACCAGCCCCGAGCCGAAGCCTGCAAAGACGATCAAGGGAACATCGTGGTGGAACCGCAGTCAATGCTGAGGATATGGAAAGACCACTTCTCCAAGCTCTATAACGGCGATGATGGACCCAATTCCGCTGTTAGAGAGATAGAACCATTCGATTTAGGTGATGTAGACCAAGAATTCCGCCAACCCGACCTGAACGAAGTGAAGACAGCAGTGTCCAAGCTAAAGTCCAACAAAGCTGCTGGAGCTGATGGCCTCACTGCCGAATTGTTTAAATCGGCCGGCGATGACCTGGTCAGGAGTATGCACCAGCTCATTTGCAAAATATGGTCGGAAGAAAGCATGCCCGATGAATGGAACCTCAGCATCGTTTCCCCGGTCCTCAAGAAAGGAGACCCTCTGAACTGCGCCAACTACAGAAGTATCAGTCTTCTTAAAATCGCGTACAAGATCCTCTCTGCCGTATTGTGTGAGCGTCTGAAGCCATTTGTCAACAACCTGATAGGTCCTTATCAGTGCGGCTTTAGACCAGGAAAGTCCACCATAGACCAAATCTTCACACTACGGCAGATCTTGGAAAAAACCCAGGAGCTTCAAATCGATACCCACCACCTTTTTATCGATTTTAAGGCCGCATATGCAGCATCTATAGAGAGGAGTTATATAGAGCCATGTCTAGTTTTGGCATCCCTACCAAACTTGTCCGATTGTGTAGGATGACGATGGAGAACGCACGCTGCTCCATCAGGGTCGGAAAAGATCTCACCGATACATTCGATGTCAAAAATGGTTTTAGGCAAGGCGATGCACTGTCATGCGACTTCTTTAACATCGTTCTTGAAAGAATAGTGCAAAACTCCTACGTCAACACAAGAGGCACAATCTTTCAAAGGTCCGTTCAATTGCTCGGATATGCCGACGATATTGACATAATTGGAAGAACGCAGCGTGATGTCAATGGCGCGTTTATGAGCATTGAGACGGAAGCGAAGAAGATGGGTTTAGTGGTAAATGAGGGCAAGACCAAGTATATGCTGTCATCAAGAAAGGACACCCAACACCGACGTCTTGGACAGAACGTCACGATTGACAGCTATAACTTTGAGGTAGTTAAGGACTTTGTCTACCTAGGCGCCGCTATTAATTCAGACAACGACACCAGCGCTGAAATCAAACGAAGAATAACTCTTGCCAATCGCTGTTTCTTCGGACTAAGAAGGCAATTGAGTAGTAAAGTCCTCTCTCGAGCAACTAAAGTGTCCCTGTATAAGACACTTATCATCCCGGTTCTTATATATGGCGCAGAGGCATGGACCTTGTCAAAGGCAGACGAGAACGCTTTAGGATGCTTCGAGAGAAAAATTCTTCGGGTGATATTTGGTCCCGTCTGCATAGATGGAGAATGGAGAAGAAGATTCAACGACGAATTGTACGGTCTGTACAGCGACACTGACCTTGTCAAACGAGTCAAGGTCCAGCGGCTTAGATGGCTGGGTCATGTAGAGCGAATGGACACCAACGCTCCGGCCCGGAAAGTCTTCGAATCCAATCCCGAGGGACGGCGCAGTAGAGGAAGACCGCGACTCAGGTGGCGCACGCAAGTAGGAGAGGACCTCAACCAACTTGGCGTGCAAAACTGGAGGCAGCTAGCTAGGGACCGAGTTGGCTGGAGAAGCATGTTGGTTGAGGCCCTAGTCCGACCCGGACTGTAGCGCCACCTTAAGTAAGTAAGTAAGTAATTCCTCTGCTTTGATTATTCATATTATTCGACGTGTGTTTTTTTCCGAGAGCCAAATACTTCTTATTTGAAATCGCATTAAACAATGAAAAAGTGGTACTTATTTCGTTTATGAAAGTGGGACTTAATTCATTTAAGAAATATATTATTCAAGGGGGAGTTATTTCATTTCAAGTAAATTTTTAAATCATTTCATTTTGGTGGGACTTATTTCGTTTTCACAAGTGGGACTTCGTGGGAGTTATTTCATTTTTTTAAGCAATTTTTGGTGGGACTTATTTCGTTTTTAAAAGTGGGACTTATTTCGTGGGAGTTATTTCATAGACCCACTTACTTACTTACATGAAAAAGAATAAGAAGAAGCTTGGTTTGCTTTACCTCCCGGGGCGGACGTTTATTCCATGTCTCGAAACATGCCATCCGTGTTCTTAATTTGAAATTGAGAGCAATTCTCCTTCTCATCTTTCTTGTAGATTCACTTTTAAATCGAGCCTTTTAATTTTTGTTATTTCAGTATGATTTTGAACAGTCTTTAAAAGCCGCTTTCTTCTTACTTATCAGTATTTTAGCTACATTAATTCACTATCATGTTTTTTTGACTTATAGTGACCCTCAGAATCGTTCCAAAATTCATTGGCCTTTATCACAAGATCCATCGTAATAATTTCAGACCAAAAAGGAAACATCATAGACGCCCTTGTACTGAATGTTTCGCCACCAAATTAGTTTCCAATTATTTTTAAGTCACTTATAAGTTCTAAGAACCTGTTTGCAAAACATTCCTTATGAAGATGTTTTGTGTTCTCTCTTTCTGGAATTTTTCAAAAAAGGGTTCAAACCTGCATGAACCCTCAAAACATCAAGAACTTAGTACGCAATCTACTTTAGTTTTTCAACCTCTTCTGAGGTTGGTCCCAAAAGCATTTACAACCATAATAAGGCAGATACTAACCTACACCTGTATGGAAAGGTGAGCACCATTGGAAATGGTGAACAACCTCAAAAACAAGAGCAAAATCTAAAAAATAGTATGCATTGACTTCACCAGTGTTATGAAACGACCTCAACTGCAGCTCCAGACGCTTTCCTTTCGCTTGCCTTTTTAAGAGCTTGTCACAAAAGAAAGAGTGGTTGAAAGTGCGCTGTAGCTCAAACAATGATATATGTACCTGTAAAATTGGTCTATCAGGCCACAGGACCACAATGAATTGCACCGATATAAACATCCAAAGAGATAACATTGATTTCAACTCGCACCAAAAATTTCGTTAAAGGAATGCTGAGAGAAAATGGGCTACAAGGCAATACATGACTCTGTCTTCAGACGGTTCCACAACGAATTAAGGCGGGGCTTAAACCATCTTCTCAGATTACCCTACCAAGAACAGCTTGATAAATCTCCCAAGCTTGTGTCTCCCAAGCAGAATTAAGTTCTTGCCGTCTGTGCTTCTGTAAAGCCTCTTAATATCTCTCTCCGATGAATTGGTCAACAGAAATATTGACGATTTCATAGTAAATAAAGAAAATAAATACATGGGGTGGCGCAACAGAACAGCCCATTTCTCATAACCATAAACCTTGTGTCAAGAATGGAAAAGACCTACAACTTTTTGCCGACTCGGAACGACGAATTGGGAAATCACTTTTTAAGGCAATGAAGTTACTATTGGAGAACTTATGAATTCCTCGGGAAAAACAGCTCGCCGACAACCAAGCGGCCATTTCACTACCTTGCGTTCGATGAATAGTCACAAAATGCTAATTAGAAGAGATCTGTAGCAGCAAACACTGCTTAAGGCAACGAACACGGTAACTCTGATTTGTGTTCCTAGAAACCGTGATTTGAATGAAGTGACGGACTAGCTGGTGAAAATCGAATTGTCATCGAATCCAGTGGGACCAATACTTGTGTACCACTGAAGTCACTGGGTGCGTATTCATCGCGCAATCTATAGTTACACAGTTTAATATTCTCTCATCACTAATCGAACGGAATTTGATTCGACAGTTGAAAAACTGACTAATATTAGAAAATTAGAGCAAATTTTAACAGAAAAATATCACTCACTTACTCGATCACTGATGCCGAAATTCGGCCCCTTCATCAAAACATTATAGGAACTGCCAACGACAGGTCGTCGTTACTAGAAACTTACCGAGATTCCATGAACCTATGGTCAGGCAATTCTAAAATTAATTTCGAAACCGAAGTTTTAAAGCTTATTAGGTGTCTGCTCTTTCCAATGATTGGCATTCTCATTTATGTAAAGGATGCCGCGACGAGAAGACAGGAGAGGATATTAAAATATTCGTTGTGAGTGCCCAAGCCTGGCCTACACCAGTAAAACAGCCCCCTGAGAGTACTTTTTTGACGAACTAGGCGACATCCCAAACCCACAAATGTACAACATCCTATAATTCATGATAAATTCTCAATGGTTCATTGAGGCCTCCCAACCTTAAAAACTCAATTACCACAAATCACTCACCCTGCTCTTTCTAATTTCCTTCTACCTTGCCGTTATCTCAAAGAACACAATGGACGAGGGCCTGCAACCATCCTAAATATTACAGTCTTGATTGACAAGGTATCGGTGATACCGAATTAGTGTCTCACCCATCCTTGTCCAAAGAACTTTCCTTATATAAATTTCTGAAATATTTTCGATAAAGAAAGTTTCATGAAAAATTAATTTCAAAGTTCCAAACATCACGTTCACATCACATCAGCACTAATTTATTCATTAAATAAAAAATGCATCTCCTTACGTATAGACATCCACTATCCACCTGATTTGACCTGCAAACGAGAAGGAAAACTTTTATGCTTAACCATAAAACAGCCCTTTTTCGTTATTTAATCCTCCAACTTCCATAATCCCGCATTATTTAATAACGACTAGGTATACCAGACCCATCTGAAGGTTAATAGTAGTTGGATTTCAAGCTACCTTCTTACCACATCCCTGAATCCACAACTTTTATGGCCCTCTAGCGCAACATTTACGCCATCCCCAAAAACATATATGTGAAAACTTTTAGCATCCACCTTAAAAAGAGCGACCACAAAAAAAGAATGTCATTTTCATATCCAGCTTCAGTTTACCGCCCTCGTCTTGCCCCGTTTGGATTGTCAAATGTGTCAGCCTGCACGTCTCCAAGGACGATGACATCTAAATCAGATACATCAATACTCTTGAAGGCTCTGTCTTTTTTTTTGTGGCCAAATGTGTGGTTAATTTAGTTGAAAAGAAAAACTCATGTGTGGGCTGTGTGATATCGATACAGTAACGTAAAAAGAAAAAAAAGAGGGACACAGGAGAGAAAACTATCTCCCCACGAAGTTTCTTCTGGAACATCTATGAATCATTCATGCTGCCGCTGTCTGGTTGACTTCTTTTCCTTTCTCGTCTTTAAAATTACATCCTTCGTCTTTCATGATTCTATCAGTCCGGAATGTCAATCAAAAGTTTATAATGACAAACGAAAAAGAAAAAGTGTTAAAGTGAACATACTCATGTCTAGTATAGCAGTAGGTATGTTTGTTTTGTAGATTGTAGGGAATGCAGGGTACCCTCGTCTACAACAAGGAGTAAATGGCAAATGTAGGAAGTTCTCGAAAACAATTTTTAATACATATTTCATCTGGGAAATTGAATTATATTTCTTTGCTGAACAATTTGCTGTAGTACGAGTAACAGTAAGTAAAGCAACACAGTACAGTGCTGGTACTATATACTATGGCGCAAGGACGACGCGACTTGAAGACAACTCTTCCTGTGTGCTAAAGAAAAAAGGAGTGGAACTTGCAAGAAGTAGGTCGTTTGCTTACGTTTTATAGAGCTATTTTTAGCCCCCTTTTTTCTGGATGACAAATTCTTATAAAGTGCTGTGAGTTTTGCATGGAAATTGACAGATTAAGGAACGGTTATAAATTCAAAGTATTTCAATTAGGAATGAAATTTCACCCTTTAGTGTCTTGGAAAGTGACAAATATTTTTTCATTTTCTTTTCTTTTCATAATTTGCTTTTAGTGCGACAAGAGTGTTTTTTGTTGGTTTTTTTTTTCTGGAGAGCGGGGTAATGGTAATAACGGTGTGTATCACGTTTTCACAAAATGCAAATATTAACCCATTTTGATGGGCTTACAAGTTTAAGTGGAATTTTTCACACTGTTCAAGGATGGATGTAATATTTTTTCGTGAAATCAGCCCCGAGGAAGGATAGTAGAGGTGTGGTATGTAAAGCAATCAGGGGAAAAGTATTCCGTGTGGGGTGGAGAAATATAATGATAAACTAATAGAAAGGTGCCAAGAATATGAATTAGGCGGATTGCTTTAGGTGACAGACGGCATTCCAAATGCTAGCATTTAATCAAAATACAGGTCTCGAAGAAAGCTTGAGGATTCAATTTGAAGAGGTCTGGAAAAACTTTTCTTGAAAAAATACCAGATCTTTGACGAAATTGCGTTCAAAATTTAGTTATCAAACTTGAACAAGATAAATTGAAAGCATTTTTTCATCACGAGTGTCAAGCTTCCAAAGCATAGTAAAAACTGTGCCTATTTGAGTATGTTTGCGTACTAATATAACTTCTTGTCATCTGTTAACTTTATCAACTTGGCAACGGCAGACTGACAGTATCCACTAATTCCTGGTACCGTTGCATCACTATAGACTAGTCCTAATGAACAGGATATTTGAAAAGAGATATCGGCAGATAATTTCTTGGGGATCTAATGGCATCTCTCAAGCCCTGATAAAACGACACTAACCCCGGACTTTACAGCTGTTTATTTCCAAAGGCCTTCTATGTTGGGTGCTGGGAGTGGGGTTAGTTACCCAACCACGCGTAAAATTTAGAATTTCGAAACAACTAACAGCCTTGGATAAGAGTGACGATTTCAACCTTGATAACCCAGCAAATGAAAAAATATAAAATGTCTTAAATTGCTACGTCCAGCCGGAAATTTAGCTTACGCCCTAGTCTTTTGCAGAGCAAACATAGCCACCATCCAAGAAGTTCGATGGAATGGGCCGGACATAAAGAAGAAAGCCGAGGATTCCAATGATTGTTTCTACGAGCTCCTCGAAGCAACTTATGAAATATGACGTGAAAATCGTCCTTGGCGACTTTAAGGCAAAACTAGGGAAGAAGGACATCTTTGCAAATGCAATCGGTAAGCATAGAAAAAATTAAATTCATGAAGGCACATGGCTATTAGTAATATAGTAATAGAATTGCCGTCGCTACCACTTCTGTAGACTGCTTAGCGGCGATGAAGATTCAAATTCCGCTGTCAGGAAAAATGTCCCATTCAACTTGGACGATGGTCAAGAATGCCGTCCTCCCGACCTAGAAGAAGTTAAGCTTGCCATATGTAAACTTAAATCAAGTAAAACTGCAGGTGCAGATGGCTTTGATGCCGAACTTTTCAAGGCAGCTGGAGAACAGTTGGAAAGGAGCATGCAATAGTTGATTAGCATGATATGGTCGGAAGAAAGTATGCCCGATGAACGGTACCTCAGTATCGTATGCCCGATCATTAAAAAAGGGAGACCCTCACAATTATGCCAATTATAGACGTATAAGCCTCTTTAAAGTCGCTTATAAGATCTTGTCTGATGTAATATGTAAACGTCTGACACCTCACGTCATTAACATTATTGGTCCTTATCAACGGTTTTAGAACAGAAAATTCCACAATAGACCAAATCTTCGCATTACGGCAGATCTTTGAAAAAACCCCGAGCATATCGATAAACACTATCTTTTTATCGATTTCCACACCGCAAGAAGGCTTTGGAGAGTTCACGCTGCTCCGTCAAGGCCGGTAAGGAACTCACTGAGACCTTTGATGTCGAAACATCATATTTGGAAAGATTGTACCAAACTCAAACTTAAAAGATTCCTTAAAAGGAACAATCTCAAAAACAAAACTCGCTTAGGCAGACGATATTGACGTTATTGGAAGAAGGAAGCATGATGTTTTAGGTTCTTTTGAGAGCATTGAAACAGAAGCGGCAGAAGTGGGTTTGATGGTTAATGAGGGTAAAACGAAGTATATGTTGTCATCGAACAAGGACACCGAACACCGACGATTAGGACAAAATGTCACAATAGACAGACATAACTTCGAGATAGTGCCGGACTTCGTCTATCTAGAATATGCTATAGACACAAAAAAAAAAACCCGTGTGCGTAGATCAAATGGACTCATGCCAACCGCTGGCGCTGCTTCTTTGGTGAGTTAAGGAGGCAATTGGGAAATAAAACCATATTTACAAGCTTCATAAGACCCTGATCATTCCAGTTCTGCTTAATACTATGTTCGCACCTGAGAGATAAACTTGTTTAACTCAAAACAATCCCAAACCAACATGATAACCAAGTGGTTTGCCATACAAAATGAAACCTTTTTAGTCACTGGGTTTCGTGATAACCTACTCGAAACCAAGCGTGCTGAATGCACTATTTCCAACATTCCATTGAATTTGACATTTAAGAGAGTGGAAGTGAGTGGAGAAAGAATGAATTCTCTCATACGTTGTTGACGTTCTGCTCACACTTTATGTCTGTCTCTTTTTAACTTAAGACAAAAAGATAAACTTAAAACTTTTTGGCATATGCGGACACTACTTGGTTAACTCAAACCAAACTGAAACGAAACCCAGGTTAACAGTTTTAAACTTCGTTTCTTCAAATGCAAAATAAAAAAAATCTTCTTTAAATATTTTGTAAAACGAACTTTATTGCTTGAAATCTATCTTAAGACTTGTTGTTCACAATCTTTTCGTAAAACACTACACCTAGCAATCGTACATAAAGTATGCACGATTGCACAATTACATTCTGTGGAAACTGCAAAGTTGCATTCTGGAAATTACATTCTGTGGAAACTACAAAGTTGCATTCTGGAAATTACATTCTGTGGAAACTGAAATATGAAATGTGACAAATTCTTATGAAACCAATGCAATGTGGGAAATGAAATTAGGTTGGTATGCAATGTGGGCAGTTAATATGAAATGAAATTAGGTTGGTTCGGTGCAGAGTGCAACGAACCTTTTATATTATGTTCTTATTAGAGGCGCGTGTAACACCCCCCCCGTTAGATTGAGGCTCCGACGAAACATTTCCAACCGTAATTTTTACATCTTTTGTTCTAAATTTTTTCTTAAAAATTATTATTATTACAACTATCAACATCAATAGGGTTACAGTTTGGATGCTCCATGTTGTGACATGTTTCACATGATTTTGGTATTCAATATACTTAATTTCATCTTTATTTTTAATGTTATTTGTATTTAGTTCTTCTAAATTTAAATTAAAAAATGTTACATTTTCTTTTATTTTGGTAAGAAAGTTAGGTAATATTATATGATCATGAATCTTTTTTTCTACGTTTTCAAACATTAAGTTATTGATATTTATTTTACAATTTTCTATTTTTATAAGTTTATTACCTTCAATATTAATTTTCAGATCATTACAATTTTGCATAATATATGTATTTTTAATATTCTTTGTAACAATTATTCCTTTAGTAATTTCGCTTATTTCCTCTTTGTCTTGAATCTGCATGTTACAACTAGCTTCTTCCATTTTAATTATGTTTTTAATACAATTATCATTGATCTCTATTAAATTAGATTTAAGATCATCTTTTACTATACTATAATATATGTTTTTGTTTTTATCTACAAGGATAATTTTTTCTTTCGTGTGCAAGGATTTGTTTTGTTTGTTTGGTATAGGTTCAATTAGTATTTCTGATAAATCTGTTTCTGTAAGCTGGGGAATCGACAAAATGATTACGATTTGGTTTTTATAAAACGTTACCGCGACTTTAATGTATTGGAATGATTCGGGGTTGGGGATCATTTCTACTTCTTTAGGAGTTAAGATGTTTCTTGTGAGAATACCTAATCTACTGGTCATTATTACTTGATCAATATCATCAATGTGATTTTTCAGTAAGTTAATATCATAATTGAGCTGGTAGACATATTGTATATAACGCATTTCTTCCTCTAAATTGCTAAGTCGTTTATGTGTTTCGTTAGTGTAATTATTTAAATAGGTTTCTATTTTATATTGCTGGGTTGTTATATGTTTCGTAATATTTTTTATTTGGTTAGAAATATCTTCGTTTATCTTGATTTGTTTGTTGTCTTCGTAAATAATGTTCTTTATATTAAGGTTTACATTATCAAGTTTCGACTGTATTGCTGTCTCATCGTCGCTGTCCATGGTACCAGCGATAAATTTGAGTCCCTGACCTAAAATATTAACTAGTGCTCTCTTGGTTTTAATGTGTGGTTTCAAAAAGTTTATTTTGTTGTCTAGAAGGTTAAAATTATGTTTGATAGTACTAAGCATTGGTCCTATAATGTTTGCTTTTTGTTCTAATTTTTCTATATTTTTATATATTTGATCTTTAGTTACTTCATATTCAGTAATGTTTATAATATGTAAGACTTTAAGATAGTTTTTTATTAGTTTCCTTTCCCTCAGTTTAATAGGGATATATCCGTCATTGTTCGTAATGTCTTGTATCTCTATTGATTGAGCGTTAATTTGTAGAAGGATGGTGAAGATGACGAGTATGATTGTCGGTATCATCATCATTATATCCTGGAAATAAATTGAGTTATGTTTCACTTTTAATTGTTGTTTAATGTTTGATACTTTTTCTTTGTTTTAATGTGAGTTCTGTAATATTTGTGTTTGTTTCGTATGTCAATTAGGTGGTCATCGTCTATTTTCTGAGTATTCAGTTTTCTGTATTTAGAGTGGTTTTTCCCACCTCTAACTTCTTTGATGAAGTTTGGTCCGTCTTCTAGTTCTTCGTCTTTTCTGTTCTGGTTTAATTTGTCAATAACTTTTTGTTTTTTTCTAATAATATTGTCATGTATGTCCTTGTATTCGTTCTGATGAATACATCCATTAACAAATTCGATCGGTTTTCGATTTGTTGTAGAATGGATTGTGTTATTGTAATACGTTATAATCTTTAAAAGTTTTTCCTCTACTGTATCGTCCTTAGTACTTTCGTTATGTTTTAAAAGTCGGATATGTTCGTTTATTGTGTTGTGTAGTCTTTCTACGTCAGAGTTGGATGTGTGATTACTATTAGATGTGTAGTGGATTTCTACATTACAATTTTCTAGATATTCTTTCATTGGAATTGCTTTAAATCCTAATTCATTGTCTACTATAATTGTCCTTACGTTGCCGAATTGGCTAAAGTAGTAAGAGAGGGCTCTCTTAAATTCGTTCCACGTCCTACTGGTTATTTTAATCGCACACGCATGTTTTGAAAATTTATCAATAATTGTCAAAAACAATGATTTTTCTAAACTGTAAAACACGTCGACATGAATAATTTCATGTGGCTTTGAAGGAGTTTCTGTGATTTTTAAAAGTGGCTTTGGGGGCTTTCTGACGTATTTTTCTGTGTTACATATATCACAATTATTAATGAATTGTGTTATACGTTTTCTTAATTTTGGATTGAAGTAAGTTGCCGTTATTTCTTTGTAAACTTCCTCAATTCCTCTATGATTATTTTTTAAATGTTCTTTCTCAATAATGTCTGCTAGTTTACTTTCGTCTACTATGTCTTCCAAGAATTTCGTACATCGGATTATTTTGAATTTAGAATTATTTGAAAAATGTTCCAGAAATACTTTTTCTATTATATTGTAAAATTCTTCGTTTTCAATAAAGATTGCATTTAAGCCCTTTTGTGTGAAATGATTTTTTAGTAGAATAATAGCTGTTTGTCTATCTAAGTTTTTTGTGTAAAGTGTCGTTCGGTTTCTATCGAATATTTTTAAATGTTTTACTCTTTGTGAACCTGACTGAATTTTTATAACTACAATTTGGTTTTTAAAAACGTTAATACTCGAATTACTTTTAGGTATGGGAGTGTTTTGTACATAGTTGACTTCTGTGTTAGGTATCCGGGAGAGTGCATCAGCATTGCTATTAAGAGTACCCTTTTTATATTTTATTTCAAAGTCGAATTCGGATAGTTTTAGCCTCCATCTAACGAGTTTCGAGTTTGGTTCTTTAATAGAAAATAGCCATGTCAGTGGCTTATGGTCTGTTTCTATAACAAACCGTCTACCAAATAGGTAAGGTCTATAATATTTAGTCGCCCAGACTATGGCGAGAAGCTCCTTTTCAATAGTGCTATAGTTGATCTCATGCTCGTTTAGAGTACGACTTCCGAATGATACCGGATGGTTATTCTGAGAAAGCACTGCCCCTATAGCAAAGTTGCTTGCGTCTGTTGTTAAGGTAAATGTTTTCGTGAAGTCTGGATATATTAAAATTGGATCGTTCGTTATTAAAGTTTTAAGAGTTTCGAAAGCTTTATTATATTCATAGTCAGAAATGTTTATCTTAGTATCCTTCTTAAGATACAGTGTCATTGGCTTTGCTATCTTTGAATAGTCTTTGATAAACTTTCGATAATAGCCAGTTAGACCTAAAAATTGTTTTATTTCTTTAGTTGTTTTTGGTATAGGGTAACTTTTTATGCATTCGATTTTATTTGGGTTTGGTTTAATACCCTCGAGAGTAACAACGTGTCCAAGAAATTCGGTTTCTTTCTTGAGAAATTCCGATTTGTCCAGTTGTATTTTTAAGTTAGCTTCTCTTAGTCGTTTAAAGATCTTTGTCAGAGATACTATGTGTTCCTGAAGCGAGGTCGAAAAGACGATTATGTCATCGACATAAACGAGACAGATTTTATTGATATAATCTCCTAAAACATTGTTCATAAGCCTCTGAAATGTGGCTGGTGCTGTTTTTAGTCCGAATGGCATTCGTAAGAACTCATAATGTCCATTCTCAATACTAAAAGCGGTTTTATGTATATCATCTTCGTGAATTTCAATCTGATGAAATCCTTTTGCAAGATCGAGTGTAGTAAAATGTTGGCATCTGCCGAGTTTGTCTAGTATGTCGTCAATGTTCGGGATCGGGTATTTGTCATCGATTGTCACTTGATTGAGCTTTCTGTAGTCAATCACCAACCTCCATTTTGGTTTCCCACTGGCGTCAACCTTCTTAGGGACAATCCATATGGGCGCCGAATAGGGTGAGTTGCTGTGACGAATGATATTATTGTCTAACATTTCTTTTATCTGTTTATTAACTTCTTCTTTATGGATAAATGGATACCTATAACTCTTACTCTGAATTGGAACATTGTCCGTTGTTCTTATTATATGTTTTATTTCACTTGTAAATGAAAGTTTGATGTTTTCATTGTAGAAAATATCACTGTATTGTTTGATCAATTTTATTAACTCACTTTTTTCCTCACTATTAAGATGATTAGTTCTTATTTGGTCTAATAACGATAAGTTTTCGGGATGTTCTTTTATTATATTGAAGTTGTTGGAATCTACTTTTTCGATATCCACTTTATCTTCAAAGGGGATCAAATCTGTGTTGTTTCCAACTACTTCTGCTTTTGCGAACATGACATAATTGTCTATGTTGTAGAATCCTTCCTCTACTTTCAAACTGTTGCCTAATATCGTTTCTTTTATATATCCTAATCCTTGTTTATGTTGCACGGGTATATCTACATCAATTAATTTAACTTCAGAACTACTATTTCTGTTAAAATGGAGTGTTATTATTTTATCTCCGGTTTTTAACAAATTATTTTCATAATCTATGTGTGCTTTTAAGGGATAAAGAATATTGTTTCCTATTAAACCGTCGAACTCGTTGTGAAACTGACAAATAAACAATTCTATTCTTTCGTTATTATCACCTAATTCACTGAATAAAGGAATCTGTACTGTTTCTTTTATCGTGACATTATGGCTAAGTGTTTTTAAGTCTACAGGTTTGGTTAAAGTAATATGCCATTTAGGATGACATATGTTTGGATTAATAATTGAGTGGGTAGCGCCCGTGTCTATTATAAATTTCAAAGGTCTCCCCTTTGATGCTACTATTATATAAGGTAATTCGCATCCGAGGCTTCTGAGAGAAAATTTTCAGCTTCTGTACAATAGTTTTCGGTGTTATTATTTGAAACATTGTTATTATTTCTATAGTAGTTGTTATTACCGTTTCTTTTATTTCTTTTCTGTGTTAATCCTATTTCCATAGGTTCATAATTATTGTTACTCTTAAAAGGATTTTGATTACCATTATGGTTTGAATTATTATGGTTATTATAGTTGTTGCTATTATTATTTGTGTTCATTGGTCTAAAATGATCGAATGGGGGTTTGATGTACTGATTATTATTAGATGGTCTAGATTGCCATGATGTACTGGGGTTGTCTGATCTATAGTGATCAAACGGAGGTTTGATATATCTATTGTTGTTAGGTGG
Source organism: Melanostoma mellinum (assembly GCA_914767635.1). Lineage (NCBI taxonomy): Eukaryota > Metazoa > Arthropoda > Insecta > Diptera > Syrphidae > Melanostoma > Melanostoma mellinum. The sequence goes on from OU612058.1 coordinate 48,793,209, forward strand.
CCTTGATTGCCATGATGTGTTTGTATTGTTTGATCGATATTGATCGACTGAAGTTCTACCGTTCGGGTTTTCAAATGGCTTAGGTTGCCGAAATGCATTTGAATTTATTGGTCGATTATTGTGTGACTTAATGTCAGCATGTAATTGCGGGTATGTGGATTTAGTAAATGGACTATAATGGGCGTATCCACATTCGTATAGGATATTCATTGCTCCTTCTAGGTCTGTCGGGTTCCTACAACATAGTAGTGAGCGCATGGGCTCAGGTATCTTATTTCTAAAAATAACTAGAGCTGATAACTTGTTGTTTTGTATGTTGGAGTTAATTAGACTCGAAGTATTTTCCGAACTTTCGAAAATTTGCTTCGTTTTCACATTGAGGCGTCTTAAAACTGTTTTTATGTCGTTAAAGAAATCTATGCTGTTCGTTCTGAATTTAACTGCTCTCATTTCGTCGAAGAGTTCCTCAAGAGTTAACCTGTCTCCGAAATTGTTAATTAAAGTAGCTCTTATCTCGGGCCATGAAGTTATGTGTACATTGATTTCAATGACTTCCCTAGCTTTCCCTTTGAGTTTGGATTTTAAACAATCTGAAAATATACTCTGGGCTAATTCGTCGTATCTAGTCAAAATTGGGTGGACTTTATCCACTAAATCAATAAAATTTTGTAAGTCTCGAAAATCTCCATTGAAGTCTGGAAGTTTCGTAATATACTTAAGGGGATTAATGTTTAAAGTCAGCATATTGTTTTCTTGCATATTGTTTTCTTGAAAAAAATTTCCTAATATTTCAGTGATCTGATCGCTTTTTTGCTGAGCCTGTTCTAACTGTCTTGAAATGTCTTCTATACTTGAACCACTTTCATTCATATTATAGCATTATACACAAAGGTTTATTCGTTGTTTTAAACTTAATAAATGTACATAAATAAAAAAAAATTTTAATATATTTATCAATATGGCAAGGGCAAAGAGGAAAAAAAATGAATAAAATATGTATATATAATATATATATATGTAGTCACCACTTAGTTGTTTGCTGTTGTTGTTGATTAAGACTTGTTGAGATGATTTTCTCGTTCAAAATGTTTCACTTGTTGATTAAAAGCTTGTTGAAATAAGGACGACAGTTCCTCCCTTAGTTGTTTGTTGTTGTTGCTGATTAAAACTCGTTGAGATGGTTTTCTCTTTCAAATAGTTTCACTTGTTGATTAAGAGTTTGTTGAAATAAGGACGACAGTTCCTTTCTTTTAAATTATGTTGAAAATACTAAAACACTAATGAGCGATGAACACACAAATAATGGGTTCGAATTGGAGTATGAGAGACTTAGTACTCGTTTTCTTGTTTTATTTTTGTTCTTGGTTCAAACGCGGAGGCGCACAATTGTATTTGTTACCGTATATTTATCTTTAAATAACGAAGTAACTTTTTTTTGTTTTTGAGTTCGCGATCGAAACGTTAAGGCGTACAATAATATTTGTTACCGTATATTTATCTTTAAATAACAAAGTAACTCTTTTTGTTTGTCTTTGAGTTCGCGATCAAAACGTTGAAACGTACTATTGGGTTTTTCTTTAAAACGTCAATATATCGTTACACAATCCTACCGACTGCGCCAGTTTTAAACTTCGTTTCTTCAAATGCAAAATAAAAAAAATCTTCTTTAAATATTTTGTAAAACGAACTTTATTGCTTGAAATCTATCTTAAGACTTGTTGTTCACAATCTTTTCGTAAAACACTACACCTAGCAATCGTACATAAAGTATGCACGATTGCACAATTACATTCTGTGGAAACTGCAAAGTTGCATTCTGGAAATTACATTCTGTGGAAACTACAAAGTTGCATTCTGGAAATTACATTCTGTGGAAACTGAAATATGAAATGTGACAAATTCTTATGAAACCAATGCAATGTGGGAAATGAAATTAGGTTGGTATGCAATGTGGGCAGTTAATATGAAATGAAATTAGGTTGGTTCGGTGCAGAGTGCAACGAACCTTTTATATTATGTTCTTATTAGAGGCGCGTGTAACAGTTAACTTCAGGTGCGGACATAGCATAAAGGCGCGTTGCGAAGGTGAAGCATTTGCCTTATCCAAAAAAAATAAATAAAAAATAGGGTGGCGCAATAAAGCCAGGAGCCCCAAGGTGTAACGCATATCCCATAACCATGCCTTGCGAGGGAATAGAGAAGGCTTACATTCAACGCAGCCACTTCACTCCTTTAGCAGTAGATCTACTGCGTTTAGGCCAAAATGAAAATCTACTGCGCAGCAAAACGAATCTGCTCTTTTTAATAGAATTTTAAATTAACATAGAATTAGTGCATTTAAAGAGTTTCAAGAATCTTTTGATGTGAGAAGCAATAGTATTTTGGTTTTATCTTCCACACGTTGGCTTTCAATGGAAAGTGCTATCAATAGGCTTTTGTAGCAATAAGCTTGTTCGGAGCGAATCAACTAAAATTTATTTGCTTTATCAAGCAATGCTAGATTTGTACCTTGCAATGCTTAAAAATTTTATAAAGCTTGATGTAATAAGCGTCAATATTAATTTTGAAGATTCTGCTCTGCTTCATTTACTTAATAACCATAACCGGTAATTTTTTTTTTTTTTTTGAATAGGCCCAAATTTACAGTTTTACAATAGTTGCATCATGTCATATAACAGCATGTTGTTTTTTTTTTTCAACTGTGTTAACGAAGAAGTTTCTGCTAAGGTGAGTTTCTGTATTGAGTCAGAAGTGTTTAATAGGTACGTTGCCTAATAAACGACGTCATTTCTGTGTTATATATTGAAAACGTTTTCGGTCATGTCGGGCAAGATGACATGGCGCACGTCCGTTCAAGTACACATAATCAGCCCTATTATCGTTACAGATCGGAACGAAATTCATTCCGATTTGTACGAAATGTAAGATATTTGTATTATGGTAACGTTTCCAATTGCTTAATCGGACATATCTCCGAAAAGAACGAAACAATGCGATGAATATGTCAAACTCACCGCAACGCGTCTAGAATTCATGCGATGCATGGCGATTAAATGTGAAAATGGTGGGAACGCATTCGGAATTCATGCGATGCATGCTGACTTCTTGGTTTTCTGTTCTATCCGATGTCTCCGACAGCAAAGTAGTCGCGGAAGGGTTGTATTATGTCACCTACATGCGTCAGTGTTTCTTTTACGAAACGGATACCATAAACAAAATAAATGTTACGATCGGAACTTCTCTACGATCGTATGTTTCTCCGATCTGTTACGATGATAGGGCTGAATATGTCATCTTACCATCTTGTCATCTTAAATTAAGGCTCAAGTATTGGCAGGACAATTATGTGACTCCGCAGGAATTTTCAGATGATGTTGCTTGTATTTACTGCAATGAGCTCTATAGTTTTTCAAGTCCAAGAGATCATTGGCTTTGTTGCCAGGCTTGTGATAAATGGTTCCACTCATTGTGCGCAGGTGTAGACCACAAAACAAAACAATTTATATGTGAGCTCTGCAACCAAGACTAATAAATTGAGGTATGTCATCCTATCCAAAGGCACTATGTCATCTTACCTAAAGGTATGTCAACTTAGACTTGGCTGTGAAATAATTTTAAATTAATGTATCAAAATACCAATTAACGTTTCATTTAATAACTGCCAAGTTTTTTGTTGTGACAAATAAACGAAAAACTAAATTCATTATTGCTACACTGAAAAAAAAGGTACATAATAATGATGAAAAACGTCATCTATTTGATGAAAAATTCGTCAATTTTGATCCAGTGAACCTTTTCATGCATATGATGAAAAGCGTTTCTTCAATATGATGAAGCTTTTAAGCGATGAAACTCGTTCATCATACATCAACTTTGTTCATGAATGTGATGAAAAGTGATAACTTAAATTTCCCCTCCTTTTGTTCATCATATAGATGATTGCATTCATGAATATGATGAAAATTGAAGTAATATAATAAATTTTCATTTACAAATAATCATCAATGTGATGACTGTATTCATCACATTGATGATCGTGCACATCAATATGACGAAAATTTTCGATAAATTTAATGAATTAGTTCATCAACGTGATTCACATTTTCATCATATTGATGATCGTGTACATCAATATCATGAATATTTTTCATCAATACTATAAATATATTCATCGGTATGACGAACATGTTTATCATATTGATGATCGCATGCATCGATACCATGAATATTTATCATCAATGCAATGAATATATTCATCAATATGATGAACATGTTTATCATATTGATGATCGCATACATCGATACCATGAATATTTATCATCAATGCAATGAATATATTCATCAATATGATGAATATGTTTATCATATTGATGATCGCATACATCGATACCATGAATATTTTTCATCAATACAGTGAATATATTCATCGATATGATGAACATGTTTATCATATTGATGATCGCATACATCGATACCATGAATATTTTTCATCAATACAGTGAATATATTCATCGATATGATGAACATGTTTATCATATTGATGATCGCATACATCGATACCATGAATATTTTTCATCAATACAGTGAATATATTTATCAATATGATGAACATGTTTATCATATTGATGATCGCATACATCGATACCATGAATATTTTTCATCAATACAGTGAATATATTCATCGATATGATGAACATGTTTATCATATTGATGATCGCATACATCGATACCATGAATATTTTTCATCAATACAGTGAATATATTCATCGATATGATGAACATGTTTATCATATTGATGATCGCATACATCGATACCATGAATATTTTTCATCAATACAGTGAATATATTTATCAATATGATGAACATGTTTATCATATTGATGATCGTATACATCAATACCATGAACGTTTTTCATCAATGCAATGAATATATTCATCAATACTATGAGCACGTTCATAATTTTGATGAAAACTATTCAGGATATTGATGTATAGGATCATCAATACAATGAACATTTTCATTAATATGAAGCATATATGTTCCTCATATTGATGATCTTCTACATCAATTCAGTGATTATATTCATCATTGTGATAATGGATTTCATGAATGCAATGATTTTATTCATCTACCTGGTGCGTTCCTGGTCGTCGTACTGATGATCGTGTTCTTCAACATCATGCAAAAATATTGCCTTGGTGATAAAAAAAACTTCAAAATCTGTTGATTTTCACATATAAACCAAACACCTCTCCTTTTAGATGAACTGTGAACTTTGTGCATAAATATGGGGCATATTTAAAATCACTTATAAGAATGAAGGCACTGTTAATAAATATTTAAAAAACAATACAGGAATTGTTTTTGATATTTGCTAAAAGTGCTTTCATGTATATCTACCAGTGATTTTAATAATTCCAATATTTATGAGCAACGGGCAATCTAAAAGGAGGCGTGCTTGCAATATAATGTGACAATTGACAGATTTTGAAGCCCTTCATCACCAAGATAATTACTTTTCATAATGTTGAAGAATCCGATAATTAGTACGACGAACAGGAACGCACCAGGTTGGTGAACTGATGTTTCATTGCATTACTGAATTCCATTAAACATACCGATGAAAATAATCACCTAGAATTAGAAAAAGCACTACATATTAGTAAAAAATCACCAATATAATACTTATCCCAACATTTCCACATTAATACAGGAATCGATTCTGCACCTTAAGATGAAGCTCTTCAAAGTTGTCATTCCTCAATTTGAAAACCTGTTCAAGAAACTTTCCTTCTAAACTTTATAGAAAAATAAAAGAAAAAAGTAGATTTGAATTTAAAATGTTTACAAATACTTTATTGATCTTTAAGCGTTTCAATTATAGTACTTATTCGTGAGGTAATATCTTTTTTATTAGGTTCTATAGAATAAAAAAAGTATTGTATAAAATTCCAAAACTGCTCGCAAGCAGCTGGGTATTGCAAATTAAAAACAAAAAAAATTTTTAGACAAATATCTACTGCACGCAGTAGTTTTTTAAATTTTAGTTTATATCCATCTAGATATACAAAATATTCCTCACAACCGTCGTTTTTCGATAAAACAAGAATTAAGGGTTGAATATTGGTATTCTTCGTTTTTAAGAAGTCTAAGTGGTCTTCGATCTGCTGAACGCTCTCTCCCTCAAAAATGAAAGCCTGTTGGGAGTCTTTGATAGTGAATCGTTGAATCATCCTTTGCCGTGGTGATGTTGAGGTTGATGGTGATTTCGTTACTACTGGCCTTGTTGGAAACAAATAGCTGTGCAAGCTTTTGAGTAGACAAAGTACCGCGTTTTCTATGGAGAAAAAAAAGTAAGCATAAAGATAGGTATAGTTGAAAATTTGTTCAAAATGAATATAAAGTAATTTTTACCTTTGTTTGCATCCCGGTCTTCTATTTGTGTTATAATTTCTGCTACTTTCTTGTCTTTTACATTGCTGATGAGGAACTGTTTAATAAGCTTAAAATTAGTTTCCCAGTTCTCACATATAGTTAAGCTTTGAGGGTATAGGGTCTTGAAATCTCTGTCAATCTATTAAAACAAAGAGATTAACTTAAAAAATTAAAGTTACTTAAAGTTATTACTTACCAAACGATATCCATTTAAATTTTTGTATTGCGGCCATGTCTTGAAAATCTCTTCTTGTGATGAACATTTGCGTATTTGCAGAAGTCGGTACTCGGTGCAAGCATCCCAAGCACCATCAAACTCATCAGATGACAAGTTGTCCATATTCAAGCTTTTTACACAAGCTTCTGCATCTGACTCCGCAACTTAGGAAAACGATTTTTTTATTTGGAGACGTCACAAAATATTGCAACACCTTTACTCACTTAAGTTTTTTTTTGATTTTTTTGTTTCCTTTTCTGGTGATGTTTTTTGTAGTGTGAGAGATTTATAAAGCCTTTTCATGTTGTGCAGCTTAGTGTACAGCTTCCCTCTTTTTTCTGTACGGTAGTACTCGAGCTTTTCGGTGGGAAAAAGTTCTAGTATTTCTTCTTCCAACCTATAGCTGGTTTTTAGGCTTAAGGGAATACTGTTATCATCAAAATATTCCGCAATAATACTAATGAGACGCTGCCGATGTTCCGTTTGAAATTTATTATTTTTATTGTAATAATCCACAATATTTTGTCCATGTTTTTTTACATTTAAAATTGTAGACAGATCAATGGATTTGCATTGTGTTGTTTCGGGTGACGACGTAGGTGATATCCCTCTAGACGACAAGTTCGATGGTGATGGAGAGCTTGGAGTTCGACATCGTACTTCGGATGATGTTGATGGAAGCTCAATGCCTGGTTGAAGAGGCATTCCAATTGAAGCCCTCCACTTTTCTAACTTATACTCGAAGAGTATGCGGTCACCGTGTTTAAAATTTGAAAGTAAAGATGTTACTTGAGCCACTTTAATTATTTTTAAAATGTCGATTGTTACATTTTCACCTGAGGAAAAAAAGAAATACTTAAAGTTATGTCCCTTCCTGTATGAAGTTGTAAATTCAGCTGTCAGTTGAATCACTAAAACGGTAGTTTTATTTCTTACTATAGATAGAATTACTCTTTTGAATATTTCATGTTTCGTTAAAAAAAAATTATAATTCTATAGTTGTTTTTTCATAGTTAGAAGATTACTTCTGAACTCACTAGCACACGCAAAATTGTCTTACTACTTATACTGCAAAAAACATGTATAATTGGAAAGAGTAATTCTCGAATCTGAGAGTACATTTTTCCAATTTCAAAAAAAATCACATGCCTATGGTTCTTATAGAGCTGTTGCGCCAAAACTTTTATTTATTTGTTTATCCTAATTTTAGGCTTTTCAGCCTAGCTAAACTGACAGCGAAAATATTCACATTGTAACAATAAGCTAAGGTAAATTAAGCAATAAAATAATCATCTTACCATGCATGTAATTATACAGAGACATGCAACCCCAATCCTTCAAAAGTGCTTTTAATTCCTCATCGTCATCACTGTCCGTATTGTTGCTGGAATATTCCGTGAATGGTATTAAAGTGTAGAGGGAAGTCTGCTGCTGTTCTCCATCAGTACTGAGGATTGTTACAGTTTCCTCAAGGAGCTTCGAATTTCCATCGTCCAGCGTTGCTGAGCTCTCAGGCAAATTTTCCATTTCTAAATATTAATTAGTTTGTATTATAATTTATCGAAAGTTTGTGTTTTAAGTTGCTGGAGATATTTTGTTTTTACTATTGATGAAAATATTCCTTAAGCTTAATCAGGTGCTTTCCTTTTGATGTTTTTGTCAAAGTAACAGGAGGTCCGATAATTTCATCAAATGCAAGGAGTTTGAATTCACCAAACATATTTGTATCAACCTCAAAAGCTTTAAAGTGAGAATTGAAGTAAATGTTCAATAATTTTTGGCAAAACATTAATATATTCCCTTCTGCCTTAGCTATAGTCCTAATAATGTATATATTATAGTCATTCGAACATTTACCAACATAAAATCCAGCTTTATATTTTTTGCCAATATACTCTATTTCATCATAAAATTTTAATTTTTTGTCTTCTCTTAACTTCAGCTTATCTCGAACAATGTTAGCAAATCCAGTATCGCATAAATGTTTCTCCTCTATGTGAAATTCATTTATATTACTGTTAGAATGTAGAATCAGATTTGCAAACTGGAATTGAAATTTTTTGGACAGAGTGAGACATATATTTTTTCTTGAAGTTATTCCATGGGCATACACCTTGAACGGCCTGTGCTTGGCTTCAAATTTAAAACACCAAAAATTTCGTGCCGGTCCAGAATTTCTTATTACAGTAGGGTAGTGTGTTAAAAAATGGAATTTTGGTTTCAAATTATCAGTGAATAATTTGACATATTGCTCATTATGATGTTTTATTTTTAATTTTAATGTTGAGATGAGTAACTCTGTAACTTCGAACGACAAAATAAGTTCCGTAATGTCAATTAGTTCAAGTAAAAAAAGCCAAACTTCATCTTCGGAAGGAATCAAATCACCGATCATGAGGGGTAAATACATAACAAAAGTAAGCATTTCACGCGCAGTCATTTTTAAGTGCTTATTTTTCAAATGGTTCATTGTTAGCTCAGTTGAAAAATTCCCAATCTCCATTGGCCCATAGTCAAAAGTTTGCTTTCTTTTATTAAGCATTTCCAATGTCAGATAATTCATTTCCTGTGTCAGATATAATAATATGTGACAAAGATCATAATGGAATATACCTTCACATAAGTCATGCATTGCATCGACACAAAAGTTTTCCACAACATGGAAAGAAGGTATTTTGTTAAATGGGCTTTCTTTTGCGATACCGGTTTTTTTAAGATCATTTACAGATACATCATAACTGTAGTTCTCGACCGTTCGAATGTGCTCCTGTACTTCAACACCAAGCTTACTGCAATTTTCTCGGTCTACTTTACAAAATCTGCAGAAAGAAGTGCTCGAGAATGATTTTGAAAAGTCAAGAAGCGAGTTTACTCCCAAGTTATCTCCGAGAAAAAGACCCATTATAAAATGAACGCGATGCATTTCTCCCTTGCCAACTGATATGTCTACTCCAGTCTCTTCAAGATATATCAACTCCTCGATTAGATAATGCAAACAGTCTTCGTTTCCAATATTTTTCAAATCTTTGGATTTTATAACAGCTGCCAAGAAAATGCTCTCTAGCTTAGAACTACGCCTTGGAAAGCAGGGAAATGAGTAGTAAAAGTTGCAAACGGAATGAGTTGTGGCGTGTGCACCTAACGGATTATTAACAGCAAAATCATCCGCGTACAAAAAGTAGGGTATCAAAGTTTTTCCTGGATACATGTCACACTTTTTTTTTCCAAACTGGCCCTTGAATAAAGTTCGTGTACTGTTTATTAGAGTATAAGGAGTTCATATGTCTTAATACTTCCAATAGTATATTTTCTTGCTCGAAGATTTTTCGAAATTGTGACTTTAGTGGTAGGACGCTGCCCTTACAAATTTTTTCCGCATACACTAATTCGGACCGATCATAAATGGGCTGGATATCGCTTTTTATAGTAAACTCTCTAATTTCATCCATACATCCATTCAATTTAAGTGTTTGACATAAATTATGGTCCGTACCACAATATAGAAATGGATCTCGACAACTGAAAACCAGGCTCATCAAATCGGTTCGAGCCTTTATGTTATTATTAAGATGATCTTGTGCAAAAGTTTTGAACTGATCTAGCAAAGGATCTATCAAAAATGTCTTAACGTTTTTTTGAATGTCATACACATCTTTTCGGGAAAAATTATAATTGCCATGCAGGAGAGTTGAAAATTTTAATGCTTCATTAAAAAAATCAGGTAAGAATTTATTTGGATTAATGCATTCAGCTGTCATTTGTTGAGAACCATTAGTTTTACTGCCACTAACTTCAAAGCCACTATTTGATGATGTTGGCAAACTTACAGCTGCGGTATTTGAATTTGCATTTCCTTCTTGAATACATTTTAAGCTTGTGGTAGGACAATGTAATCGGAGAATATGCCGTTTGTAATTTGAAAGATTTGTGAAACACTGACCGCAAGAATTGACATAGCAAATAAATGTGCTTTTATGTTCTAAATTATGTATCTTTCTAAAATGTTTGCCTAATGCAAAGACGCAGTCTAAATCCATCCTGCACAAAAAACACTGCATTTTAATTTTTGATCGACAACGATTTACAATTATGAAATGTTTAGTATTCAGCAAAATATTTTCTTCTTTCTCATTTGAACTGTAAATTGAAAGAAATAAAAGCCACGTCAATTCTGCTGTTTAAATGTTGGGAAAAATACAAAAAATTCATTCATGAAATCGCAATCTGCGAATAAGCTAAAATGTTTTTTCTTAAGATTTTCATTACATTGATGAAAATGAAGCAACAATTCTTCTATGTGAAAAATAATGATGAATAAATTCATCAATATGAAGAAAACTACGGATATATGCGTATGAGGCTCTTTGTTCATCAATATGACGAACACAATACTCAGAATGAAGAAATGATGAAAACATATATCACGTAATTCATCATATTGATGAAAACTATGAGAATTCATAAATATGAAGAAATTGTTCATCAACATGATGAAATTGTACCGTTATAGTGATGATAAAATGAACATTTCATTTGTTAAAAAAATAAAATTTTTTGGAAAGAAAATGCATAAGAAATAAGAAATAGATTTAATATTTGATTCCCAGATTCCCACCCACCGAAACAAGCAGATTATAGAATCTCTGTATTAAAACACCAATGCAATGCAACAACTCAAGAAATGAAAACTAACTCAAAATGCTTGCAAACCCCGTACAATTTAACTATATGATGGCAAAGTAAAAAAATTACAAGAACCCAAAGAAATAATAATAAAAACAAGGCATACCTTCCGCAATTCACAGCTTATTCAACACAACTTTAACAATTTTATAAAATTTATACTCAGCTCACATAGGCAAAGTACCTACATGAGAACTTAATCCTTTCACTTTCACTTTCAAACATAAACTGAATATGAATGGCAATGAAATCAAAATCTGCGAATAAGCTAAAATGTTTTTTTTTTAAGATTTTCATTACATTGATGAAAATGAAGCAACAATTCATCTATGTGAAGAATAATGATGAATAAATTCATCAATATGAAGAAAACTACGAATATATGCGTATGAGGCTAGACTGACGCCCAAAAGCAAAAGGACGCCTTCCTTGCATCTTTGTTCATCAATATGACGAACACAATACTCAGAATGAAGAAATGATGAAAACATATATCACGTAATTCATCATATTGATGAAAACTATGAGAATTCATAAATATGAAGAAATTGTTCATCAACATGATGAAATTGTACCGTTATAGTGATGATAAAATGAACATTTCATTTGTTAAAAAAATAAAATTTTTTGGAAAGAAAATGCATAAGAAATAAGAAATAGATTTAATATTTGATTCCCAGATTCCCACCCACCGAAACAAGCAGATTATAGAATCTCTGTATTAAAACACCAATGCAATGCAACAACTCAAGAAATGAAAACTAACTCAAAATGCTTGCAAACCCCGTACAATTTAACTATATGATGGCAAAGTAAAAAAATTACAAGAACCCAAAGAAATAATAATAAAAACAAGGCATACCTTCCGCAATTCACAGCTTATTCAACACAACTTTAACAATTTTATAAAATTTATACTCAGCTCACATAGGCAAAGTACCTACATGAGAACTTAATCCTTTCACTTTCACTTTCAAACATAAACTGAATATGAATGGCAATGAAATCAAAATCTGCGAATAAGCTAAAATGTTTTTTTTTTAAGATTTTCATTACATTGATGAAAATGAAGCAACAATTCATCTATGTGAAGAATAATGATGAATAAATTCATCAATATGAAGAAAACTACGAATATATGCGTATGAGGCTAGACTGACGCCCAAAAGCAAAAGGACGCCTTCCTTGCATCTTTGTTCATCAATATGACGAACACAATACTCAGAATGAAGAAATGATGAAAACATATATCACGTAATTCATCATATTGATGAAAACTATGAGAATTCATAAATATGAAGAAATTGTTCATCAACATGATGAAATTGTACCGTTATAGTGATGATAAAATGAACATTTCATTTGTTAAAAAAATAAAATTTTTTGGAAAGAAAATGCATAAGAAATAAGAAATAGATTTAATATTTGATTCCCAGATTCCCACCCACCGAAACAAGCAGATTATAGAATCTCTGTATTAAAACACCAATGCAATGCAACAACTCAAGAAATGAAAACTAACTCAAAATGCTTGCAAACCCCGTACAATTTAACTATATGATGGCAAAGTAAAAAAATTACAAGAACCCAAAGAAATAATAATAAAAACAAGGCATACCTTCCGCAATTCACAGCTTATTCAACACAACTTTAACAATTTTATAAAATTTATACTCAGCTCACATAGGCAAAGTACCTACATGAGAACTTAATCCTTTCACTTTCACTTTCAAACATAAACTGAATATGAATGGCAATGAAATCAAAATCTGCGAATAAGCTAAAATGTTTTTTTTTAAGATTTTCATTACATTGATGAAAATGAAGCAACAATTCATCTATGTGAAGAATAATGATGAATAAATTCATCAATATGAAGAAAACTACGAATATATGCGTATGAGGCTAGACTGACGCCCAAAAGCAAAAGGACGCCTTCCTTGCATCTTTGTTCATCAATATGAGGAACACAATAATCAGAATGAAGAAATGATGAAAACATATATCACGTAATTCATCATATTGATGAAAACTATGAGAATTCATAAATATGAAGAAATCGTTCATCAACATGATGAAATTGTACCGTTATAGTGATGATAAAATGAACATTTCATTTGTTAAAAAAATAAAAATTTTTGGAAAGAAAATGCATAAGAAATAAGAAATAGATTTAATATTTGATTCCCAGATTCCCACCCACCGAAACAAGCAGATTATAGAATCTCTGTATTAAAACACCAATGCAATGCAACAACTCAAGAAATGAAAACTAACTCAAAATGCTTGCAAACCCCGTACAATTTAACTATATGATGGCAAAGTAAAAAAATTACAAGAACCCAAAGAAATAATAATAAAAACAAGGCATACCTTCCGCAATTCACAGCTTATTCAACACAACTTTAACAATTTTATAAAATTTATACTCAGCTCACATAGGCAAAGTACCTACATGAGAACTTAATCCTTTCACTTTCACTTTCAAACATAAACTGAATATGAATGGCAATGAAATCAAAATCTGCGAATAAGCTAAAATGTTTTTTTTTAAGATTTTCATTACATTGATGAAAATGAAGCAACAATTCATCTATGTGAAGAATAATGATGAATAAATTCATCAATATGAAGAAAACTACGAATATATGCGTATGAGGCTAGACTGACGCCCAAAAGCAAAAGGACGCCTTCCTTGCATCTTTGTTCATCAATATGAGGAACACAATAATCAGAATGAAGAAATGATGAAAACATATATCACGTAATTCATCATATTGATGAAAACTATGAGAATTCATAAATATGAAGAAATTGTTCATCAACATGATGAAATTGTACCGTTATAGTGATGATAAAATGAACATTTCATTTGTTAAAAAAATAAAAATTTTTGGAAAGAAAATGCATAAGAAATAAGAAATAGATTTAATATTTGATTCCCAGATTCCCTCCCACCCACCGAAACAAGCAGATTATAGAATCTCTGTATTAAAACACCAATGCAATGCAACAACTCAAGAAATGAAAACTAACTCAAAATGCTTGCAAACCCCGTACAATTTAACTACATATATGATGGCAAAGTAAAAAAATTACAAGAACCCAAAGAAATAATAATAAAAACAAGGCATACCTTCCGCACTTCACAGCTTATTTAACACAACACAAGAAAGAACAATAAAAAATGAATTTAAAACTGAAAACTTAACACAACTTTAACAATTTTATAAAATTTACGAATCACTTTTTCACACTCCGTAGCTATATCTTATCTTTTGCTTTCAAAAATCCAACGCAGACTGTACTCGTACTATGTTTTGCGCAGAGTATATCTAATAATGAGTAGGGACACTCTCTACACAAATGCAACGCCTACTACTACATTCAACAATAAACAGCAAAAAAATAAAAAAACTGCAATGAGTGGAAGCAGGTCAAAATTATGAATAGTAATCCCTTCGGACAATCCCAAATGTTTGAAGGATACACAATAGGTTTTCCCAGGCCAATACCAATAAACTTCCATTGTAAGATACGCGACCTGTAGTTTTTTATGAATGCATTTTTAAAGGCATAATGATCGTGAGCGTGTATATGGTTTTGTTGTGCTGCTTAATAGCTTGGGTGACCAGATCTAATTTGTTTTTATTACACTCAATTGTTTTATTACGTTCGGGTTTTTTCTTTGGGTTACATGTTTTTTAATTAATTTTTCAATGGTAGGTATGATTTATATGATTTTGTCTTTAATCTGGTCTTCTAAGAAATACATAAACAACACAATTAGGGAAATACAGATATTTTTTTTCTACTTTTGAGATACTTATTTAATAGCAGCTGGTCATATTAAAATGGAATTAGGCATGCACAGAAATTTGTTTAAAATGAAATTCCCCAATTTTAATATTTGTAAAAGAAAACTCGCTAGCGATATAGATACCAAGTGGAGTTGGCAGATATGAAGCTAACGACGCGACGGTCTAATATAACCAATAAAATTGTATTAAGATTTTAAGAGACAGGGGTTTCTTTCAACGAGTTAAGACGGTACGTTAACGATGAACTTACTCTTATTTTGAACTGCAAGCTTCGTGATAAGTACCTAGTGGACCAAAACAGAAACTGTATCATAATACCTATCAAGTTTAGAAATCATCTTATACTCACTTATTTTTTCACATTTTCACCCTCCGATGGCATCATCTACAATTAATTGAAACAATTATTTATGAAAAGGTACTGAAATGAATATTGGTAACAGTGAAATATTTATTTAAGATTTACTTACTTTGCAGAACCAGACAAAAAATTATTTATTTCTTAAGCACTGTATTCAACTTTAACTTTAATATTTTGCACATATGTACTTGTTAAGGCCAACCACATTTAACTCGTAAGAACCGTTCAAAAACAGCGACCTCTACATAGTAATAAAACGTTTTTCGGCTATAATTTCAAATTTTACTGAGCCAGAACTTTCAAGTTTTGGTTATATATTTGCCAAAATTGTTTTTCTGCTAAATTGTAGTTATTTGTCCTAACATTATGGTATTTTTCGTTTTCCAATTTTTGGTTTTTGGAAATTTATTGATTTTCTGAACTTAGTGAACTTAATGATGTTAAAAATATAGTTAAGTTAGCTTATCCAACCCTGATTGCATATTCTTATACATTATTCATCATATTGACGAAATCGTTCTTCTATATGATGACTAAGGAAATATATTCATCAGTATGAAGAAAATTGGGTAGACAGACACAGCGTTGTCACTTCTTAGTCGAAAAAATTTGAGTTGATGAAAAATGTTTGCAGTAAGTAAGCAAGTATGTATTTATTTTTATGAAAGATATCATTAATGCTCAACCGAAAGAAATATTAAGAGTTCATATGAAAAGAGATGAACCTCCTCTCTGCAAAAAAAAATTGTGTCTTTCGTATGTATTTTTTAAGACACCACTAAAGCTATTTGCGAAAGAACGCAGGGCAGAGAATAGGTGTAACTAAGCTTCATTTTTGATCTATTTAACATTTGAAGAACAAAAAGTAAGGCTTTCGATCTTATTTAGGACAGACATTTGAGATATTTGACTTTAAATGAAGCAAGAACAGATATTCTTTTCCAAACAAGATTTGAGTCAGTAACACTTTTCTAAAGTCTCTTTATCGAACCTATTCTGAATGAATACTACAAGCGAGTAGATTTTGGGGAAAAGGACTCCCATCCCAATCCAAAATCATTTGCTCGATATTATCAAAACAAGTCATTTTTGTTCGTAAATATAAATAAAAAGATTAATATAATTTTCAACAGTTAAAAACACTTGTTTTATTTCCTCAAATGCACATTTCAGAAGCAATGCTTCCATCGTCCGTGAGATTTATAAATTAAATTCATAAATTTATAAAATAAATTAAATCTCACTGACGATGGAAGCATTGCTTCTGAAATGTGCATTTGAGGAAATAAAATAAGTGTTTTTAACTGTTGAAAATTATATTAATCTTTCTATTTATTAGATTAAAAAACACGTGGAATATCTCTACTACAAAACTCATTCGTAAATATGATGAATTAGTTCTTCAATAAGATGATTGTTCATAAATATGAAGAATCAATTCATCTATATGATGATCAAGCTGCATCCTAATGATAAAAAAAAGTCTATTTTTTCATAAATATGATGAATTTTTCATGAATATGATGATACGAGTATAATCAATTCATTTACTCGATATTATAAAAACAAGTCATTTTTGTTCGTAAATGTGATGAATTAGTTCTTCAGTAAGATGATTGCGCATATCTATTTAAATTTTCAATGCAGAAATTCCAAGTCTATTTTTTCATAAATATGATGAATCAATTCATCTATATGATGATCAAGCTGCATCCTAATTATAAAAACAAAAGTCTATTTTTTCATAAATATGATGAATTTTTCATGAATATGATGATACGAGTATAATCAATTCATTTGCTCGATATTATAAAAACAAGTCATTTTTGTTCGTAAATGTGATGAATTAGTTCTTCAGTAAGATGATTGCGCATATCTATTTAAATTTTCAATGCAGAAATTCCAAGTCTATTTTTTCATAAATATGATGAATCAATTCATCTATATGATGATCAAGCTGCATCCTAATTATAAAAACAAAAGTCTATTTTTTCATAAATATGATGAATTTTTCATGAATATGATGATACGAGTATAATCAATTCATTTGCTCGATATTATAAAAACAAGTAATTTTTGTTCGTAAATGTGATGAATTAGTTCTTCAGTAAGATGATTGCGCATATCTATTTAAATTTTCAATGCAGAAATTCCAAGTCTATTTTTTCATAAATATGATGAATCAATTCATCTATATGATGATCAAGCTGCATCCTAATTATAAAAACAAAAGTCTATTTTTTCATAAATATGATGAATTTTTCATGAATATGATGATACGAGTATAATCAATTCATTTGCTCGATATTATAAAAACAAGTAATTTTTGTTCGTAAATGTGATGAATTAGTTCTTCAGTAAGATGATTGCGCATATCTATTTAAATTTTCAATGCAGAAATTCCAAGTCTATTTTTTCATAAATATGATGATATATGGTAAACATCAATTCATCTATATGATGATCGATTGACATCCTCATTATAAAATCGAAAGCCTATTTTTTCATCAATGTGATGAATCAATTCATCTATATGATCACCGGTTCACATTTGATGTGGTAAAACAAAAGCCTGTTTCTATCATTCGTTTGTTCATAAATATGATGAATTGGTTTAATCATTAAAATGATTGCTTAAATCGACACACATTCTCCATGTTAAAAAACCTCACTTTTGTTCATCAATGTGATGATATTGTTTCATCAATAAAATGATCACGCATATCTATTCAAATTCTCCATGATAGAACCGAAAGTCATCAATATGATGATTTAATTCATCTATATGACGATGATTTACATCATTTCACATTCCCCTATCTCAAAATCGAAGTCCGTTTTTTGATGATTGTTTTCATCAGTATGATTAACTAATATTGTTCTTAAATATGATGAATATCTAAGTCATTTTAAAATTAATTCGTCATTTAGACAAAAAAATCATCAATAGGATGAAAAACCATCAAAAAAAGTGTTTTCATCACATGCATGAAAAGTTTTGATGAACTGATGAACTTAATTCATTCCAAATTACGATGAAATTCTCCAAAAAAAGTTGATGAACGCACTTTCATCTTATTGATGACTGACGAAACCGTCATCAAAAAGTTTTCATGAATTTTTGCATCATAGGGATGAAAAGTGCGTCATATAGATGATTTTCAGTTGATGAACGCCATTCTTCATATTGAAGATGATTATTTTTTTCAGTGTATGAGTGCAAGTTTTTTTTTATTTTTAGTAGTATGTCATCTTAAGCAGAAAGCCCCTACAATGATCCGTCTTATATTAAAAAATTTTGGTCAAGAGCGGTAAATTAAAAACGCGTTAGGTGAGCTAGTATTAGCAGAACTTTCAGAATGTATGCTTTTATTATGCTCATTACCCCATAGTAGCGCAGCTGCTGAAAGAAAATTTTCATTAGTTAATTTGGTGAAAAGTGACCACAAAAACTGTCCTTGCACATTAACACTACAAATAAAAATATCATTTTAGCCAAAGAACTTACAGATCCCAAAGAAAATTAATGGCCTCCCTCAGACTCGCCAGGAGTTATTGATTTTTTCAATAAAATTATTGGATGGCGAATACGTAAGAAATTAATTATTTAACACTCCTTAAATGAAGGTTTTTGTCATATTTTCCTTCGAGACATAGATTTTCTTTTTAATTTTAAAATTATAATGTTGTAAAAATAACGTATTCAGTAAAAAGATAAAATATAATTATCAAATTTGTAGGACAAAATTTGTGAATAGTTTTTGCCCTCAAAATCCTTTTTCATGGACTTACTTGATATGGACTGTTAGTGAAATATGAAATTCAATATTTTGCAAAATTATTGTCTGGCGCAACATTCGTGCTGTTGCCGGTAGCGTCCGGCGACTAGGTGCGCAATAGGCAGCCTGTTTGCGGCAGCCAGTTAAACGTTGTACGGAGCCCTGAACTCCCATGCTAAACTCGCTGACGCACTCATTCTGTGGCAACCAGGCTGACCAGCGCCCGCATAGTTTTAGCCCAATGAAAAGCTAATGAGGTGCCAAAGAAGTTTGTTTTTGTTGTTTTTCCACGTATCGGCAAAGAGTTATTTCTATACAGTGGCTTCTATAGGCAAGAGCGCTACTAGTTAGTGTTCCCTACATACATTTGGTTACTAGCAGTTCATAAGTGGTATTTAAATATGATTTTTTCTTTATTTAAAACTCATCTGTCACCTGTCAGCGGCCATTTTTCAACTATCAGCAACAGTTCCGACTAGAAATTTTAATCTGAGACCACCTATTCGGCTCCCATTGGATTGCTCTATAGCGAACACAAAAGGGATGTCATGCAAAGCTCTCTGCGGCCCCAATTTGGCGATCCCAGTTGATAAAATTTTTTTATTTTTGCTTTGGGACTTGCCACTAAGTTCCGACTGCGATGCCATTTAGGAAAAGTTGACTAAAAATTTGACTGTTTACGGTATGGTTTCCTGATTGCGAACTGATTGGGGACCAATTGGGAATTCCCTATTGGGCGTTCCCTTCTTGGACCCAGATGTATACGCTGGGTAATCCTTGAGTCATTTCTAGTCGGGATGTCCCGTACATTTTCAGGACGACGGACGGCGAAGTGACGCCGACGTCTAATCAAATTTAACTCTTGAGATTTTAACTACAGTGCTAACGTGCTTTTGCCGCTTTTAACGTACAATGTTAGCGTACTCCCTACGTTTGTGGTTTTGTTGCATTCAGCCGTTTACATATTTGTGGTTATCAGAGCACTCATATCCTTTTTAGTCATATTGTGGTTTGACAACATGAAATTTCATTTCGGGATGGCTTGTGAATTAAATGTCCTCTTTCCCTTTCAAATGTTTTTTATTTTTTATTTTTACGGGATTTTATTTTCGGTAATATCGACACAATTGATATCATCATGTCGTTTTAGGTTAAGAAAGAAAGTGCGGAATGAACGAACTTTATTCCTTAAATTTTTTTTTGCTAAAAATTACCCTAAAAGCTGAATCACTTTAAACACTTTGAAATAAGTCAGCCAGTAAAACACTTGTCTTGAATTTCGATCTTTTATTTCAATTCCATATTTTTTGTTTTTAATTATTTAATTTAATTTTTAACAGTAATAGAAATCCAATAACAAATCAAATACTTTCCAAAAAAGCACACTCAAATTGACTGTAAGGATACAAAAATAAATCAAAAATTATACACCACCTTTGTCGCATTAATAAAAGTCTAAAATACTCCTGCCATTGCCGTTACGGAAATATTACATCCATGAATAAACTAAAAGACTTCAAATAAGTCATTGCCTTAGGTGTCCTCTCCTCGCACAGATTATGGAATTTCCTTTCCGTTTTTTTTTTTTTCCTTTTTTGCTGTCAATTTTTATTAAAATCTCTTCCAATTTACATTCTGAATCCACTCCAATGTACTAGTATCATGTTGCTGCTTAATTGGTTGTTCCCATTGTTGTGCGTACATGTTAATTTGCATAAAAGAAGAACAGAAAGGAGAGAAAGAAAAGAGAAATACAAAATCGTACTTAAAAAAATCATTTACATATACATTGTCAATTAAATTAAAATTTGACAGTCGCAATTTTTCATACAATACAAAAAAAGCTCTGTAGAGCTTCATAGGTACTGTGCGGAGCTCTTACGGAAATATAATGGGTATTACCATATGGCAGCCATTGTTATGGATTACGGGTTTTTTCACCCTCAATCCAGTTAATAAAAATATATTCTTGTTTATAATAATATTTGACAGAGGAGTTATGATTTTTGTTAGTTTTACTCTCAATTGGCTTTTATTATTTTAAGTTAATCACTAGTGTTCTGCTGTAACGTATGAGAGAAAACATAAAATGCTTGAAAAAGGTTTGATGAGAATGATGTTGGTGTGAGATATTGGTATGTTTGTTGGCATAGTTGTTATAGAGATAGAGCCACCATATTTTTTTGTCGGAATAGTTGTTACAAATGCATCCAAACTTTATTCCCATTAATTTTACTTTAAGAGACAACAAAAAAGTTACCAGTCCCGATGTATTCCATCGTCCAATGGGGCGGAGTTTTATGATATTAGAGAGTTCAAAACAGAGATAGAAATTAAAAGCAATCCTAATCAGGTTTTTAATTTGTCCCGCAAACGATACATCGGTCAATTAGTTGAAAATAAATAACTTTTGTAGCAATTTTTCAGTTAGATGTTTTTTTGTAAGCCTCTTTTTACTTATTACTCGATTGGTAAATTGGTAATTGAAAAAACTGATAAATTAGGCTCGTATTGTTAGTGTGGCCATTGTTAACACCTGGTAGTTGTTGCTTATATTGATATCTGAGTGCCAAAAAAGTCGTTGAGTGCTGAAGGACCGAACGGGGTAAGTTGACTCATCTTTTTTTCTTGATAATTTCAAAAAAACTACAGCATGTGCGCGGAAAAACATCAAGAGCGCCGAAACCAAAGGTTTTTTTAAGTTTTCAGTTTGTTATATCACACGAAGCTTAAATTCGTTTATTTAATTGAATTTTTTGAAGTGAAAACTTCTTTAGGCGCGTTTGGCACTTTTGCGATGGGGGTAAAGCAATGAATTCGCGACCGACACCATTTTTTGGCTCATCGTATTTCGTATGTAAAGTCGTCATAGCCCAGCGTCTCAGGTTCGATTCCCAGCCATGACTTGCATTTTTTTATTTATTTAAAGTGAATGAAAACATAAATAAAAATTGTCGCCGCGGCTTGCATTCGAACCTGAGACCATGAGTTTAATAGCCAACGACTCTGCCATTGAGCTAAGAAAGACCTTAATTTTGATGCTGCTAAATGACTAACAAGAATGTAAAGGAACATTACCTAGTAATATTATTTACCGACTCGGAGAAATACAAAGAAGAAAGAAAGGAATTAAAGGACAGAGAAAAATTTATGCAACGCAGAAAAAATAAAAATAAACCAAATATTTTACTACCATTACAATGAAGTCGATGAGTGAAGCTGGAAATTTCATCATTGCAGAGTAGGAGACGCATACTGGTCGATGATTCGAACTTTACAACAAATTAAAAGAGATCAACAACTCATCGCGATGATTTATTTTATCGATGGAGTTGAAATGGTTGCATGAAAATAGTTTGAGAACCATTACTCAAATATTAATAAATTTCGTTCCTAAACTTAATGCATTATCCTTTTTTTCATTTCATTGTCAAAGTTTACGAGTGCAGTTACGAGATCTGTAGATACTATCGTTAAAAAATTGAATGTATTGATTTTAACAGAATTTCACAAGGGTGACGAAGAAATACAGATATGATATTTCAGATTTCAATTTAGTTGCAAGTTTCAGAAGGCACGATCGTCCAGCAGTAGGAGTAGCTATCTATAAAAGGTTGTCTGATACAACTGCCATATTTTGCTCAAATCATATGGATTTGCATACGAGGTACACTAGTATGTTTAGTACTAATGTTTTTGATATCGGCGATTTGTGTGTTTGTCGTTGCCACACTGGAAATGGACAGCAAGTTATAACAGTAGGATTTTATAATTCACCGATTACGTCTTCAAGTGCAATACGACAGTTTTTATACAAAAAGGAGGTGGTGCATACTTGGGCCCAGAGCGTACACCTATGAGACTAGTACCAAATGAAAGCTTACGTTCAGCCCAATCAGCCTGCCAAATATTTTTGAATTCGGTCTTGGTGATTTTGAAATAATTAGACTTGAAGTTGAGCGCCGGAAATGGGAAAAATCTGACATTTCTGCAAATAATTACGAATATCTCGAAAAGCATAGCACGTAGGACAATGATTTTGGTATCATATGAAAGATCATAAAAATATCTTTCATTTCATTCAAAATATAGTTTTCAAAATTCCTTATATTTCGAAAAACAGACCTAAAAGTTGTTTAAAAAAAATATTTTCGTTGACGTTTGACAGCCAATATCTCGAAAAAATCAGTGATGACCTATAATTTTTTTTGCACCACTTTAATCTTTAATTGGTAAGCTTTAATTTGATATACAATTACGCTATCATACATAAAGCATATCACGTACATTATACACAATTCCTAAAAGAAATTAAACAAAAAATATGTTCCACAGGAAATGCATTTTTTCATTTAATTCTTCGCAGTTGCTACTTTGTTTTTTACTAAACATAAAACCAAAATACATTTTAATGCTGCAAATGAGAAAAAAAAATGACTAATCTTCGTTTAGATCTATCAAAATACCATCCAAAAACAAAGCTGGTGCTATATTCATTGCTTCCTGGTGTCTTGCGTAACCCAAATACCATAAAATACTCATGACATGAGCGCAACAACCAACAGTCCTCATTCCAACGAGACAGTTACAATAGTAAGCTTTTATTGCGTTCGAACTATGTGCTACGTTTGCATCGCTATTCACCAAGATGTAAGTGAGATACACTTTTCTACTTACATGCCTGGATTTGATTCGCCCTCGTAATAAAAAGTTATTGTTGCCTATAAGACTATTATGAGCAGTAGAGGTAATTCGCATCCGATCTTCGCAGACTTCGATTGTATAAGTTCCCTGGTCTTTTAAATGTTCACCACAGTAGGATCGAGCCTGGTTTATTTGGTAATTGCCCAATGATATCATACGAAGTTCTTGAATAGAGAGTTGTGGGAAATTACTTAAATTCGGGATATTACCATCGATGCGGCTGAACATAGCTCTGGTTCTGTTAAGATTATTTTCTCTTACAAAGGCACCTAAATAATTAGGAGTATTAAAACGATTTAAAGCCAGTTCTAGCAGAACGTTCGCATCAGCACTATCTTCAATGGTTGGATGAAACTTATTAAGAATTGCAGCTGCAACTTTGAAGTCGTCCATCAAATGACCAGCAGCTAGATTAAAAAAATCTTGCCGAAATAGTTTAAAATCCCTTTTAAATCGTCCGTTCACGACTTCAACGACCCATCTGACCATAGTTACACACCTGGATCTATTAGCCTGCTCTGTGGTAAGTTGAAAGTTACCTTCAGCAACGGATTCAGGCATGTAAGTCTTATGTCCTTGAGATTCCAGATGTGGTATTGCGTCTCTGAATCCTCTGTCCAAAATAAAAACATCGTTTTGTCTATTTTTCTCAATACACACCTGAAGACCGCGAAATTGTGAATTACTTGTTTTTGTGTCACTACATAATTTACTCACAAGCCAACAATCAGTTATCATTGAATTACGTCTAACGGTCGCGGACGTGTTTGTTTAAGCTTGGTACCTAGCAACCAGTTTTTTTAGATTTGTTTTTGGATGGTATTTTGATAGATCTAAACGAAGATTAGTCATTTTTTTTCTCATTTGCAGCATTAAAATGTATTTTGGTTTTATGTTTAGTAAAAAACAAAGTAGAAACTGCGAAGAATTAAATGAAAAAATGGATTTCCTGTGGAACATATTTTTTGTTTAATTTCTTTTAGGAATTGTGTATAATGTACGTGATATGCTTTATGTATGATAGCGTAATTGTATATCAAATTAAAGCTTACCAATTAAGGATTAAAGTGGTGCAAAAAAAATTATAGGTCATCACTGATTTTTTCGAGATATTGGCTGTCAAACGTCAACGAAAATGTTTTTTTTTAAACAACTTTTAGGTCTGTTTTTTCGAAATATAAAGCATTTTGAAAACTGTATTTTGAATGAAATGAAAGATATTTTTATGATCTTTCATATGATACCAAAATCATTGTCCTACGTGCTATGCTTTTCGAGATATTCGTAATTATTTGCAGAAATGTCAGATTTTTCCCATTTCCGGCGCTCAACTTCAAGTCTAATTATCTCAAAATCACCAAGACCGAATTCAAAAATATTTGGCAGGCTGATTGGGCTGAACGTAAGCTTTCATTTGGTACTAGTCTCATAGGTGTACGCCCTGGGCCCAGGCTCCATAGAAGTATGCACCACCTCCTTTATTTATTTAGCCTGAAGATGCTTCTGCATACCTTCACGATAAAATTGGGGAGAGATTTGATGATTTCCTAATGATTTTGAGTGGTGATTTTAACATCAACTTCGCCGATGCTATACAAATTTGCCACTTTTTCAATTTTTAAAAAAAGAATACTATTTAACAATGAGGAAAGACCGCAGCCTTAGTACAACGAAATATAAAGCGACAACTGATGCAGTCTTTGCGATATATTTAAATAGATTTGAGACAAAATTGTTCGTTTCCTATTTAAGTTACTATAGACCTATTATTTCAGTATTAGAATACGATGATTGTAGAGATGATAATAGAAGATATAAAATTGTGAATGAAAACTCATAAGTTTCATTGATGTTCTTCTATATGTACATCTACATACATATATTATAAAAGATTTTCCTGTACATTAAAATATTTTCTGAAAATTCTATTCTGTTTTCACTTCTGTCGGCACTCCCGGAGTGCTTTTTTTTATTATTTATTTCGGGTACCACACGGAGTTTGGTTTGTTAACTTATTTTTTTTTTTTTAATCATTATTTTTTATTTAGTTCTTATGAATTGTATTTCTTTATATAAAATTTCCATGTCACAATGTTAGTTACCGTACTGCTCCGAAACGGTCAGTAGGTCTGAGAATCGGCTACTATCTTTTTTCCAAACCCCTTAATGATAAGGGCCATCTACCATTAACATTGATTTTTTTTTTAATTTACACTGTGGCGCGAGAATTTTATACATAAGATTTTACAGTCTCAGTGTAAATGTCATATCAACTATATTCTCAAGTAAATTTATTATTAATTTGCTGGACAAAAATAATTTATTCCTATTTTATTAAGTGCAGATCGCATGATTATTTAATAAAGTGATTTATTACACAACCTCAAAAGTGCTCAACACGTGCCACTAGCTCCCGTAAACAACGGCTAGGTATTGTGAAGGTATAAATTATTCTTAATCTTAAAATTTTGTTTGCTTCTAACGCCCGTAATTTTCAACAGACTCTGTCTCTGATGGATCTTATTTTAATATGTTATTAACTACTGTGGGACGGCAATAGGCGTTTGGTTTTTTCAAATTTAAAAGTTATTACACAAAAAAATTGATTTCTTCGAATTCTGAAACGGGAAAGGGGACAGGAAAGAGAACCGGAACGTGAACGGGAACTCTAAAAATTTTGAGCCGATATCAAAAATTCTTTTGACATTAGGATGTTACATTATCCCTTACAAAGACTACATTTTATGACAATACTCCCACGGAAACGGCAACGTGAAACTAGAAACTTTCCAACTATCTTCAGCTTAGTCCAGCGGGTGTTTCTGACAATTTTTTAAATAACTTAGATCCGAGCAAAGCCGGGCGGGTCATATTTTTTATTCATAATTTTGATCTTCAAATAAAATTATACACTGTGATTCGCATAAGGTGTGACAAAAAGATAGGGTGTGTCGGTTGGACCTAGACAAGCAAAAAATCGTATGGGAGGGGGGGTCCATTTTCCCCCGTTTAGGCGGGAGGGGCAATTTAAGAAAAAAGTCACTAAAAATTGGAAAAAAATTATTTTAAAATAACGGTAGTACCTACAGAGTCTAACTATAGCATTTTGAAAAGCCAAAAACTTAAACATTAATTTAAATTTAAAACCAAGTTGTTCAAGTAAATAGTTTTTGAAATATTAATTTTCAGAGTCAAAATTTTGAAAAAAAACATAATTTTTTTTCTTAAAACCACTTTTCTTCCAAATTTTACGTAATTAAGTAGTATTTTTTTTGGCTTATTTTCAATGCTCTTATTTATTTTTGATCAAATACAAGAAACCGGATGTCAAAATAACTTGTAGTTTTTGAGAAAACCAAAAATTACAAAAACGACTTTTGTCAAAATTTTTTTTTTAAGTTTTTTTTTCGTTATTGGATTCTTAAGTGAACTTACGAAATAAAGGATGGATTTTCTCTTTACTTTTTTCATTGAGAGTTCACTTAAAAGTCCAATAACGAAAAAAAAAATTTAAAAAAAAAATTTGACGAAAGTCGTTTTTGTAGTTTTTGGTTTTCTCAAAAACTACAGGTTATTTTGACATCCGGTTTTTTGTGTTTGATCAAAAATAAATAAGAGCATTGAAAATAAGCTAGAAAAATACTACTTAATAACGTAAAATTTGGAAAAAAGTGGTTTTAAGAAAAAAAATTATGTTTTTTTTTTTTTTCAAAATTTTGACTTTGAAAATTAATATTTCAAAAACTTTTTACTTGAACAACTTTGTTTTAAATTTAAATTAATGTTTAAGTTTTTGGCTTTTCAAAATGCTATAGTTAGACTCTGTAGGTACTACCGTTATTTTAAAATAATTTTTTTCCAATTTTTAGTGACTTTTTTCTTAAATTGCCCCTCCCGCCTAAACGGGGGAAAATGGACCCCCCCCTCCCATACGATTTTTTGCTTGTCTAGGTCCAACCTACACACCCTATCTTTTTGTCACACCTTATGCGAAACACCCTGTATATTTTAGTATCAAAAAGCTGGAAATAAGAGTATAGTCAACTTACCCCATAGCGTTGGCCAACTTACCCCGATTTGAGGTCGTTTTATACAATTATGAAAAAAATGTCTTTGTATTAACAATGTTCATCAGTGTGAAGTCAATTTCGGCGATCCTTCGAAAAAATTCGTCCGCTTTGATAGCAAACTTTTCACATTATCACCTGAAGACCATTAAGGACGAAGGAAAAAAAAATAAGTTTTTGGAGATATTTTTACAATATTAGTTTAGGTTAGATATGGCTACCGGTATACGGACACCGACACAATTTGACCACAAAAGATCCATTGTAATACCACTGAGAACAGAAGGTGGATCACCCTCTGGTTCCTATCTAGAGGATTAAAGAATTGAAAAACCCTTTAATCGAACCTAGACTAACGAGTTGATCATCAGTTAATCAAACCATCCAGAACTTCGTACGAAAAGGGAGACACTTTTAGGGTCTTTATTAGCTAGATCACTGGTGTCGTCGAAAAAGTGTTCACCGAGGTGAGCTTCTCGTCTGTTAGCAGGACATGATCGTCTGTTGTGCAGGACATAATCAAAGGAGATGTTGGATTGTCTCCTCTTCCTCCTCGTCCATGCAGCTCCTGCAGAAGTCATTTGAGTAGACACAAAGTCTTTTGGCGTGTCATGCAATTAGGCAGTCTCCTGTAAGGACACCTATAGTCGTCATCTTTTCAGAAGCGTCCTGCTTTAGAAAAAGTTAACATGCAGCGATAGGTATGCCTATATTATTCCTTTCAGGTCGAACATGAGAAGTCATTCCTTATTTTGGCAAGTTTGTCTGTCATGCACTTGCCTTGTATGTATATCCCTGTGACCCGGCAACCACGAAAGGTCAATGTTGAACTGTTCTGACATCTCTTTTAAAGACGTGGGGCAGTTTTGGACTATTAGATTTTGTAGAGACCGAAGCAATAGCTTTGAGAAAAGCTACAAAAGACCAAAATGTCTCCACATTTTTTCTTTATAAAAAGTACATAGTTCTAGTCTCAAAAAAAATCCCTCGTTCAAGTCCTTATGAATTGCATTTCGAAGACCTGTGTTAAAAAAACTCAGTTGAGTAGTTTTCGATAAATCTTGATCATCGATTTTAAAAATGCATTTTTGAGTAAAATGTGTTTAAAGTTTTGAGTAAGTAAGCTTAGTTGACCACGAGTGTGTGACTTCTCAGGGCTGTATAACTGTGTATTCAATACTATTACTCGGATCAACTTGCAAATTTAGAACAATACTTTAGACATATTGTAGAATTTAATGGGACAGTAAGAAATAGACTTTTGAAGTCGTTAAACCCAGTTACCACTTAAGAAATCGCATAATCAATCGAAACATTCCTTCTTCTTCTTCTACTGTTGGTTTGGGTCTTATTAATTAAAAGAGATTTGGTTTTACATACCTCTACAAAGTAAAAGTTCGACATTTAAAACTAACTTGAAGGTCCGAAATTCGAAATTATGAACTCAAAAATTGTAGCACGCACTGTGTGATAAGTTGCAATATTAGTTGAAGCCACAGCTCCCTCACTAAAGCGGTTTCCATTAACGGTAACTCTCTGGGTAACGATTCCACAAGCTATCCAATAAAGGATGCAAGATGTATTGCGGCGGGAGGGTCTGTCCGGCAAATCGAATTTCGTCCCGCTTCAGTCAAATGTCCTGTTGTTCTTGAAGTACGTTCTTTCTTGCGATTATAGTTATTATTATTATAAAACAAGTCTTGCAATCTTGCAGAAAAAAATGTTCATGTAACA
Organism: Melanostoma mellinum; assembly: GCA_914767635.1. Lineage (NCBI taxonomy): Eukaryota > Metazoa > Arthropoda > Insecta > Diptera > Syrphidae > Melanostoma > Melanostoma mellinum. Next base: position 48,823,011 of record OU612058.1, read on the forward strand.
ATATTAAACATGACATTACGATAATAGATACGAAGTGCAATTCTGCAATTCTGTCTGTCTGTCTGTATGTAACGGGTTTTCCATTAAGAGCTATCCATTTTATTTCTTAAATAAAAACGCCAGCCATTTGAGATGTCAAAAAAACATTTATTTCATATTAAAGTACATCCAATACCATTACGAATGGAACTCTATTTCGTTCATATGTCCTCCACGGGCGCGCTTGCAGCGATCGATACGTTGAACCCAATTTTCGACCACTCTCTCGCACATATCGACCGGTATTGCGGCAATTTCGCGTTCAATATTGGCTTGAAGCTCCTCCAAAGTCTCTGGCCTGTTGGGGTAGACCAACGACTTGACATAGCCCCAAAGAAAGAAATCCAAAGGTGTCAAATCACACGGACCAATTGATCGGTCCATTTCTTGAGATAACACGTTGACCAAATTTCCTCTTCAAAATGTTGATGGTTGCATGAGCTGTATGGACTGTAGCTACATCCTGCTGGAACCACATTTCACTAATATCCATTCCACGCAACTGACGCCAAAAAAACGCAACAATGTGGTTTGTGCGATGCCCAATTCCTGTGAACGACGTGGAACTGACTGATTTGGGTCGTTCTGAACGGATGCAATTACGGCCGCGATATTTTCAGCACAACGTCCTAATCTTTGTCTCACTGGCACGGGAACATTGTGCAGCGAAAACGTGGATTCAAATTTGTGCACTAAACTAAGAATTGCGGCACGGGTGGGACGATTATAACGGCCAAAAATCGGAGTTCGCGCTCTTAAAGTTGCAGCGACTGACTCAAAATTTTGATAGTACGCTTTAATAATTTGGAAACGTGTTGATTCGTGTAACTCACCATGATGAAATGGTAGACCTTAATGAGCAATCTGACGTTTACAGAATGTCAAAAGACCTTAAGGGCGCGTTTACATAAAAGAAACAAAATGGATAGTCCCCAATGGAAAACCCTGTAGTAGTATTTTTATGGGTACCGGAACTTCGACTAGAAATTACAGCAAAAAAAATGTTTATCTTTTCTCTACAACCACAACAAAATACGCCATTTCACCGATAACCTATTTTTGCTTTCTCGAAATTTATCCAAAAAACCCCGAGTGTTTTTCCTCCAAAATTTAAATAATAAACAAATTCGAAGAAGAAGAATACAGAATTTATGATTTACAGTTGTTCAGAAGAAAAACAAAATTAGACAGCCCTCGTAGGTGTATGGCCTTCCTGGAAGCAACAAATTGGGGTAGATTCTCATTCAGTATCTTTAGGGATATCATCGGCTTGCTGTAAACATACTTTATAGGAAAACTTACCATATTTATTCCTTGTTTTGCATCAATTATCTTTCCAAAAGGAGCAATTTAGCCCAAAACTACAACAACGTTTTATTATTAAAATGTATTTAATGAACAAAATATTCATCTACGTACAAATAATATCTCATTTCTTTTCATAGCAACTAACATTACTTCGCTTACGTAGATATATGATTAAATTCATATAACATTTGGTTGCTTATATATAATATACAATTTAATTGTAACAATGATGTATAAAATGTAAATGTATAGCTACACTTAATGCACTACGTAGATCCGTTTTATTTTCAATTTATCATTAATTATATTGTATATAGATACTAAGAAATATTTATTCTTCAAAAATGAAATTACAATCGTATAATGCAGCTTAAGAAAATTAAACTAAAATACAAAACACAATAGCCATTTATCAACGTTCTAATTTACTTGTGATACATAAAACTAATGGAATGAAAGTTACAGTGTTCCATAAGATTGAAATTTTTTTTTTAAATGATACTGAAAAAGGGACGCAACAGTTACTACTTATATTTGAAGTTTTTCAATTTAAGGAAAAAAATTAAATATAATATCAAGAACTATTTAAAATTTTAAAATTAGTTTGTTTTAATTTAAAAAGAAAAAAAATTAAAAGACTTAATTTTTTCTAGCTTTTGCACTTTTAATACGAGTCCTGTTTTTCCTCGGGGACTTTGTTCACGATCCAGAGTTCTACGATTTCTAAAATTGGACCAAATAGTTGGATTAGAGATATGTTTTTTCAAAACAATAATAAATATTTATATTTATAATTTAATCTAGCAGTTACTTTGTATATCTAAGATGTTGTAATATATACCGTTTTTTGGGTGGGTAAAGTTAGCCATTTTAACTGGAAGTAGTGCAAAATTGCCTCTAGCTGAATGAAGATAAGTATATACACGTACATCTATTTATATGTATTTTGTTGGAAATAGGTTGGAAATGGAACATTTAAATATGAATACACAGTAAATAATGGAAGAACAGTGCTTTTTTATGATGATGATAAAAAAAAACTAAAAATTGAAGATAAAAATGAACTCATCAGCAATTTCCAAGTAGGTTTTGTTTCCTTCAGTTGTATCACTTTGGTCCTTTCGAGTGATTTTTGGTCAAGATTTTGGTACAGAAGAAGACTAAACGAGGAACTCTATGGACCTTCTCAAGGAATGAACATACAATGTTGAGTAGATGGATACTAACACTCCAACTAGACTTGGAACACCGCAAAGAAATTGCAGAATGAGAAAACCTGGGGCCGAGTTACCGCATCAGTGATCAGGTGAACGAGTGCCATTTTGTTTTTAAATTCAATTTAAATTACACATTATGAGTCTGGTGTCCATTTATTGATTTAAATTCGTTCAAATGATGACGAAAGAATGTCAAATTGGGGTCATAAGGTGCTTGATAACGTGAGAAGTAATGCCAAGCTCACGTAATTCAGTATTACTCGATCACGTATGCGGTTATTGGTCTTAGTGGAATAGGATCTCGGACGAATAAGTTTATCAGGAACTCGCCACGAATTGTTAGACCTCCAGCAGACTGCCGAGTTTCAGTTGGCCAATAGTTTGATCGGGTTGGGTTGGTGGCACCACACTGCGCCAATTAAGTAGTCAGGTTGTTAGTTTAGTTTGAAGGTAATAGCAAATCTTATCTAATTCTTCCTTTGGTCCATACCTGATTGTTAAAATGTGCGCATTTTCATACATCTCTATAATTATGAAGAGCCTGATCAAACTGTCGGCCGACTCAAAGTCTGCTCTCATCTAGAGATGATTAGCCTAGGTTCACTCCGTTTCATACCCTACTAAGTTAGTAAGTACCAAGACCTTGTCCTGAAAACATTTCTGCGAAATTTCATAGCTCCAAATCCACGGAAAGTACTATTACGCCTATAAGTTCTGATTCCCTGCACAGACAGAAGGCTACAGATTTAGGTTTGGTTATGTTAGGTTATGCTATGTCCGCACCTGAAAGTTAACCTGGGTTATCTCAAAACAATCCCAAACCAACATGATAACCAAGTGGTTTGCCATACAAAACGAAACCTTTTTAGTCACTGGGTTTCGAGATAACCTACTCGAAACCAAGCGCGCTGAATGCACTATTTCCAACATTCCATTGAATTTGACATTTAAGAGAGTGGAAGTGAGTGGAGAGAGAATGAATTCTCTCATACGTCGTTGACGTTCTGCTCACACTTTATGTCTGTCTCTTTTTAACTTAAGACAAAAAGATAAACTTAAAACTTTTTGGCATATGCGGACACTACTTGGTTAACTCAAACCAAACTGGAACGAAACCCAGGTTAACTTCAGGTGCGGACATAGCATTAGGTTAGGTTGGGTTAGGTTAGGTTAGATTAGGTTAGGTTAGGTAAGGTTAGTTTAGTTTAGGTTAGGTTAGGTTAGGCTAGGTAAGGTTGGGTTAAGTCAGGTAAGGCTAGGCTAGGTTAGACTAAATTTGGGCCAGCTAGGTTAAGGTGGCTTTTATATCGACTGATATACTCTTACTCGGGCCCATTTGGTTCATTGCTCTACCACAAAGGATCTATTTAATCTCCAACCAACGGAACTATTCAGAAATATGCATTTAGTTGGCCTCAGACATGAATCAATTCAAAATCGAGAGGCTTGCCAACGCCATCTGAGGTCAACGTGGCGTACCCGACGAACGTATCACTTGTACGAGTATAAAGCAAATAAGTGAGAAAGCTGTGATTCCTTAGAAATCACGATTCTTGTAAAGTCGAAAAAGGAAGAAAGAGAAAAAGTATGGCACAGTATGACATACACCAAGTCTTGTGGAACCATTTGTAGCTTTAAGTGAAGCAGTTAAGACGCAAGACGTAAGTAAGTTCAATAGGACTAGGTATTTAAGACATGAGAGCTAAAGTGCATCATACGCTTCCGAGCCAAAACGACATCGGAGCATGACCATAGAAGATTAGAAATGATTTTTTGGTCCTTTTATCTACACAGCTTCTGCAATAGTCATTTGAGATGAATCTAGGCTTTAAAGACACCTGTCATAATTGATAGCTCGCAATTGATAGCAATTTGGTAGCTTGAAATCCAAATTTGTCTCGTTTCGTTACAAACATATACGAGTACTCGCTTGAAGCTTTACTAGCTTTGATTAGATTTTTTGTAGAAGCAAGAGTTTGAATGTAGCAATTGATGTCCTTATACTCTTCGATTCAGATGAGTTGAGGGGTAGTAGTGTTTCATTTTTAGAGAGTTCTTCTTGTTTGGAATATTTCATTGGAATACACTGAGCGATGTTGTATTGAAGCTAACTTTCGAATGCCTTTTTCTCAGAAATGGTGAGTCTTATAATAAATAGTAAGGGACTTTTTTTCTTAACATTTACTTGATCTACATTTTTTATCTAGCTATTTTTTATCATAAAACAAATTTTTTACTAAAAACTCCAAACAACCCATTTTTGTGACTTTCGACCTTGAATCAATTTTTTTGCACACACAGGATTAATGGAGACTTTTGAGGATTTCATTAGAGTGGTATTCTTTATGTGCCATTAAATCTTCAGCTTGTTGTGAATTGATACTAAGGTACACATATTGTTTGCGATAACTTCACCGGGCTAATGGTCTGACTTCTCTCTGAAAGATAAATTGGCAGTTAAAGACTAGAGTCTAAACAATTTTATACCAGGTACTTGGTGGCTGAGAGGATAAACATACCTTTTGAGATATCGAGAAAAAGCTAGCAGAAGCCAAGCTTGGAGTGCAGTGCAATGGAAGGAAACAGCAAATTTATCGGAAGAAAATTATACCGAAAGGAAAGTTACACTTCATCGTAGAATGTTGAATCATGGCACAAATATAATCGAGTGTTAAACTCCCAACAGAGGCCACAATGTTTTTCCACGGGTATCGCCTTTCGCGCAGAATTGGCAAGTCCTCCAACAAAATTGTAGGTCCCCTCCATTCTCTCACAAGGCATGCTTGTGAGAAATGCTCTAGGCCCTAGGGCTCCTCCCTCTGTTGCGGTACCCTACTATCTAACTCGTTGCCAAGCAAAGAATTGTCAGTAGAAGATCAGGAATATCACAATAAGCACCACAAAAAACTACAAATATTGAAGTACCAACTAAATTTCGTAGAAAAATTCGGTACATTGAAACTTTGTTCAAAATGTTTGCGGTTCCATTAGACCCTCTGATTTCTTTAAAAAGGTACATCTGGACCGAAAAAGACATCAAAGTAAGTAATTCACTAACCAGAAATGATTAGCTTTATTAGTAGCTTTTCCGGATTGAGCTCATTGTTTTTTTTTTTCAATGATTTAATTTTTATTTTTATTCATTTCCTTCACAGTTTAATATTTTAAAATACATTGCTTCAATATTATACTATGTAGCCCTATCTAATAAAAAAATTAACATCTGGTTCTTCTACCTATTCCTCCACTAAAATACTATTTCTACACCTATATTAAAAAACATATTTTGAAATGAAGTTCTGAAACACCCTGTAAAGCATTTTTCTTTAGACTTATTGATTTAGTTGCATCGAAAAGTCTTATATTTCTGTACTACTGTTAGACTACAAAGGTATCGAATGTTTATGACCTGATAATTATATTGGTACAGCTGCATTGTTAAAAACTTCATTCGTTTCCTTTAATTCACCATTGTGTAACTCAAATCTGGTGGTGTTCGTGGCGAAATGGTCACCATGTATGTCAGTTACGTGGGATTTCGTGTTCGAGTCCACAAGCAAACGTTGTATTCCGACTATAATCGCATTTTATAAGCCGTTCAAAATCGAACTTAAAATTCTTGGTCCCTAAATTGCGCTGGGCTCCAAGGCTGTCCGAACTTTGTTATGCTACCCTTTTAATTTATTTTTTGTAACTCGAATTTCGATTGTTTTTACTTTAAGGCCCTCTCGTTTATGCTGAGTTATAAATCCTTGAGAGTTTCTCAAGTGAAGTACTTTATCTACTTTCTTTGGGGAAAAAGTTTTACTTTTACAAAATATTCTGAAACACCCTGTCAATTTATTTCATATTGTTATTAATTATTATTCTTTAAAAACTATAATTTTTCGCAACCAAAAAAACATGTGCCCCCCTGTGCGGCATTGCTATTGAGGTATAGCGGAAGCACTCTTAAATCCTTGCTGAAGTAATGCAATCTACTATAAGCTTCGCCGAAAATTGTGAAGTAAACTTCAACTAAACTGAACTTGTCCTTTTGACATGGATATACAAAATTTTGCAACTAGAGGCTTCATGAAACGCTGCAGCTCCAGAACACAGACTTTCTCGGATGAAACTTAGTATCGGCGTTTCATTCTAAGGAAGTATGAGAAAAAGTTTCAAATATTCTGCGCTATTTTATTGCCACTGTTTGGTTTAAATTTTTGTATAAAATAAAAGCAATATGTTTTCTAATTATAAATATGTGTCGTGCCTCAGTTCTCAAATAAAAGAAAATGAAAGAAATAAGCAATATGGCTGCCCTTTCCGGTATGGAAAAAAATGGCGAACTGTCAAACAATGGCAACATGCAGGCAGAGGATCTACAGCCAACTTATGATCTAGTTTAGTTAAGAATTAAAAAGGCGACAGTGCAATTTGGTTTTTACCTCAAACAGGAAGAGGCTAATACTTAGCTGAAACACGCTGATCAATTGCTGATCCATTGCAAATACTACCGAGTAGCAACCGTTCTTTTTTGTGGGGCAGTAAATGGCAATCGGTTTTATCGAGGTAACCGTCGTCGTAGCGAAATTCTCTCAGATTTTGTACGATTCAGATACATTTTGCTTGGTGGTAGTTCAACAATCGCCCGATCTGACGTCCTCCGATAAGTTTTTCCGGAAAGTTTTAGTTTTGAGAACGCAATGCGTTGCCGTATTTGTGAAAAATTTCTTACGATGACAACTACTTCGAAGCAAAATTGAATCTCCGAAAAAGGGTGCGTTGCGGAGAAAACTCCGCTCCGACGCACGGTTACCTTAACAGGGCCAAATTGGATGGTTGTAATTTCAATCAACATATCATCAGGAACGATACGGTGTTCACATGAATGAAACCCGGAGGTTTAAAGAAAAGCCGATGTCTTGCACGTCCACCTGTCCACTAAGGCTAAAAGTGCACTTAGCAGCCTGGGGCCGAATCACGGCACAGGTGATAGGGTAATACGTGACGGAATCATTTGATTTTGGCATAACTTCTCATGCTTTCGGGCAACCACCACAATTTGGCATATTTTCATCACCATGCTTATTTTGACATTCTATTCGATTGAAATTAAGTCGAATTCGAAAGAAGCGCACTTTGAAACTCGAATGAATCGAAATTTTACATGTTCAACATTCGGATCATACGAGCCTCAAAATGCACTTCTTTCGAATTCGACTAAACTTTCTATCGGAGAGAATGTCAAAATAAGCATGAGCACATAAACGAATTGAAATCAGTAAATGAACAGTAGACTGAGAGTGTGTAATTTAAAGCGAATTTCGAAAGAAAAATGGCAGTCACTCACTCGATCACTGATCCGGGGAGATTCGGCACCTGGTTTTTGTAGCCAGGCTGTGGCAGCCAGTTGCATATAACGTTGTATGGAATCCCACGCACTACGCAGCCCTGAACTCTTGGGCTAAACTGGCTGCCGCATGTCAACCAGGCAACCTTGTCCTAAGCCTAAAAACTCTTCCACTGTACCAGTGCCGCCCAGCGTAACCCACCCGTTTTTAAAAACAAATCGGGCATATCTCCACACTCAATGGCACTAAACAGCGACCATCAGCCTAATACTCACCTATGTAATGGCAGTATGGTGGGCTGCTTGTGATTATCGTAACAAGCCAAGCAACGATTAGCCTGTATGTACATTCAGCTAAAGGAGAAACTTCAAAAATCACACCCTTCGACATATTCATTAAACACCAAAATAAAAGAAAAGAATGAAAAACCGAGAGGTGACACATTTAAAATTAAGGATCTACTGGAATTGAGACCCAAAATACCAACTTGAATAACACACTACGAGAACCGTCTCTCAATTTTCGTATAATTCCTTTCTCCAAACACCATAACACGGAAACAAGAATGTTGGATAAAATTTAGACCTCGAAGCATTAGACACTTAACAAAGTCCCAAAAAACCTTGATTATTACGCCCCAGCAAACGTTGGTCCCGACAATACCTGAAACCCCCTAACAAGCCCAATGGAATGCCGGGAAGTTCCAATTATGAAACAAACTTCAACACTCCATCCTGTGAAATGTTCGCAGTTGAAAAAAAGATTCCTTTACTTTTAGCCAAAATTCATAATGACATTTTTGACATTCTTCTTCCACAAGTAAACTGAATCCTTGCTGTAAATCAAAGATAAATCTTGGCAGAGAAACTCCTACATCATGCACTTCTCTCAATGCAAAAACACCCTGTCGATTTCAATAGTAAGAAAATATAAACAAAAAAAAAAAAAGAAGAATTCCATTTAGAAATGACTCACTCACTTGTGTTCTCCCCATCATCGCCGCTTGAGGGTATCACCGTCCATGCAGTTTTTCTTTTGAATTTTATTTTTTTTTTCGTTATTTTGTTGTTTGTTGTTTTTTATCCTTTTTAGCTGTCTTGTTGGACTTGTACGCGTCTAATTTAATTTAGTTTACATTCTCTTTTGCTATTTTTTTATTTTATGTGTTTTGTGTGTTTTCGTTGCTTAAACAAATAAGCTTACATCAATATCTGGAATGGCTTTTGTTTATGAGAGTATTAGTTTTTTGTGTGTGAGTGTGTGTGTGTGTTTGTGTATCTGTGTATATATGGAGGGTTTCGGGTTATCCTTTCAAAAAGAAGAATATTGAATTGCAACACAATGTTGGTCGAGTTAGAGTTGGAACGATAAGGAAGGACTGTTGTAGTTGTTGAGGATTCATTTTGCTTTCCTTTGACCCTTTCGTTTCGCCTTACTTTTGTTATTAGAACTATTTACCACTGTTGTGGAGGTTGAGGTGGACGTTGAGGTGGGAGATGTGGAGGTTTCGATGGCGTTGGCGGTGGCAGCGGAGGACGACATTGGTTTAGTGCTGCTTGCGGTGAGTATGCTTCGTGGTATGCCACTGCTGGTGATGACCTTTGTGAACGTAGTTGTAGTTGTTGTCGTCATGCCATTTGTAGTGCTTACAGATTCGGTCGTTTGTCGTATTTCGGATGATGATTCGTAGTCATCGGAGTCATCGGCAGAATTGTATTCGTCTTGCTGCTGATGCTGCTGGTATCCCGCATCAACGTCTATCAGAACTTGATTCAGATTGGTGTTTATCTTGGTCTCTGGAACTATTTGAGCCAAGTATTCTTTTTGACTGGTCCCTTTCGTATCAGCATCATCATCATCGAAATGAATGTCTGCTTCTTTTAGATGTTGTTGTTGGTCCTGTGACAATGATGAAGATGGGCACGCCTGTTGTTTGTCTTCTCCAGAAGCCGCAGCAATGTCCGCCTGCTTGTCGTCTTCGTGGTTGCCATTGTTTTCGTTTGTTTTCCTAAGGTTGTTGTTTTGGTTTATTAGATTTCCGGAGACTGGCGGCGGTTGTTTTGGTGCTTGTAGCCTGAGATCGAGTGGTTGGGATGATGCTTTTTCATCTGTGTCATCCTGGGCTTTAGATCCACCATCTGCTTCACCACTATTTTCGTTGGATGCCACTGCCACTGCCACATCATGCAGTTGATGCATTAAAGTTTTGTTTAAATTTGTTGTTGTACTGAGGTCTACAGGAGCAATAGTTATTGTTGTAGACTGAGGAAGCGGTGTAATTGTGTTTGGATTTGTATACACTTGGCAGTCAAAGTCTTCATCATCATCGTCGTCATCGTCGTCGTCGTCGTCCTCATCGTCGTCGTCCTCGTCTTCATCATCCTCATCCTCATCATCGTCGTCATCGTCATCATCCTCATCGTCGTCATCATCGTCATCCTCGTTGCTTTGAGCCAGGAATTGTTTCAATTTCATTTGAATTTGATTTCGATTTGAATCCTCGGAATCACTCATCGTCGTCGATGATAGCACAAAGGTTCGATTACCATTTCCATTTTTATCCTTGTAATTGATAAAGCTGTCTTCTGTTGCTCCTTTGCCTTCGACTTCTTCCAATGTTCCATCAATTTGGTCTTCGTCGTCCTTATCCTCGTCATAATCATCATCATCATCATCGTCGCCGCCATCCTCGTCATCCTCCTCATCATTTGATGATTTTTCATCTTCCTCCTCAAGACTCCTCGATAAATTCAACTTTACTCTTTTATTTTCCAACAACTCCTCAAGGACATTTTTCATTTTTGCATTTAATGACAACTCGGGCTTATCTTCGTCGTACACTTGAGCCAAAGATGTTGGTGTTGCGGTATACATCATAGAGTAACTGGAATCTCTGGGGTGTGAAATTATTTTGGCATATCCTTTGGAGTGCGGAAGAAGGTGGTCCTCCTGCTCGTTTGTGGAATCCTCCCCATCGTTATCGAATGATGGATAGCTGCAATCTGTTGGTCGACCTACTGCTATACTTTGGGCCGAACCATCTCCGGCTATGATCGGGTTTATAACTTCAACAATTGTGTGCTTGGGAAAGGAAGCTCCATCGACCGTGCTCCTTGCCGTTGCTCTTCTCGCTTGTACTTCTTCATCGTCAGAAGGACTATGCTGCATTGTTAATGTGGTGCTAGTTGTTTTCACTACCGGGCTGGTGGTGTTTAGTGTTTTAAATACTTCTACCGGTTCGTCCTTCTTTGTGTTCGTTTTAATGATACCGTCATCCTCGACGACATTATCATTGTCCTTGTTGTTGGCATTGTTACTGCTGCTGCTGCTCCTGCCGTCATTGTAGTCGTCTTCGTGGTCGTAGCCATCATCATCGTAATGTTTATCGTCGTTGCTCTGCTGGTCGTCATCTGTTCGAAGGAATAACTTTTCAGAATTTGCATGAACCGTTACTATGGATGCATTATCATCATCGTCCTCTTCGCTGGCCGATATGGTTACTGGTTCCTTCTCGGGATCTTGTAATTCTAAAGAGATTATTTTCTCTCGACATGTTTCTACCTAAAGAAAAAAATGTGGAAAAGTCGAGGGAAAAGGCAAATTTTATAAAAAAACGAAACACAAAAAAAGAAAACAAAAAACTGGTTGTGTGTTTACACTGGAGTAAATGTTGGAAGCATTGTACGTACAAAAGCAGACGAAATATAAAGTTGAAGATGTCCATTTCCAGAAATAAAGCTTTTTCTTAAAAAAAACCCCAACACAAAAAATAATTCAGTGAAAGGTCCAAAGAGAGAAAAAAATCCAATCCAATCTCGTTGCAGTAGTGAAGAAGTTTTATTTATTTTTTACATTTTTTTCTTGTTTGTATTTACATAGTGAGCAGCACTAAGAGCATGCAAAAGATAACTCTAAAGAATAGTCATGCAAAAAATATTTTGGTGTTTTTTTCTTATTCTAGTTTAAAAGCAAAAAACTAATATTTGAATCCATTTACCACTAAAGCTACAATACAAATAAGGAATTTCTTACAAATCTCTTAATTAAACTACATTCGTTGACCCTACAAGGCTTGGTGACTCACACCGTTTTGTGTCCGTCAAGTGTCGGGTATGTTTCTATGTAGAGCTTGTTTCAATAGGCGTTTTATGTACCTAGTTTTAGCTCAGTAGTTCCATAGTGAGATCTGTCCATCACTATTGGTACACCTTTAACTACAAAACTAGATTTTTGAATAATTACAAAAAACCGCAAAAAGGTTCTTGTCTCTGCTAATTTATATTCAAGACGAATGTTCTTAATTTCTATGAAATTCGACTAAAGACAATTAGCGCGCATCTATTCGTGTATCAAGTTCAGGATAATCCCAAAGCGAAATATCTAAGTCAATAATAATGGGTCATTCAATGGTGTAACACCAGAAACGCACACTTTCCGACTCATAAAACTGTTAATCCTTATGCTGATATTATAGCGATCTAATTTTTTTTATTTTCTACGTTTTTAGTTGTTTTATCTTAATTGTAAGATTTGTAGATTTAAGCATAAGGATTGACAGTTTTATGAGTCGAAAAGTGTGCGTTTCGGGTGTTACACCATGGAGTGACCCTAATGCAAGGTGCCCACTTTTTATAGGTCTGCAAGAGTCCAACATCACACCCAATTTGTTTTAGGCTTTTAAATGCTTTTCGGGACAAGAACAGCTTCCATGGACAATCCTGTAATCCTCAATAATTTTTCTCAGTTTGAGATTAGCTTAAAGTCATATTTTTGGTACAGGGTGTTTTGTCTTAGACCTAGAGACAAAAGCTCATGTAACATAATGTGACGAAAATTCGGAAATAATCAGACTAACAAGCGAATAACGAAATTTACATGGAAAAAAGGAGGAAGAACACCGAATTCTCAAAAAGAAAAAGAAGCAACATGAGAAGCGCTGAAGACCAGCAGGGAAACATAGTTGTAGAGTCACAGTCGCTACTGATGATCTGGAAAGATCACTTCTGCAGACTGCTTAAGGAAAAACACATATTCCGCTGTCAGGCAGATTGTCCCATTCAGCTTGGACGATGATCAAGAATCACGTTCTACCGACCTAGAAGAAGTTAAGCTTGCCATATGCAAACTTAAATCAAATAAAACTGCAGGTGCAGATGGCCTTGATGCCGAACTCTTCAAGGCAGCTGGAGACCAGTTGGAAAGGAGCATGCACCAGCTGATCTGCATGGTATGGTCGAAAGAAAGCATGCCCGATGAATGGAACCCCAGTATCGTATGCCCGATCCTAAAGAAGGGAGATCCTCACAATTGCGCCAATTACAGAAGGATAAGCCTCCTTAACGTCGCTTATAAGATCTTGTCTGCTGTAATATGTGAACGTCTGAAACCCCACGTCAACAACTTGATAGGTCCTTATCAATGTGGTTTTAGACCGGAGAAGTCCACAATAGACCAAATGTTCACATTACGGCAGATCTTGGAAAAAACCAGAGAACATAATATCGATATTCACCATCTCTTTATCGATTTCAAGGCCGCATATGTCAGTATCTACAGAGACGAGCTGTACAGAGCCATGTCTAGTTTCGGCATCCCTGCAAAACTCGTACAACTATGCAGGATGACTTTGGAGAATTCACGCTGCTCCGTCAAGGTCGGTAAAGAACTCACCGAGACCTTCAATGTCGAAAAAGGTTTTAGGCAAGGCGATAAACTGTCATGCGATTTCTTCAACATCATACTTGAAAAGATTGTAAGAAACTCAAACATCAACACCAGAGGAATAATCTTTCAAAAGTCTGTGCAATTACTCGCCTAGGCAGACGATATTGACGTAATGGGAAGAAAAAAGCGTGATGTCAAAGGTGCTTATGTGAGTATTGAAATGGAAGCGGGAAAAATGGGTTTGATGGTTAATGAAGGCAAAACGAAGTATATGCTGTCATCAAACAAGGACACAGAACATCGACTAATTGGACAAAACGTCACAATAGACAGACATAACTTCGAGGTAGTACAGGACTTCGTCTACCTAGGATCCGCTGTAGACACGGACAACAACATCAGTGCGGAGATCAAACGGAGAATAACTCTTGCCAACCGTTGCTTCTTTGGTTTAAGATGGCAATTGAGAAACAAACTCCACTCCAGAAAAACCAAGGTAACCTTGTTTAAGACCCTAATCATCCCAGTCCTGCTTTACGGCGCGGGAGCATGGACTTTATCGAAAGCGGATGAGGAAACTCTTGGTCGTTTCGAAAGAAAAATTCTCCGAATGATCTTTGGTCCCGTATGCGAAGACAATGTGTGGAGAAGAAGATACAACAACGAGCTGTATGAGCTGTACCGCGACAGGGGCATAGCCAGAAGAGTGCGCATCGCGAGGCTACGATGGTTAGGCCATGTAGTGCGGGTGGACCCAAACTCCGGCTTGACTGGTTTTTGAAAGCACATTGCAGGGAAATTGTGGAAGTGGAAGACCTCGTCTAAGGTGGCGCGATCAGGAGGAAGTTGACCTCAACCAACAAAACTGGAGAGAACTCACCCGAAAATAAATTTGATGGCGAACTGATTTTTCGATTTTTTTTTTATTTGAAGCCATGCACCGTGTAAACATGAAAAATATACCAACTCTAGACGCATTTTCATTCAACATATTTTTAAAATACTGTCCAAAACTTGAGAATAGTTTTTTAAAAATTACCTCAAAAGAATCGCATGCTTTGATTCTTCCCCAGGCGGAGATTTGAGTTAGATTGTTGTTCAGAGCAAGAAAAGCAATGTTTTTAGTTATGTTTTTAAACACGAGCTTACACGGGTCGTTTCAATAGGAAAAAAGGTTGTTGTAGTTCTTGTTCCTTCGATTAACGCGACCGTTTTGAGTAATTTGATGGGAAGAAAACAAATCGTGTGATTCGTGCTAGTTCGTACAGAACGAAGCCACTGAGTTATATCTAATAACAAAGTTTATTGAATTTTCTATAAGATAATCTGAAACGAGCTTATTGCACACGTTTTAGATGAATACCTCATGTTGTGACCCGTGTTGGTTCGCTAAAAACGGATATACATATACACAGTTCGTTTGAAAAAGGTTTCCCATAGGTCAATCTAAAATGAGAATATCCTGGTGTTGGCGGAATTCGTTTTAGGCTTTTATTGGTTTTGACATTAAAATGTAAAACTAAAATAATTTTAGTATTCTAATCACAAAACTTGGTTAGATTTTCAACTTAGACGATTGCAATAAGTTCATTTAACATTGAATAGGAAACGGAATTGCTTTCTTCATCAGAAATGACTGTCTAATTTCGTTTTAACTGAACCAATACAAGTCACACATCGCTTTTTTTCTACTTCCTCAAATGACTTGGTTAATTTCGTAAATACAACCTTATACGTCCCACACCGTGGGTGCATATAGGCACTTCCTTCATTAATAACCTTTACTTTCGAAACCAAAGGAATAACCCTTTAGAAGAAAAACAGACAGAATTCAAAGAAAATCAAATAGCATCTTGTCACAAAGGCAGCCCTGAAACCATTTAGTTTGCTATAGAAACTAACATTTCACATTGTCTTTGACCTATCACCTATGACCATCATTTTCTCAATGGGCTATGAGGTTAATGATGATAGATGATATGCAAAAATTCGAAAATCCTTGCACAGGAGACTTTCTTTGTTGTAAAATGTTCAAACTAAAAACATCCGAACTCAAAACAAAGGTACGTAGTCTTTTGGTAGACCGAAAGTTTAAACTTTTATCCATTTTGAGTATATAAAAACAGTTTTCGTTACTGTAAAATTAAAAATTAAGTTCAAGTTGGCTTATTCAAAAAACCAATGCAACAAATACTAGCAACCATGAGTATGTTAAGCTCATAAAAGCATACGAGTGGGAAGGAGCATAGCTGCCATTCGGTCTACCGTCCAATAATTAAAACTTTAACCTTCTAGTCAAACAACAAACCAAGCCAGAAAGGAATTAAAAACATCGACTAAGTCCTTTGATCCTTTTCAACATTGTTCAGCATGCTGCTGGTTTCGTTTAATTTATATCAAAACTAAACCTGATGTGATGCTGTTTTTTTTCTCTACACAAAAATGTGTTGCTGCTTTTTGTCCTACGGAGGATAAAACTCGAAACTTCAGTTCGGAAAGTGTTTTTTTGGTTTTGTATTGTTTGAGGGGAGAGGAGATCCTAATAATTAAGCTTCGAAAGGTTTTAACTCATTTTTTTAACGACATGACTGTCTAAAAAAAGTGAGCCTATCTTTTCTGATGGGTAGGGGAAAATTTGCTTCTCATTATTGCTATGGCTTTAAATCGAATTCAAGCCGTAAAATGCCTGCTCCATAAAAAGACCAGACATTGCTGCCTAATCAAATATTCGAACCATGAAGAGGAGCATCTGTGAATTCGAGTAAAAGTTGTAAATCACTGAAAGGTTGATTAGTATAATGCTTAATACTTGAACCCAAATCATTCAGACGACTTGTTAAAAGTTGAAGGACTCTCTCTAGCTAAATACTCATTGCAGTCAGGAAAGAGGTACACGCAGGAATGTTTGCCCTCGAATAAAACATAAAAGACAAAAAAACAAACGTCTACACGAGTAACATGGGTTTTGTTTTGAATAGAAAATAAAAGGATTGCTTTAGCAATGGCGGGTTGAAAAGAAAAAAACAAATGAAAATAATTGAGATGGACTGACAGTCAGACATTTGAACAATTTGCGTTCAAAACTTCTTATACCTTCGTTGATTGTTTTTTTGTCTTATCGAAATTCTTGAATTTTTCATTCGTCTGTGTTGTTTGTTTCTATTAAGTCTCCTTTTGCTACAGCTTTGGGACTGTAACACAAAACTACAAGTACTTGTAATACCATTGGATTATGACAAGTGCAAAGAATTTCTGTAAAACAAAGATACAAGCTTTTCAACAAGTTTAATGGATAAAATTTTAGAAATGGTTCTTGACTTATAAACTTGTAACTTTGTATTACAGGCTCCCTAAGTTGCATCCCTACTTTACCAGGTGGCAAAGGTACCATTTTATTCGATTTGAGTTCGAGTCAGCTTTCGGTAGGCAGGAAGGTCGACCTGTGCATGTAACTTTCATCTACAAGTACTTGTAAAACAGAAAGATTATGACAGGGGCTAAAAAATACTGTTGCACGGAGTTGCAAGTTTACTTGCTCTTCTAAAAGTGTAATGGACACAATCTTAGGAATAGCTTTTGACTTGTAGCCTTGCAACTTTGTATTACAGGCTCCCTAAGGTGCATCTACACTATGCTATGCGGCAAACGTACCTATCCATTTCATTCGGTTTGAATTCGAATCGGCTTTCGGTAGGTTGGAAGGTCGATATGGGCCTGTACAAGAACTTGTGACAGTAGTGGATTATGACAAGTGCAAAGAATTTCTGTAAGACAAAGATACAACTTTGCTTGCTCTTCTACAAGTGTAACTGACACAATAGAAATAGCTCTTGACTTATAGCTTTGAAGAGGACCCCAAACTGAGTATCAAACTTAGCGCTGGTTCATGTCCTGAGAAAGCGGACTGTGATCCTTGTCTTGCCAAGTTCATCAGCAATTTCGTTCGCAATTATACCTGAAACGCAAAAGAGACCCAAAAAATTCAGCTTTCCGACCACATTCAGGGAGATCTTTCAATCCTGCATCACTTTTGAAGTAGTTAGAAGGTTAAAGAGAGCCTTTAGCACAGCTTGTCGGTAGCTGCAGACACAAGTACTTCTTCATTCTTCGTAACGTGGTTCATCGCCATTTGGATAGCATATGTCTCGGCTTCGAAGACGGACTCGTGTGTGCCTATTGAGGCTTTCAGTCTAAAGTCATCGCTCTCCACAAAGGCACTAGAGCCAGATTTATCATCGGTTTTAGTACCATCAAGATACGATAGCAATACTTTCCTGATTCAGGTTCAAGAGTGAAACAGTCAGACGGAAAGTTGAAAGTGAATTTTTGACGCAGTTTGAACTTTGAAATCATCGCATCAGACAGTATGTCCATGAAACGTGAGTGTAACGATGTACTTGTGAGATTCTCAAAGCTCTTGTGGCAATTGTGCCAGAGATCACATTTCTTTAGTCGTTTTAGGCGTCGAGAGCAGTACCCGGAGTGCTGAGGAAGGCCCCAGTGCAGTTGTTCTTTGAAATTTAACGAACGAGGCAGTAACATATTTACGTGAAAGCATTTTCCACCAAGCACCGTACTCATAAGATACGATTGACCCTACCTTAGCCGTATAGAACCAAAAGAAGCTTTTCGGTTATAGACTCAATGTCTTCACAGTGCCAAAGTCGAACACTAGACTCAACCTTTTTGGATTGAACAAGTTCGTTAACTAGCACAACTCCAAGATGCTTGACTTCGTATGAGTAGGGAATGTTTTCACTTTTAAGTGTAAGTGGGTCAAAACATTTAATTGTCTGCCTCTCGTGAAGAGAAAGACGTCAGCTTTAAGAAGATTGTGACAAAGACCATTTCTAGCACACCTGGTTGCAATCAAGCTAACATAGCCTGCGCTCTGGAAAAAACAGCTTGGATGCTGGATTCAACCCAGATTATGGCAACGTCAGCGTCGTCAGCATATACTTGGGCGTTCACGTTAGATCCATTGGTGATTTCAAGTAGAAAGTCGAAAGCATGCACCACAGACGAGGAGATAGAACGCCACCTTGTGGAAAGCCTTTACTCCCTGCTGTTGTAACATTATATTTACTATATTCGCTACAGCATAAAAAAAAGAAGACTTAGAGTGAAACGTTACTACTTCTCTAGACTTTAAGGTTCAATCTCCAAGCTGTTTTCCTTTCAAACTTTTAATTCGCAGTCTGAACGCCACTCGTTTTGTTTAAAATGAGTCATATGAGACATTATTATCTTCTACTAGTTGAAGATAATATTAAAAAAAAAGATTTGACTCTATGCTTCTTGTATTAGACATGAACAGTTCATTAAAGAACAACAAACATTCGAGTTTGTTACAATTTACACAATCAGGCAAGAGTACAACCCCGAAACAAGCAACTTCCTTTACGCATAAAAGCCTAACATTCAAAGGAACTACTCTGAGTGATCAGTGGACTGAACTAAAGTCTACATAGTGTGTGTATCTGCTGCGCTGGAGTTTAATAACCTGAACTAAACAGATTGAACCTAGTTTAAATTTACGCATCTGATAAACAAAACCTGGGATGCTCCGTCCAGAGCTGACCTGCTAAACTAGTAAGTGCGAGTGTTGAGATAAGGGAATCCGGAACAAAGAATTGTGATCGATCAACACTATAATTGCTCTGCGAACAATGACTGACTACACGAATCTCAGTGGTCTACGAGAGCTTTCGTGTTAATGTCCCAGCGGATGAATTCGAAGGACAGAATCAACGGTGGACTTCAGCAGCCATAAAAGCAGAAACCCCTGATAGAGCTACTCCAACATATCTGGTTTAAAGGTCTTTTGGGGTCTTTCAATACTAGGACAGGGTATTGAAGTAGAGATGGTGGCGGACGAGCTCCTGGTGAGCCAACGGCAGCACTCACACCCCTGCAGCAGGGTACTGACTCTGGATACTCCAGCCCTTTGTGTCCGAAGGGATCCAAAAGGACCTGGCCCTCCAGGTTGGGGGTTGTGCGTAGGGTTAACTACTTAACCACGTAAAAAAGATATAGTTCAGAAACAATCAACAGCCTCGGATAACGATAATGATTTCGAAGTTGACGACCCATGCAAACGAAAAAAGGACAACGACCTCCGGATCTGCACCTGGAACGTAAGATCTCTTAACGGAGAAGGTGCAGCTGGAGAATTAGCGGACGCCCTGGACTGCTGCAAAGCAGACATAACCGCCATCCAAGAAGTGCGATGGAATGGACCGGGCATAAAGAAGATGAAAAACTGTGACGTTTACTATGGCGACTGCTACAGACAACAGAAACAGCGCTTATTTGGGTGCGGATTTGTCGTTAGAGGTAGACTCAGGGATAAGGTGATTAGCCAAAATCCAGTCAATGAGCGTAGAATGACCATCCGCATCAGGGCTAAATTCGCCAACATTAGCCTTATATGCGCCCACGCCCCCACAGAAGAGAAAGACGACGATTCCAAAGACTGTTTCTACGAGCTCCTCGAAGAAACATATGAGCAATGCCCTAGATACGACGTGAAAATCGTTCTTGGCGATTTCAACGCAAAACTAGGGAAGGAGGACATCTTTGGAAACACAATCGGTAAGCATAGCCTCCATGACAAAACCTCCGAAAACGGATTGAGGCTTATCGATTTTGCTGCGGGGCTAAATCTTGTTGTAAGTAGTACACGCTTCCCGCATCTCAAAATTCATAAAGGCACATGGCGGTCCCCAGATCAATTAACCGTCAACCAAATTGACCATGTTGCGATCGACGCAAGGCACTCTTCCAGTGTGCTAGATGTCCGAACTTTCCGAGGGGCCAACTTTGACTCGGACCACTACCTTGTTGTAGCCAAGGTACGAATGAGGATATCTTGTTCACGACCAGCACGAACTAACGCTGTGAAGAGATATGACGTCGGAAAGCTACAATCGCAAGAGATTGCTAATGCCTTTTCCAATCGAGTGTCCCTTCAATTATCCTTGAATCCCGTGCCGCCAGCATTAAACATCGAAGACCAGTGGCAGCAATGCCAAGAAGCCATCAGAACCGCTGCCTCTTGAGGTTCTGGGTTTCACTCGGCCACCAAAACGAAACCCATGGTTCGATGAAGAATGTAGGCAGGCAAATGCAGCCAAGCAAAGAGCACGACAAATGCTTTTGCAAACACGAACGAGGGCTGCTCACGATCGGTATAACGAGATTTACAAGGAGAGAAGAAGGGAAGAACACCGAATTCTCAAAAAGAAAAAGAAGCAGCATGAGAAGCGCTCGTTTGAGGAAATAGAGAGGTGCCATGACAGGAACGAGATTCGGAAGTTTTACCAAAAGGTAAAAAGATCCTGCCAGGGTGGCAAACCCCGAACTCAAGCCTGTAAAGACCAGCAGGGAAACATAGTTGTAGAGTCACAGTCGCTACTGAGGATCTGGAAAGATCATTTCTTCAGACTGCTTAACGGCGATGAGGACACAAATTCCGCTGTCAGGCAGATTGCCCCATTCAGCCTGGATGATGATCAAGAATGCCGTCCTCCAGACCTAGAAGAAGTTAAGCTTGCTATATGCAAACTTAAATCAAAAAAGACTGCAGGTGCAGATGGCCTTGATGCCGAACTTTTCAAGGCAGCTGGAGATCAGTTGGAAAGGAGCTTGCACCAGCTGATCTGCATGATATGGTCGAAAGAAAGCATGCCCGATGAATGGAACCTCAGTATCGTATGCCCGATCCTAAAGAAAGGAGACCCTCACAACTGCGCCAATTATAGAGGGATAAGCCTCCTTAACGTCGCTTATAAGATCTTGTCTGCTGTAATATGTGAACGTCTGAAACCCCACGTCAACAACTTGATAGGTCCTTATCAATGTGGTTTTAGACCGGAGAAGTCCACAATAGACCAAATTTTCACATTACGGCAGATCTTGGAAAAAACCCGAGAACATAATATCGATATTCACCACCTCTTTATCGATTTCAAGGCCGCGTATGACGCATTTATAGAGACGAGCTGTACAGACTTGTAAGAGTATGTTGGACGACTTTGGAGAACTCACGCTGCTCCGTCAAGGTCGGTAAAGAACTCACCGAGACCTTCAATGTCGAAAAAGGTTTTAGGCAAGGCGATAAACTGTCATGCGATTTCTTCAACATCATACTTGAACAGATTGTAAGAAACTCAAACGTCAACACCAGAGGAACAATCTTTCAAAAATCTGTGCAATTGCTCGCATATGCAGACGATATTGACGTAATGGGAAGAAAAAAGCGTGATGTCATTGGTGCTTTTGCGAGTATTGAAACAGAAGCGGCAAAAATGTGTTTGATGGTTAATGAGGGCAAAACAAAGTATATGCTGTCATCAAACAAGGACACAGAACATCGACGAATTGGACAAAACGTCACAATAGACAGACATAACTACGAGGTAGTACAGGACTTCGTCTACCTAGGATCCGCTCTAGACACGGACAACAACATCAGTGCGGAGATCAAACGGAGAATAACTCTTGCCAACCGTTGCTTCTTTGGGTTAAGAAGGCAATTGAGAAACAAAACCTTCTCCAGAAAAACCAAGGTAACCTTATATAAGACCTTAATCATCCCAGTCCTGCTTTACGGCGCGGAAGCATGGACCTTATCGACAGCGGATGAGGAAACCCTTGGTCGTTTCGAAAGAAAAATTCTCCGAATGATCTTTGGTCCCGTATGCGTAGGCAATGTGTGGAGAAGAAGATACAACAACGAGCTGTATGAGCTGTACCGCGACATGGGCATAGCCAGAAGAGTACGCATCGCGAGGCTACGATGGTTGGGCCATGTTGAGCGGATGGACCCAAACGATCCGGCTCGTCGGGTGTTCGAAAGCACATTGCAGGGAAATCGCGGAAGGGGAAGACCTCGTCTTAGGTGGCGCAATCAAGTGGAGGATGACCTCAACCGACTTGGAGTGCGAAACTGGAGAGAGCTCGCCCGAAATAGAAGTCGTTATCGAAGGATGTTGGTTGAGGCCCAGGTTCACCCCGAACTGTAATGCCCACCTAAGTAAGTAAGATAAACAAAACCATAGAGGTTGCTTTTGCTATGAATTCGCATACTCAACCATATCGAACCGCAATATCATCTAAAGACATTAAAAGCCACAGGTATTTCAATTACTGAAGTTAAAATAAAAAGTGTAGCTCTTATTACAATAAATTGGCGTTTGGCAACAAATCGTCCAAAATCACAAGGAACAATTGTTCGCTTGACTCAAAATCCACAGTGAAGTAGTGAACTTAATGTACTAGAAAAAAACCTAGTTCATTTGCTGAACTGCTTTGCTTTAAAAACGGAACTGATCACACTCAATGAACTTAAAAAAGAACTAAGTTCACTGAAGTGATTTGTATCTTGAGTCAAAATCTGCAGTTGTGTAGTGAATTAGTAAAAAACAGTTCATTTACAGAACTTCTTTGATTTAAAAACGGAACTGAACTCAACTCAATGAACTCAAAGAAATACATAGGTCATTAACTGAACTGATTTGAATCTTGAGTCAAAATCTGCAGTGAAGTAGTAAACTTAATGAGCTAGAAAAAACCAAGTTAATTTGCTGAACTGCTTTTGTTTAAAAACGGAATTGATCTCAATTCAATGAACTTTAATAAGACCTTGTTCATTAACTGAACTAGTTTGAATCTTGAGGTAAATTCTGCAGTTAGTAGTAGTTAGCTTAATAAACTAGAAAAAAAATCTAGTTCATTTACTGAACTGCTTTGATTTGAAAACGGGACTAAACTGAATTGAAATAAAGAGCACGAACTTGATAGGTTACGCGTTCAAAAGCTATTACTTCCATAAACTTGTTTAGTGTCGCATGCCCCTAGTAGCCTAGTTTCTGTGAGTTTTAACTATGGTGTCTGGCTGTTACATGGCAGTTCTTCGCTTCCCAAGAAGAATTAGAGTAATAGCACTGCCATGAAACGCACTTTCTCAATTACCCGTATGGAATGGGCAACAGACTGTAGGCCCCATTCCATTCCTTATAAGATATAGCTTACAACATTTGACTTTACTTTTTGATTTGATGATCAAAAGAATCCTTTCCTAATTTTGTTAAAATGCAAAATAAAAAAAATAAAACAAATCCCCAGTCATACGCAAAAAACTTAACTCCTTCTATG
Source organism: Melanostoma mellinum (assembly GCA_914767635.1). Taxonomy (NCBI): domain Eukaryota; kingdom Metazoa; phylum Arthropoda; class Insecta; order Diptera; family Syrphidae; genus Melanostoma; species Melanostoma mellinum. Next base: position 48,846,733 of record OU612058.1, read on the forward strand.
TGTGAAAAAGAAAAAATCAAACCATAATTAAGGTCTCGAAGTTTCTTTGAAACGTAATGAATAACAATACTTTACCTTATGCAATATTTCGCTTTAAAAATGATAAAAAAATCCATTTTTCATTCAAAACGGTAAAAAAGATCAAAACAACTGAAAGAGTTCAGTGATAGTAAAATAACAACAGCTACTCGCTAATTCAACTGTTCTCTCTAAGTGTTCTTTAAGTGCATTGCAGGGTGATGTGTGCGGATAAATGTGCAAATGAATTTTTAATGATGGGTGCTTATTCTTTACAAAGTATATGATTTCTCCAACACAGTTTCTTAATTAAAAACAGAGTAAGATTTTACAGAAGCTTTCCAAAACATCTACAAAAAAAGTCGCAAAAAATACACAAAATAAAATAGACAAATAAACTTATTTTCAAAAAAAAAGAACAAAAAAAGGGAAGAAGCAAAACCCCAACTAACCTCAGTTTCGATGATCTTTTCAATATATTCAACAGTTCGGAATAGAGGTCGTCCGGTCAATGGACACGGCACCTCTTCAGTTCGCCGTACAATTTTCTCATCAAGGACCTTCTCCCTTTCGCGCACAACAACCGGTCCCTGACTTGACTTAATAGCAATTTTCGGAAAAACAACTACCTGCTAAAAATAAAACAGAAACAAATTTATTGTGGCATCAGTGCTAAAGACAAAAAAATAGAGCCACAGCAAATCGATAGTGTAGCTGTAGAGAATATTTAGAAAATTAAAAGTTAATCTAGAAATGTCAAGTTTTGTTTCGAGTTCACAGCACTCTGGTCAATCCTATTAAAACAAAACTCAGTCAATGTCTAGTGTTTATCTACCTCCGGTCAGTCTTTTACCTCTTTTTTTTTTTATTGACACATGAGTGAAAAATGTCGCTCAGTAAAAGAAAAAAGAAAACATTTCATTTCAACGTCCACATGATTGACCCAGAAAATCTATTTAAATTTACTTGCGACTTAAAAATATTTACGCGAATTATGCATGCGCACACAACCCTATGGCCCTCTGGCCTGTTGGTTCGGTGCGGTGCGGGACAGGCTTTCGATAGTGAAATTGAAAAAGCCTCTGCAATTGATTTAATCCAATTTGAGTGCATTTGCATTCTGAGATATTACTATTGCGTTTTTATGTATGTATATTTGCAAATCATCCCCTTTGGGCGGGAGGCTTTTGGTAGTGTGTATATAACTTCGTTGAATTTGATGGCTTTGTATATGAGAGTGTGTTGTTTGTGTGTTGTTTTAGGTTGTTAATTTAATTTAAGCACTGCGAGAGGATTCCATGTTCACATTTCCTATTCGATGAAAAGTTTGTTGTACTTTGCAACAAAATGGGTAGAAAATGTCAACGCCACATTGGCGGATATGAGCAATTATGGAACACAATCCGTTTTGTACGGTGAAATGGATTAATTTTATAAATATGGAGTTTTTAATTGATTGAACAATTTAATTCGTTTTTATTTGATTTATTTGAAATTGTAATGAGGTAAATGGACTTGTTCGACACCAAATAATTTGACTTTATGTAGATCCATTGTGGTGTTCATGTAAGTTTTGAGGGTTTGAAAATTTAGGGTATATGCAAATTTACAAAATTTTGAGTTACAATCGATTTTCGGTGTTTAGTTGCTTAGACATTTGATAAAAAAAAGTAAAGACATTTTAGCAATTCTTCAGGCGGTTACAAAAAAGCGTTACGGACAGGGACAGTCAGTGATTCAGTAATGAGGTAAGCATGATGTTTCAGATATCAGTCACATAGTCTTTCCTGCAATGTGATTGATTTACAGAGTGTTCGAAAAACGATAAAGTTGGGAGGGTGGCGGAGTGAAATCAGACCTACTAAACGTAAGTGTCCCATTCCGACTTCCAACTATTGTATCTTGTTGCAAACGAAAATTCTGGCGATAAGACAGATTCAATAGTGACTTTTATCTTTTCAGTTAGCCAAGTAGCCCTTAAATCATTCGGAGGTCTTTTCACAATCTCAGAAACCACCGACTATTAAAAATGTTGATCGCAGAATAGTTTATAAGCTTGATTCATCTTTTAAGGTGCCAGGGAACAGAGCTGCTCATGGGCATAATAAAGGCGATGGATTCGTTGGAAACGGAACCGTGGTACTGATCTCAACTAACTAACTAATCGCTACATGCAAACTTATGCTAAAGCAAGGAGCTATGATTAAAATTGAAAACAGGAACAGAAAAAAATGGCTTCCAAAAATGGATTCAAAGATCACTTGGCGTTTTTAAATATTAAGCACATTAGTTCCGTATTAAATGTTATTACTGGACACTTTTTCAAAAGCAGACACCCTACAAGGCTTCGCTTTTTATCGAACGACTTCTGCAGAAGTGGCATAGACGAAGAACAAGAGGCAGTCCTACACCTACTCTACTCATATCTGCGCTTTCTCTAAACCCTAGTAACCATATTTTTTAGTACGTTGAAAGTAACCATCGAATCGACGAAGGTTCCCTTTTAGGGTTTAATACGAACTATACCTATTTCGACGATTCAAGCGATCTGATACGCATACATTCAATATCTTAATCGCGTAGTCAGAAGCTCAATGAGGCCTCCCTTCCATCTTTTATTGTGGTATCATAATGGGCCTCATATTAGGGTACGTGTGTCAGTTTTCCAGCTACTTCCACATAACTTAATTTAACCTAAGATATGTGGTAAAGTTCAAAAGTTCGTCAAATTAATTTTTTTCCTGAAAAGCAAAAAAATTTATCCGAAAGAGAGAAGGAAAAGGGAAACGTTAATTTTTGCATTTCTATTTCTTCTGAGGGCTAGGGAAAAAGTTTTATTCCCGAAAATCGTAATACAATTATTATTCAAGAAAAAGTGAATCCTACGTTTCAGAAATTTTAAAGTGGTTGAAAATTAAAAACCTTTTATGAGTTGGTTGAAAGGAAGAACTTTCACACTTTCTGTTCCCTGCTCAGACTTTCCTTTTTAAAATTGCTATTCCATGCTCACGGAAGAGGGAGGGGGTGTGGATAGACATTCACATTACAAACCTACGCGCTTGCGTGTTTTGTTGCACTTATGTTCACGACTGTCTATATTTACGTTGGTTACTGACTCAAACGATCAAAATCACCCAAAAAGTGTTCAACAAGCTTAGGGGTGCTGCTCGTAAACGCTTCAAGTACATAGTTGGCCTCAAATAGCCGAAGCCAGTGAAAGGGCCGAACTACCTGTCCCAAAAGGAGAAAAAAGGAATCATTTCGAATCCTTCCATCTGCACACAAATTGTGCCAAAAGGGCAAAATGAAAACATTGTTCAATAGCTGAGGTCTGATAATGTACCTTCCACATCAAATCCTCCTCAGCTGCTGATTGGCTGAAAAGCGCGATTTTTAGAATCAAGCCTTGGAAGAATGCCTCACTAACAGCGGTTGAAGAGGAAGTAATTCCCAAAAACCAAATTTTGTTGGGCCACTTTGCCGTAGGCCCTTCACGCACGAACAAGCTGATTCACACTGCGATCAAGTGGTCTTCCCATTTATAAACGAAGGGCCGTAGGACGCGAAGGCAAAGGTGTCGCATTGCTTTTAAACTTTTCGGTAGACAACAAATCTGTGACTCTACTGAAAACAAAAGAATGAATCATCGACTTTAGGTTTGGCGATGTGTGACCTCGCAATCCAAAAGCCACTCACAAAGTTGGTATTTCCAAACCCCACCCCATTAGTGAGACAGGCAAAGATAATAATGCGAAGCTTCTTTTTAGAAATATGACAGGGATACCATCGGGCACAGGTGAAAATTCAGCATTGAGTTGATTTAGTTTATATTTTATCAGATCGGTGTCAATTATTTAATGCGGAAGAAGCGAACCGAGGGAGAAATTAGGTAAAATAAAATAAATAAATAGGGTGGCGCAACAGAGCGAGGAGCCCCTGGGCCTAGCGCATTTCTCACAACCAAACCTTGTGAGGGAATGGAGGGGACCTACAATTTTGGGCCGGTTCCGAACGGCTAATTGAGAAAGCGCTTTTCATGGCAGTGAATTTACTAACGGAGGACTTGCCAATTCCTCGCGAAAGGCGATACCCGTGGAAAAACATTTTTGGAGAAATTAGGTAGCTGATTGAAATACGCTGAATCGGGGGAAAAAATACCGTCGCGTAGCGTCGTCCATATAAAAATGGACTTAATCGTTTTCCATGAATGATTGGTCCTCCCAAATTGTTCTGGATTGATTGGTTACTCGGAAATTTGTACCACATTCAAGTTCGGGTGTATTGTAGTCTGTTTTTATTTTGGGGATTCCGAATTTGTTTGGAATGTCAGCCTGACCAATATTGCTGTTTGGCTTCTCGTAATCGAGTAGCCGACCTCGCAGCTGTTTGTTTACTGTAGATGTAAAGTGGGACTAGGTGAAACAGGATGTCCAGTGCCGCTGAAGGAGTGATGCGTAAGGCACCGCTCATACATATGCATGCTGAACGTTGGACTTTGCTGAGTTTGTCTTGATAAATTGATTTGTCTAGTGCAATCCACCTTATTGTAACACTATAAGAGAGGATAGGCCTGGTGACCGAGATGCAAAGCTCTTGTGTGAAGTGTGATGCGGGGTTGAAGACCCCACTTGTTTGCTACGGTTTTTTTTTGCATGAAATGAGGGCTACCGTAGCTTATTTTACTTTTTCCTGTATATTTGGATTCCAATTTAGCTCTCTTTTATAAAACAAGACCCAAGTATATAGTTTCATTGGAAAAAGTTAGTTGTATGTCGTTAGTGAAAGGAGGTTATGTGTGCCGAATTTTGTATTTCCTGGAGAAGACTACCAGTTCAAATTTGTGGGAATTTATTCCAAGTCCACATTTACTAGTCCATTTTAAAAATTTGTTTAAAATATTTTGAAGCAGTTCTTTTAACATACTAAGATACATTTCTGTGACTGCAACCGCAACATCGTCTGCATAAGCAATAACCCTGCAGCGATCCCTCTCCAGGTTTATCAGTAGATCATTCACAACCAAATTCCAGAGAAGAGGAGAGAAGACTCCACCTTGCGGAGTGCCACTACTTACACCTCTTTTGGTAGAAACCTCTCCCAGTGTTGAGTGTTGAGAAAGATTCAACTTTCAAGGAGTCTTTCAATCAACTCACCGAGTGCAAGATCCACCTTTAGAGTTGTAAGTTCTCGGGAGATCGCAGACGTTTCGACGTTGTTAAAGGCGACTTTGATATCTAGGAAAGAAACTTTAGTGAGCTTCTTATATGTTGCACCGAGTGTTTTATTGTACGGACTAGCGTGTGTAGAGCTGTTTCAACTGATTTACCCTTGCAATGCGTGTTGGGCTTGAGAAAGAAGTAACTTTTCAAGCGTATTTCGTAAATGGATATCAATAAACTTCTCTAGTGTCTTAAGCACAGCTGAAGATAGACCGATAGATCGGAGATCTTTGGGATTAGTTTGGGAATATTCTACAGCTTTTAGTATAAACAATTAAACAGTTCCTACACTTCCCCCCAAGTAGAGGAAATGTGAGCCAGTTTTAAGCAGTTCCTCAATATATTTATGTGAAGAGTTGAAAAGTACCTAAAAACAAACACAGGCTCTAGTTCCAGAATAAAAAACTACCGAAATTCTTACTTCGAATTCTACAGGTCTAATTTAACGCAAAGTTTTTTCATAATTGCTTTTTGTTAGTTCAAAATGAATTCAATTCACAAACTTGTTATTTGACACACACACATACAAAGCCATTTTCGAAATTGTATACACAGTATTTCCAATGAAGTTATTAGCATCAAAACAATCCTTTAGAGCGGACTAATTTATTAACTAGTGTTAAAGAAAATGTTAACCAATAGCTATTAGTAACAACCTTGCGTTCTGCTTGTTACTGTTGTTATATGATATTGAAAGTCAAAAACGCATGCGACCATTTTGTTAGTCTCTAAAAAAAAATATTAATCGTTAAATAAAGAATTGCTTTTCGCTCATACCTCTGGTTGTGTGGCCTCCAAAAGGTCGTCTGCCATTTTGCTCATGTTTTTGATCACGTCTTGCGCTTGGATGGCTCCTTGTTCGAGCGACTTGAGTCGAGCTGCTCTCCATGCTGCCCTCTTTTCGGCACTAAGATAAAAATATAATTAAATTAATTAACTAATTTTTCAGAATATAAATAAACGGAATTTTGGTCATATTTTCAAATCAAAAGAAAAAGAAAAACTGCAAATCACCAGAAATCAAAATTATTTAATTTTTGCTTTTATTTAGAGGCAAACCAAAAAATATTTACAGAATTTCAATCACCACTACACTCGTTTAGCTGTGCAGAGAACAAAGTTCTAAAAATTTGAGAAGATTCAAAGAAATATGTAACTTACTTTTGTTGCGCCTTAGTAGTTAGGCGAGACGGAGACGCAATCGAAGTCGTTGGTGCATCAACTTGACTACTAGAGTTAGGATTTGTACCTGAGCTTTCTTCAAGCATTTGTGCTCGCTTCTCAGCATTTGCTGTGCGAACAGGGATACGACTTGTGGTTTCTAGTTGCGGTGGTGCAAATACTGGTACCTTTATCTTGGGCTTTGGCAATAAGGATGGCTTTTTTGGTGATCGAGAACTAGCCGATCCTTGTGATGGTTTCGACGAAGATGTGCTGGTTGTTGTTGTCTCAGAGGTGGTTGTACTATGTGCACTGTTTTTGTTTTTTCAGTAACCACGTTGTTGGAGAGAATTTGTGTTCGGGGTGTGTATTTGTGTGTGTTTGTGTTTTGAGATTAGGGGAACATTTTTGTAAAAAGTGCCCGAAGAAAATCGAACAAGAAAAAAAAAAAAAAAAACAAAAGTAAAGAAAATATTAAATAATCATGAAAATATCCTTTTGAAATATTGGAAGGATTTCATGTAAAAGTTGCGTGCTGGTTGGTGGTTAGTCACAAACATATTTTGTTGTTGATTTGCAGTGAGATTGATGGTGTGATGAATTGATGTATGTAAGTAAGTGAGGGAGTTGGGGATATGGGGAGTACATTTTTTGAGCTCATGCTTTTTGATGATGATGACTGATGAAATGTTGTCTTTGCTTTTGAAGCTTAATTTTGAACAGACAATCGAATGGAATGATTCTTAGCTTACTTCAATTCAACAAAGTGCCTCTGTTTAGTTAGACATTGTAATAAATTTACCTCTCTACTATAATAACTTTGATTTTTCTTAAAGCTTTTGTTTTTCGATCACCACTCAATGCGGCAATCAATTAACTTATACTGTGGTACAGTGCAACTTATCCTTACCGTTGAAGCTTACAATATTGATTACCACAACCTAAATACCTATTTGTTATCGACTTTCACAATAGCTAAGACGATGGGATATCGCCCTTAAGCCTTTTCTTGATGGTCAATAAGTCGAAAACCGTTCTAGGGGCTTGAGACAAAAGAGTCTTTTGTTCATTTTGCATATCTGTTTGCTTGTAGCAAAGCTCTTAAAAAGTACGAAAAATTAAAGACTAGCGGCGTAATTATTAGCACTGAAAGTATCACTACTGCTACTTTCAATCTCCTTCGTCGAAAATGGAAGGCATAAATAAAAGGGTGGCTATCTTAGCTCAAACAAAATGGCCGATTGTCTGTATTTTTCTCAAAATATCTGATAAAAAGTAATAACTAGCAATTCATCATTCGAAAGCGGTTAAAAAACCTATTGGTCTATAATAATACAGGACCATGAAGGGCAAAATGTCTGTTACGTCTCGGTATGTAAGGGTACGACTTCTAAAAGGTTGGTAGTGCTAAATATCTTAACCCTTGCCTTTCCCTGTGATCAGGGCAAGATTTGTTCGAAACAGGAAAAGAAAATACATAGTTGAATCTCTGCAAAAATAGTCACTCCTTAAACAAACTTTCTGTTCTCATAGATAAGAACAGTTCACACTGTACAATTAGCTTGACAGATTTTGAACGACCATTGTTGGGTAGTTTGAACCCTCAAACTACATCTGGTCTAAATGTTTAGAAGGTTTTGAAAAATTTTTGAAAATTTTGAAGTTGAGCAACTTAAGTTGTTCAGTGTGAAGTGCGCTATTGTAACGTCTCGTGAAGTCTTGTTGACTTCTTCACCACAGTGTTCTAATCTTTGAGAACAGGAAGTTTGTTTTAGGAGTGACTATTTCTGCAAAAAGAAGAACAGAAAAAAATTATTCTTCGATCGGAAATATTCGAAAAAATTGCATTCGAGACTCGATTATTTCAAAATTTCACTGATTAACGAAAAAATCGAATCTCAATATGTGTTTTTTTCAAGTTCGATTAAATTTTAATCAAAATCGAATCTCAAAATAAGCAGCATGAACATAAAATTCATCTGTCGAAATAGAAAGAGAAGGCTTTTGAGAAAATAAAATCTGCTTGCCAGTTTTTTTTCACGTTTCCCTGCTGCTTATGATAAAGTGCGAAACGATAGGCTCAGATAAAGATAAGACGTGCTGTGCATTGAGAACTTCAAGATTTTAACAAGGCCTAGAGAGATGAATGTTTAATCCTTTGAGTAAATAACGTCAGGAGCACTTCAAGAGAGTCTTTATGGTCCAATTTTGTAGTTGTATGACCCAATTTATCAATATTTATCGCAGTTATCAGAAAAGTCTCCTTAAGAAGTTTTACTCATGCTTATTTTGACATTCTATTCGAATGAAAGTTTAGTCGAATTCGAAAGAAGTGCATTTTGAGACTCGAATGATTCGAAATTTTACATGTTTAACATTCGAATCATTCGAGTGTCAAAATGCACTTCTTTCGAATTCGACTAAATTTTCATTCAAATAGAATGTCAAAATAAACATGTATAATGTATATCCTCTTCACTCACTTAGTCGTGGTTTTTATCATTTTACTTCAGACAGTTTGCTATTAAGCCCTATCACAGATTCCATCGCAATCGAAAAAATCTAAGTTTCTCGATATAACTATCAGCTATCACATTATCCATTCGGAGTGGAACGAATTTCAAAATTCGTAGATTCGGTATCACCAAATCCAAGTGGAATGTAAAATTTTCGTCTATAAATACGAAAGAAGTTGTGTTTTGCAGAAAAATGTGAATGATCTTGCACATTTGGCGTAAAACAGCTGATTTCGATAACCAGCATGGCGGTATTTAGTGTGGCGACTGGAAATGTTTTCTTCGATTCCATTCGGATTTTGTGATCACAAATTTTCGTAGTTCGTAATTTAACGGCTGTAAGGCCGGGTCAGTTGTTCAAGAATCAGTCAGGAGAAAGGGCGTGGTTATCAAATACAACTAATAAATTATAACTTCCAAAAAAGCCAGCTTCATAGATTACGTCGCGGTGAGTCGGGTTAGGCTTAAATGAAATCAGATGTTTTCTAAACCAGCAGATTTGTTTCAGGAATATGAAGACGGTGACTAACGACACCGTAGCTAAGGCTGAATGTTCGACTCGTCCCTTAAGAGACAGATTTCATGGGGTTTCTGATGGAGATCTTAACACCTACTCACATTAGATGATTGTGCTTGGAAAAACATAACCCTTAAACCTGTGAAAAGGAGTAAAGCAATGGATTGCTGTTACTGAAAAAAAAAATACAGCTCTCAAATAAATTTTCTTGGATCCTTTAATAGGCAGGATTCTGGAAGCGAGGTTCTGAAACAGAGCAAGTTGTGCCACCATGAGGTGACCAATTTTAAGCAATGGCTTCGGATGACCAGCTCAGAAGGTTGAAAAGACTCTTCTATGGTCTAGTTTGCGTTTTGGCTATGGAAGTACAACAAGAAATAACGCCGGAAAAACAGTTTTCCGAATACGCATCAATAGAAATAAGATTATTTCCACGGTTTTCCCACAAAGATCTTACGGAAACAGTAAGAACAGAAATTTGAGTGAGCTGTAAAATGCTCATTGTGAGAGCTTGAGAACAGTGAACTTTCATGACTTCTTCTTTTTCCTTCTATTTACCGTGCCACGTGATCTCGAAAGGAACACAATGTTCATGAAGAATGATAGAAATGATTATTGTCAAGCTTTCAAGATACAAGAAACAAGTACAAAAACTGAAGACGAAACGAACGACATAGAACAACGACTATCAAACCATAATAAGTAGAAGGTGAAATTGCGAGACAAGAATTGCTATGAGGCAAAAACAGAAACAATCGCCTTCTTCAACTATCTTAACAGATTTTTCAGAACAACCAGTAGAGACAAAAGAGAGTGGAGAGTGGTGTCGGCCTGTTACGTAGGAGTTCACAGTTCGAATCCAAAAAATTTCGACTGCTATAGCCACACCGTTTTGCAAGCTACGAAAAAAGCTTTCTCACTTATCCGTTCAAGGGTCGTTGGTGACCCAGTGAGTGAGTACTAATTTTCTTTCAAGATTCGCTCTTTATTACACAACTTCAGTCTGTTGTCCATTTATCGACTTCAATTCGTTCAAATACTGATGAAAGGATGTCAAATTGTGGTACTAAAGTGCTCGACAACGTGAGAAAGTAATGCCAAAAACTTATAATTTAGTCACGTATTACTCGATCATGTGTGCCGTAATTGGGCCCCAGATTTGGAATTGATACAGGTTTTGCTTGAGACGAATTCACGGTTCGTATCCCAGAAAGAAATGACTGATTTTCGACGGTAATCGCGTTTTAAGATGAATTGGCACTGACCCGTTCGGAATCGGCACAAGTTATGGTTGAGAGAAAATCCCTTGGATTCTCCCTATACAGTTTTTTGTGCCCACATCTAGAGTCTCAAACACAAATCTTGCTTTCAGCTCCAATCATAAAACTTTTATTATCACGATTGAGGGTCGTAGATGAGCCTTTTTAAAGCAAGACGGGATCATCTTATTTGATCTATAGTAGGGTGGAGAATTCTCAATATTTTGAAAGTATTCGCTCTACCAACGCTGCAACCGAACTTGATACAAAACTCCGGATCGGGAAAACGGAATCATGTTCATAATTTGACGAAACATCTCTTTAGTCTGTTCTGCTATAATTTTGAGTCTGTCTTTCTTTATAAGTGCAGAACCTGGAAAGCTACAACTGTTGTTAAAAAAGAACTCCGAGCGTTCGTAAAAATATGCCTGGGAAACATCTTGAAGATTTTTCTACCCCTAACCTATTTTTAGTGTTGAACCTCATGCAAAAAGAAGTTCTGTTCTGTAAAACGAATTAAAATACCGGAGGATTAACCATTAGTTTCGAAAAGTCAACGAGGACCCTATGAGGCAAGAACTACTATGGAAACAACTAACTAAGCGAGGAGCGATCAAAGAGAAATCACCACAATTAGGCAAAGTTGTAGTTAATTGTGACCGATATATCTCCAGAAAACGCGCTCGATGGCACATTATGACTGAGGGTCTGAATAAGTAATGACATGTTATTTATTTCTTTAAAAGGGGAGCTAAAACTTGTCTCGTTAAAAGAGGCTGACATTGAAAAAAATCCTGATTACATATTTAAAAGAGGTTGTCACAGAAGCACTTCCCATTCTCTTCAACGACTTGTAATCGAAAAGTTACTTTGCTCGTTCAAAGTTGCTGTTATTGGAGTATGCCCTTTCGCATTAGAAGAGGTTGTCTTTAGAGGTCAACCTGTGTCATTAAAAGAGGTTATGTTTAAGTTACACGAACGAATAGTTGCTCATTTAATTACGATTTATTTGACGAGCATCAGGAAATGAAGTTATGTGTAAGTACACCGGTATTTAGGTTTAGTCCTCAAGTTAGTATTTCAAAAACCTCCGGCTAAGCGGGAAAAATAATAAGAAAACTTTCATTCAAAATTTCATAGAAATTCTTTTAACAGATCCAGCCAGGGTTCTCACCTGACGAACAAGACTCAGCCTGCTAAAAACAGCTCGATGTCCTTTTTCTTAAATGCGATTTCATAGGTTGTTTTCTTCCTCTTCTACACTAGGAACTGCCCCGTTTCGTCTATCATATAAAAATCTTATCTTTATAGTCACTTTTGGGTGACTGAAAAAGTTTACTCCTTCTTCAATGTAAATAAGAAAAACATAAATGCTTCAGCATCGTCCTTGCTTATGAATTGATTAAAATTTAAATGAAACTTTGACTTTGAATCACCTGATACCCAATCTCTTAGGACCAACTTTCTATTTCAACAAATTCACAAAGTTTCCATTTAACGTTAGAACAATTTAAGATTTCCTTTAAATTCATAACCCTCTCTATAAATCTTCTTGAAAATTCTCTCAAAACGAATCACAGCTTCCAGAATTTGTTTAACTCGTTATTTGACGTTGAACGTCTTGACATCTACTGTGTGTGTGATACGATCAAACAGGTTAAGGGTTCAATTCTATCAAATCTTTTCAAATTTCCCCAGAGAAAATACTTGACATGAAGTCAATTCAATCAATCGAACCACCTAACAAGAACCAACACAAAAAAATCTTATCACTCCCAAGTCCCAACCTCAACAGCAAGTAGTGGCATTTTGTAGCATTTGACTTTGAACCTTTAACGTTAATTCCATCATCCAGAAGAAAAATAGAAAAAGAAAGGAAGAACGAACGCAAGTGCAAGAAAGAAAACTTTTCCATTCAACAAAACCGAAAAAGTGAAAACTTTCAATTGAAAACTTAAACGAGCAAGAACACAAAAACAAATAAAAAAAAGACGAAAAAAAAGAAGAAAATAAATCTGCCAGAAACAACTCTCGTCAATTAAAATTGAAAGTTGGTCCTTAGACTCGTCAGGCGAATAAATGAATACAAGTAACGAAGTAACTTTGGGTACAAGTTTAACACAAGAGCCGAAACTTATTTCACAGCGTCAATCGGCTTTTAATTGTAAAAGGTAACTTTTTCTCACAATTTCTAGAAAAACGAAAAACGTTGATACAAACCGTAGCGCGTTCCAAGTAAATTTCACAAATGCTTTTGTTGTTTTGAAAGTTTAAGGCGAATGCAGTGACAGCAGTTAACATAACTATAGAGTGATTTACTTGTCTGCAGTCTAGATACAGCCACCAATGATTAAAAAGCCACAGTAGAATAGAAAAAAGTTGTGATATGCGAAATAGTTTGCAATTTAAATTTGTGTTTTTTTATTATTTAACATACAAATAAATATTTTTTATTTTTTACAAAAGATAGTGATAAAAATGTTTTCCATAATCGTTATAAATATAAATATGTATATATGTAGAGTGTTCATGTAAAAAACAGCATAGAGTTAGCATTTTTATAGAATTAGTATTAAAAGACATCATTATCAACATTGTACATAGAATGCTTACGTATACCTTTTACCACTAGCATAGTATTTTAATTTATTCTTCATTTTCTTTTCTTTTTTTTTTAACAAATTGAGCTACCTATAACCTATGATTAATACATCGTTTACTTTACATTGACAGAAACGAAAAAAAGAATAAAATAATTAAAATGTGTAAACAAAAAAACAGCACAGAAAGAGAATACTTTTCGTTTTTGGAAAATAAAATGGAATTTTAATTGTTTTTTTTTTTAAATTTATTGTTAAAGTTAATTTTATTAAATAAAACTTAAATAAAATAGAAGGAATAATTAAAAGGAAAATGTTAAATTTAGTAAAAATTAATGACTAAAGTTTTAGCTTCTAAATACTGCTTCAATTTCTTCAAGTGGATTCCTAGAAACAATGTAAAAGTAAAAGAAAAAAGATTGTGTGAATGCGTTTGTTTTAGACAAAACATAGACAACAAGCATGATATGAAGTGAGGGGAATTGTTTTCAGGGCGGAAAAAAGAAAATATAAAAAACGACAAAGCTCGGTGAAGTTGTGTATTTGTGCTACGAAGAGTGGTTTTGGTTTGTGGTTTCCTTCCTTTTGAACAAAAAGCAGCATAATTCACTTATTTGGTTTATTTTATTTTTATATTCCATGTAAAAACAGTTTATTTTAGATTTTCGGCTGTAAAACGTGGTTGCAACGACGGTCGTACGACATCGTTGTGCAGGACAAATTGGCCCTACACGTCCGCTATTGGGTAGCACATAGCATTTAACGAATAGAATAAGGACTAACTGTCGCACAGCTATAACATCGATTTAGCGTTAACGGGTCGCTGTAAAACCAATATAAGTCCTTATTCTAATCGTTCAATGTCTGTTCGATGTACGTACTACCAAATATCAGACAGTAGGGTCAAGGATCGATAAGATAATAGGTGAGACTATTTTCTTATTAGCGACAGTTATACTGACAGCTTACTCACGTTTTGTGTATTGTGTCACTGTCGAACATCTTCAGTTTGGTCTATAATTTAACCATGAATAGTCTAACAAACGAACAATGCTTGGATATTATTGAATCTTCTTAATATATAAAAAGAGGTGTACGGGTGCTTGTGATCGCATCACTTGAGAACGGCTCGACCGAATGAAACAAAATTTTTGTGGAAGCTTATGCGATGTTGGTAGACAGTTTTAAAAAAAAAAACTGAAATCGGTAGACCGGTTCTCGAGCATTTTTCCTGAATGTCACTTTTGTCCATATAAAATACACGTAAATCAGCAAAAAAATTTAAACTTTGAAGCTACTTTCCTCAACTTTCAATTTGATAAACGTAGGGCCTGAGCTACGCCGGGCGACTCAGCTAGAATCATTGAACGCGTGCACTTTACAGAAAATTCATCATGCGATTCTTCCATTTTATGGTCAGCTTAGTCGACACTGAGGTGGCTTTTCGGGCAACTGAATTTATGTTGTTGGACATTAAACCACCAACACGCTTAAGTAGAGTGCGAACTGATGAAAATATCGTAGCTGTAATGGTCTGTGTTACCGATGACCGCGAGTTTATCGATTCGACACCGTTCGCAACTGTAGGGCCTTTGTTACTTCATTACGTGGAAAATTTTGCGAAAGGATTTAGGTGTGAAGACTTTCAAAAAAATGCTGATTCAAGAATTGAAGCCGATTGACCTACTACAACGCCAAATTTGAATGGGATCCTTTTTTATACAGGGTGATTCGCATAAGGTGTGACAGAAAGATAGGGTGTGTAGGTTGGACCTAGATAAGCAAAAAATCGTATGGGAGGGGGGGGTCCATTTTCCCCCGTTTAGGCGGGAGGGGCAATTTAAGAAAAAAATCACTAAAAATGGGGAAAAAATTATTTTAAGAAAACGGTAATACCTACAGAGTCGTGCTATAGCATTTTGAAAAGCCAAAAACCTATACTTTCATTTTAATTTTAAAATAAGTTGTTCAAATGAATAGTTTTTGAAATATTAATTTTCAAAGTCAAAATTTTGAAAAAAAAACATAATTTTTTTGTTTTAAACCATTTTTTTTTTTCAAAATTTTACATAATTAAGTAGTATTTTTCTGGCTTACTTTCAATGCTCTTATTTATTTTTGATCAAACACAAAAAACCGGATGTCAAAATAACCTGTAGTTTTTGAGAAAACCAAAAATTACAAAAACGACTTTTTTAAATTTTTTGTTTTTTTAAAGTTTTTTTTTCGTTATTGGATTTTTAAGTGAATTCTCAATGAAAAAAGTAAAGAAAAAATTCATCCTTTATTTCGTAAGTTCACTTAAGAATCCAATAACGAAAAAAAAACTTTAAAAAAACAAAAAATTTAAAAAAGTCGTTTTTGTAATTTTTGGTTTTCTCAAAAACTACAGGTTATTTTGACATCCGGTTTTTTGTGTTTGATCAAAAATAAATAAGAGCATTGAAAGTAAGCCAGAAAAATACTACTTAATTATGTAAAATTTTGAAAAAAAATGGTTTAAAACAAAAAAATTATGTTTTTTTTTCAAAATTTTGACTTTGAAAATTAATATTTCAAAAACTATTCATTTGAACAACTTATTTTAAAATTAAAATGAAAGTATAGGTTTTTGGCTTTTCAAAATGCTATAGCACGACTCTGTAGGTATTACCGTTTTCTTAAAATAATTTTTTCCCCATTTTTAGTGATTTTTTTCTTAAATTGCCCCTCCCGCCTAAACGGGGGAAAATGGACCCCCCCCTCCCATACGATTTTTTGCTTGTCTAGGTCCAATCTACACACCCTATCTTTTTGTCACACCTTATGCGAATCACCCTGTATAAGTGAGTGTACTTATTGTCATTTTGTCATCAATTACTTGAAAAGCTGGTCGAAGATCCACTTTAAAAAAAAAAACTTGTGTTCAGCGATGACGCTCATTTCGGTTGAATGAACAAGCAAAACTGTTGTATTTGAATCGAAAAGCAGTCAGAAGAATTGCAAAAGCTACCAATGCAATGCATCGAAAAACAGTCACTGTTTGGTGCGGTTTATGGGCTGGCACAATCAATGGTCCGCATGCCTTCTAAGATGACGCGAATCACAACGTTACTGCGAATGATGAGCGCTACCTTGCGATGATAACAAATTTTTTTTGCGCAAAATAGAATAGTTTGACTTGAGTGACATGTGGTTTCAAGAAAATGGTGCCACATGCCACAAAGCACGCTTTACAAGGGACCAATTGAGAGGCGAGTGCGGTGAACGGTTTATCACGATTAGGGCTGATCTATTGCCCGTTTAGATCGTGTGATTTAACATCTCTAGACTATTTTTGTGAAGCCTATGTTGAAACTAATGTCTAAGCGACAAGCCCGCTTTCAATTGACGTACTGGAAGCAAACATTGAAGCATTTGTTCGTGAGATACCGGCCGAAATGTTAGAAAGAGTTTACCAAAATTAGACTTAGCGGATGGATCATTTGAGGTGCAGCAACAGCGGCCAACACTTGCAGAAAATGATCTTCGAATATTAAATAAAGGTTTCATGCATTTTTCTGAATTTAAGTAGTTTTTTAAATTGTGATGGCTATTAAAAAATAAATACATAACCCCTCCAAATATGCACTTGAAATTCACCGTGGCCATTGACCGTGCTATCTGTATAAGTGAGTGTACTTATTGTCATTTTGTCATCAATTACTTAAAAAGCTGGTCGAAGATCCACTTTAAAAAAAAAAACTTGTGTTCAGCGATGACGCTCATTTCGGTTGAATGAACAAGCAAAACTGTCGTATTTGAATCGAAAAGCAGTCAGAAGAATTGCAAAAGCTACCAATGCAATGCATCGAAAAACAGTCACTGTTTGGTGCGGTTTATGGGCTGGCACAATCAATGGTCCGCATGCCTTCTAAGATGACGCGAATCACAACGTTACTGCGAATGATGAGCGCTACCTTGCGATGATAACAAATTTTTTTTGCGCAAAATAGAATAGTTTGACTTGAGTGACATGTGGTTTCAAGAAAATGGTGCCACATGCCACAAAGCACGCTTTACAAGGGACCAATTGAGAGGCGAGTGCGGTGAACGGTTTATCACGATTAGGGCTGATCTATTGCCCGTTTAGATCGTGTGATTTAACATCTCTAGACTATTTTTGTGAAGCCTATGTTGAAACTAATGTCTAAGCGACAAGCCCGCTTTCAATTGACGTACTGGAAGCAAACATTGAAGCATTTGTTCGTGAGATACCGGCCGAAATGTTAGAAAGAGTTTACCAAAATTAGACTTAGCGGATGGATCATTTGAGGTGCAGCAACAGCGGCCAACACTTGCAGAAAATGATCTTCGAATATTAAATAAAGGTTTCATGCATTTTTCTGAATTTAAGTAGTTTTTTAAATTGTGATGGCTATTAAAAAATAAATACATAACCCCTCCAAATATGCACTTGAAATTCACCGTGGCCATTGACCGTGCTATCTGTATAAGTGAGTGTACTTATTGTCATTTTGTCATCAATTACTTAAAAAGCTGGTCGAAGATCCACTTTAAAAAAAAAAACTTGTGTTCAGCGATGACGCTCATTTCGGTTGAATGAACAAGCAAAACTGTCGTATTTGAATCGAAAAGCAGTCAGAAGAATTGCAAAAGCTACCAATGCAATGCATCGAAAAACAGTCACTGTTTGGTGCGGTTTATGGGCTGGCACAATCAATGGTCCGCATGCCTTCTAAGATGACGCGAATCACAACGTTACTGCGAATGATGAGCGCTACCTTGCGATGATAACAAATTTTTTTTGCGCAAAATAGAATAGTTTGACTTGAGTGACATGTGGTTTCAAGAAAATGGTGCCACATGCCACAAAGCACGCTTTACAAGGGACCAATTGAGAGGCGAGTGCGGTGAACGGTTTATCACGATTAGGGCTGATCTATTGCCCGTTTAGATCGTGTGATTTAACATCTCTAGACTATTTTTGTGAAGCCTATGTTGAAACTAATGTCTAAGCGACAAGCCCGCTTTCAATTGACGTACTGGAAGCAAACATTGAAGCATTTGTTCGTGAGATACCGGCCGAAATGTTAGAAAGAGTTTACCAAAATTAGACTTAGCGGATGGATCATTTGAGGTGCAGCAACAGCGGCCAACACTTGCAGAAAATGATCTTCGAATATTAAATAAAGGTTTCATGCATTTTTCTGAATTTAAGTAGTTTTTTAAATTGTGATGGCTATTAAAAAATAAATACATAACCCCTCCAAATATGCACTTGAAATTCACCGTGGCCATTGACCGTGCTATCGATTCAAATAAAGGTTTCATGTATTTTTCTAAATTTGAGTTGTTTTTTAGTTTCGATAGCTTTTAAAAATGTGGTACCCGTGGTGTGACGGATAGCATGTTCGAGTTACGTACACATCTACATCTCACAACCCTGTATAATTCCCAAGCCACTTGAGACCGCAGCAACGACGGCACTCACATTTTAATGGTATATCATAATTAGGGTCCAAATGGAATTTTCTAATATAAACATCGGACAATCTGAAAAGCCATAAACAACCACCACCAGAATAAACATTGGAAAATCTCCAATGTCATAAACAACCGATAAGATAAACATAAGACGATCTTCGATACAGAAAACAAGGATCGGACAGCATCACCAGAGAAGTCGGAGTTGCAGCGACCAGCACTTTCAATTTCAATTTCACAACGTACGGTCGATTTTCGTCTGTTCGTCTCTATACTGTTAATTAATTCTCTGAATAAAGATTTTTTGGATTTCTTCTTAAAACTCTTTTTATTTATTTAAAAAGTTATTTTCGCCTGTTAATCCAGAGGTTTGAGTTCGAATCCCAACAGAGGCAAAAATGTTTTTTCCACGGGTATCGCCTTTCGCGAGGAATTGGCAAGTCCTCCGTTAGTATTCACTGCCATGAAAAGCGCATTCCCGATTAGCCGTTCGGAACCGGCAGAAAATTGTAGGTCCCTTCCATTCCCTCACAAGGCATGGTTGTGAGAAATGCGCTAGGCCCAGGGGCTCCTCGCTCTGTTGCGCCACCCTATTTATTTTTATTTATTTTTAGCTTTTTAAAAATCCCTTGAAGTTGACTCGCGTTAAAGACTTTTTATTCAAGCTCTCGATTCGAATGTCTTTACTTGAAGATCAGAGCCATATTTAGAATTTTAGAATGGAAAATACCACAGTTGATTCATACTTGCAAGTCTTTCAACTCCCAAAAATAAAGTGTTTATATATATTAGAAAAAAAAGAAATTAAAACACAGTCACATCCTTCACACGGCCCGTGTGGCGTCGTAAAAATTTAGCACTACAAATGCCAAAGGGAAAAGGCCCAGTAACGAATGTTTTCTAACGAATGTTTTTCAACAGATATTTAGAACTTGTAAACAATTTTATCAATAGCAACAAATTTCATGGCAAAACATTTACTACATTCACTATGATGGTTTCTTTTTGGCATTCGAAGTTCGAAATTGTTAAGACGGGCCTTGTGTTAGGGACCATTACGCCAAGAAATGAAACCATAGCATTTTGTCTTAAAAAATATTGTCATAGACGTTATTTTGGAAAGCACGAAAAACTTTAATACAGAAATGAAAAATCAGCAACGGGAAAGTCCTTTTTCAAAACATTCTTTTTCTAAATTGAGTCAATATACATATATCGGAACCAACGTTTAAACACTTGCCTTGAATAAAAAAACAAAAATTTTAAAGCCTAAGGCTTTAGAAACAGATTCGTGTCGAGGGAAAACTTTCTTCCTGTTTTGAGTTTTGAATAGAAAGTTATACAAAGTATATCGATAGGCCAGAAGCGTTGAATCGAGTCCCCCGACGGGCATACACTGTTCTTTCAACCTCCTAGTTTTATCTGAATGTCGCGCCTCAAGTTATAAGTGAAATTAAAACCATCTTGTTTCCATTAAATGTGCCACAAGAAAAGGTAGACTGCTAGCCAATGGATCGGTAATTATCTAGTTGCTCTAAATTAGTTCAAGAATCATCTTTTTGAAAAAAGAAAATGTTCGCCATCTAAAACAGCGACTCAAAAATTATAAAGTTATGGGAATATTCCAAAGTATTACTTGCTGTTTTATATTTTTCGAAGCCTTAGCATAATTCGTATGGAATAGCAAACAACTTTTCTAATCCACCAGCATATTAATTTTAATACTGGGTGGGCCATAAAGACGTAAAACTTTTGAATAACTATTACGTTGTAGCAACTTACGGTATAGGGGCGCGAGAGGTGGGATTGAGTAGCTCGGTTCGCGGAAATTTAGTTGCCATGGAAAGCTTCACGGTTGCGCAACGTGTTTTCTGCATAAAAAAAAATATTTCAAAAACAATGATTCGTGCAGTGATGTTCCGACATTTATACCGTTCTGAGTACGGAGTACACGTACTCAATCAGTGTTCCAGTCAAAGTTTGATTAGGTTTTGGTCAGAAAGTTCAACTCTCAATCAGGGACCTTACGGTTGTCCAAGATAAACAAAAACTGAAAAACCAATCAACGATTTCACTGAGAATCACCGTAGCCAATCTGTGACAAAAAATTCGAACTAATACACAGTTATGTTACGAGATTTCAGCTTTCCACACAGCAAAAATTCGAAAGAATCGACAAAGTGACACAAGATGTCATACATCTGATCCTTCGATAGCAGTTAGTTTAGAAGGAAACTTATATCACGCCGAGGTGATATTGCGTGGCTCCGTGGCCAAACAACCAAAAGCTCGGCTTTGACACCACCAGTCTTTTTTTTTTTTTTTTGAGGATACATGAAGAGTTGAGTTTACTAAAATAGTCCAACTACGCCTGCTGAGGACCAATAACGAAAAAGAAATGGCGGCCATTCAAAATGCAATGTGCCAGTGGGTTTTCGGTAATATAAAGTCAAGATTAGAGGAGTGTCTGCAGCGAGATGGTTCACATGAAGTGGATGCCATTTATAAAAAAAATTCCCGTATACCTATTTTTGTTATAACAGATTTGTTTGTATAGTAAGCTGGAATAAAAAGAGGGCCAACTCTTTTTAATAATTTCTTTCAAATAAACCCTACTTTCCGGCTGACCCTGTATAACAATTTTTTAATTCACATCATAACATACGATTAATTTTCTATCGCTTAAAAATTTTTTGTTCGCCAATGGAAGTTTTACAGTACTGTCGAGTGTCGACTGAGGTGAAAAAAGACCGAGTCTAGACTTTAGTCCTTCGACAATGACTAACAAGTTTAACCTTTAAACAACGCACCCAACAAGTACCATTTCAAGACACAATTTTCCTTTACGTAGATAAATTCAATGATCTTAAACATTATCCGGCTCGAGGAACCAATTGAAAGTTCTAAAAGTTAGTCGCTTTTTTTAGGAAAGAATATTTATATATATATATTTTATGAGAAATGATATATGATTAAACTTTCGACTACCTTTAAGTGATAATCGACACCCGATTCAATTGCCTTAACTTCTTGAGAGCGAACAAAATGGATCCCAGTGAAAAGACCATGGTTGTCTTCTTCTTTTGACGAACTACAGCATTTACATTTATGACCCTCTATTTTATGAATGCAGATAGGACTTCACTTATAAGACGAATTGGAAACTACATAGCAGAAGTATGTTGACACAAATACTCCTATCAGAAAATTCATCTTTTTTTTCCACTGTCTGTCCCAGTAATCTCTTTTTCAATACTTCATTTACTGTTTTTTGTCGGTCCTTCCATGAGATTTACATATTTTTTTTTCGAAACTAAAATCCAAATGAAAAGACTTACAAAAAAAAACACAGTTCATTTTCCGTTAACTAAACTTTTATTGCGACAATTTTTACAACACCACGCACCATTTGTCTTCCACTAGCGAAAAAGCTTTTTTAACAATCTAAATCCACAATTCGTTTGAAATTACGTCCTCCCTCTTCCCTCTTTTTCTCCTCTCCGCCTCGTCATCTGCTATTGCAACAGGATATAATGGGAAGTTGGGTATAGGATAACACGAATCATAACGAGAAAGAGCACACACTCGCTCACAAACACTTTTCAAAAAAAATGTTAAAAATAGATATTTCATGACTTCAAAAACAAGGGCATTAACCACACTGGGGTTTTAATTTATGAGTGACTGCAGGCAGAATTTATTACCCAGATTCATACCAAGCTGCCCGGCACACTAATACTAACTCTCATGTGTGTTCAACTATAATTTGCTTTTTTTAAGACTCAACGTAAAACAAGTAGGACATTTTTTATTATTCTCTTTTGAAGATTACATGTGGATCCTTAAATTACAAAAAAAAAGAAGAAAGGAAATCAGCTTTTCAATTTTTTTTGTGCTAAAAGAAAAAAGGCCCCTCATTTGTTTCGAGGATATAAATTGAAAATCAATTTGGATACAATAAATGATGATGATGGACTTCAATGGAAAGAAGATTTCCGCCAAGAGCTCTAATAAATTTTAGGCATAATCAATTAAGAATGCCCGGCGGCACCGGGTTGTTGTCAGCCGACGAAGGATTCCATTTGCCTCAACTAACCCAACCGAGGGATAACGATAACGAGCCTGAGTATATTTTCTAAGGAAATCACTGTTTTCAACGTTTTAATAATTAGGGTTGTAATGTTCCATCAAGCGACTAATTTAAAATTTTATTCTTCGAGAGATTAAATATTTTTAATTTGGTTGTTCAACGTTTTTACGTGATGTACTTTCTTGTTGCTGTGCTAATGCTTGTTGTTATTGTTGTGTAATTTAAACCAAGGCAGGTAAGTGAAATTATTTGGTCAAAATTTATGTTTCGGAGTAATGAGAATTCTGCGATGGATGGGACTTCGTTAAGTTGTCTGAGTTTAATATAAATTCAACTACAGGATGTAGTTATGGTGCTGAACAAGGTTCATTGGGAGCTTGATGAAGTTCAGCACACAGGTGATGGAGTGGTTTTTGATGGAAAATTGGGTTCTTAAAAATTATATAAAAGAAAACAATGGATTACGGTTTACGCAATGAACCTCTAAACTGTTAACATCCTGAAGGTTGTTTCCTTTGCTTTCAGTAAAATATGGGCAAGCTGCTTGTTTGGAGTTTGAAAACCCGATTCTACACGTTTTCCGAAATGATTGTTTCAGCACAGGTGGGTCCTGTCTTTTGATTCAATAAATAGGAAGGAGAGCACAATGAAGCTTGGAAGGCACCGGGACCTAGCCCATTTCCTTCAACTGTAGTCCTTGTGAAAAAAAGTATCCTAAAATTTTTCGAATCGTGCGAATCGTCCTGAAACCACTCCTAAGACTTGCGAGTTCCTAGCGAAAGGCGATAGCTATGGAAAAACAATTCGATGTTTCTGGGATTCGAACCTCGATATTTTCACGTAACATCCAAAAATATGCTGACCACTTACTGAATACAAAATAAGATTGACGAAACTTTTTGTTGCATATTTCTATTACAAAAATATCCTAAGAAGAAAGAAGGCAGGGAAAGAAAGCTTTTTCATTCACCGTGAAGGTGAAAAAAATAAAAATTGAGACAGGGTTGTAGTTCAATTTTGCGAGATATCATTAAAACGGTATTATGTTTTTAAATGAAGAGTTATCAAATTACAGAAAGATGTCGCAGATGGACCTTCATTCATGGTCTAAGAATCTAAGAGGCTCAACTAAGCTCAACACAAGATCCAAGATTGACATAAAGGGGAATGAGAGAAGACCAATGGATTTGCAACGTATTCAACGCGTTCTATGGGGGTTAGAACCATAGCTCCCATACCTCATGGCCAGTTGATTATCGTCTTCAAATTAATACTCTCTTCGGATACCCATGGAAAACATTTTTGTTTCTATTGAGATTTTAGATTTCTAAACAGGTTTTTAAGTACTTGAATTGAGGCGATAGTCGTCGTAAGAGTTTATAAATCCAGACCCAGTTAGCAAAAAGTGAGGAGAAATAAATACCCACCTCCAAGCAAATAACATCGAAAACCGATAGTAAGAGCTAGAAGAAATTTCTGGCCCAGCAATGGAAGCAAATCAAGCAGTAAGAGAGATAAACGAAAAAAAAGGAAGGATGGAATGGTCAGGAGAATCGTTCGCCGAAGTATTTAACGATGCTACTTCTAGCATAGTTAAATACTTCACAGCTTTTGTGGATAACGATAAAATTATTCACATGTGGCGACATACTTTGAACACATAGTTTTTTCAAAGTCCCCTTTCAAGAGCTGTATTTAACGTAACCAAAGTAAAGTGACGGTAAGGACCTAAAAAAAAACTCAAAATCGTTGGGCCATGCGCGAAATGATTTGGAAAAAAAAAAAAATTTTAAGTGTACATGCCAATTTTATTAAAGATGGACAGGCTATCTTAGCAATGGCAGGAAAGTTACCTTTTACCAATGTAACACGTGATTTTTTAGAGGTTTAGTTGGTAAATTGGCATCTCTCTTGCTTATCGAATTTATCAACATTCGGTATATTTGTGGTCAGTACGTTTTGCATTTCACCGATATACGGCCGGCTTCAGTTGCTCGAAAAAGTGGTCGAAAATTGGACATTCATATCACGTTTCATTAGAATCGGTTAAGGCTATCGGGTTCAACTGTATGCCCGGAATCGAGCAGTAATTACATAAGAATATCTTTGATTTTAAATTGGTAAACTTTTTTTTAGGTGTTCTACTTCATTTTGAAATTATAAACCGCTAAAAGAAAACCCTTTATATTTTAAGGCTCTCCTATGAAAAAATAGGCCAGAGCGAAAACGCCTATTAGGGTGGACACGAAGGTCTGCAATTTAAAGTATTAATTTTTCAAAATTAAAACATCATCTTAGAGAATTCTATCTAGTCATGGAGATAAGGGGAAAGAAGTTCGAGAACTTTACTATTCATCTTTATGAGTATTTAAATGGCTCCTACGAAATTGGTCTCACTGTCACTATACAAATGATTGTAGCCAAAAATCCTAAGGAAGTCCTGTCTGATGCTCTAGCTCGATATGATATGCTTTCGTAAAACAACAAAAAGAGATACCGATGTTTATATGTACCTTCATTAACATAACTTAGGTCGGTCTAGACCAGCATAATTCCACATCGCTGTGTCGAAGTGCTTTGTGAAGTCGTTACTTTCGAAACTACCAAATCACAAAACATTCACTGCTGTCTGCTCGAACCTTTACGCACTAACTGCAAAGTTGAGGGATGGTAGTGGAAACGACATTTGAACTTATTTGGAATAGTCTTCGGCCCGATGCCTTCTATAAACAAAACAAGAGATTGGGTTCATGTTTTTTTTTTTTTACGAATACGAAGAATGTATAATGTCACTCGAAGTAAGCTTGGAAGTGAGATAAATCTGCTCGGAAGATTTGTTCAAATATAAAAACACAGTCTTCTTCCTTTTCAACGTTAAGAGTAGTGATTTCGAAGTGATCACTGTTCTCCCATTTTTCTGTTTTACACTAGTTATCCGCCCATGGGGAACGTCACGTTAACCACAGAAAGTATTGGTCGGCCGATTATGGATTGTTTGCAATAGGCATCGAAAACGAACAACAAAAGGACTCAGTCTTTTTTGGACTTATATGATAACTACTGCCTGCTTAAACTACTTATCATAAGCTAAACGCTCCTTCCTTTACTAAAAAGTCTCTATTTTCAGAATATCGTGGCATTTTCAAAGCGTAAATTTTTTGAATAGAATTGAAATTTCAATTGTTGCTATACCACTCATAACACAGTTACAATTATTTTCAAACTTTGACTGGAGTTTTCAAATGCTTGACATTATTTTTGGTTCCGAGCTTTGGCGGTCGTAAACATTCAACGTCTTTTACATAAAGTTAAGAAATTCCTTTTGTAAATGTACATCGAGCTAATGGTTTGTAATAAGTAGAGCCTAAGCTGTTTCACGAGCGACCACTCATTTAATGGTCTTGAAGTAATTAATAATTTACAACCTACCTCGATGGTGGACATACGTTCACGTATCTCCCATCCACAACATTGCAAACCATTGGCTTTTATTCATAAATTTACAAATAACACGAATATCATTCAGAGTCAAAAAGAAAAGTAATAAAAGAATCGTATCAATGTAATGCGGATGGCACACTCGGCGCATAAAAAGTGATTTACTAGCAAAACAATACCAGAAATAAGTGCCCAATTATAGGTCGGTCGCCTGACAAATTTGTCAAACAAGCATCATAAGTAAATGAATCCTGATTTTTTTAATGCTTAGTAGTCGTTTATCCTGTCGACGCAATGCGATGATAAGAGAATGCTTAGAAGGTGGCGTTCGTTCATAGAACGATGTAATAACTTTTGCAAATGGCGGCAAATATTAATTCTGTTTTGATTTTTGTAGAGTGAAGATACAGATACAAAATACTCTATATGGTTGTATGAACTCCCAAAGATCACAGACCTATTGCTATGATATTTCTACGGAATAATTCCATGGGGTGACAACTTTGCGTCAACTTTTTGCATATTGGAGAATCGATAAAACGATGAGCCAGTGAGAGTTGGGAAAACGATTAATATGACAAATGTGTGGTTTGATGCAGAACTGCTTAAAAAACCGAGTGAATTACTCCAAAGGGCCTCGTCGGTCACATCGTCTGCACTGAATGGAATTTTGCAACTGTAGCTGAGACTGTGAGATTCAATCGATGATAACGTTGTATAAACTTCGGATATCGCTGGTGATATGGAGGTCCAGAGATCGTCTACTGTGTTCTATTCAGAATAGGGTGTCATGCTACACAGCTTATGTTGCAATCAATCTTCAAACTGCAATCATTCCAAATTACGAGATCGGGTTATCAGACATCCCGGCCGCACCGGATTTCCAATTTGACCTATGCCAATTTGTAGTATGCCAAGAGTTCGAAAACCAATGAAGCATGTACTGGATTTCACTAGGAATTCGAAATTCGAAAGAATTACACTGCCACGAAAAGCACCATCTCACCAAACCATCCGAATGGGGCATAGAATTGTAGATCATTGAATTTGCTCTAGGCCCCGAGACTCCCCGAGTTTTGTGGCACCACCAATCGCTTTTTAATTTATTTATTAATTTATGTCAATTATGTCAATCCACGGTTGTCTGGAGTTAAGGTATTCAAATTTTTTTATGCGGAAAAAGTGGAGTAAATCTCGAAAAAGTTAGAGCGTCGGAGTAGATCTAGATGTTGGTTGAGGCCCAGGTTCACCCCGAACTGTAATGCCCACCTAAGTAAGTAAGTAAGTAAGTCGGAGTAGATCTTATTTTTTCTTCAAAAGTGGAGCAAAAAAGGCTTTAACGCTGATTAGTGACTTTTTGTTTTTCTAGCTTATGCTGCCACGCTGATTTATTGTGTAGTGGTGTGCTTGGCTTGTTGGTTAAACACTGCATTGAAAAGCACTTTCTAACTAAGCTGTTTGGAATCGGCATACAATTGTAGGCCCTTGAAATAGGGTCGGGGTTGCGATTTAATAATCACTGCCGAGAGATTGACTGCTACCAGTTTGTTCGCTGTGAGGAAGGCCACGACCCACGAGCTTGTCAGTTACATTCCGTTTAAACAAATATGGTCCAATAAAAGACCCTTGAGGAACTCTTGATACTTTTTATTTCTGATCTTCTATAAGAAAGCTGTTCAAGGAGGATGCAGCAGTAATCATATACCTTTGAGACAACTATGCCGAAATCCGTCAAACTACCTTTGAGCTCTATGTTAAAATCCGTGAAACTATAGATTTTTCATCTATAATCCAAAGCCTCAACTGTTAACCAAGAAGTTTTCATTCGATCGAAAACACCTTGAGCATCACATCGTCTTATTTTTTAAAATAATAGGTTGACCTACACGATTTTTCAACATTTCTATTGAGAAATTCATTTCTTATGAGAATTTATATTTTTAAAATAAAGTTTACTTTAGTATCTAATTGTGATTTTTATTATATTTGATTGGCATGTCCCTCAGAGGATGAATTTTCTGGTTAGAATATAAATTGGCCCGCATTACAAAAGGCGTTTCATTCAAAAGGCTGACAAATCACAGAAAATCGGAGTTCAGACACGACGGACGGTTTGTGTTTTAATATAAATTGAAGCTCAATCTTCTCTTCATTTGTCTTCTCATTATTTCAAAATTTATTTTACTTGAATGCAGGTGACACATATCGAGTATTGGCGTTTTACTAAAACGCCTTTTGTGACTAAGGTGATCTTTCAGGAAAAGTGTAATGCATTAACTTTTGCTAAGTATCACACACGGGGTGCTTTCAAGTCCCTATATCTATCTATCCTGTTAACTTGTGAAAGTAAAGGTACAAATAAAAAAGCATAACAAGTATCACCCGCTAGAAAACACTAAATTGTTCTTCAAACGAATCCACCAGTCCCCCTCTATATAAATTCCTGTTACAACAGAAATCTTTCATTGAAATCGCCTTTTCGGAAAAAGATGTATTACTTTGAACTGGCCCCTTATATTCCGACTGCTCTTCAAGGAAGGACCTTTACTGGCGGCGTTAATATTAAATTCCATTCATGTCTCTTGCGAATATCAAATTACACCCCACAGCTAGAGGCAACTATGATACTAAATACGTAGGTAGGTATATCTGGTTTTTTAATCATCATAATGTAGCTAATGCGTTAAGTATAGTGTAGCTACGCATTCGTTACACCTGATCTGTATCAATTAAGGGGCAAGTTTTAACAACAAAAGTAATGATGTTATCTAAATGCGGATGGTGTAAGAGATGAGAGAGCTCTTTGTGGGGCTATTAACAAGTGCTTGTCACGTATTAACGGAAAAGGGAAAAGGACGAAGCTTAAAGTGGGTTCGAATAAGTAGGCCACACCCTGTTAATAATGTTGTTGGAAGGTTTTTATTGATTTTTTTTTTCCATTTTTTAAGGGACGTTTGTGTTTTTGGTTAAAAGGAAAGTGCATATATAAAAGTCTTAATTTTTTATTGGAAAAGGGGCTCTAGAAATTCAGGGAGTGGACTTTACTTTTTGAAAGAAGCTTCAAACTTTGGCTGGCACATGCTTGTCAAGCATTCTGGTTTTTTATTGCTTCCAAGAAACCACATGCTATGTGGGTAATCAATTTTAAGCCCTCTAAACTTTTGAGAGTTCTCCAAAACTACACAAATAAATAATATGGCAAAGCAAAGCTTGGAAACCGCTGGGCATAAAATTATTTGCCTTTTCCGAACGGCTGTTGAAAAAGCGATTTTCGTGTGAGTAATTACTGTCGGAGGCGTTTCATATTCCTCACGAAGGACGATACCAGTGGAACATGTGATGTTTCTCAACTTCGAACCTTGAACTCCCACGTAATAGACAGACATGCTCACCCTAACGCTATGAGCACCATATGACTAATTACTCCCTCTATGAATCTAAGTTATAGCACAGTCTCCACTTAACTGTTGCAACTTATTACAATCACAAGTCACAACTTACAGACTTGTTGTGTCCTTAAATGATTTTTAATTTCTTCGCATTCCAAAACAATGATGGAAAGAACTTCATAAAGATCAAGTTAAAAGGAAGAAATGAATATACAGTCAAAGTTTTCTCATTTCCTCATTTGAAAACAAGAATTAAAAAAAGAAAACAAAAACACTCAACTGCCTTCTAACGAAATCGAAATAAAAAAGGTTGAAGTTTGGGATGTAATTTATTTTTTGTTCGTAATCGACTTAACTTGTCAGAAAAGAAGAAAAAGAAGAAAAAACCTTTAATGCAATAAACTTTGCGCTTTCTTTTGCAATTAAATCGACATATCCGCACAGCTTTCTTCGCACATACCTCATAAAGAGTCCTTTTGCAATGGAGAGGAGATATCAAAACATGAACATTGAGATTAATTTCACGCTTTTCTGGATAAGATTTTTGAGATGTTAAGAAAGAGATACATTTCTGTTTTTTTATGTTGATATCAAAAGAAATTATATTTTTTGTTGAAGAATTCTGTGAATAATTTGTGTGTATAGGGTGGGCCACATATACGATTCTTTTTCAGAATACAATAAGATAAACAAAACACATTTTTTCCACGTATTATGGGTTTGTTGGTAAGAGCAAACTTTCCCATTAATTATAGAACACAACGTCGTTCATATACTGTCTCGCATTGTGTCACCCTAATTTTCCTACGCAATTTTGATGGTTTCGATTGCTTGGATGATGTTAGCGTTTGATAAACGTCGGTCCTTTATGGTTCGTCTTAAAACAAAGTCGAAAGGGGTCGACCGTGAGTTTAAAAGCAATTTTGAACCCCTCGGCTGGCTCGAATGAAGCGTAATCGAGATCTGCAATTTTCGACTACTTTTTTGAGCAATAGGGACAATTTGGAAGAGTTATTCTTAAGTAAGTGTTTTCATTGTGAATTGTCGAAACGTACTGGCCACAAATATATATACCGACAACGACGACAAACAGTCAATCACTCGAAACAGTGTTGTCAATTTAAAAAGTAAACCGCTTAAGTCCCACAGCCAACCCTATTGGACGATAAAACCAAACAATTAAAAAGATGACATCAAATCCAGCAGATGTTCGCAATGGACCTATTTTATTGGTCTAAGTGCGTCCATGTTAAACTGACAGGTTTAACCTTACCTGAAAACAATACACATCTAAAGACTGTCACAGTTCTCTTGGAAGACAATAATCTTAATCTAATAAAATCATCGAAAAGTGGATTTTGGTTTATGCTAGACCCGAGTTACATAAAATGTTTTGACAATTAACCTGTCGCCTGAATTCATCAGTTTCTTCACTGTTGTTAGATCGATCTTATCTGTTAGAGGCTAACTGGGGGATTACGCCAAACTGCGTGCTGCTGTCAATTGTTGGGTATTTCAGAAACATGGTCTTTGTCACCCGTGCTGCAGCATTCTCCCCGAAGTTTGTGGATGTGGATTTATCTGCAGAGAAGGTAAATATGAACAAAAAAGACATGAGGTGTCGTGGAACACCTGTTAGGAACGAAGTTCCTTAACATAAAACTATAACAGCGAAGACTAGCTTTTCAATTGTGTTTTTGGATTAAAACTTTTTTTAAGATGGAACTAAACATTCAAATTTTGACTGGTTTGTTAGCAAAATTCAAAACATGGAAGGACCTGATCATAATTTTGCCAGCACTTCATCGATGGAGCAATGGAAACCTGATTTTGGGTAATTCTAAAACTAGACTTGAAAGCGGACCCTGAAGAATGCGCTGACTGAGCACTTTAGGAGTCTACAGATGACTCAAAAAACGTCATCAAGGCTCGAAAGAGTCTTTCGGCGACTTGTATGTCGCCGTTCAACAACTCAACGGTAAACTCAGAGTTCCAGACGGATATCATGGATGTGACGAAAAACAATGTTAAGCAATTAGGGAAAACTGTAAATTACTTTCGACACCGATTCTTTTGCAGAGATGGTTCACGTTTTTAGCAAGGTGGAGAGGTTCATAAATAATGGGGAAATAGAGACGACCAGATATGTAGCCCTTGTTACCTCCAAAGTGCCTGAGGGGATATTGACGCTCGTAGTTCCATTTGTTGAAACTGAAAAAGTCGTCATGATCCCTTATTTGAATGTTCCGATCCTCAGAGGGCCTGTTTCAAGCGCAAGATAGAAAGGCATCTCAGTTCGACTTGGAAATTTTCTCAGACCCTCGCTCAATCGAAGTAGACACCATTGCCCACATACTCCCCCAACAGCAATCCAAGTGTATAAAAGATGCCATTTTCAAGTTGCATTTAGTTTAAATTTTGTTCTTAAATAAAAACGATAAATGATTTGTTGTTTAAAACAAAGCAAATTGTCAAAAACAAATTCAATACATATGACATATGACAGACAATACAATTAAAACACATACAAAACAGTAAATGGAAAGATTCCAAAAATAAGGACACACAAAATAACCGATTGCATCACACAAGACAAATTTCTAGTGTCGTTACTAATACAGACTGATTTGATAGAGTGATATTGAGTTCCGATTCCGACCCACTTATATCAAATTTGCCAAAATCACGTAGTGGATATCTCTGATCGCATTATAGTAGCCTTCGTATATTTTCGTGTCGTAGCAGCTCGGACCATTAGGCCTGGATAAATCGATCAATTTCGAAAACCGAATCGATCGTCTATCATTTATCATCATTGACTATCTAAATTCTAAATGATTCGATCTTTGAACCGATAGGTCACTGATTTAGAATGGGACAAAGGAAAGACTTGTTTAAAGAATTTTCTTTTACAAATTGTATGTTCACTTGCGACAAAACATTCTCAAAACCTAACAAAACCCCTGCATCTAAAAGCAGTCTCACTCTAACCTTCAAGAGTATTTTTTTCGATTGTGGGTCAAATAAGACTATTTCTGAGATTCGCTTTGTTTTCAGAAGATCCAAACCAGAGTATATGTATGATATTTGCACGGTGCCCAAGCGTATACAAATTCATCAAGAATGTTCTTTAGCTCTTTATGTACATTGTAGTCCGCACTCTCTCAACCTTGCTTGCTGACTCGTGTTCACAAGCAAATGTGCGAAACTGCGTTGGGATTGTGCAGTCTGTTGGTTCCCAATTCGGGAGCTGTTACCGGCTGGAACATCGCGTACAAGATCCTCTCTGCCGTATTGTGTGATCGTCTGAAGCCATTCGTCAACAACCTGATAGGTCCTTATCAGTGCGGCTTTAGACCAGGAAAGTCCACCATAGACCAAATCTTCACACTACGGCAGATCTTGGAAAAAACCCAGGAGCTTCAAATCGATACCCACCACCTTTTTATCGATTTTAAGGCCGCATATGCAGCATCTATAGAGAGGAGTTATATAGAGCCATGTCTAGTTTTGGCATCCCTACCAAACTTGTCCGATTGTGTAGGATGACGATGGAGAACGCACGCTGCTCCATCAGGGTCGGAAAAGATCTCACCGATACATTCGATGTCAAAAAAGGTTTTAGGCAAGGCGATGCACTGTCATGCGACTTCTTCAACATCGTTCTTGAAAGAAAAGTGCAAAACTCCTACGTCAACACAAGAGGCACAATCTTTCAAAGATCCGTTCAATAACTCGGATGTGCCGACGATATTGACATAGTTGCAAGAACACAGCGTGATGTCAATGGCGCGTTTATGAGCATTGAGACGGTAGCGCGGAAGATGGGTTTGGTGGTAAATGAGGCAAGACCAAGTATATGCTGTCATCAAGAAAGAACACCCAACACCGACGTCTTGGACAGAACGTCAAAATAGACAGCTGTAACTTTGAGGTAGTTAAGGACTTTGTCTACCTAGGCGCCGCTATTAATTCAGACAACGACACCAGCGCTGAAATCAAACGAAGAATAACTCTTGCCAATCGCTGTTTCTTCAGAGTAAGAAGGCAATTAAGTAGTAAAGTCCTCTCTCGAGCAACTAAAGTGTCCCTGTATAAGACACTTATCACCCCGGTTCTTATATATGGCGCAGAGGCATGGACCTTGTCAAAGGCAGACGAGAACGCTTTAGGATGCTTCGAGAGAAAAATTCTTCGGGTGATATTTGGTCCCGTCTGCATAGATGGAGAATGGAGACGAAGATTCAACGACGAATTGTACGGGCGGTACAGCGACACTGACCTTGTCAAACGAGTCAAGGTCCAGCGGCTTAGATGGCTGGGTCATGTAGAGCGAATGGACACCAACGCTCCGGCCCGGAAAGTCTTTGAATCCCGAGGGACGGCGCAGTAGAGGAAGACCGCGACTCAGGTGGCGCACGCAAGTAGGAGAGGACCTCAACCAACTTGGCGTGCAAAACTGGAGGCAGCTAGCTAGGGACCGAGTTGGCTGGAGAAGCATGTTGGTTGAGGCCCTAGTCCGACCCGGACTGTAGTGCCACCTTAAGTAAGTAAGTAAGTTACCGGCTGGAAATCATAAAACCCTGTTGGCAATGAGGAAACACGTTGGGTTAACAAGCATGAAGCCGTTAAGGAAATTTTTCCAGCTATTTGTCAATGCACTCGAAGAATTCGAAACTAGCAACAATAAAGAAACATGGCAGCAAACTGTTCAAATGCTTAACACACTTCGATTTTCGAATTCTTTTATGTGCATAGTGTTTCTTCAAATGTCATGAGCTTTGCATTGTCGCTATCAAAACAACACCGATCTCATAACATCATTCAGTCATGCGGATAATGTTATTGTTTTGCAACTTTTTAGAAACAAATTTGACAAAGAGTTCGGTGATCTACATGAAGAAGCAAAGGTGATGTTCGAAGAAAATGGTGTTATAATGTAAATGACACGTATCGTTGGAAGGCAACCTAATCGCTCTAACACTCCTGCGTCGACACGTATGACAAAATAAATTTAATCGTCCCATTTCTAGTGCACACAATTCACCAATTAACCGAGAGGTTTGCGAAACGCCGTAAAGTAGGATTGGCATTATCTGGTGTGCTGCCTTAAATTTTTGCAATTAGTTCTGAAATTGAAGATGCAATTTTGATGTATTCGACAATGCAACCCGAAAGAACATCCGTCGTCAAAGCACAACTTGAAGAGTGGAAAGCAGCTATATATAAAATCTGCTTTGGAATGTTGGGATGATTGCGATTAAAAAATTATATCCAAATATTTACACATTGTTACAGATATTGGCTACCATATCTGTTCCCACTGCTACACCAGAAAGGACTTTTTCAATCCTGCGGTGACGTAGATGAAGTAGTGGATATATTTAAAAACAAAAACAGACGATTGATTCTGTAGTACATATCTAATCAAATGAGCCTTCTTTTGATTCAATATTTTTCATATAATATAAAGGTTATTTCAAGCACTTCCATGAGTTTTATTTTCTCGAAAAGTAAAAAAGTTAATAAAAAAAAAGTAAAAAATAGTTTTAAATAAAAAATATATTCCTATATATTTTATACTTTACAAGAATATTGTTGTTTTGTGATATAAAGTATTTATTTTTTAAAAATATGAAAAAATTGGAAAAGACAGACAAAAGAAGTTCTGATGAGTTTTTTAATTATTATATGAATTTAAAATTTATATAAATTTTTAGCGAGTTTTCAAATAACTTATAGTTGTCTTGTCCCCTCATGTTGCTAGGCAGGGAGTCCCAAAACCAGCAGCATGAACGAAGAACTGTTGTTTAGACATTCTATATTTAAAAGTTGGTATAATAAGAATGTGGCTTCTTTGTGAAACAGGGAAAATGAGCTTTTTGAAGAGATAATTGGGGGTTTTCTCATGAATAAGTTTAAACAGAAAAGTTAATGTTAGAAAATCAAGATATTTGTCAAACGTCATATTAAAAACACTCATAGCGTGAACAGAAACATGGTCGAAACGTCGTCGCAATCAGTATATAAAACGAACAACGTTGTTAAACGGTACTTGAAGTCTACGTTTACTGGCGCTATCCATACAGCAAAAAATTGGCCAACCATAGAGCAAAATAGGAAAAACAAGAGTTTTGGCAATAGTCATTTTAGTTGATACTGGAAGACAGCTTCCGGACAGATAAAGAAAGCGCAAGTTGAAAGTTGTTGAAAGCAACTCCTAGATTTTTCACTGTCGGAGCGTAATTTAGGAATGTGCCATTTAGTATTACGAGCTGTAAATTAGTTACATCAAGGACAGTTTTGCTACTGATAATTGCCTGACATTTATTGGAATTGAGTTTTAGTACTTCTATTCTCATTAGATCTTCATTTATTTCGACCGTTGCATTTTCTATCATACCAAGAGGATAACTCAAGTGAATTTGTACATCGTCAGCGTACATATGAATTTTTCTGTGCTTGAGTATCGATGGTAAGTCATTGTTAAATAGATTAAACAAGAGTGGATTTAATATAGATCCTTGAGGGACACCTCTATGGGTAGGAAGTTGGTTGGAAAGTTTGGAGCTGGCAAACACTGCCTGGCATCTGTGGCTGAGGTACTGTGCAATTAGCGACAATGCTGACGACTAAAAATAGAAAAAGTTCTTCAGTTTATGCAGAAGTATTTTGTGCGAAACTGTATCGAATGCTTTTGAAAAATCTAGCAAGGCCAGCGTTGTAGCATGATTTGTATCTACTTGTTCTCGTACGTCATCGAATATTTTGAGAAGCGCAGTGGTACAACTGGGTTTTGCTCTGAAACCAGATTGTGAAGGAGTAATTAGTTGAAAGGTTTCTAAATAACACGTGATCTGTTGACTTACAAGCTTTTCAAATGCTTTTGAAATAAATGGTAGAATAGATATTGGTCTATATTCTTTTTGTTGTGAGGTAGATTTCTTAAGGATTGGAATAACTTTGAAGTTTTTCATAGTTTTAGGTAACTTGACTTTGTTAAAATTGTATTAAAAATGTGTGTCAGGAAGGGAGGAATAAAACACAGAATTAAACAAACTTAGGATGCATGTTGTCTAGTCCAATGGCTTCCGATTTGATATTTTGTACAGCTTTGTAAATTTCCACTTCATAAACTCTCCTAAAGCTGAAGTTTTGCAGATTATCACTTATTTCGGACATTGCACTAATTGAATCATTTCCACTTGAAGCAGATCCAACAGACAACTTATCAGATTTGTCATTCAACATTATGACATATATTCCTCCGCTCCGTCCAAGTTCAACACTTTCAAAAATATTGGAAAACTATAAAAACTATACAAAAATTTAGACGAGCGGTCGTCTGAGGGTTCACATTTTCCAAAAATTTTTGTTCAAACCAAAGTGTGCCCAACTATTTGTGCAGTGTGAACTCCGCTAAACAGGTCATCATGATTTTATAAGCATTTTATTACAAAAAAATCCCACTGCGTAGTGCACATCATGCATAGTTTTTGTCATTACTGTACAGGGTAAGCTCCAAAGGTTTCCAACATTTGAACCTTTGGGGCTAACTTAATTAAGTATATCGAAAATTTTGGATTCAAATAATTATAAAACACAAGCTCAAGCCAACAGTGACTTGATAATTACAAAACGTTTTATGTATATAACCGGTGATTTTTTAGCTGATTTGGTTTTGGCAACACTGGTTTTGACAGCTGACGTGTGTTTAGTACCTTGTGTCACTGTCAAACAGCTTCAGTTTGGTTTGCAATTTAACCATGGATCGTCTTACAAATGAACAACGCTTGCAAATTATTGAATTTTACTATCAAAATTCGTGCTCGGTTCGAAATGTTCATCGCGCGCTGCTTCCATTTTATGGTCGGCTCATTTTTGGTTGAATGGGTACGTAAATAAGCAAAATTGCCGCATTTGGAGTGAAGATCAGCCAGAAGCATTGCAACAGCTACCAATGCATCCCGAAAAAGTCACTGTTTGGTGCGGTTTATGGGCCGGCGGCATGGGCCATATTTCTTCAAAGATGATGCGAATCGCAGCGTTACTGTCAATGGTGAACGCTACCGAGCGATGATAGCAAACTTTTTTTTGCCCAAAATGGAAGTTCTTGACTTGATATGTGGTTTCAACAAGACGGTGCCACAAGCCACACAGCACGCGAAACAATGGCGCAATTGCGAGGCGAGTTTGGTGAACAGTTAATTTCATGTTTCGGGCCGGTCAATTGGCCGCCTAGATCGTGCGATTTGACACCATTAGACTATTTTTTGTGGGGGTATGTCAAGGCTAATGTCTATAGGGACAAGCCCGCTTCGATTGACGCACTGGAAGCCAACATCCATGCATTCATTCGTGAGATACCGGCCGATATGTATGAAAGAGTATGCCAAAATTGGACTCAGCGGATGGGCTACCTGAGACGCAGCCGCGGTCAACATTTGCATGAAATTATCTTTAAACATTAATTTGCAAGGTTCAAACTATCGATTCAAATAAATATTTCATTCATTTTTTCGAATTT
This sequence comes from Melanostoma mellinum, assembly GCA_914767635.1. NCBI lineage: Eukaryota > Metazoa > Arthropoda > Insecta > Diptera > Syrphidae > Melanostoma > Melanostoma mellinum. Next base: position 48,884,933 of record OU612058.1, read on the forward strand.
TTTGTGTTTTTTTTTTAAAAAAAGTTCTAAACCTCTTAAAAAATCACCCGTTATATGTTCTTTGCCTGTGTTCGCTTATGCTCTGAGACTGCGAGTTTAGTTCCAGTAAAATATTTTCATCTGCATCTAGACGTATTTAAATATATTTGTTGTGTTTAGTTGTTATTTAATATTATTTAAAATTTTGTCATAAATATCATATACCCTTTACAAATATATTCCCGCCTGGTTTCCCTTGTTAAATTTAAGAAAATGTTAAACCTGTTGCTTCCTATACACTCATTAAACATACAATTACTTATCAAACAAGTGCAGGCAATGAAATTTCAAATTCAAATTATTCATTCGGACACGATGCAATCTCTGATTAAAAAAGTTTTCAAAATCCTTCCTTACTCAAATATTACCCAATTTCCACTAAAAGTATGTTAGTTAGTCATTAAATAGAGAGAAGAAGAGAAGAGAGAAAAAAAAAGAAAAATGTGTAAAAACTCTAAAAAGCAAGTCATTATTATTCATTGGATTAAAACCCCAACCGAAACCACATCCTCTTGTTTTTTTAATTCAAGGACTACTCTCTGCAGTGCAGTGTGCCATTTTGTGTGTGTCTATAATGCATAAGTTGAGTGACTGTGTAAGTATAACTCTGTGAAAATACACCATACAATAATAATTCACAAAAAAAAAAGAGAAAAACTTTCACCGCAATTAACAAATAAAACAAACAAAAAAAAAATAAGCGAAATGAGAAAAATGGAAAATAAATTGATTGTTGTACGACGTTTTTAGAGTCGTCGGTCGTGTCGACGGTCGTTAGAGTATTGGAGCGTGCACTTACCTCGTATCCTCGGAATCACAGTTTTCATTATCATCGCCTCCATTATCACTGTTTGCATTATCATCCACATCGTCCTGATTGTGTTCGTATTGCTCCATTATGTCATTGGATCCGTCCAGTAATCTGGTCTTCTTATCACGTCTTATTGTTGCGATTTTTTTCTCCTCTTCTTGTTTCAACTTTTCAACTTCATCTTTCGATAGGAACGAGAAAACTTTTTCTTTTTTGAAAAAAAAAAGAAGAAATGAGAAAAACAAAATTAAATTGAGAAAACAGTAAATGAAAGCAAATGAGATGATGGCGCGCTACCCCACCGCCGGGCACCCACCCGCACATCAAATCATAAAAAGGAATCACAAAAAAAGCATCTTGTTTCGCAGAGTGCTTGCTCTCTCTCTACTCGACTCGTACTATGCTCAGATCACAGCTCAGTTCACAAGGAATATCTCGGTTGGGTGAATTTTTTTTTAAGTGACGTTAGCCATTACTTCTTTTTCTTCATTTTTTTTGTTCATTCAATTAATTCAAAGGAACTAATTGTGAATGGTGAAAGCAGTAAAATAACAAAGTTGCCATTCAAAGAGAATAATAACCCAGACCAGAGCCACAGTAACAGCAGTTGGCGGGAGTAATTCGAATTGAAATAAGTACCTACACAGGAGCAAAGGCATATCGCAGTTACACTGATGGACATTTAACGTAATAAGAAGAAATCGTGCTATTTTAAGTGCGTTTCAGAGAATGGCTCGGTGCTCCTTCTCAAGTTGGTTTAATGTGCCACTTAGTGACTGGGTGTGGGTACGAGGACAGGAGTTGATATGATTAAATTGGGATTGGAAGTGTATTACCTACTTTGGTGGCTCAATGACACAATTTCGAATGGATCCCCATAGTCGAGTTGGTTTTGTTTTCTTGTGAAATAGAGTGTCGCACCAACAAAAGGTAAAAAGTAGGTACTCGTAGTCATGCAGCACTTGTGAATGTTGGAACTTGGAAGCACTTTAGAAAATTGACTTGGCGTTGGTTTCTTGATTAAAATTCTTAGAACTGCAAGTTGACAGCAGGTTCAAGGTTGCGGACAACAGATTGGTTTTTTGTTTGAAATCGAAATGAGTGTATCAATCTTCTTAATGTTTTTTTGTGAAGTGAAGCTCCGGATTGCTGAAAAGCAGACATAGTCGCCATCTAAGAAGTGTGGAAAATTGACCGGGCAAAAAAGTGAAAAAATGGAAGTGGTACAAATAGCAAAAAAAGTTTATTTGGATGCGCACTTCGGTCTTACGTACACAAGACTACGCAAAACTTCGGCATTGCTATTGTCTACTTCATCGATTTTCGTACATGCTGGCAAGATGTGAGTTGTCTATTCAGCCACTTCACGTCTTACACGAATATTCAGGCCGCCATATTGTGGATCTTTTGTAGTCAGGTATCTCAACAGGCAAGTTACGCATCAATGGTGTCAGCGACGAATGAATCAAGTGCCTGTGTTCGAATTTCTATGAATTTGTATTTTAGTAGTCGTCCCCTAGATTCTCGCCGGCGGGTATTGAATATTCCCGTTTTTCTGTGAACGAGGTCTTTCGAAAAAAGTTCTAGCCTCGTGCTGATGAACCAACGCCTCATGCATGAGGGCTTAAATTGCCAACTTCATAAAGCCACATTTGCTATTCCCAACATAATCAACAGCCAAAAAGATCGATAACGGTAAAATTAAAGCAAGACAATCCTCAACTAGATGTCCAAAGGTCTTCTAAAGAGCAATTGACTTTATTCAAGTTGTTACCAAGGTACAAATGCTATTGGGAGACGACACGAAAGCTAAGACCGCAAGAGGATAACTAGTGCCTTTTCGAATCGAGTGTCTCTTCAACTGTTCCTGAATCACATGCCGCAATGAGAAAGTATGGTAGGACAGTGACATAACAACGCTCACAAGAAATCAAAGCTGCTGCCTCTGATGGGGACCAGTTGACTACTAAAAAATACGCAGCAAGAACTGCGTCTTTACGGGTGTTCATGGGCACTGCATGCATAAGAAAAGAGAAAAACATCATACCCATATTCCTGTTAAACAAAAGAAAAGGGTCGAGAAGCGTTTCTTTAGAAATTGTGGCACAGAATTCTGAAGTTCTACCTTCGTCCTTTTTTCGACGTTATGGACATTGTGATTTCTGATATCAATGAGGAGATCAAACGGAGAATTACTCTGGAAAATCGCTGTCATTTTGGTAAAACTCATTTGTTTGCCTACTAAAAATATAATAAATAAAAGAGGTAGGGCAACGGAACGAGTAATCCCAGTGCCTAGCGCATTTCTCACAACCATGCCTTGTAAGGAAATGGAGGGGACCTACAATTTTCTGCCTATTCCGAACGGCTAGTCGAAAAAGCGCTTTTCATGGCAATAATTTACCATGTTTTCCAATGTAAGCAATGGTGCCGTGACAAGCGACATTATGCCAAATGTAGAAATTTGGAACAATGACGCTTTTGCAAAGTGACATTCGGCCAAACATTAGGGTTTGGTATAATGACGCTTTGTAGAAGTGTCATAGGGCCAAATTAGCTAGTGACATTGCGCCAAATGTAGAAATTTGCATCATCTCGCTCATCTGTGTTTACAGTCCTTTGCGACATGACTAAAGAGATTATTGGCTTAATGACATCTAAGAAACTCTCACGCTTTTCATTCATAGTGTGAAGATCTGATGTATTCAAATGCTTTGTTTTTGAGTATAAGATAAAGTAATAGTAAGAAATTCGCCTGTGTCTGTAAAAGATGTTTTCTTACTTAGTTCAAGCGATGAACTTAAAAAAATCTGCAGCCGCCGCCTCAAGTATGTACAGAAAAAGTAGCTAAAAGCGAAGTGGGAAAAAATTTGGCAAGGGAAGTATGGGTTTTGTGTTCTGAAAATTAAAAATTCGCGCGAATTTTTCATTTTTGGAACACAAACCCATACTTCCCTTGCCAAATTTTTTCCCGCTTCGCTTTTAGCTTCCTTTTCGGTAGCCTGCAGATCTTTTTAAGTTCATCACTTATATCTTAAAATTGAACTAAGTAAGAACACGTCTTTTACACACACACGCGAATTTCTTAGGTACTATTACTTTATCTTATGCTCAAAAACAAAACATTCGATTGTTTCAAATGATTTTTTAGTTTCTTAATCAAGTCCTTAGTTTACGACTAGTCAGTTATTTACATTTTTATAAACAAGAGATCTGTATTTTCATAGACTTATCCATTTGAATAGTTCTTATGACTCACAAATCTGAACCAGTGTATCTTCATTTGTTTCATTACATTGAAAAATCGTAAAAAAGCGTCAGGGTACCAAATTGGCATAATGACGCTTTACAAAAGCGACACTGTACCAAACAATAATGTTCGGCCCAATGTCGCTTTGCCAAAGCGTCATCTTGCCAAATTTCTGCATTTGGCATAATGTCGCTTGGCACAATGTCACGGCACCGTAAGCAATTTAAAAAATCAAAACTATTCTGACAATAAATGGTGTAACCGTCAAACATTCGTTGATACCATAAAATGTACGATGATGAGGGAGGTGAAAAAAGGAGCATGGATCTGATATTTCATCTAATAGTGTTGTAGGATATAAGACCAAGAAGAGGGGAGCAATCTGTGACACCTACAAGAAGCCGATGAATAAAAATTACGCCAAATAATTCAATGGGGACTTTTCTACCCCCAAAAATAGCATAAGAGCAGAAGGGTGTCCCTTGTTTTTGAGGTTGAGGTTTTTTTCACTGCGCTGTTATGATTTTATCTGAAAATGGAAGTTATCAACAAAAGATGGAGTTTGGGATTATTTCAAGAATAATTTAAAATCTAAGAAACCGCACTAGTTTTCATTTGAAGTGTATTATGCTGCCATCTACCGATAATGTTCAGTAGCAAATACCTTTGTGACACTTTTGTCATACTAGTACTTTCTATGTATTGGTTCATAGAAACAACAACGATTAACATCGACTTTGAACGCTTTTGATCCTTAAAAAGTGAACCAATTCATAGGAGTTCGTACTTCGATGAACACATATAAAGAAGCAGAGAACGCACATAGAAAATAAGGAGCTGTTTGGTAACAATCTTGGTAGTAAAGCCAATGGCAGAGTTAGCTGTTGATATGCCCTTGTTCAATATGAGAGCGAAAATTTAGTCCACACACAAAGGACACTAAAGTTATGAATAAGCTGCACAAAAGGAACCAAAAGGGCAAAACGGAAATGAACTTTGTGGTTCAAATACAAGGAAAACTATTTCAGAAGAATGACGCGGAGGAAGAACAACTTTAAAAAGAATTGAACCTATTGTCGAAAGTCTGAAGTCAATTGTCTACTTCGTCAACCATTTTCCATAGCAAATAGTGTGAAAGAGACGAACAACTAAATAAGGAGTCTTGGTAGAAATATAAAGCACTTTATCGATAACATCAACACCTATCGAGACAACGAGGCAAACTAGAATTAAATCCTTCTTCTCTAAAAAATCAAGGTAATCCTTTGCAAAAACCTTTCCTCCACTGCGGAAGTGTGGAGTCCTTGATTGCTTGATTCACAAATAAGATTGTTCAAACTTACTTGCTTGTGGGTTGACTCAGTTTGTTCAAACTCGTTTTTTTCAAGTAAATATTCATTGTTCCAAGCAGACTTGGTTCATTTTAATCTCTGGTGTTGACCTTCCTTTAATCGAATGAAATCGGTTCGAAAGAAAGAAAAATAGTCCCAGTGATTATTGTTCACTTAAGTGTGAACGCACATAAGAAATTTAAATAAGAAGCTTAATCGAAAACCAGTATGAGAGGTACTGCAACATGAGCATAGCTAAAAGAATACACATCGGGAGGGATAGCTAAGGGGGTTCTTGATAAGGTCATGTAAGGCTGCATATTAATGCCCCATTTCTTCGAGTTTTAAAAATCCATGTTTAAGTGATGTTGGGATTAAAAATCTCTCCTCGTAATCATATCATCATGATAATACACAATACACCTTATTTGTAGAAGTTAGCATCTTACCAATTTTTTTTATTATAATTATGGCCCACATCAAGGGGTTATGAATACCCAAATAATGTTTTAAGGTACAGTGCGAATTTAAGGAAAACATGAGAGGGTGTAATAAAATACACCGACGCACATTGCTTTTGAACTTCTGTGAGTCGAGTCTGGTAAATTATTCACATTCGGGTGGCGCCACTTAAATATGAATTTCTGTATTTGACTGAATTTGGGGTCAAGGTTAAACTGCTGAGCATCCCTCGTGAGGCGGGCGTTGAGGGATGCAACCGGTTACTTCACTAGACAACTGTTTGTAGAAAAATCGATAAAAGAGACAGGTAACGTTTCGACGATATTCAAGAGAAACAATCGATCCTACAATTGAACTATCACCTTTCAATCGTAGTGCTCTGTTTTGTGCCCTATCAAGCAGGCGCAAAGATATTTCAGCAGCACCTGACCAGATATGCAGCATTTTTGACGACTTCAAATATGTGGTCATTCCAACGTAGATCGTCGTTTACATACATACCAACTGCACTGATTGCATTTCAGTTTCTTGGATGCAGGTACCATTCATAGATAATGGCAATGAGGGGATGTTAAGCTTTAAAGACAAATGACAACATTGAGTTTTCGAAGCATTGAATTTTACTCGGTTTTTAAGACCCCATGTAACAATGCTGTCATGGTCAGAATTCAATATGAGCTTATCATTCGCAACTTTTCCAGTTCCACACCCGAAGAACAGGGACGTGAATTTGGAAACGAATATGAAAAGCTGAGGGTCGAGTCGTCAGCAAAACAGTTAAGTGGATTAGAAGTTTCAGACAAGAGATCATTAATGAAAATGAGGAATAGAGTCGGAGACAAAACGGAGCCCTGGGGCACACCAGCATTTATGAAATGGGTATCAGACTTGAAGCCATCCAATACAACTTGTATTGAACGGTCGGAAAGGTAGTTTCTAATCCAACGAAGAAGAGACTCATCGATACCAAAAGCACGCATTTTCGATAAGAGAGCTTAAAGCCAAACTCTATGAAATGCCGAAGAAGCTATCTAGTGCAATAATCTTACTGTCTACAAAACAGTGTACAGATTGGTTCCGCTTTTCGGTGAGATATGCCATCAAGTCACCAGTGGACCTTTTGCAACGAAAGCCTACTGTCGTTCATTAAAAAGCTTCCCTTCTTGAAGATATTCTATGAGTTAACGGTTTATCAACGTTTCCACGACTTTGAAAAGAAAAGACGGTAGTGCAATTCGACGGTAATCGGAAGGTAGAAAAATTCGCCTTTTTTTAGGGAAAGAGCCCAGAAGAAATAGAAAGTAAAGTTTATGCAGTTGTTTTGGCAGCGTAGAAGAACACCTCTTCAGAGCAATTGCGGGAATACCATCTGAACAAACAGATTTATGTATACTGAGATTTTTGAAGACTCTCGCTACCTAGAGAGTTCGAAAAAATATCTGCTTCATCACAGAATTTACAGACTCAAGCTCAGGAGGAGCCAATATGCTATCGGGAAGTGGCGAGTTCGCAGTAAATTGAGCTGCCAGCAAATTGGCTTCGTCGATAGAGCTAACATAGCAGAGAATCATTCAATACGAAGGTTGGGACCGATGACGTGTTCGAGTTCTTAATTTTCTTCTCAAAGGACCTATGGGAAACAGTAGTATTTTTTATTTTACTTTCTGGTCATGAAAAAATTTGGTTCCTTGCATATGAGCATGACAGATACTTCTGGACCGTTTAAACAAATTTCAATTTTCTACTGTAGGGTTGTCTCTAAATATTCGAAAACTTCTGTCTTTATTCCTAATCATCTCTTTACATCTCGCATAGAGGCAGGAATTCTCTTTAAGGATCATACTTCTTGTTCTGTCAGGATCAAAGTTACTCAATGTCAAAGTTTCCGTCGAGAAAGTCTACTTTAAGGTACGGAGGATTAAAGTAACTTATATCGATCTATCTCTAGTCATAAGGCAATCATTGACCTGACTAGCTTTTTATTTTTTGCAGAAGTCTCATTGGAGCATTAAAAAATTGTCTAGACATGTAATGCAGCATTTAAAAATGTCAATCAACCAAACAGACTTCTTGTAGCCTATCATTACTTGCTTTTAAAAAAAAGTTCAGAAAATGATTATTTATTGCATATTCTGACTTATGATTTAACTTTTCAATGTCTTGGGTTAGGGTTCCTTTGATACCTAATCAAAGGAACCCTTCTCGGGATAAAGATTGATAGGATATATAAGGAAGCAGGGAGGTCAAAGAGGAATGAAGGAGTAAGACTGATTGCCGTTTTACGATTGGGGTGACTCTCTTTACCATCTGGAGTTCGCAATGAATTCAAGGATGTTGTTCAAATTAGATATGTCGCTCAGTTTGTCGAAAAAATATTCTCCTATTGCTGTTTTCCAGGTATTGGGCAAACTTGAGCACTCACTAAGGAAGTCAAATGACCCTTCCTCTACGTCCTCGTCGCAGCATCCATCCTCTACCTAAAGCCCAACCGACTTTAAATGACAAATGTACGCAACACCTTTTCATAATGGAAATGTCTCCTTAATCAAAAGGACTATGGAGACAATCTACCTTTTCCTTTTACTATTCCTAATTTTATCAACCTTTGGAATAAAGAGAACAGAGAGGGACGTCAGGTCATTTGAATGGCCTGTCTCGTTATTGAAACTTATTTCGGACGACCCAAATGAGAAGTTATCTAAAGAGGAAATATTAACTCTTTTAATTAAGAACGGTTTCCATTACCTCTCGAAACAAGTAGCTCATACTTCCTGTGTCCTAATGAAAGTACCGAAGACGAAAAAAAAAAAATAAAATGAAACTCACCAGCTTTCTGCGCGGGCTTATGTTGATCCTCCATTGCCGATTCGAAAAACCTTTTTTTATCCGAAACCGATTTTGGTGTCTTCGCTGAAGTTGGCGGCGACTGAAAATATCAAATCAAATTAATAAAACACAAATTCCGGACTCACAGGATATTTAGAGAAAAAAAAGAAACTTAAAAATTAAAGAAATGAAAAAGTAAAATAAAAAAAAAAGTATAAACAAATCCCACACGTGTTTACACAAAAAAATAAATTTTCCAAATAAGAAAACTCTGAAAGAAAACAAAAGTATAATCTTACAACAACAAAACAGAGCAATAAACGAAAGAAAAAAACGAAACAAAGGAGAAAAAACAAAAAAAAGGAGCAACGCAAGGATAAAGAATAAATTCGAGTTTCATAAGTCAGTGTAAAATTACAGATGCTTCACCATTAATCACCAAAGATAAAGGACGCAACAGAATAATAAACACGAGAGTGTGGGTGTAGTATCCTGTTTGCTCATTTTCAGTAGCATTATTTTCCGGGGTTATTTTTAAACTAAAACCAACGACGAACGAATCTATGTGAGGAGGTGGAGGAGGAGGAGGAGGAAGGAGTAAAAGGTCGTCGTTTTTTTTAGTAGGAGGTATGCAAATATTCAACTGACGTTTTCGATTTTTGTGTTGCATCACTACAACACCACCGTCATTGCCGTAACCCTTACGCTATCGCCATCGCCAACGCCAACGCTATCGCCATCGCCCTCGCTACTTTCGCCTTCATAGCTCACATTAATTAGAGCTGTTCGAAGAAAAATTAATCTCACATCAGATTAGAATTTTCAATTAAAGAAGAAGGGGAGAGAGAGAGAGCAACATCACTTCCACCGTGTTCGTGTTCGCTTGAGGGTCGTCGGGGTCCTATGTAGAGTGCATCTCAACATCAGCTATCTGTGCAAATATCTCGTTCCATACGAATCGGTGCTACTTTAGCAAGGCTCAACCCCACATCTTGATAGGATTTTCTGTCTCATTATGGGAATTAATTTCATATTTATGGGAATTTTAATACGTTTAGTGGCAGCAAGGTTGGTTGTAGGGTATAGGGTTTGGAGAAACAGTCAGCCAATCGTTAGACATCGGCTTCCTCGAAATTTTAATTATGCGATCGTGTCAGTTTGCTAAGGAGTCGAGTGCCAAGTTTTCTCAAAAAGCAAAAACCTAGCGTGGGTGCGGTGCTGCGATGGTGTAGATTTTCTTATTATCTCGTCCTACCTAAGTTTTCATCAACGAATGGTTGGGGCTGTTCTCCTTTTCTTTCTGTTTCTCTTCTCTATTCCTCAAATTGACATTCAAGGAAAATTGAATTCCAAATCATTGATTAGCCAGGCTGATGGTGCCGTTGCTCCTGCTCCTGCTTGACAAATAGAACGTTAAGGAGGAACAGGATTGTCGTGGTAAAATGTCAATTACCCGCTTATTGATGTGAATGCAATTATGGGACTGATTTGCCGCCATCACGTCGTGTAGTTGAGGAAACATTATAGACATTTTGTTAACTCTATGGATTGGAAAATTAAGTGGATTAGAATTAGGCTGACGGTCGTGGGAAAATCCATTGAATGCTCCTTATGTGACACAAATTAAAAGTAGATTAACAAATTTTCTACTTCACATAAGGAAGTGGGGTAATTAAATTGGATACATAAAAGCAGATTCTATGGTTTGTATAATGAGTTGACAAATAATTGATAATACCCACGTCGATGGGAGTTGAAGGATTGTTCTTTTGAAGAGAGCTCAAGAAGAGCTTAGACAAAGGCACCATTTCCTTCCTTAGTCCTGAATATGCTTAAGTTTTTAGATTACGTTTTTCTAACCTTACAAGAAAGAAAGACAACTGAAAATGGAACATCCAGTGGTGGAATTGGATGCACGAATTTTACTGCAGGTAGTAAAAACATTTGAATTTTGAAGAACAGTGACTTAACTTCGTAACAATCTAACAGGCGCCTTTGATAGACAATCACGAGTTGTCGACGATGAGTAATATCGAGGTCACATGCACAACTTTTTGATCTGAGGAACAAGGGTTAGTATTACGAATTACGAAACGCAAGGAAAAAAAAGGAAACCCAAAACAACGATAACAACATAAACCGATTATGAGGATTGGTCTATGAAAATGTCTGAACGATAAAAAAAACGACCACCAAAAGCAGTCGAAAATGTCAGCGAGTATCGTGAGACGTAATAGTAACGTTACGATAAGGGTTTTTTGGTATATATCGTTAATTGTAATACAGGCAAAATGTTTTGCAAGAGTGACCGTAAAAATGATTTCCTGTCCAAGCCCATGGCCAGAATAGAAGAAAAGATGCGAATCACTTTGGTGAGTAATTGAGGCTTGGGTACTACTGTCTAAGCTTTCGTCTTTTTCGTTTTACAATTTCATAACCGATTTGCTGGGAGTGGAAAGCGTATGTCAAATGACGCGACGTTTTGTTTTTCTAGAGTGCATTTATATACCTTTTTTTGCGGATCAGTTATCCGACGGGCGAAATGCATTTTTGTTGGTTGTTTTCTTTTTATTGATTGAGAGCAATTTGAATAATCACGTCCAATGATGGAAATTTGAAGTTATTATTTACGATCCTCTCGTATTCAATAATCGAGGAAATCGAAATTTCCTTATCAGGCCATTATATTATAATATATTATTCAACCCAGAACAGAATGAAGTTCCTTATCTCCAGCTCAATAAGAACCACAATTGAGGCAAAGGAAAAAAATAAGAAAAAAGAATAACTAAAAAATTTACCATTTGCCAAAGTAACCTTAAAAATAAGCCGTCGGTCTTGAAAGTCTGATAGCGAAATTGTAGTTAATATTTGAATATTTGAAATACAATAAAATAAATAAAAAGAGTGGTGCAAAAGAGCGAGGATCCCCGGGCCTAGCATTTTTCACAATCATGCCTTGTGAGGGAATGGAAGGAACCTACGATTTTCTGCCAACGGCTAGTCGAAAAAACTTTCATGGACATGACCTTACTATCGGAGAACTTGTCAATTCCTATCAAAAGATTTGAAATGAAGTATCCTTTGTAAAACTTATAAACTATGTCATCATCAGAATGAAATGTGTGTCCAAATTTTTAGGATGAACCCATACTCATCGATCACGGTAGCCAAAATCATAAAACAATTATTAAGTGTATCACAATTCCTATTATCTACTCTTTAATAAACGAAAATAAATACATTTGTAGGGTTTTGAAAAATATTTTTTTCATTAGATAAAACTTATTGAGTCAATTCTTTCGTATTCACAAGCTTAGCATCTGATTCTCTTCTGACTATGCAATCTGTTCAATCTTGACTCGTAGAGTGTCAAAACTATTTTCCTTTACAGTTTGGAAAGCTAATAATTGATCATCCTCATGGTAAGGGACCAATTAGAAGTACGAAGATTCATGGAAACCCTTCATTTCAAAAATACCAACTTGGACAAAATAGAGCACGATCGGCTCAGTTGGTATTGTCATGTTCAAAGGAGAGAACTATACAGCCCCGCAAAAAAGGTATAAATATCATGCAAAATTAATTCATCGTTTATAAGGAAGAAAAATAATTGCAGACCAAAACACACTTGGCACAGACAAGGACAACTGCATTTGGCTGACTTTGACCTCAGGCATGGAACAATCCAAAACTGGGAGGTTTGTTGACACATTTTGAGGTGTACGCAGTGTGCCCCACGAGCGAGTCACTAGTGTCAAGAAGTTGAGTGGAAGAGCTCTGATCCTTTCGAAATCACGATATTCGTAATACCGGAAAGGTAGAAGAACGTGGCAAATGTCTACTTATTGAAAATAAAAAATCTAGAATCGCATGCATTTTTTAATTCACCACCATTCACATTCGAACTCGGTATAGTTGATAATCAATTTTTTTTTTCAAATTTAACTTCTCAAATAAATGTTCAATGTGTGGCCCAAGGCGCAATGGTTAACATGTCTGCCTGTTCTATTGGAGGTTCGCGGTTCAAATCCCAAAAATATCAAAGAAAGAATCTGTTTTACATGGTTATTGCCTTTTGAGGAATTGTCAAGTCCTCCGAGAGTAATTACCCCCTCCATTAAAGGATGCTTTCTAGCTTAGCCGCTCTTAATCGGCATAAAATTGTAGACCTTGGAAATACGTTTGGCCCTGAGGTTTTCATAGCTTTATTGCGCCACCCTATTATTGTTCAACATTTACATGGCTTAGGTATTTGCAATGGCTCACAATATGTTCAATCGCATGGAAATGTACATTTAATAGTCAGCCCAGTTATTATCGAAGCATCAACAACTTATCCACAACTAGGCGTTCAGAGTGATGCAAATAAATAATTTGTGTGGCCCAACAAAGCTACAAAAACTTCGGGGCTAATTTAGGAAGCGTTTTTTTTATGGAAGTATGTTTTGTCTCAGAGAACTTGTCAGTTTCTCGAGAAAGGCGATTGGTTTTTGAATATTTGGAGAGTTGTAAACAAGATGGTAAGGATCTTGGGGCTGATACAAAATTTTAAAACTTTTGCTCGAAAAAGACCAAAATAAGAGTAAAATTTAATGGCAAGGTTGAAATCTTTGGTAGTCAGTAATAAAAGTGATTGAATTATGAATGAATAGGATTGCACAACAGAAGCATTTATCTCAACCTTACCTAAATAAGGAATTGAGGGAACCTATAGATTTTTTCTAATTCTGAACGACTAGGTAAGAAAGCACTTTTCATGTGATCAAGAAAGCGATATCTAAATTTATGAGATGTACCTACTGGTTTCTCGATTGTGGTTGACGACAAGGTAGACACGCAACATAATTCTGATTTCTTAAGAAAAGCAACAAATTGTATTCGAACCTATACAACACATGGGAGGCATAAGGGAATGGCCAAGTACTGTTCAGCAATGTGGCAAAGCGGTTAAATTAAAACAAAATTGAAAGCTAACCCGCAGGACGATGCCACTCAGCTTTTAATTATGTCGCTCAGTAGATATCCGTACTGTGCCTACTGTACCTACTCATTGCACCACGAAGGCGTGAGAGATTTTACTGAAAATAGATCCAAGTAAACACTAATTGCAGGTCTTGTTGTGGCACCCTTTTTGGTTTTGACAATCAACTTTAATCCCCTTATTGGGAGAGAAATCAAAAATCTAATTCCGTCTGCCAAAAAAAATTCGACACAAGCTGGGCTTGAACATCGCACCTCTTGCATTGGGAAGCGAATTCCTTTTTCATGCGATATACTACGTAAGCGTAAACGCTTCAAGAAGTCTGCTTGTGTCATTGTAGACCAATCCACAACCTACGCGAGTGATTGACAAAGCCCTAAAATTAATATCAGTCAGCTTATTCACTACGAATTTACGATCCAAATGAGTTAGTAGCTCTTCAAGACGTTTCAGTTTGTTTCAGTGCTTTTGATTTGACATTTCGAAAGAAATTAAGAAAAAAGGTCTTCAAATTTAGAATTTGTTTTATTAGCAGAAGAAATGTAGTTGTGTATAAGAGACATAAAGGCGATAAAGCGTTGAAAACTTAACTATAAATAAGGCATCTTCAAATTTAGTACAAAGAAACATCGAACTCATGACTCAGCTACTAAAGGTTTCAAGTAAACAATAATTATTATTATTAAGGATAGCGTTCTGTTCGTAGAATAATACAATCTTTTCATTCAAAACGTTCTCTTTCAAAAAGTTCCAACTTTATTTCTGTTCTCAGTACAGCTCTTCGAGCTAATAAAATAAAAGGGAGAATTTTGATTGAAATTTGTCTGAGAAGTTTAAAAAATAATCAAACAACTTAAACCAGAACAAGGGAAGACTTTTATTGAAAATTATGTCCTTGATTGACAAAATAATTGAAAAAAAAAAAAAATCTTTTTCAGAAAGAAATGAAAACACTAATTAACAATAATTGAATTTTGATATTGAAAGAAACCATGAAAGATAATTCCCAACAAGGTTCGTTACATTCATCTTGTAATGTATTCTTTGAATTTATTTTAAAAGACTGTACTTGGCTTTCGAATTCATTACTTCAACATCATTATCACTACACAGAAAAAAATTATGTGGAATATTCCCACGATTACCTTACAATGAAGACAAAGCCTTAAGGCTACACCTGCTTAGTTGGGAATTCTGACTGTCAGAGGGCCACAACCAGTGTTTGGAATCTACTACTTTTTACAAAAAAAAAACTAAAACCACCACTCGTTTCGTATCTTATCTTCCGCAAAGCGAAAATAAAAAAAAACAGTCTTCATTTACAACCCATGTTGCAATTCCCCTTTAGTTTCTGTGTCATAAGTTGGCAGACGATAAGATAAAGTTCATTAAAAACATGGTAAAGATTGTGCAGTTCGTGAAAAGCTATATACATACTCATCGTCGTACCTACTTATTCCGCGTATAGTCGAAGTGTTTTTTTTAGTAATCTCTTGAAGTTTGTTCTTCGTGGGTCGTGGGTGGAGTTATGTGCAGTTCAACAAAAGTTATAAAAAACAAACCCAAGAGGGTTTGAAAGATTTAAAATACGCTAGGGAATTTGTTTTTATATTTTAAAAAAAAATATATACATATATATATATATGTAAAACAGTGTTTTTGGCGTTTAATAAAAATTTGAGGTTTTGTGTTGGTGTTGAGTGTTTTTATTTTTGGTTAGAATAAATGGTTACTTGTAGGACGGCGTACAAATAAAAATTCATCCAGGCAGGGCATTGTCGTAGTTAAACGTTATGCAAAAAAAAAACATTGAGTTGAAGGAATCGATTAAGAATGTTTTTTTTTTTAATGCTTTGACAGCTAATCTGTGTCTTTTCGTACAATTACATTTTTCAAAAGATCTTATTTCGATTCGGTTGAAAGAAAATCTAGTCATTATGACTATCAAACGACAACGCGACGTATACGCAAAGTCAGCCAGGAAAAGGCAATTCATAGGCGTGTCGTTTGTGTTATACAAATTTGTGGGTGTATCGCTGAAATTGTATTTGAGTAGATTGTTAATAAAGTGGCGTGCCAGGTTTAGATTCCAGGAAACTGTGTTCAAGGCATATCTTAGTTTAACTCGGCTGTTTGTTTAGACAAATTTTTGTGTTTCTTTAGATATGTGATATTAGCCACTGAATTTTTCTCCGTTTTAGTTAAGCGTTTAAATCAAATCGTTTCCAGAGATTAATCGGACAAATTTTCCAAAGAAAATAAAACGTTAGTTGGGCAATGTGAACCTTCCAATTGTCTCCGACAGCAAAAGTGTTGCGGACGTCTCGAAAGATTTCGAGATTTCTCGATTGTTTAAAAATTGCATCAGAAAAATTGGGATAGTTTTCGATTAAAAAGATAACTTTCTACTGAATTTTCTATTTTTACCAAGCATTTCAAAGTGCAAATAGCTTACACGGCATTTTTTAACAAAGAAGAAGAACTATGAAAAACAATATTTTTGAACATGCGACTGTATTTTCATAAATGTCCCCTGCACATGAGAAAGAAACTGCTATACAACTCAGGCCTGAGTTTGAATCCACACTTTTAGCCAAGCTCTCAAACAAAGAACACCCAGTGCACCACTGAAGACCGAAACATTGAAAGACTACTCCAGGGTTTGAACCACAGTCATAAAAGTTCGGATTATATTTGTAAAAAGTGGAGTGAATGCAATCCGGAGTAGATTTGAAACAAAAAGGAAACCTTACTTTTTATGGTCCTTCTAATGGTTTCCTTTTAAATTGTAGCTCATTTCAGTGTTCAACTGAATCCAGAACCCGTTTCTAAACGCCTCGGTTCTCGGTTATTAGGGGGCGTTACAGATAATAACCAACTTTTTTCATGAGATTAATGTGATGAGCTTAGACAATCTCTGGTTGATTCAGAATGGCGATCCACGCCACAGAACCTATGCCGCAACCAATGTTTTGCACTCTAATTTGCCAAATCGTGTCCTGTTGGCGGTATCAATTGGCCACCTCAGAACTGCGATTTTTTGTGGGGGGCTGTGATGTGAACGACCGATATTATGTTAACAAGACACATTAAGACACTTATCGCCTTTCACGAGAAACTGGCAACTTCAAGAGAACTACACTGCCATGAAAAGCACCAAGGAACATAATCGTTCGAATTCGACATAAAATTGTAAATCCATGAAATGCACTGGGCCCCAAGGCTCCCTCAACTTTGTTTTGTTCTCTATTGCTTTTTTTAATTGAGGTTTGAACACTGGACTACTCCTTCAAATTGGTTCCGATTAGGGTAGTTTTTATTTCATCTTCTCAAAGGTTTTTTTGTGCCTTTTAATTTTTTGATAAAGTTATTGATTCAAGTATCATTTCAAAGCCTATATTGACCACTATTGACGCAAATTCTTTATTTATTAATAAAATAATATGTATTAGTAAATGGAATGAGGAAGAAGACAAGCCACTGTGACCAATGTGTGAGATATTTTCATTTAACATTATTTTTGAGTTCATTATTAAAATGGCGCAGAACCAATATTTTTCTGAATCAAAATTGGCATAGATTTTTTCTTTATTCTTTAAAATTCCCACGTTCTTGAACTTCTAAAAACGAATAAGTACGCTGTTAGTTTTGTTGCATCCACTCAACCTGCACACTTTTGCGTTTTATTGTTTATCATGCAACTCACCATAATGCCAAATTTGTGTTGTAAGAAAAACAATTTAATGTTTCATTGAACATTGCAACTTACTCGATTGGTCGTATAAATCAAGGAATGGTACATGTTGTTTACAGATAATTAAGTTCTATCCAAGATTCATAAGGCAGACTATGTGAAGTTTGAAAATGTGAAAATCAAAAAAAAGAAAAATAAAGAAAAAAACAGAATTTTAGTTCATTTTGTGAGCGTCATAAAGGGCAAACCTTCCAACCAGCGTTGATGGTATTAAATTTTGTACGGTGCCTGAGCTGCTACCGAAAAATGCCAATTTAAGTCACTGGGTTCCACCAACGAAGTTGAGCAGTAATATGGAAAGAATTTAAACTTGTAACTTCTTCGCATTGAAAAGTAAGGCTTTAACTATCCAAATATCTGAAATGTATTCTAGAAATTTAAAATACGCTTTATTTGTCTTGTCAGATGTGGCGATTTGTTGCCAAAATGGCGAGTTTCAGTTTAATTTAGCGACACGAAAATCGATTTGGCAGCGATCTAGCTCGTAAACGGCGGTATTTTTTGAGTTCGGCGATTTTTATTCTTTTAATCGAGTTT
Organism: Melanostoma mellinum; assembly: GCA_914767635.1. Lineage (NCBI taxonomy): Eukaryota > Metazoa > Arthropoda > Insecta > Diptera > Syrphidae > Melanostoma > Melanostoma mellinum. Next base: position 48,902,927 of record OU612058.1, read on the forward strand.
GTTATCTATTTCCTATACTTTAATTGAATATAAAATTTTTCATTGTAATATTTTTAACTTAGCAGGTATATTTATGGCAACTATGATATCATCAACAGTATCTATCGGTGCCAGAAAGCCATCTTTTTCTCTGCCGGCCGCGGCGTACTCACATTTAACTGAAATTATTAGTTTTTGTTGATTTTTTTTGTTCAAGTTCCTTATAATTACTTATAGTAGTTTTCAATTGGCATTGGCTGTTATACAACAGTTTCAGAAAAAAAAAGATTTTGGTATTTAATGAAAAATTTTCTGGCCATTTTGTGTTCAATGAGCTGTTCTGAAATAGTTCAACACTGCCTCTCCTCCAAGTCTTTTTCAGCAAGATCAAGTTTGGTTGCAGCATTTGACTTTTGGCACTTAGTTTTTTCAACGCAATGTAGTTTCAATTTGGTTTAAAAAGTTCAAAAATACAGAAAAATAGTTTCTTCTGGTGGTTGTTTTGTTTTTGGCTTCTGTTGTTGCTTTTTTTGACAATTTTGCATGTTCTAACTTTTCTGCTTCTGTGCTGTACTGTTCTGGTCTAAAAATTGCCTTTGAACACTCTGCTTATAAACATTTTGCTTTTGATATTTTTTTTTTTTTTTGTTCAAGTCAACTTTTATTGTTAAGTGGGCAACGTTTGCTGTTGTTTTGTTTTTCTAAGAGGCGCGAAAAGTACTCGACAGCACCACATCGGCAATGCCGCTTCCAACAAGAAAATGTAATAAAAGCAAAATATTTATTGATTTTGATACCATTTCGCTATGGTATGGTAATGCTTGAAAATTCTTTTTTTTTTATTAGCTTAACAAAACATCAAAAACTCGAAACTACCAGACTTTATATAAAATAGCGTCACTTTCTAAGGAGAAGAAAATCAGTTGCGTGTTTCTGGAAATAGAATTGCCATTTAATAGGCAGACGTAAGCTAATCACTACACCACGGCGACCATAGTTGGAAACTGTTTAGTATTATTTTATTTAAAGTAGCGGTAACGGAGCGAAGACCCCCGGGGCCTAGCGCATTTCTCACAACCATTGCCTTTGTGAAAGAAGACCTACAATTTTCTGTCGATCCCGAACGGCTAATCGATAAAGAACTTTTCTTGGCAATGAATTTACTAACGGAGAACTTGTTAATTCTTCGCGAAAGGCGATACACGTGGAATAAAAGTTTTGCCTCTGTTGGGATTCGAACCACGAACCTCTGGGTTAACAGGCAGACATGCTAAGCATCACGCCACAGATACCACAACAAGCTCAGAAAAGTGTTCCAAAAATGTATTTTCTTTGTGTGTTTAATGATAGTTTTGAAAAAAAAAGTGCCACCGAATATTTTCTGCACGAAACCATAGATGGTTAGTTTTTCTGCTAAGCTTCTACTTAAAACCTGGTAAAATTAAAGTTAGTACAAGCAGCCCGATTGTAGAAGCGATTGGACACTTAAATTTAAGATCGGAACCGATATTATGATGAAGGACGATGGTATTTGCTATTAAGTTTGGCACTTAGACATCGTAAGTTTCTATGGTAGTTAAAAGTTGGTTGCCAGCAAAACGATTGGGGGACTTCGACCAACAAGGTGTTGGATAGTTCCCTCTTTCTTCTTGATTATTCAAATTCTACAGAGTTCCTTGCTAAGATCACTTTTCAAGTTTGAACTTAAATTTTTTCGTGCGACGGAAATCTTACCGAAGTTCATCTGACTTTTTTTCTTGTCTGATAATAAGTCTAGATTCGTCCATGACTCAACCATCACTCTAATGTGTTCGCAAATTCTTACAATTACAGATTAGGAACATGTCGAAAAGGGTAAATATTTTTGGCAAAAAACTCGATTAAAATTGGACTGAGTCCAAATAAGCGAAATTCGATGCAAACCAAAAATGGTTTTAAGCTAATAATAATTTTTATTCAATATTCTATATGCCAGACAATAAAAATTTACTCAAAAATGTCATTGATTTTTGTAGTCACCGAAAAACCTAAGAAAAACGTTCACTTTTTAACTAAAATAAAATAAATAAATGGGGTGAGGAAGGAGCATCTGGGTCTAGCTCATTTCTCTCAACCATACCTTCCTACAGTTCCGAACGGCTAATCAAAAAAGCGTTTTTCTTGGCAATGAATCTACTAACGGAGGACTTGCCATTTCCTCACGAAAGATGATACCCGTGGAAAAACACTTTTGCCTGTTTTTGGATTCGAGCCTCGAACCTCGAACCTCTGGGTTAACAGGCAGACAAGCTTACCACTACGCCATGAGTACCACTTTTGAACTGATACTTCTTAAAAAGCGCTTTAGATAAATTATGGTCGTAAAATTTTTAGAATGTAACTAACTACCCACGACGATATAAAAAATGTTTTCACCTTTGTTCTGCATTTTTTATTAAATCTTCAACTTTTTAGATATGTTATGCCAAAGAAGTCTTTCTTCTAACGTGCGTACAGACATTTTTTTTCGAATTTGTGTGACACCGAAATTCCCATTACAAACGTCCATCTATACACTCCCATTGTTTACATTTCCATCCCTTTTCACGAAATCAGACTGAGTAAATAAAGATTAAAATTGCACTACACCAACTTTCATGTGCCAGGAAACGAGGAACAGAAGGGAAGGCAAGTTGAAAAAGAAAGTTGATATAAAGCATTTGTTGCTCTTAAAAGTATGCAAACATACTGAATAACAAGGTGTCGTCTGACAGCTTCCAATGCGCCTCAGGTTACCGCACAAGAAGTCCTATTTCGGATGCATTCGTTTTGCTAAACACTTTTCGCAAGATCAAGCTGTTACGCGTTTTGCAGGGTATTACAATTCATCGGAGGAGCATGCATGGTTAAAGTTTCTGCAAAGTTCCCTTAAATATGAAAGTGTTTCAATTCATTTAATTTACTATTTTTGATTGCGTTTTACGAATAAATACTTTCAAAAGAAACAGTAATATTTGGAAATTTAAAAAAAAAAAAAACTGTCGAGACTTCAGCATTTGAACCCTTTTTCAACAAGGGAAAGAATCGATTGTCCGCTAACCTTAAATACTTAATACTTCACTACTTTTGTTTTCCGTTGTGCAGAAAAAAATTAAAATTGAAAATATACCATGCAAGTCATTGCACTAAAACGTGGACACTAACCAATTGCAACCCTTTTGCGGGCCATCTATTCGATGTATCAACATAAAAGCTTTTTACTCAGAAAGGTAATCAGTATGGCAAATCCAGACCATCAATTTTAAGTCCAATTATTAACATCAGACATACCAAACTGGACGCGACTCTATTTAATTATAATTTAGCATTTTTTTCATGTGACAGACACTTCGTTTGACTATATCTCCATCAGGCTAACACATTATTTTGTTCTACACTTGGATTAGCTACTCAGATAAAAATGTCTACCATCGACGGAAGTAGTTATCCAGAGTCTAATAAACCAGGGAAGTGATCAACCTATAAATAAGTGCTTCCCAAAGGATTTATAATATTTTGTTAACATAAATGAGACGGCACAAAAGAAAAAACTTAATAATCATGCAACTTTATAAAATTTATTAACAATAAACGAATATATTTAAACAAAAAAAGAAAAGAATTGGTGATCCTTAAAGATATTTGTGGTTTTGTGTGGATTTTCCTTCTGCTTTATTAATCTACTGATTCTAATGATTAAAAAAAAAAAGAAGAAGAAAACCTATTTATTGTGTTCGTTATGCTTGTGGGTTAAATGTAAATCCATACCAACCTTTAAAGTAATGCAAAATGGAGTTAATCAATATTGTACTGAACCAGAGCAGTATAGGGCGATAGAGAGAATTGGAGCGACACAAACACAGGGGGTAGGAGCCGAGGAGCCGCCGAACCAGTCAATTTTCATCAATGAATTACAGACGACATGGAAGAATGGAATTTTCAATTAGGTAACTATTGCAAAATGAATTGAAGTCCATTTCAGACAGTGGTTTCCTTTCCAACAGAGGAGGATGTTGGTGATTTCGGTGGCGAGGAAGACTCGAATGTTTGTGCTTGTGACAATATAAAGTTCAATTGGGGCTGCGAAATGGAACGAATTTTTATCGGAATCAAAGGACCAGCTGACCTATTTTTGAATGTCTTTGGCGGCAATGGCGGAGGCGAGATGGAAGTTGGCTCGGAAAAATAAGTCTCTGGCAATGCAACACTATTGCTACGACTGCTAAAGTTCCTGCTATCAAAAATGGCCGATGAATTAGTGTAAGTGGCCTCTTCCTCGATGGTCGAGTAGATTTCCTCGGCAATTTCGTAATAAGAGGTCTTGGTCTTGGTATTGTCATTGTTGTCGGGTGGAAGCGATGTCGGTGGTGGCGGTGGCAATGGTTTTGACAAGTTAAAGTAAATATTCTCAGGGGAGGAATTATTTTGGAGTGGTGGTGGTGGAAAGGGCGGCAGAGGAGCAGGAGTCATTGGTGCAGACAAATATTCACTACTTTGAATATTCAACTTAGACGATGGTGATTGTGGTTGTGATGGTGTTGGGTATGGTGTTTGTGGTGGAAGCGGCGGCGTTGGTGGTAGTTTACGCCGCACTCTGGTAGGCGTCACATACGACGGTGCCACAGTATTACAATTTTCTGTTGTAGCACTCATCGCCGCCGCCGTTGCACTGTCACTCACCATTAGACGTCCAGGTGTAAGCTGATAAAGAAGATGATGCTGTTGGTTTTGGTGTTGGTGTTGCGCCTGGAACGGGGGACTGCCAGCACTAGTAAACGAGGAAAACGACGTCGGCCCCGAATAACTGGTTGTTGAGGACGAAAAGCTCGTCGGATAGCCTAGATGTTGATGATGCAAAAAAGGTGATTGGGGAGTGGTGGCTGTCGAGTTGGGTGCTTGGACATTGTAATAATGTGATGTGTGTTGTGGAATGGGCAAACTGTTGTATTGCACGGGAAGGATTTGTGGTGTGGGGAATATTTGTGTGGATGTTAGAATTGTCTGCTGCTGTTGTTGTTGTTGTTGTTGTTCGGACGATGATGACAGTTGAAAGTTGTTTTCGGTTTGATACAATGAGGATTGATTAGTGTAATTGGAAATTGTCGTATCGGATGATACATTAGAGGGGTCGGAATCATAATCTAGAAACGGATTTACCGGATGTTTTCTGGTTGAGGCGTTACTCCTGCGGGTGGCGGTGGTTATCGATGATGAAGACTCAGAAGCCGTGTTGGATGATGACGATGCTAAGCTTTTGCGTAATTCATTCTCCTGCAATAGGATGGTCCGGTGTACGTCCTCGGTAACAAGGATGCTATCTGGTGAGTTCTCATGGACAAAGTCTTTTGGTCGCTTTGCAGTTGCCGGGACTGGTGGCGGCAGTTGAGGCTTTTGTGTTGGCGATGGACTCCGCATGGCTGAAAGTGGTGGTAAGACTTCTAAGTACTGTGGATTTGGATCGTTTTGTTTGGGTAGGGTGTCATAGTTAACCGGTGGCGGTGGTGGGCTTTCTTTTGGTCGGGAAAGGCCGACGGTTTTTGTAGGGATACGGGGATTTTTCACAACCTCATGGATGGTATTTGTTACGGGATTGTGCTCGAACACAGCAAAATCACCGTGACCGACATCAGTATTTTGAAATCGTTCGAGTGCAACGTTCTTCAAAACGTCGGCATGTTTAGTTTTTGGCTTGGGTGGGGGTAGGGGCTTGACCGGCACCAGTTTGTGGGACAAGTTGTCAGTGGATTTTGAATGCGATTGGCGACTTAGCGAACTCGAATTGCCCTCTTCCGAGAGGAAATCTTCATTAGACTTCGAAAGAGAACGGTCTGTTTTGCCCAGTACGAAATTAACTCTGGAGCCTTTTTGGGAGTAAAACTTGGCCATTTGCTCGTATTCGTCTGGTTGGCTTTTGTCAAGGAATGCCTCGCGGAATGGATTGTCACGTTCGATTTCTTCGAGTGTAGATGGAAGACGCTCGGGTGTTCGCCGTCCGGGAATGTCATACACGAAAGTCTCTTGTCTGATTTCGGCGAGGACGGGTGATTCGATTTCTTTGATTCGAGCGACCGTAGGCACTATTGGTGGCAGTTTTTCGGGTTTGTACTTTTCCAAAGTGGAATTGGCTGAAGAGGAAGGACTCGATGCCCGAAGGATTCCTTTGCGTGGCCGTCGAAGATGGTCATACTCCTGTTCAGAGTCATATTGTCGACTGGTAACTGCAGACATGTCGGGTGTTTTCGGTCTTTCAAAGTCAGATTTGGAGCGCTCATCTCCGCTCAGATCAAAACTAACTGACTTTCGATGACTGTAGTCGGGTGTGCTGCGACCAGAGCCGAATTTTTGATGCAACAGATGATATTGGTCTTCGGAGTCACTGGTGTGTCGCTGCATTTCTGGACTTTCTGAATAGAATGGATTGCCATTGTCGTCGTTCTCATCATCATCATCATCGTCGTCATCGTCGTCGTCGTCATCGTCGTCTTCGACATCTTCGATGAAGACTTTCTCAACTTTGCTGATGGGAGTCGATTTCGGACTCTCGGGGCTAACACTTTGGTTGTGAACCATTTGCTTGTATTCAAATCTTGGATCAACAGGACGTCCTCTCTTGACCTCTTCGTCACTAGGACTTGGAGTGCGATCGACGGGAAGTCCTCTATTGTCCTGAATACTTCGCCTTGGAATGAGCGGGTGCTCTTGATATCTGCGACCAACGATGCCACGTTGTCTGCTGTCTTCCTGATCGCTTCGACTTGGGGTGGATTGGGATTCAAATCGGCGATCGACGGGACCTCGTCTTTTGTCCTCCTGATCGATTGGACTTGGGGTGGGCGATCGTGGTGATAGTGGAGTTTTCTCTTTGATTGTTTCGCGTTTTTTCTGAATTTTTTTTTTTTTTACCAATTAGTTCATTTTTTTTTTTTTTTTATTTTTCACAAAAGAGAGAGAAGAATATAAATTTATTATTTAGTTTGGTTGTTCAACGGTAAAATTTGATTTTATTGATTTTTTTTATTGTAAGCGCCGATGAAATGTTTTCAAAAACTATAAAAAGCACACTGAGTTTTGCTAGCTTTGTGTTTTGTTTTATTTTGATTTGATATTTTTTTCTGGATGTGGAAATACAATTGATTATTAATTTTATGAGGTCGGTGCTGGAGATGAGATATGACAACACATTTGAAAGCGTCGTTTTACTTCAAATTGTTATTTAACAAGTTATTTGATTTTTTTTATTGATTTGACTGACGATGCAAAGACAACACACACAAAAATGTAGAATACTAATTGAGTTTTACTTATTTAGAGACAAAGTACATTTTGTGAGACGACATCTAAAGGGACACTCCGTGATTGAGGTTAAAGTTATTTCTACAGTGTCAAGTGGATGAATGAGTGGGGATACAGTGAATATAATCGGTAGCTTTTTAAAAGGTCGGGTTATGACTATGAGTTGGTTATATTGTTCGAGAACGGAATAGAATCGTGAGTAAACGAAATACTGCGATCTTGTTAATAAAAACCTTAAAAAGAGGTATGAATTGAGTTTAGGTGGCATACATTCAAGTTACTGTTGTTTTACAAAAATCTACGTGAAGTGAAACAACGAATAGCTGTTTATACAGATGTTCTGATAGAGCTTTTCAATTTCGTGAGTATGAAATGGTTTTTAGTTCGGAACCTTATCAGCATGTATTTCTACCTTTTTGATATGATCTTAATTGTTATGACACGAAACTGTGCGTTAGCATAAGGGGGTTAAAGTTGTAAGCCTCTAGTGTTCACTTGAGTTACATATTTATCATTCATGGTGAGGTGTAGAGAAGAATTTTGCAAAAGTGAAGTTTGGCCTATAGAAGATCAAAGACCATGTGACGTAACATAATAGTAGCGTAACGCCATTGTGCCCTTGAATCAGAGCGTATTCGTCAGGTGATTGTGATACAGCGTAAACATTTCTTAATACAAGAATGACGTAACACAATCATAACGCAACACAATCATAACGTAGCATAATCATAACGTAACACAATCATAACGTAACACAACCGTGACGTAATATAATCGCAGAATCACATTTTTATGAGGTTACAAAGTCATGAAGAAAAGATTAAGGCGCAAAACACGCTGCAAAACTATGACAATGACATTATTCATTCATTGTAATGTAATGGAGTTGAGAGATAACGTAACTATGTCATTCAACATTGTTTTGGCGTCTCTGTTCTTGAATCAGGTCTGTGAGAGGATGATGCATGTCCATTCCCATCCCTGATTATTTATTGAAGACTTGGGGTCTGTCTTTCTGATGTTTCGCGAGTACCTTAGACAAGCAGGCGTTCCTTTACCTCTTGTGAGTATGTTCCATTTTGTCCAGAGACCTTTGAATATCAAAAACGATGGCATTCTCTGTATGGAGATACCCGAAGGCTGCTTTCTAGTTGGATGCGCTGATGACGTTGCTGCGGCGATAACCGCAAGGGACACCGAAAGGATACAGAGAAGGCTGAACCAAGTGATGCAAAGTATAAGTTCCTGGATGGAGGAACATTGTCTGACTTTGGCTGCTGAAAAAACTGACCTAGAACTTCTAACAACAAATCAAATTCACACGGTTTTCGACTCCCATACCAAAACCAAAGTTAAAAAGAGCAAACACTTGGTAAGATACCTGAGAATAAGGCTTCATACGAAACTGAGAACAAATACGTACCGCAACCGCTAAAGTTACAAGCCGTCTATCCCGGTTCATATAAAATGTAGGAGGACTATCTGCGAGTAAGCGGAGACTTCTTGGGTAACAAAACACCCAATTTTATTGTACGAGGTTTGTCCTCAATTGGAGACAGCTGGCATAGGTATAGATGCCTTGAGAATAGCGGGCATGTATCGGACAGCGTCTGTGCCAGCAGTTCTTGTAGTTGCATGTTTCGTACCAATTGACCTCCTCGCAACATACAAAGACGATACATACATGAAAAGGAAGCAGAGATTGGCGTGGAAGCGGCGGAAGCAAAAGCGCTTATACTGCAAAAGTTATGTGAACAATGGGAGCCGGAAAACAGAGGGCGCTGAACAGCTAGGCTGAATGGAGATGAATGGAGTAACCGGGAACTCGGTGAAGTGAATTACTAAGTCACATAGTTATTCATATTTCTGCAAAAGATAAGAAAAAGAAAAAGCCTTTCGTGCTTATACGGAAATTCGCTGAGAAACAACCTTTACCACACAGTGTTGGAATGCAGTAGATGGGAATCTCTCCGTGAGGAAATAAACAAAAGTATCGGAGAAATCAGCCGAAATAAGGTTAGGATTAAGAGCGACACGTACATCAAATGACGCCATATTTCTTGCCGCTCTTTTGGTATTTGCCTTCAGTAAGATTTGCCATTTCATGATGGAAAGATATACGAACCAACAACTAGTCGAAATTATTAAAATTTATTACCGAAATCCGGAGTCAGTGGTCTCAACGTTAAGAGCGCTACGTCCAATCTATGGTCGTCATGATCGTCCTAACAGATCAACAATTGAGCGTCTAATGGAAAAATTTGAATCCACAGGCACAGTACAAAATGTTTCCGTGCCAGTAGACAAAGAAGTGCCCGTAGTGTCGAGAATATTGCTGCCGCTGAGGCTTCAGTTGCAGAAACCCCAAATGTGTCTCTCACACATCGTTTTCAAGCGTTGGGCAACTCTGTGACGTCGTTGTGGCGAATTTTGCGAAAAGATCTTGGTCTACATCCTTACAAGATTAAATTGACGCAAGAACTGAAGACGCTTGACCACCAGAAGCTTCGTATGTTCGTGAATTGGACTAAGCAACAACTTGAAAATGGTTCGGATTTTCATCGAAAAATCTCTCATAAGATGCTAAGAGACGAAGAGATTTGGAAACGAACGCAGATTATGAAAAAAATTTTTTTTAAATAAGAAATAAATAAAAAACCAGAACCCTCAACCTGGAAACGTACCGCCCCCAAAGAAATTGCGTAAATGATCCCGAGTGGAGAAATGAGCAAGAAGCTTTTGGAGTTTAGTCAATATGAAATGGTTAGGAAGGACAGAGAGTCCGGCACTCGGGAAAGTAAGGCATTCCTACGAAAATAAAAAGAAAATGTCATTCAAGCTCAATTTTCACGTAGTTGTGACGTAACGCAAACATTTCTTAATACACTAATAACGTATTACAATCACGAGATGAAAAGTAACGTTACTGTACCACTAAACATACTCCTACGTAAGGTTATCATATGTATGCTTATTTTGACATTCTATTCGATAGAAAGTTAGTCGAATTCAAAAGAAGTGCATTTTAAGACTCGAGTGATTCGAATGTTTAACATGTAAAAATTTCGAATCGTTCGAGTTTCAAAATCCACTTCTTTCGAATTCGACTAACTTTCTATCCAATAGAATGTCAAAATAAGCATGATGATGTTCAATATACAATGAAACCATTTAACAGAGCGAAGCAAAATTGTCATGCAATTTCATATTTACTAAATGGGAGTAATATAAAGAAATAGGGTGGCTATCAAATTGCTGAGCACATTTCAATGACGTACAATGCTATCCCGATTAAGCAGTTTAACTCGAAGGTATTGAAATTTTTAATGAAAAGCGATACCGTGCAAAAACATGTAGGTATTCTGGGAAATCGTACGATTTTGAGGAAGATGTTGATAAAAACATTAAGACATCGTTAAAACTTCAAAAATGTTTTCAAAATATTCAAAGACTAAAGGATTAGTTCGGTGGTATTGTAAAATGTTAGATCTGTGCATAAGGAATTCAATTGATAAAGTCAGGGTCTAAAGCATAATCTTTTCAAAAATCAGTTTCAGTTAAAAACAAGAGGCACCATGTATAAGACGTTACTTTACTTTCCACTTGAAGACGATATCATTACTATCTAAAACATAATGATAAGATGTTACCATGGCTAGGGTTGAATTAAGTGTTCTACTTTAAGTCATGACTCATGAGAGTCATGACTCAAGTTCTGACACATCTAAGAAGGTGGTTGAGAATTTTCAGGCGACTCTAAAAAACTGGTCTCGACGCAATAGTATGTCATTGTCGACTGACACACAAAAATTCCAGTGCAAGAATGCACTGCAATGTTTCATAATATTTGGTGCTTTAGTATGTACCTAACAACCCCTTCTTCGTAATTATTTACTTAAAATTTATTTGTTCATTAAAAGTCTGCTGGGTTTTTTTGTTGTTTGTTTCTTTTGTTTTTGTTGATTAGATCTAACTTCAAATGACAATTTCAAATGATTAAAATCGAAGAAAAAGTCAACAGGTTGAGGTATAAAAGCCGGCTTCACACACTCTATCTAATCAGTTGAAGTTGTTTTAGAATTGAATAGCATACACATTTTAAGAAATAAGAAACATGAAGTACTTTGCCGTATTTGTTGCACTGCTGATGGTTATTGCCTATTTGGACACCACTTTAGCAAGTAATATAATCAAGTGAATATTGGAAGAGCTTTCTGAATTGTCTCATTCTTTTTTTTTGCGAATATAAAGCATCTGAACCAGTCTGTGGATATACCAATTCTGAGGGAAAGATGATTTTCTTGCATTTCTTCCATGGTATCAATGAAGGACAAAGCTATACAGAAACTGGAGCCGATGGAAAGTGCATCAAAGTGACTTGCCAGAAAGATTACACATTGAAACATGAAGAGTAAGCTTATGATGGATATTCATTGAAGGACCTTTATACAATGATTTTCTTTTTTTAGGTGCTGAGGATGTCCCACCATAAATGAATGAGGGATAGGGATAAATTAAGACCGTTGGTTGTTTTTGTTTCAACAATCAGTTGATTAAAATCAAGTGTATTTTTGAAGAAGTAAACAAAAACATGTTTAGTCCAAAAATAAAGTTTGACTAATTTTCAATTTGAAACAAAACTGTAGTCGTGTTTTTTTTGAGCTGCAATAAGAACTATGCAGCTTTTTTTTCCTTTTACTCTGCTTTACGAGCGTGCATCGCGTCGTGATCTCGAAGGCACCACAGCTCTCCGACTTAACTACTTCACACTAGTGATCCATTCGACGGATATGCCGCGTTGGCAAAAAAAACAATCGGTGATAACTTTATAACCGATAAAAGGAATCCCACCGCGGAAAGCCTTATGATATTAATCCGAGTATATCATCAAGATATGTTTTTTTTTTTTTTTCATTTCAAGAGCTGGTACGATTGCATGTGTCTCTACGATCTTTTCGAGTAATTTGAGTGAAAAAAGGTTCGCTTAAAAGAAATGACAAAGTAATTTCGTTTAAAACGAACTAGCACGAGCCACACGAATTGTTTTCTTTTACCTCTAATGACTCGATTGAGGACACAACCTAACACGACCCACACCGTCGGGACATACAGACACTTCCCTATTCATAGAGTAGAAGCAGGAAATAATCCTTTAATCGATGTCTTGATGGTAATGATTTCTAAATTTATGGAACAAAAGTGGCAGCAATTGTAAAAGAAGGCGTCTAACCTCAAGACTATGACCAAAATTGTATGCATTAGGTCAACCAGTACTTAGGGAACGACACCAACTGTAGCTCTGGAAGCTTTCCTGCCACTATCTCCCTTAGACATTTTCACTAAAGAGAAAGCGGCCAAAGGCTCATTGAGGCTCAAACAATGCAATAATTAGAGAACAGAGCTACCAGGCCACAAAACTATTAGGAATCGTACTGATATAGACATTAAATTAGACTACATTTCTCCACATACTGATTTCAAAACAGTGAGTTATGCTAACATACATTCCGACAAGAAGGAATACTGGGAGGAAAACAACAAAAACAGGCACTTTCTCAGGCTGTTATCCCATGAAAAGATCAATAAAGCTCCCCGACTTTTGCAGTGTCTTCCCAGCAAAGGTACTTGGAGTTTGTCAAGCCGGAAAAGATCTAGCTACGCAGAAATTGATCAACAAAAATATTGATGTCTTCATAAAAAGCCAGGAGGCCATAAGAACTATCTCGTCCATCAGTAATCTACAGTAGTAGAAAGCAGTATGTATTTTAAGATTGCTCAGCTCAATGAACTCCGTATCTTTGATTTATAGGTTCCAGGACAACGTGACATAACTGGTAACGAAATGGCCGAGAAGTTTGCCACAATCGGATCAACGCTCGAGTCCAACGTGAGGAACACCTCTGTAATCCAGCCACTAGAGCAAGAAAAAAATAGAATAACACGAAACTTTCTAAAAATTGGCAATGACAGATATCTATCTTTTGAAACTTGCCCGGTTTTTGGCCAGATAATTCAAAAAAAAAAAAAAAGAATTTCTACTCTAGCTTTTTAGTAGTGGTGGAATTATCGCATCAGTGATCGAGTGAGTGAGTACTATTTTTGTTTCAAAATTCGCTCTGTGTTACAAAATATCAGTCTGCTGTTCATTTGTCGTATTCAATTCGTTCAAATACTGATGAAAAAATGTCAAAATCTTCTCCATAAAGAGAGAAGTAATAACAAAAACACATAATTCCGTCACGTATTACTCGATCACGTATGCTTTAATTCGGCCTCAGGTCTCGGCTCTCTCTCTCTCTCTCTCTCTCTCTCTCTCTCTCTCTCTCTCTCTACTGACACGAGAATGGTCATTAGCACATTCAACTTAAGTAGAGTAAGCCAAGACAAAGAGGCAGAGGAAGGATCATCACACTTCCTCGGAGAATACTTCTTCGATGAACTGAGTGAAATCTCTAACTTTCCACTGAACAACATGATAAAGTTCATTCAGGGCTCCAAATGGTTCAGTGAGGGTTCCTAACCCCAATAAACTTGATGGCCAGGTTATTGAGGCTAGAGATGTCTTCCCCTATTCACCACCTTCTAAATATCCCCGAATTTCCCTCGCTCGTATTTTAAGATTTCAGTGTTAATTTAACTGACTTGTTGTAACTTTTAGGGATAGACACTGATCTTGCTGACAACCGCTGATCGCAAATTCACCTTTGTTGCGAACCTGGGTAAACTTGAGCAACAAAGTCTACATCACTTTCCAATAAATAACAAAATTCAGCTTCAAAATATTCAGTACAGTATTTCAACATCTTTCCATAATTTGCCGAATCTACGACATTATGAAGATGAAGTCTCAAATTTCAGACTGAATTTTTGTAACTATGGCCAATTGACTTTATGATTTAATATAGTTTCTGATTTTATTTGCCGGTAAAAAAAAAGTTTGTCGGAAAACACCTGCCAATGGAACTACCATTATTTCCATAATACCTCGTAAATCCTGAAGAGTTGCTTCTTCACCCTAAATGGTTCCTTCTTCACTCTGAAGAGTTCTTTCATCACCCTGAAGAATTAATTAAAAAAAAAAAAAAACCTTAAAAACTCACGGACATCCTAACCGTGGAACAAACAAGCTCCACTGTTACACCCGCCGAATTCACAAAACTAAAAAAAGCCCATCACCAATGCATTTTCGGAAAATCTAACTCAAAAACACTGCCTTTGCCACGACCTCTAAGCTTGTTCAGTAAATTACTATGACAGTTTTAATTTTTAAAGTACAATTACGTAAAATAACGTTTGTGAGTCACATACCCTCTATCCTGTCTTTTCGAAGGAAGATCGAATTGAACCAAAAATGCTCTGTCAATCAAAGCCCAATGTACAGATTTATGAAAAGATCGACAGCACAATATGGGTCGTTGCTAGCTATACCGCTAAAATCAAAAACACAATCCAGTAGCCGGTGCGATTTAACGACCAAGCAATAAAAACCCAATCTGTTTAGTTAACAAATTCTATTTTCGGATTAAAATGATCACATTTGTCGTGCGAAGTTTATTTTTAACTATCACCAATTAATTTTGGGACTCATTTGTTTAGTCAAAAATAGGAAGTCACATGTCATAGAGTCATACATTTATACTAAAAATCTGTTTCTTTAGATTTTATTCTGTTCTTAAGTCTGAAGTATATAGCAGCTGCCCATTAAGATCGTAATCATTAACATCAGTTGATTGATTTTGATAGTTCGCAAATGTTTTTTTCTTTGTCTGCTTTTGTTTATTAGTTCTGACGCCAAATGTGAATTTCAAATGATTAAAATTGAAGAGAAGCTCAACAGGTTGAAGTATAAAAGCGGGTTTCACACACTCCATCAAATTAGTTGAAGTTGTTTTAGAATTGAATAGGCAACACACTTTTGGAAGAAAAAAAAAAAAAAACATGAAGTACTTAGCAATATTTGTGGCGCTGCTGATGGTTATTGCCTGTTTGGACACCACCTTAGCAAGTAGACTTAACTAACTGATTCCTCAAAGAGTTCTGAATTAGAATCTTTGTGTGTGTGTGTGTTTTGTCTCTTTATGTATCTAAAAGGATCCGAACCTGTCTGTGGATATACCAATTCCAAAGGAGAAATGATTTTCTTGAGGTATGCCACTTTTGCCAAAGAAGGGCAAAGCTATACGGAAACTGGAGCCGATGGAAAGTGCATCAAAGTGACTTGTCAAGCAGATTATACATTGAAAAACGAGGAGTAAGTAAAAGAAGGTGGGACTTATTGGGAGATTCATAAAATGATTTGATCTCCTAGGTGCTGAGCAATGTCCCGCAATGAAATGAGTGACCAATTGTTTCGAATTGTTGACGCAGCATTTATTTGATCTAAAGTTCGCTTATGTATGTTTGAAAAAGTTTGAGTAAATATAAAAAAAGATATGTGTCCAAGAAATAACTTTGACCTATTTCTAATATTATCACATTGAGGAATTCCCACAATCATATTAACTTGTGAGGAGTGGAGGGGACCTAATATTTTTTGCCGATTCTGAATGGCTGGTCCAGAAAGTGCTTTTCATGGCAATTAAATTACTATCGGAAGACTTACTGATTCCTCGCGAAGGGCAATATTCGCGGGAAAACATTTTTTGGTTTCTGTTGGGATTCGAATTTCGATGCAACCACATAACAGGCAGACAAGCTTATCATTATGCCACGGGCACCACACGAAATTCTGGCAATAATTGTTTCTATGAGTTTTTAAAGTTATTGCCTCGATTCAAGGAATGGGACACTTGTCTGAAAGACAATATTGGCTTCAGAAAGGGCCAAGCTGTACAATAGGAGCATTTAAAAAAGTAGTAAAGGCTGTCGAAAATGCTCAATAAGGGAGCCAAAACACCAAGAAAATCATGCTGTTGATGTCCAAAACTTAATTCAGCCCGATGCGATGGTCAAATATGATTGATGCACTTGAAAAAAGATTCCAAGTTCCAGACTATCTCTTACGGATGATAAAAGATTATCTCAAAGAACGAGAACTTATCTACCGATCCACTGCAGCACAGGAATCTATCATTGGACCAGACTTCTTTAATATCCGCGACGCGGTATTTCTTTGTATGGGGATGACCTGAGGTTGATTTCTAGTTGGATACGTTGATGACGTTGCTGCGGTGGTAACTGCCAGGGACACCGAAAATTTACTTACTTACTTAGGTGGGCATTACAGTTCGGGGTGGACCTGGGCCTCAACCAACATCCTTCTATAACGACTTTGATTTCGGGCGAGCTCTCTCCAGTTTCGCACTCCAAGTCGGTTGAGGTCTTCATCCACTTGATTGCGCCACCTAAGACGAGGTCTTCCTCTTCCGCGATTTCCCTGCAATGTGCAACCGACGAGCCGGAGCGTTTGGTCCATGCGCTCTACATGGTCCAACCATCGTAGCCTACACCGAAAACGCACAAAGAAAATTGAACCAAAGTATAAATTCCAGGATGGGGGCACATGGACTGTCCCAGGCTACTGAGAAGACTCAAGTAGTACTTCTAACAAAAAAGAAAAAACGAGTTCGCACGGTTTTAGACTTCCACATCGAAACCGAACTTATAAAAAGCAAAAACGTAGTAAAATATTTGGGAATAGAGCTTGATACGAAACTGTGCTTTGGGACCAGATACGAGCGACTGCTGAAGGCGCATCCAAGGTTACAAGCCACCTATTTAACCTCATGGCAAAAGTAGGTGGACCATCTCCAAGCACACAACATTACAATTGGATCAATTCTGCTGTACGGAAGCGATATTTGGACTGAAGCACTAAAACAGGAAAAGTACTGGAAACAACTACCATCGGTACAGAGGTGCGGTGCTCTGCGAATAGCAAACGTGTACTCTCTCTGTCTGAGCCAGCAGCTCGAAGTTGTAGTATGTCGCATCAATTGAACTCCTCGCAACACAAAGTAGATACATACATGAAAAGAAAGCAGAGATCGACGTGGAAGTGGCGAATGCGGAAGTGAAAGCGATCACACTGCAGCAATGGCAAGAACGCTGGGATTCGGAGAGCAGAGGGCGCTGGACAGCTAGGCTGATCGGAGACCTAAGCGAATAGAGTAACCGAAAAACACGGTGAACTACTACGTCACACAGTTCTTCACCGGACACGAATATTTCAACGCTTTACTGCACAAGATAGGAAACAGAAGAAGCTCTTCGTGCCAATACGGAGATTCGATAATAAACGCGTTTAGTATACAGTGTTCGAGTGCAGTAGATGGGAATCTCTCCGTCAGGAAATAAACAGAACTATCGGAGAGCTCAGTTTAGGACCCAGGAGATGCAGAGAAACGAGGAGAATCGGAGGCGAATTAGCATGCATCTGACGCAAATCCTGAAAACAAAGAAACAAGAAGAAGTAATTGAAGAACTAGAATCCGCCACAAAGACACGAATATCTGATTCTTTCTTGTTTAGGCTATTGTCTAAACCCAGATACTTTGCTTAGTCTGAGTTAAAGGAGTTCTAGTCATAGATGGAGTCCTTATTTGTGGAAGTTAATATATTCTTATTAAGAGGATAAGTTCAGATTTGTGGGTATTTACATTCTCAGCTACAGTTAAATAAGTGTACATTTTTTTGTCCATTTAAGTAGATTATTGAGAACGGTTTGCATGAGCTCAGTGACTATCTGGGCCGGTTTTTACTGATACCGCAATACGTCATCAGTGTATGCAATTCCTTTGAATACTACAGCTCCCAGGTCAATAAGAAGTTCGTTGACAACTATATGTTTCAAAGAAGTGGGGATAGGACTCCACTTTGAAGTGTGCCACTGCTGACAGTTCTTTTGATAGAGAAACCAGAAACCTCCTAGGGTTAAATTCATTATCCTACTATTAAGCATGAGGGTAATTGGTTCGACTAGTGAGTGCCGTTGTAAGTGGGGTTGTAATTGCAGGGTTACTGAAAGACTTCCTGGATGTGCTTGCGATGAAGGGATTCGATTGTGTATACCAACGAATGAAGGGCAGGACATCAACCACCAATCTCTTGAAAAACAATAAAATCTTTGTGATATAATGAAATCATGACAACCATCGGTCAACTCATATATGTTCAATTTGGTTTGCCATTTCATGAGCAGGTTGACAAAAGATTTACGCTTGTAAATCGTTCAAATTTATTTCGAAGATAATGGTTCAGTTCGCGAAGTTTACCGCAAGATCCGTCCATTTTATGGTGGACATTATCGTCCATCAGAGCAATTAATTCGGTTAGCCATGGGTCGTTTTCGCCCTACGATTACGCATCCGCAGAGAAGTCAAACAGTGTGCACCAAAGAAACAATTGCCGACGTTGAACAAAGTTTTGAAGATGACCCAACTGAATCGATTCGCCACCGTGCACAGCCAGTCCATCAACTTTATGGAAGATTTTGGGCAAAGATCTTAGCTTACAACCTTACAAGATCCAGCTTGTGTAAGAATTAATGCCCTTACAATGCGTCGTGATTTTGGTATATGGGCCTAAAATAAGATTGATCCCGATGCTGATTTTCATCTCCAAATTTTGTTCAGTGGTGAGGCTCATTTTTGGTTGAATGGCAACGTCAACTGACTGTTTGGTGTGCTCTATGGGCTAGTGGAGTCATTGCGCCATACTTCTTCCGAAATGATACTGGCGAGCCAGTTACCGTTAATGGAGACTGGTACAGATCCATGATAATCGACTATTTTGTTCCCGAATTGTATGGCATGAATGTGGATGAGATGGGGTTCCAACAAGACTACATGCCACACAGTGCACGCATCACAATCGATTTATTGAAGGAAAAATTCGATGAGCGCATAATTTCGAGGAATGGAACTGTCAATTGGTCCCCAAGATCGTGTGATTTGACACCATTGGATTATTTTCTTTGGGGATATGTGAAGTCGCTCATCAACGTCAATCAACCATTCGTGGCGGTATTGCCGACAATACCGCCTCAGGTACTCGAAAAAGTGGTTAAAAATTTGAACCTCAAGACTTGGCTTAGTTCGAGCCAGCCGCGACGGCTACATACCAGAAATCATATTTAAGCAGTTATGCTATAAAATTTTATCCTTTCAATAAACCCCAATAGATGGAAATTAATTGTTCTATACCTCTACAAAAACAAAATTTTTAAACCATAAGTTACACCATCAACACTTCCGATGCTATAGCAATCTACCTGGTCGATTTATGGTCCGCTTTTTTCAATCGGAAAGAAAGTTATAGTAGGTCATAACCATTTCGTGGCCACTCATAACGTGGTAGTTCGAAACTCGCCTTCTTATCTTTTTCGGCGTTACAAATATAATGATCTTTAAGGGTTGAAAAACTAACCTTCAAGAATTGATTCACACTTGTGATCAATTCGTAGGTTACGCTGAGTTCGAGGTTCGAATCCCAGAAACGTCCTTTCACTTTTCATAGGTATCTTCATTTTGCGAGGAAATGGCAAGTTCTTTGAGACTTTAACAACACTGCCTTGAGTAGCACTTTCTCACTTAGTCTTTAGGAAACGGAAAAAAAATGTTAGGTCCTTCAAACGCTTTACACTTCGAGGCTTACCGAGCATTGCTATTTCATTACTTACTGATAAATCGCACCTACCTCCGAAAATATTATTATTTGCAACGAAAATTTTATAATCCAAGAAATGACTTCGAACTCATTCGTTGCATGACAAAATTCATGAGATACAATTCGTCAAAATCATATAGGAACGCCTAGTGAATCCAAGCGATGCATTACGATACGACTCAGTGTTTTTTCTCAGAATGTCTCTCACAGCAAAAGAGATGTGGAAAAAAATCAATGTAACTCCTCTGTGACCCTTGGTTTCTCCGATCGGCTATGATGATAAACCAGATTAGGTTCTGTTCGAAAGGTAAATTGACTTGAACCGAAAATTTTCTATAATTTATTGCCCATCTTGAAAATGTTCGAAGCGACCGACAACAATTTGGGCATTTGTTAGCATAGTAGGTACAATTTGAAATACAAAAAAAAAAAAAAACACAGACAGGGGCCGGTATGCCATTCAACGAACAAGCAATCATAACAAAATCTATTTTGTTGGTTCGCCCCTCGTGATTAAAATGATAATGAAATCACGTTTATCGTGTGAGATTCACTTTTAACGATCATCAATTATAAATGTTGGGAATCAGTTTCTTGTGAAAAGAAAAGTAGGGGAACTAGCATGCGATAGAATCTCACATTCTCACTACCTAGGTATCTGTTTCTTTATTTTGTTTTTCTTTTCTTTAGTAAGCAGGTAACAGCTGTCCATCATTTAGATCGTAATCATTTACTTTACTTAATTGATCTTGAAAAGTCTGCTTAATGGATTTTTTTTGTTGCTTGTTTGTTTTTGTTTGTTAGTTCTGACTCCAAATGTCAATTTCAAATGAAAGAGAAGATCAACAGGTTGAGGTATAAAAGCTGACTTCACACACTGCATCTAACCAGTCGACGAAGTTGTTTTAGCCTTGAATAACAAACACACACTTTTAGAAAAACTAAACATGAAGTACCTAGCGATATTCGTTGCGCTGTTGATGGTTGTCGCCTTTTTGGACACCAGCTCTGCAAGTAAATTTAGTCAAGTGATTTCTTAAATGGTTCTCTGAATTACTTCTTCTTTTTTGTGTATAAAGGAACCGAACCAGTCTGTGGATATACCAATTCTGAGGGAAAGATGATTTTCTTAAAGTACTTCCCCGATAGCAAAGAAGGACAAAGCTATATGGAAACTTTAGCTGATGGAAAGTGCATCAAAGTAACTTGTCAAGCAGATTACACATTGAAAAATGAAGAGTAAGTTAGAGAAGGAGAATAATTGGGCGATTCATACAATGATTTGATCTTCTAGGTGCTGAAAAAATAACCGGAATCAGTTCGCCCTGCGAGCAACCAATTCGCCCCGTTTGTAGTTTGACTTTAACAATCCATTGATTGAAAATTGCTAGTTTATGAATAAAGTGCAAATAAACGAAAAAAATTTTGTATAATTTCTAAAAGTCTTTCCATGACAAGTTTCATTTTGGATAGCCTGATATTTTTACGGTTGTCATGACTGCAGTTGCAACTATTTAGGAAGTGAAAACTACGCCGTTTGTAAAAATAGAAACCTGCGCACTTCAATAACGTTTTGAAATTAACCAATTTCATTGCAACAAAGAGGTGGAAATTTTGGAGTCACAGTTCGATGTCAACCATTTGAATTGGCAGTTTTGCGTAAAGATGAAAATGCATGTCAAGGAAGGAGAACCGAAAGACAAACTGACTCAGACAAAGTAATTTTACGACTTTTGCAACACACCAAACTTTTCACTTAGCACTTCCCTGTAACAAAATTCTATAGAAGTTCATGAAAGTCTCTATCTGTAAATTTTTGGTTTTTCCTTTCGCAGAAGACTCAGTGAGTTGACGCCACTTTTAAAGACGTGTATTGCCATTGTGAACCGAAATCGTTAAAGCAAATGCACCCCCTGACGGAAGCAGTACACCAAGGAGACAAACGTAGAAAAGAGATGTTGCCAGGCCATACCTTATACGTCACTTATCACAACCCTTTTTTTATGAATATTCATAAAGATAGCGATTACAAGCTCATTTTACACAAAGAGTTTGGCTCAAATAAGTCAATAAAGAGTTTTTTGTGACCTTCCCAAGTTTACGTGCTTTGTTTGGACAAAACCTTTACCCGGAATAGAAAAATCACGTCTCAAACTTAAACCCAGCAATGTGACAAAAATGTATTTTTTAATTCATCTGAAGTCACGTACGCAATTATTATTTTTAATTTATTCGTAACACAACAACTGCTTTTGATTTGTTGTCGAAAAAAGAGGTACATGCTGTGATGGTACACAAGTTGTGAATCACTCAATGAGTTCTTTAGAACCAGTTAGAAGGAGATTGGGTTCTAGGTAGATTTTGCGCTAAAAATGCATTTTGGGAGTTAGAGTACAGGCAATTTTTTCAGTTATTACCTTGATTGCGAGAGGGTTATTCAAGCTAAATAGAAAAGCATACAAAGTTCAGTACCTTGATGATGTCCTTACGAAGACAAAAAGCATTGATCTCTCTTATTTCAATTTCACAAAGTTTAATCTGACAAATTTTTCAAAACAGCAAGTGTATTTGTCATTTCTGTACCATACGAAATGTTGTAGAAAAATGGACACAGCTTTTTTTTTAATTAACGCCCACATCAAGGGGTTATGAATACCCAAATAATGTTTTGAACACAGTGCGAGCATTTAGGAAAATATGAGAGGATTAAAAAAGAGACACCGATGCACATTGCGTTTGAATTCAAAGTATTCCACATTCGGGTAGTGCCACTAAAATATGAATCTCCATACTTGATTCTACGTTCAAAGCTGGGTTCAAGGTTAAACTGAGGAGCATTTCTAGCGAGGCGGGTGATGCAGCTAAATATTTTCAAGTGAGGAATGCAGTTGGCTATTTTACAAGAGCACTGTTTATGAAAAAAGCGATAAAAAAGAGCCAGACAAGCAACATTTTTACGATGTTCAAGATAATCAATCTATTCTACTATTGAACTATCACCTACCAACACGCTCTGTTTTGTACCCTATCAAGTAGGCCCAAATATGTTTGAGGAGCTCCTGACCAGATATGTGAGTTATACTTCAGTTTCGGGCGGATGTAGGCTTTATAAATAGTAGCCTGATCGAAAGGGGTAAAGAATTTCCTGAATCGTCTTAAGAAACCTAAGTATTTTGCAGCGTTTTTTCGAGGGTTTGTATTGGACTGGTTTAGTTCTTTAGGCTCAAAAAGTATAAATTGACAACAGTAGAAGTGAAGAAAAATATCTTAAAATTGGAGTTCCTCAAGGCTCAGTATTGGGTCCAATACTTTTCTTGATCTTTATCAATTCGTTGTTCAGATTGCCTTTCGAAAGTAAGCTGACATCATTTGGGGATGATGTTGGATTCGATTTTTCAGCAGATTTGGTACCCGTGGTGTGACGATTAGCATGTCTGCCAATTACACTGGAGGTTTGTGGTTCGAATCCCAACAAAAGACCAACATGTTTTTCTACGGGTATAGCCTTTCGCGAAGAATAAGCAAGTTCTCTGTTAGTAACACTGCCATGAAAAGCGCTTTCTCGGTTAGACGTTGGAATCGGAAAAAAATTGCAGGCGCCCTAAATTCCCTCACAAAGCATGATTTTGATAAATGCGCTAGGCTCCAGGGCACCCACTCTGTTCCGCCACCCTATTTATTTTGTTTTGTTTTATTAAGTGTTGTGGATCTCACCTCTGATATAAACTATGATATTTACTTATTGGGAATTTAGTTTGCTGAACAGAAACTTCTAATTACCTCAATAAGTTAGATTATATTTTTCAACTTGGGGGACAAAATAGTTTTGGAGCCGAGGTATTCTCTCATACAACTGAGTGCCCAAGGGTCGAACTATTTCACTGCAGTTGTAGTACTCGTGTGTATAAATGTTCCTGTTGCAGTTATGTCAATTGTATGGAAAAATGTTTCCAAATTGATTCCAATATGAGCTTTATTAACCACACTGGAAATTTGAGGAAATTCTTTCGTAGTACATCGTGTAACTTCTACTTTCTGCATAATACGTGCTCTTCTTAGCTGTTGTTAAAAACTTAAAATCGGTTCTATCGAGGTATTCGTTCGGGGAGGAAAATTCTCCGATTTTTTACGAATCGGAAGTTTTTGCTTCCAGCTGTTCTTCCGAACAGTTGTTCGTAGTCTTTCCCCGACATTATTTTAACAAAATCGGCGAACTGCGTTAAAGTGCAGTTGCGGATAGTTCTCCGCTACGAACGGATACCTTGATAGGGCCTAATGACATTTTTCATTCCAGGTTATAATACGAATTACTTGTTTGGGAGGAAACCACTTTAACAGAATTCAGTCTTTTTTAGCACTTCAAAAGCGTGAATTGAAAATCATTTTTGTAGAAAACCTCTTCCATAGCCTTGCTTTCCATTGTTCAAAGGCTTTTAAGATCTCCCAGTCCGTCGATTATTTTGTTTCAAATTTTCTTAAGAAGGTCAGGAAATCTTAATTTCAGACTCATGATCGATAAGGGTTTACGGACTGGTTCTCTTAATTGAGTATCTAGTTCCAGATTTCGTACAACTTCTTTCCGCAACTTCTTTAGTCTTTAATACTGTCGCTTATTTAACATATTTCCATATGATCTAAGATCACTAACAAATATCAATTAATTTAACAAAACCATGAAAAAAATATGCTCATTAGTCATGAGTTAAAAAAAAATATTGAATAGCTTCTCAACATTCTTCATGAATGTTTTGGTATTTTTATTTTAAAAAGTAGTTGGTTTTCTTGCAACTCTAATGAATTTTCAATAAAGATTTTTTTCCTCCTCTTTGCATATTTAAAAGACTTTAAAAAGGATGTATTATTCGGGAAGGATCTGACTCTGACTGGTGTCAATTTGGCGGGGCGGCGCCCAGATGTGGCAAATTATAGTACACGTCAATTGTGCTTATTTCTTATTATACCTCCACCCGGTAACCACTGGGCACTAGGATGCTTCACCCGGAGCTGACCTGCTAAACTATTAAGTGCGAGTGTTGGTAAAGGAACGCAGAAGGAAAGAAGTGAGATCAGCACTATAATGGTCTGCGACTAATGACTGACTGCAGTAGCCTACAAGACATTTTCAGAAATGTCCTAGCGAATGAATTCGAATAACAGAATCAACGGTGGAATACAGCAGTCAAAAAAGCAGAAACTCTGATATTTGACTTAAAAGTCTTTCAGGGTCTTTCAATACTAGGCCAAAGTATTGAAGTAGAGATGGTGGCGGTTGAGCTCCTGGTGAGCCAACGGCAGCACTCACACCCCTGCAGCAGAGTGATGACACTGCATATTCCAGCCCTTTATGCCCGAAGGGATCCCAAAAGGACCTGGCCCTCCAGGTTGGGGGTTGTGCATAGGGTTAAATACCCAACCACGGAAAAAGCATCTGGTTCCGAAACAACCAAAAGCCTCGGATAACAATTATGATTTCAAAGTTGACGACCCAAGCAAACGAAAAAAGGACAAAGACGTGGAACGTAAGATCTCTTAAAGGATTCTTAGCGGACGCCCTGGACTGCTGCACAGCAGACATAACCGCCATCCAAGAAGTGCGATGGAGTGGACCGGGCATAATATAGATTAAAAACTGCTGCTTTACTATGGCGATTGCTACAGACAACAGAAGCAGCGCTTATTTGGGTGCGGATTTGTCGTTAGAGGAAGACTCAGGGATAAGGTTATTAGCCAAAATCCAGTTAATGAGCGGATAATGACCATCCGCATCGGGGCTAAAATCGCCAACATTAGCCTTATATGTGCCCACGCCCCAACAGAACAAAAAGACGAAAGTTGCAAAGATTTTTTTTACGAGCTCCTCGGAGAAACATGAGCCTTGTCCTAGACACGATGTGAAAACCGTTTTTAACGATTTTAATGGAACACTAGCGAAGGAGGACATCTTTGGGAATACAATCAGTAAGCACAGTCTTCATGACAAACCCCCCGAAAACGGACTAAGGCTTATCGAATATGCTGCGGGGCTTAATCTTGTTGTAACTAGTACAAGCTTCTAACATCTCAAAATTCATAAAGGTATATGGCGATTCCCAGATCAATCAACCGTCAACCAGATTTATAATGTTGCGATGTCTTATGAAAATAAGGAAGAAAGTCGGACACAGAAGGGAGCCCTGGGGCACACCAGCAGTTATAAGATTAGTATCAGACTTAAAACCATCCAAAACCACTTTTTCATAATTATCGGAAAGATAGTTTCTAATCCAACGAAGAACAAACTAATCAATACCAAAATCACGCATTTTTGAAATATCAAGATCGATAATTTTACTTGTGATACACGTGGCGTGATGGTTAGCGTATTTGTTTGTTTCGCAGGAGATTCGTGGTTCGAATCCTAACTGAAGCCAAAAATGGTAACGCCGCGAGTATCGCCTTTCGTGAGGAATTGGCAAATCTTCCTATAAAAAATTCATTGCCATGAAAAGCCCTTTTTCGATTAACAGTTCCGAATCGGTAGAAAATTTTAGGTCCCCTTCCATTTCCTTGCAAAGCATGGTTGTGAGAAATGCGCTAGATCCTGGGGCTCTCCGCTCTGTGGCGCACTCTATTTATTTAATTTTTTATTTCAATAATTTTACTTTCTCCAAAAGAGTGTAAGGATTGGTTCTATTCTTCCGTGAGCTGTGCCATCAAATCACCAATTCTGTTTGTTATGTGTTTCTGGTCGCAGGGAAGTTCTTGGCAAATTCGTGGGAGAACGACGTTCCCATTTCGCTATTATCGCGTCTCCTGAGTGCCTCGAATAAAAAAAACCATAAAATGTATTTTTCACCTGAACTTTCGAAACTAACAGAAATTGAAGGTCCATTTAATTCCCCATAGAAGTGATTGAGAGAAATGCACTGATTATGCTCTTAATCACCTTATTTTTGTTAAATTAATAAATTTAATTTCTCTCTACGTAGTTTTCTATCGTTCGAAAGAAAAGTGCAAGGCAACCCTTTAGAGCAGTCTGTTTAACAAATCACAAAACCTTTCCTGTAGTTTCAGAGTTGGTTTATCATTGTAGGGTCCCCTCTCAAACCATTTGTTTTTTTTTTCATATGAATTGTCTAATCACCACTTTAAAAAGGATATTCATTGAGGCTTGTAGAGTTTATACACAAAATGCTTTCCCTTGTCTAACTCAGGTCTTTTCCCCTTATTTCTTCATTGAAGGATGATCATAAAAAAAGGTGAACTAACGTTTTTTTTTGGCAACCGAACAAAAGAAACAATCAAATTAATTATAGTCCTCGTGTTTATTCAGCATATGATTTAAGTTTCAATAGGTCATCCGATAGCCTCCATCGCCATAACCCCCCCCCCCCCCCCCCCCTCCAGTGACTTGGTTTATGCTAAATATGAACCTGTGTTACATTTCTGTCCTTGAGCATTTAAAAATTTCTAATTAACGACAATGTACCTACTTAAAAAAGAACACAGGTACTTTTTATATTCTTAATTTATTTATTTTTTAACAGTCATAATATTCAACAACCAGTCATACAAATGAACAGCATAATAAACCACAACTCATCAAGTACAATTCATAACGAACACCATTATCCTGCTGGCGTTACACCAGCAGCCAAATAAAAATAAAAAATCGCCATTTTACTTTAATTTACATAAAAACGAGGGGACAGAAAAACCTAATAAAAACATGGAGAAGAGATTTAATGAGCCGAAACCGCAATGAATAAGTACCTCACTTCATATTTTACATTCTCACTCGAAATATAAGACAAAAGTAAAAAATCTCATGAAATTTAAACAAAACACAGCTTGACATAACTCAAAAAAACACAACGAATTAAAAATTACTTTTTCTGTGGAAGAGATAAAAAAAAAATTTGCAATCCTCTTTTGACATACAACGGTAGGGCTGCGGCACCACTCAAAATGTTAACACAAGTCGAGTCCCTTTATCACGTTTATCTTCTTTTTCTTTTTTTTGTCAACCCTCGAACATTGTCCTCGTCCTTAGAAGAGGAGAATAAGTTATTTTTCATGTTTGTTATCCTTTTTCTGCTTCAGGAACATTACCAACAACCGAAGTCGGCTAGGAAAGTGCTTTTTTCTTACTTTTTCTTAAATTTATTTTATTTTTCATCAGCCATTCAAAACGATGTATAATATGACATCTGACAGCTTAATGCTATTAAAAACCAATTTACTTAAAATTGTGTATGTGGATATGTGCTGCTGTGCGTTGGCGTTGGCGTTGGCAACACACAAACTGAACGAAATTTACTCGCGCATTCGGTCATCGATTTCAAGCAATGACAGTGGTAAATAGTAAAATGATATCTCGGCCGCTGCCTGGCCAGAATGATGGCGATTTCGGAGCAATTTAATAAATTAAATTAATTGTTCGCTGATTTGGCAACATTTGCGCTGAAATTAATTTGATTGCTTCTTCACAGTTTTCAGTCGAATGAGAGACTGCTTTTTTACAATTTTTTTTTGTTGCTTTTTCAGTGCTGTCCCGAAGCAGTGGATGGTTGGTATGAGGAGGCGGACTATCGTAGGGCCGGGTGTTCTTAGGAAAATATTTTTTGGGTCCGCTGGGAGTAAGGCTTTTTTATTTGATTTTTATGCTTTGGTGCTTTCTTCGAGAAATAGAAAGGTGGAGAAGAGCTATAGCAACAGCGCAGCAGTTGGATGGAAGAGAAGGCCGGTGTTGATTTAATTTGTATTCAGGAGCTATTCAGAGATAAATGAAGGAGGACAAAGGACGAAGCACTGGTTTTGTCTGTATTCGGTAAATGAAATAAAATAAACAAATTGGTCGCACGTATTTACCACTTGTTTATAGGATTGTTCCTCTCGTTGTGAGGATTGTTAAATTTTAAAATTTAATCTAAATTCAGGAACTCACAGAGCACAGAAGTCTATGACGCTTGGGGCAGATTATAAAAAAAAAAAAAAAACAAAAACAAAAACACAAAGAACACCACTTTAAGGATTTAATATTTGCAAATAAACACCAAGGTAAATGATAACGACGGCAGTTGAATGACTTCAAGAAAATACAAACATTAGGCAAAAGGAAGAAAAGGGAGCAACATGTAAGGCACTTGTTTTGTTTGTTTAAGAAAAACAAAGAAACAGCTCTTAGGTTATGCAAAATTCGTTAAAGAGTCCCTAACGGATATGCAAAAAGCTTTGAGGTTTGAGGGAATTCTCTTGCCTAACCGACATTAACGAATTAAGGATAGCAATTTCAAAGCTTCTATGGAAATGTTGCTCAAAGACCTTGATTTTTTAGAGCTCAAAGGCTTTTCAAACAAATAAAATTGAGCTTTGAAAAAAAAAGAACATACAACGGTGTACATAAAGTTGTCTTCGAACACATTTCTCAAATCCCAAACGGTGTACCACAAGGAATAGTTTAAGGTCCAGTTTTGGTTTGTTTTAAAAAAAAAAAAAACTTGTTTTGAGGGGTTTCGTTGGTTTATTTTTACTTAGAGAATTGTGATATTTGAAGGGGGAGTTCATTTCAAAGAATCATTAAAGGGGGAAGTTTAAAAAATCGATTTTTTACAAATTGTTTTTTTTGGGTCAAAAATGACGAGTTTTGGAGTTGAGATAGTCCACGTGTATTTTTATCTAATAAATGAAAACGTTAGTAAAATTTTTAAATGATAAAAAAAAATAGCCCAAAATTATGATTTTTTTAAATGGCTTATGTTATATTGAATTAAAAATTTTTTTTTATGGGTTCATTCCTTCCATAAGTGAATATTGGTGCAGTTTAGGACTTCGCAAACGAGACAGCCTACAAAAACTCATACTGAGCCGCCATTTTTGATTGAAAAAAAAAAACAAAAAAACAATTTTTGTATTCTTAAAATATAAAATAAAGTTGTGTTAAAATTTAAAAGCAATAAAATTAAATTTATTGATTGGGTTTTTCAATAAGAGCGCTAGAAAGGATTTTTTTTAAATAATACAAAAACTGGTTTGGATATCAATGGAATTCTTTATTCCTGTGAAATTACGTTCGATGCCATTATGTATGGAACTCTATTTCTATTGCATGCTCATCACAGGCACGCTTGCAGAAGTCCAGACGCTGAACCCAATTTCGACGGCTTTCAAGCATAAATCGGCCGATACTGCTGCAATTTCACGTTCGATATTCGTACGAAGTTCATCAATCGTTAATGGCTTATTGGCATAGACCATAAACTTGACATAGCCCCACAGGAAATAGTCTAACGGCGTCAAATCGCACGACAAGGAGCGGCCAAGCGACTGAACCATTTCGTGAGATAACAGGTTTTCCAAACTTTGTTTCCAATAAATTGATTGTGACATTCGCTGTGTGGCTTGTAGCACCGCGCCGTTATGTTGGAACCACATATCCTCCAAGTTCATATCATACAATTGGGGCCAAAAATATTCGGTTATAATTGAACAGTAGCGATCCCCATTCACAGTAAAGTGCCCGTCTTAATCATCACGGAAGAAGTACGGTCCAATGACGCCGCCCCCGGCCCAAAAACTATACCAAACCGTAATTTTTTCGGGATGCAGTCATGACTCATGGAGTGCGTGTGGATTGCTGCCTGGCCAATACCGCATATTTTGTTTATTGACGAAGCCATTCAGCCAGAAATAAGCCTCATCGCTGAAGATGATTTTTCGATGAAAGTCCGAATCATTTTCAAGTTGTTGCTCAGCCCAATTCACGAACATACGACGCTTCTAGTGGTCAAGTGGCTTCAGTTCTTGCGTCAATTTAATCTTGTAAGGATGTAGGTCAAGATGTTTTCCCAAAATTCGCCACAACGACGTCACAGCCCAACGCTTGAGAACGACGTGTGAGAGACACAGTTGGGCTTTCTGCAACTGAAGCCTCAGCGGCAGCAATATTCTCGACACTACGGGCACTTCTTTGTCTCACTGGCACGGGAACATTTTGTACTGTGCCTGTGGATTCAAATTTTTCCACTAGACGCTCAGTTGTTGATCTGCTAGGACGATTATGACGACCAGAAATTTGACGTAGGGCTCTTGACGTTGAGGCCACTGACTCCGAATTTCGGTAGTAAATTTTAACTATTTCGACTCGTTGTTGGCTCGTATATTTTTTCATCATGAAATGGCAATTCTTGCTGAAGAGAAATGTCAAAAGAACGGCAAGAAATATGGCGTCGTTTGCTTTCCCTGTTGCTCTACTTTTGTAGCGTCCTTATTGAAAAAACTCTTTACTATTAAGAACTGACCAATTTCGAGGCGTTTACATGGAGTTCCGCCTTAAAAATGCAAGTCATTGAGAGGAAAGTCGTGAAAATTAAGCCTGACAATTTTCGGTGGTGTAATGGTTAGGATGTCTGCCTGTTGCATGAGAGGTTGAAGGTTCGGGTCCCAACAGAAAATCGACCCTATCGGAGCTTTGTTGTAGTTCTCCGATAAGTTTTTGTAACGGAGATATTAGTTTTGGAAATGCGATGCATTGCCGCATTTGTGAAAAATTTGTTACGACGACGACTACTTCGAAGCAAAATTGAATCTCCGGAAAAAGAAGCGCTGTGAAGAAATCTCTGCTCCGACGGTTACCTCGATAGGGCCGAATGTTTTTCCAAGGGTATCACCTTTTCGTAGGTATTGGAAGCTTTTTCGATAGCAGTTTCAATGCCATGGAAAACACTTTCTCGAGCTGTTCGGTATCGGCAAAAAAATGTTGGCCCTCTCCATTCCTCACCGTTTTCGTCAGTTGGATCTTACAGGTCTCCAACTTTTTTTAAAAAATCACAAGACAGTATACTTTTTATGTGTAATACGAAAATTAATATTCTGAAGTACCACAAGGAAGTGTTTTATCATTATCACTGACGCCATAATATAACAATTTTCTGTATTACAAAATACCATGCAGGGAAGGTTGCTACCCTTTACTACCGTGGTTTGAATTCAAACAGAAGCAAAATGTTTTTCCACGGGTATCGCTTTTCGCGAGGAATCGGCAAGCATTCCGATCGTAAATTCACCGCCACGAAAAGTGCTTTCTCGATTAACCGTTTAGAATCGGAATACAATTGTAGGTCCGCCCTCACAAAGGTAATGGTAGTGAGAAATGTGCTGGCCTCGGGGTTCTTCACTTTCACTGTCTGTTGCGTCAGTGTGCGTCAATATGCCGAATTAAGAGGCTAAGGAAGGATCGTTACACTTCCGAAGTGAGTGACCTAGCTTGTCGCCCACTAGGAGAAAAAGCTCTGGGAGAATACTTCTTTAAAGAACTAAGCGACATCTCTAGCCACTGAACACTGAACAGTATCCTAAAATTCATTCAGGGTTTCCAAAAGTTCAGTGAAGGTTCCCAACCCTCATAGCCTATAGCCCAGATACCCATTATACCTCCTCATCCTATGTTATTCGGGGAGCACAATTCATTCTTCAGGTCCGAGTGCGGTGTTGCCTCCCATCCAACCTAACCTTACCAAACCTGTTTTTAAAATTAAAACCAATCTCTTGTTTCATTATTAACACTATATTTAATTTCATTCTTTCTGTTAGTTACTTTCTTTTGAACGTTTTATAAGGACACATTTAAAAGATTTTTAACATCATAAATTAACATTAGCAAATATATATATGATTTTAATTATTTTAAATACTCATAAAACGAGGATATTTAAGAATACAAATTTATTCAATACCTGTTTGACTTTCACATTATTTTATATGATATATTTTAACTGGAGGGTTTACGACTTTTTTTTATTGTTGAAAACATCTATTTTCTTATTGCAGTTATTCTTTGTAAGTATAAAAAACAAAAAAATAGTATGCAGATTCAAATTGGAAGTAAAAAAAAGGAAAGTAGACACAATCTTAACAGTATTTTAGTTTGACTTAACCTTACATAATATACATAAACACTTCTTTTATATTTTTGTTTTTTGTTTTTGTTTTGATAAAAATGACTGTAACAAGTTTTAACGATTTATTATTAAAAATAGCTAACACTGATTGCTTAAGTTGGTTAGGTGTTTTTTTTAAATTTATATTTATGTTTTAGTAAAGTTAGGACCTACTTAGGTGATTGTAACTATAAGTTACTGAATTATACACTCCTTTAGTTAAAATGAGTATTTATAGTTTAAGAAAATTTATTTGGACCATGGAAAGAAGATTTTTATATTTTCTTTGATTTTATGTATAATTTTACAAATAATTTTTTTGTTTTTGTTTGTTATTGTTTTCTAAGGAGGGATTCGAGTGATTGCAAACTTTTTCAGTTGTAATGACGTTTTTTTTTTTAGTAAAAGAAAATAATGCCAGTTGTTGCAATTCAAGTAGACAGAGAAGCTGTTTGAAAATACTTCCGCGCGTAAGAGAGAGAGAGAGAGAAGCATAAAAATAAGTAGGATTGAAACGAGTGCAGTCTTTTCATGATATTTAAGCAGCCTTATACAACAGGTTTTTTTGCTAAAACAAATAGTTTGAGTCTTAAACCTAGGTATAAGATATGAGATATGACAAATTAAGTTGGAGAGTAGATGCCTAAAGATGTACTTCTATTCTTCAAATCGTTCAAAATTCTACTAAATACCTCCGCATTCCAAGATTCGTTATAGTTTCCCGATCATGTTTACGTCTTTAACAAGTGCAGAGTAAGAATCATTCGAACAATTGAGAGAAAATTGTAGGTCCCTTACATTCCTCACAAGGTATGGTTGTGAGGAAAGCGCTCTGTTGCGCCACCCTATTTATTTTTATTATTTTTTAATGATAATCAAATAGGCTTCAAAGGGGTGGGTTTTGAACTTAAGATTCCGCGTTAGTAAATTCATTGCCATTAAAAGAACTTTCCCACCCTCACAAAGGGAATAGTTGCAAGAAATGCACTGGGCTCCTCGCTCAGTTCTAAAAGATCACCGACAGATAGAGACATTGATTTAAATCGACGCATCAGAGATAGAAATTGTTGATTGTTGTTGTATGTAAGAGTTACGTTTCGGATTGCAGCAACTATTTTGTTGCATACTGGTTCTCCAATGATTCATACAGAATGAAGGGTAAAAATACAAGTTCATAAAAATGATACAATCAAAATGGACGACTCTCTGTACGTTACCTTCAGATCAGTTTGCCTGTGGAGTGATGGTAGGCATATCTACCAGTTGCATGAGAGTTCGATGTTTGAAAGCTAGCAACATCGACGAGAATCGCCTTTTGCGAAGCGCGGAGTTTACAAGTCCTCGCATTTTAATTTTACTGCCATGAAAAGCGTTTTTTCGATTAGTCATTCGGAATTGGCAAACAGATGATGATCTTCTCCACTAATGGCAGGGTTGAGAGATATGCACTAGGCTCTGGGACACCCTCTTTTTTATTCTACCCAATTTATTTATTTGTGGTACCCGTGGCGTCATGGTTAGCATGTCTATGTCCCAACCCAGAGGTTCGAGGTTCGAATCCAAGTAGAGGCAAAAATGTTTTTCAACGGGTATCGCCTTTCGCGAGGAATTGACAAGTCCTCCGATAGTAAATTCAAAGTAAATTCATTGCCATGAAATCGCATTCTCAATTAGCTGTACGGAACAGCAAAGAACAACACCCTAATCAATATTATCAATCAATTCAACAGGCAAGCATCACATATTTTGACATTTTAAGTTCAAGACGATAGGTCCTGTATCATGTTTCACAATGCAGCGTTGGACCGAGCCATGGAAGATATGAGAAAAGATTACTACTTTTTATAACTTTTCGACTTGTTTTGCTATAACCTTGTTTATCCCAAAGCTTATAGCACACCACAAACCCTGTTTAGTTTACTTTCATGAGTATTTCAAGTTCTAAATTGTTGACGTTTGTCAAAAAGTCGATTGTCATTAGAAGTTGAAACACAAATCATGAATGAATCGGTTTTGGGCCTGTAGCACAAAAGTACATTTGCTTGTGAAACAAGTAAGTTATAACTATTGGTGTAAAAAAATGTTGTCACTTTGTGTTGCAGAATTTTTTTTACATCTGCTACAAGATTGCTTGTTCAAGTGGCTTTTGACTTGTAGATATTAAAGAGCCCAGGTGTAAAAAATCTCGGTAACACAAAGCCAAAAGTTTGTTTGCTCTTTTACAAGTGATAATGAACATAATCATATAAGCGGTTCTTGACTTGTTGAATTGTAGCTTTTTGTTGCAGACACTTGGTCTCACGGTTCTTTAGAAAATAGACTTTTTGAATGTTTTGATGTAACTGGAAAGAATCTTGAAAGCCATTTGGAGAAGAAAACTTTTCAACAGGACAGGACAGTTTTATAACTCATTGCTATGAATTTAACAATATTCTCGGAAAACGTTCGTTCATGACCTAACCTTCTTACGTGTTAAATAATGAGATGAAGTAGCTGTACCGTAACGTTGTCTTGTCGTTTAATATACTTGTAGATATCTCTTTTGAAGTGATCTTATTAAAAAAAACTTGAAAGTCTGATAAATAATCAAAATCTACAGCTTTCATGTAATAAAAAATGGTTGTGTGTAATGTATTTGTGATCTAACACAATTCTTTCAACGTTAATCTTAGCCAATGAATGCAATCGTGACGCAATGTAACTGTTACGCAATGTAACTGTAAATGTAATTGTGACGCAATGTAATTAATACACAATGTAACTAAAAAAAAAAAAAAATAGGGTGGCACAACAGAGCGAGGAGCCCCTGGGCCTAGCCCATTTCTCACAACCATGCCTTGTCAGGGAATGGAGGGGACCTACAATTTTTCGCCGGTTCCGAACAGCTAATTGAGAAAGCGCTTTTCATGGCAATGAATTTACTAACGGAGGACTTGCCAATTCCTCGCGAAAGGCGATACCCGTGGAAAAACATTTTTGCATTTTGCCTCTGCTGGGATTCGAACCTCGAACCTCTGGGTTAGCAGGTGGACATGCTAACCATTACGCCACGGGTACCACAATGTAACTATGGCGCAATTTAAATGTGACGGATTTTAATTGTAACGTAATGTAAGTGTGACGCAATGTTTTTGTGACTTATGGCTTACTTATTCCAATTTCGTCGTTACAAGCATTGTGATCTCGAAGGGATAACAGTTTTAACAAATGCACGTACATGCTACGTAACAGAATGTAAAATACTCAGAAAATCTGTTAACGTACTTGCAGCTCTCATTTTAGGAAATGTTTTCTTTCAGTTATTTTAGAAATTCTACAAGACGCTTGAAAAGGAAGCCATAACAATCGTTTTTTTTTTTACACACTTCAAACTCTTAAAGAGGCGTTTTTTCCTCATCTTTTCGAAGCCAATTCAAGGAAAACCAAATAGTGACATTTTGTCTTCTGGGAACGCTTGCGAAAACCTCTAAGATCAAGACCCATTCTTAGATTAAAACAAAACCCTTGGTTTTGGCAATACCGATAGCGACAAATTCAGTGGAAACCCCAAAAAGGAAATCAAAATGGGTTCGAATGAGAAAGATTTTCCCAAAATTTGAGTTACGACAGTCAAAAATGTGGACAAAAAAATTGAGTAAGAAACTCAATTAAGTCTTTCGCAGAAACAAATAAATGCTTTTTTTTTTGTTGGAGGATTTTAAAATACCAGCTGGAGCACTCAGACCTAAATACCGGTCCATTGTACTACCAGATAGCAACCTTCTATTTGTTATAGCTTTCCAGATGTTCGGAGAAAAGCCAAAAGACGCTGCCATGATAAGGAACCTAAGTTACCAGCTCTCACCATGTCTGCGCCGAGTATCTGTAACCTCATGCGAGAAAAAGCAGGACATTCACAGAGGAAGTGCTCTGCGGTGTCCTCATCCTCTCCACAAGATTCACAGAGTGTGGTGTCACTTAAGCCTAACACGTTTAAATGCTTGGCAAAAGAGAAGTGCCCGCTGGCAACGCCAATAAGCTTTCTACAGTCTTTTCTGCTACGAGCTAGCAAAAATGTTGCAGTCTTCTTACTAACGTTGGGGAGCATATGATTTTGCTCTTCACAGATCCAATCGTTGATTGAAGCTCTCACTGAGGACGCTGGCAGACCTAGCGACGGTTCAGGTCCTGAGAAAGTTGTCTGAGATCCCTTCCTAGCGAGTTCATCGGCTCTCATTTCTCATTCATTCTCATTTCCAGTTATGCCGTGATGGCCCGGAACCCAAATGAGACTCAAGGAATTTAATCTTCCGATCGCATTCAGAGAGCTCTTGCATTCCTGGTTCACTTTCGAAGTGGTTAGAGGGTTGAGAAGGGCCTTAAGCACAGCTTGGCTGTCGCTGCAAACAAAGATACTTCTCCCCGTCCATCCATTGTTCGTTACGTGGCTCAAGACCATTAGGATAGCATAAGCCTCCGCTTGGAAAACGGATGCGTATGATCCCAAAGATGAGTGCAGTCGTATGTCGTCGTTCTCAACAAAGGCACCAGCACCAGAACCCTCGTCGGTTTTGGAGCCATCTGTGAAGGTACGATAACAGTTCTTTCCAGGCTCAGATTCTGGAGAGAACCAGTCCTGAACCGAAGGAAAGTTGACTGAGTAATTTTGACGCAGTTTGAGCCTTGGGATCATCGTGTCAGACGGCATATCCATTAGACGTGAGTCAAAAGATATACTGCTTGCGAGTTCCTCAAAGCTCCAGTGTGAATTGTGCCAGAGACCACTCGCTTTAAACGAGAAATGGTCTTGAGAGTACACCCCATGATGTAGGTATCAAGGGGAGGAAGATTCAACAGTGCGTCGAGAGCAGCTCCCGGTGTGCTGGCGAAGGCCCCCGTAACACCTAGACAGATTGTTCTTTGAAATTTGGCAAACGAGGCAATAACGTATTTACGCGAGAGCTTATTCCACCAAACAACTGACGCATAGGAGATGGCTGGTCTTATCATTGCCGTATAGATCCAAAGGACCCTTTTCGGTGAAAGACCCGATGACTTGCCAAAGGCTCCTTTGCATTGCCAGAAAACTGACAGTGCTTTAGTAGTTTTAGACTCGACATGTTTTGACCAAAGAAGTTTGTTATCCAGGATTACTCCAAGATGTTTGACTTCATTTGAAAAGGGAATGTTGACGCCTTTAAGCCTAAGTTGGGTCAAACCAGTCAATTTTCTACGTCTCGTGAAGAGGACAACCTCGGTTTTAAGAGGATTGAAATAAATGCTTACTTCTTCTTCCATTTCCAGCCTTACGAGCATCGTGATCTTGAAGGAACCACAGCTCTCCCACTCTCCCACTCCACACAAGTAATCGAGGTACCCAGTAAATAATAAATAAGGTGGCACAATAGCGCTCGAGCCCAGCATACTTCTCTCAACCACACCTTATGAGGAATGAACTTTCTTTCGAATCAAAGAAACACCCATTTTAAACAAAACGAAACTGAAATGCTAGAGCCTCCAATTCTAAAATCAAACGACTATCTACGATTTGAGTAGTGCTGCGTGCAACTATAGGAATAAGTTAAATCTAAATGCTAAGGAAAATGAGTATTCTCTACTAACTACAAGAATAGCTTTTTAAGGGTTTGTATTTTTAAATTTGAAGACTAAGGAACATTCATGTGAGTTTAGTTTTACGTATGTACATGCTCATGAACTTGATGCAGCAATGACAGGAGAGTAAAGTTGCATTGAAAGAAGTTGTGATCAACAACCCAATTAAACGGTTCAATGCAGAGTTTAATGAAGCTTCAATATAACTCAGCGATACACTTGAAATAGAGCCACGGTTTTTTTCGAAGCATGAGTTTATGTTGAACATAAACAAAACTATTTTCCGTCAAGGATATTTACAACTAGTTGTGGGCTAGCACATAATTGTACCTTTGACAAGCAAGGACTCATTTGATTTTGTGTGGTAAAATCCACTCGAGTCCTTGAGCTAGTTTCGAAATTAACATGTCAGAGTTTTACTTCAATGAAGCTTATAGTTCTTTACTTTGTATGAACAAATCAGAACACCACTTTGTCCTGGACATTCCAACGAATATCTTGCTCAGATGCCATTGCTTTACTAGCTTCAAGGACATGCATTTTTATTTGACTGTACTTTAATTACAAAACGATTAAGAAGAAAAAAGACATAGCTACGATGCGAAGGGTTTTGGTTCTGTTTTCTTTTTTAACATCTATATTTTTTTTTTTTGTATGAGAGTTACTACACGTATTGTACATATTTACAAACTACACTAAGAAAACCGACTTTCATTTACATACACAGTACACATACCGACCATCGACATTAGTTAATTTTTTTTTTGTTTCTTGGCTAAATTCTTTTGTTGTAAATTGTAAAACATTTAAATTTTAAAAACAGTTTTTTTTCTTATATTTTTTGCATTAATTACATTTGAATAAAAATATAAAATTTAACGATTTCTATATTTGAAGGACACAATTGTTTTGGCCTAGGATGTGTTTAATTTAATTTTTAAATTTTTTTCTCTCTAATTTCTTACTATACTATTTTATTTCCATTTAAACTAGTATTTCAGTCTTATATTGAGTAAATTCCGCTTGTTAAGTTATATTTTGATCGTAATTCTGTAATGAGTAAGAAAACATCAAGATTTTGTTCTTTATGAGAAAATTTTGAAACAATTTTGAAATTTGATTTTAGCGGCAAATATTAAAGAAAATCACACATCGAATTAGCAAGCTTAGTATTTCTTCTTTTTTTTTGTTGTAGCAAAAGAAAACTCACGGAAATTACAATTTAAAAAAAAATAAGAACACTCATGATGCATACACATTACAAAGTTTGTTTTGTTTTATTAAAAAGACGGTCATGCAATTGTTTGTAGAAATTCTCATATAAAAAAATAAAGTTACACGCTAGTTCTGCATACTTAACTTAATACATGCTTCTCTTAGTAATCAAACAGGGTTTCTTCTTTATTTGCAAAGATTTTTTGTCTTTTATTTTAAGGCCTCCCTTCAGTCAAAAATCAGATTCAAAAATAAATAAGATATCTACACATATTTGGTCCTATCAAACTTTTCTAATTGTCCCATGATCCTGATTAAAGTAAAAATTTTGATGAATTTTATACTTAAGATAGAAAGTCGTTCCAAATATTAGCAAAACATAGAACCGCTCATGAGAAAACATTTTTTCCTCAAAGTATAGCTACCACTTGCATTGTTTGAGTCCAATACTTAAGAAAAATATGACTGCGTTGTGCGCCGGCACCGTTTCAAAATAGCAGCTTTATCCGATTTTCTTACATTCTGTATTGTTCAACATCAAATCCAATTTTTTTTTTAACTACTAAAAACCAACAGGGACCAGTAACACAAAACTACACGTACTTCTAGTACAAGTGAATTATGACAAGGGTAAGAAATTTCTATAGCCCAGAGCTTCAAGTTTGCTCAATTTTCTACAAGTGCAATAAAAAAAAAATCCTACAAGTGGCTCTTGACTTGTAAACTTGTAATTTTGTGTTCCAATCCCCGGGATCCAAGCTATAGTTTTTAAGTCAAGAACCACTTGTAGGTTATTGTCCACAGAAGCTTTTACACTTGTTATAAGTGCTTGTAGTTTTGCTTTAAAGACCCCCAGTTCATTCTTTTACACTCAAAATACATAACGGATTAACTTATTTTTTAAAAAGCGAAAAAAATAGATTCAAAAACAGAATTTCAGATAAAGAACTTTCTTATATATATTTCTTTTATTTGAGAAGTTTGTCTGAGTCTCCTGCTTTGATTAGATTTTTCCTAATAATCGTCCTTATCGAGGTAACCGCCCGCCGGAGCGGAATGCTCTCCGATCGGAGATATTTTGCTTCGTGGTAGTTCTCCGATCGTACGATCCGACGTTCTCCGATAAGTTTTTGTTGCGGAGATTTTAGTTTTGGGAATTTTTCCATTTGTGAAAATTTTCTTACGACGACAACTACTTCAAAGCAAAATTGAATCGGATCTCTTGGATCACTTTATCTTAAAAATAAACGCATCAAAATCCGTTCAGTAGTTTCACAGATCTGAGTATACAGACAGACAACTGAAAGCTATTTTGTTTTTTGCTATGTAATGATGCGTACTCTGTTAAGAAAGTTCATCGCGGACTTCTTCCATTTTATGGTCAGTTTAAATGACCTACCGAGGCGTTTTGCACCATATTTACACTGTTCTACATTTAACCACTTACATCTTTACGTAGAGTGCTAACTGAGGAAAATATCACAGCTGTGTCGGTCAGTATTAGTGATGAGTGATGAGGACTGTGAATGATTGATTCGGCACCGTTACTGTGAATGGTGAACGCTAACGAGCAATGATATCAAACTTCATTTTGCGCAAAAAGGAAGATTTTGACCGGCACGATAAGTGGCTCCAAAAATACGTTTTGGAACGTCGATTCACAATAAGGTTTCGTGCACTTGTTTTTTTTTTTATTTTCAAAAGCTCTTGAACAATTACTTATTCTAAGCTGTAATCATCAAAACCGCGGTAAAGAATTTTAAATTCTGACAATTTTAAGATGAAACATCATGTATGTACTGAAATTTCGTTCTAGTGATTACTTCTTCTTATTCCTTTTCTGTCGCTACTAGCACGTGATCTTGAAATGATTAGTGGGCTCGGTATTTTAAAAATAGCGACAAGCCCATAAAACGAAATGCATTTTCCAAAACAATATTTGGATAAAAACTGAAGCATCGCTATTAAAATAGAAAAAGCTAGAGTCACCCTTGGCTCACTCTACCTGCGAATCGCTAGTGTGAAATAGACAAATTGGACAATTGTGAATTGTGATTCCCTGAGGAAATCTCATGCCTCTGTCGTAGAAAAAGAAGATGTTAGAGTCATATTCAAGGCTTATTCATTTGAATACTTTAATCAAAAAGATTGATGTCCCCTACCCAAGGTAAGGTGCCCATTTTATCAAACTTAGTTACGAAGAGTATACACAAATTATAAAATAAAATTTTAGATGAAAACTCAAATACTAGACGAAGGTTTTTATCCTCTGCACAAGATAAGGTCCATTTTTTAGTTACAAAGAGTGTTGTTATGAATAAAAATTAATAAATTAAATCTTAGACGCCAATTGAGATTCTTTCCAAAACAATATCACAGGAGAGAGGATTTATTTACCTATGATCCTGATCAAACCTTAACATAGGTATTGACATGAATAGGCCTCAATTTAGAGAGCGACACGTCCAACATTATAATTCCTACTTCTCGTTCAAATAATTGAAGTCTTCATTTGTGTTACTTGCGTTGTTTAAGGTGAACTATCGCGCTGTTATTTAAATCAAAGTTAACATGCCATGCCTATTATATA
This sequence comes from Melanostoma mellinum, assembly GCA_914767635.1. Taxonomy (NCBI): domain Eukaryota; kingdom Metazoa; phylum Arthropoda; class Insecta; order Diptera; family Syrphidae; genus Melanostoma; species Melanostoma mellinum. The sequence goes on from OU612058.1 coordinate 48,945,137, forward strand.
CATACATAGGGAGGCACAACATAATAGAGTGGGGAACCCTGAAACCCAGCTCATTTCTTACAACTATTCACCCCTATCATGAAATCCATTCGGAGAAATCCCCGAGTGAAAAATCACGATACGATTCCCGACAAAAAGCAATCACAAATTCCGAACGAATTCGAAAAAAGCATTGCCTGATTGAAAAAATGAGGGTCCATTTTTGAAGTCAGCTATCCTATGTTAAAATAAATACTCGAAGCAATAGAAACAAAAATCCCTAAACTTAAAAAAAAAAATCCCTTGACATTTCCCTAACACATTTTTTTCCGATTTTTGTTTTCTAGTAAAAATTTATTTATTTGCACTTTTTGTGCTCAGAATAAGCTATAATAGATCTTTATTATTGATCAAATCTTAAATGTTTTATGAAATAAACAATTTTACTGTCGTATATAATCAAATATTTTCTTCATCAAGTTATAAATTCCCAAAAGGGGATATTTGTTACGTGGTCCCTGAGTACTTTCCAATCTGTCAAACACAAATTCATTCACTTGTGTTTTTTAACAAACCATAAAATAATTTGTGAAATCCAAGTTTGTTTACAGATATAAAATTCAAGTGTTATTTTAGCTATCAGATAAAGTAATTTAACAATAATACGAGTACTATTTAAACACTCCATTTAAATTTAAATTAAATTTGGAAACGGGCATAACAAAGACAGTCTTTTGAAAAAATGTAATTTCTTTTGGAAATAATTCTATTCATTGATACATATGTGTTTCTGTTTATAATAACCGATGTTCTTAAAGGGTTAAAACAACAAACAAACAACAGGTTATATGAAATGTTATCCTGTAATCCAGGCGTCAAAAGGATATGCTAAACGCCTAAAAGACGAAGCTAATGACCACTGGGAGGGAATAAAAACAGAGTTGGATGTAATTTAATTTACGAGATAATTTTTGTTTTCATTGTTTTTTCTTAAGTAGAATTATATTTTGTAAAATTGTTCTATACAATGGATTTTACCTATGACTCTACGCTCTACGACAGAAGAAACTTGTCGTAGAAAAGGACGTCATATTTCCTTTTCATTCGGAATTCGTGATACCAAATTACGATTTTCGAAATTCGTTCCACTCCAAATGGATTATGTGATAGCAATATCGGGAAACTTTGACTTTTTTCGATTACGATGGAATCTGTCACGAAAGGCTAATCGAGAAAGAGCATTTCATGGTAATGAATTTACTACCGGAGGACTTGCCAATTATTGGCGAAAGACGATACCCGTGGAAAAACCTTTTGTAGTTTCTGTTGGCGTTTGAACCTCCTGCGTAACAGGCAGAGATGCTAAGTATTTCACCACTTTGCCTTATGCAATGGAATGAATGTTTCGCCACAATATTTCGATGCTGAGTCTAAGATATGAGTGCTTGAATAGTTTGGGATCTTGTACCTACTGCACTTGTACATCTGCTGTGCACCCTGGTTAGTTAAGTGGTTTTCCTTAATAACAGTATTTTATCCAGATGAGTCTCTTTGATGAATCTAAGAATCTGGAATATGTTTCGGGTTTATAGCTCATTTTCATCTATGTAAAAGTAGTATACACCCAGGCACTCTTTCCTATTGTGGTGTATGGTGTATGAGAGTCTCCGAGGAGGCAGTCCGGAGATTCTTCCTGTTTGTTACAGTCTTCGCCATTTGTATTTTGAGGTGTTCCTTTAGCCTACAATATTAAGGACATTGTTCTCTCCTCACTAAACGAGTGATTGAAAAACCAACGTGAATTTTTTCTTGTGAAAGAGAACTTTTGTCAATAGTCCTTGCGTTCGAAGTGCTTGTGTAATAACCTTGCGAAAGGCAATGCCTGTTGCAAATCTTCTTAAGTATTACTGGGGGCTCCGGCTTCAAATATCTGGGCTATCTCATAGTCTTTACGTTTTTAGGTACATGTCACTTCGTTATAAACAATTTTACGTAATTCCTACGTAAATTTGGTCGATTCAATCCTAGGTAAATTTGGTCCATTAATGAATTTCGCTGGAAACGACCGACAAAACATCATGACTCCATGAACACATCGACGACATGCAGAGAGGAATCGGGGGTATTAGTTCTTAGAGCTTTGTTCACCAAAGGAAACCATGCAATTAATTGCAATAGACAAGAAGCTATTCAAAAAAATTTTCTAATAAACTTCAAGACTCTCTTCTGATTGAAAAAGCAAATGCTTCCATTTCTCTCCAAGCGTATTCAAAAAAGCTGATTTTTTTTAAATTGCCAGAGAAATTTCAAAGAAACAGCAGAGGATTCCATAAATTTTTCGACAAATGAGATTTACCGAGAATCTTCATTCCGAGAATTTTCATTACAGAGAATATTGATTGACGAGAATCGACTACTTAAAGTTAAAATTCTGCGGAAATGTTCTTCTTTGTAGGATTATGAACATTTATCACTGACGAATTCTCTTTCAATATATTTACTAAAATATGTTCATCAAAAACGAACCCTTGCAACTGATAAACTCTCCTATTTGGCCTTAATTGAGTACGAAAAGTTAAACGTATCATCATTTAATACAATTGAACTGTACTGTATATGTACCTGTCTATACGTTCACATTTGCTTTTGCTCGTTGTGGTTGATCCAAACGATTCCCCCCAAAAAAACACAAAAAAATAAATCAATTCCGAAGTGATTGACTGCAAAAGAGGATTGGCAGATTCTCTCAACTAGGTCAACCATCAAAAGGTAAACTGTGATTATCTTACCCAAAGATAAAGAACTTTTTTCCCAAAAAAACCCACCCAAGTCACAGATACTCGTAGATAGCAATAAAAAACAGAGACAAAACTCCATCCAAATTGAATGTTCTTAAGACTGAATGAGACCCACTCGGACGTGAAATGAAATAATTGCCTCAGAGACTTATGCTATTACCAAAGCAATGACAATTCTCTCCTTTTGCTTTGGGGACAAGTTAGAAGATCCTCTTCTATGACATTAAACACCAATACAAATACAAAAAAAAAAACAGAAAAAGAAAGAAGGTGAACATACATTCGTGTAGTATTGAATATACACACACAAGCACACGACATCAATTAAAAGAAAATTAGATAAGCACACCAAAAATCCGGAAAAAAGATTTCTCTCCTAGACTGCCAAACTTAACACTTAATTGTGCGTGAAGAGAAGTGGAGTAGGTGAAGTACATATGTTTATAGCACAGGAAAATGAGAATTTATCATTTGTTTTATACATGAGTGCAATTTAAATTAAAGGAAACATTTAATATTACAACAACGAAAAAATTATAATTAATAGTCGACATTAAACACAACAATGGGTAAAATAAAACTAAAAAAAATAAATAAATAAATAAACGATGTAACTTTTCGTTAATCGAATTGTGATTACAAATTTCGAGAAAAAGTGAACTGATTAAAACGGACACAGGGTATGTGAATGTGAACACATACAAACACATACACACGCACACATACTTAATGGACAAGGGTGATTTTTGGTTCAAATGCAACACGTTGTAATGGGAGCAATTAAATAATAAATTATAATGACATGATCAAATATAGAATGAGTGCTGGTTGAAATTTTTTTTAAGGGTGGGTACATACCTGTGATTGGGGTGGTCCTTGTATCGATGGATTTGTATCCAGTGTATGCTTTGATATGACCACAGTTGTAGTTTTTTGGATTTTGTCTTCATGATGTTCAGAAGGTGACTTTGGAGGAACATTATCGGCTAAGGCTAAAACTTCAGCTGCTCTAACTATATCTAGTACCTAAGGAGAACAGAAGAGAGAAGATGAAGTTTTAGTTAAATTTAAAGGCATTTTGAAATAATTTTAAGAATTAATGCAATGATTTATTAGAATCTACAACAAAAAAATGTGTGGGTGCAAGTCACACACGGTAGAAGTGAGACTATCCACACTCAGCAGTTAGTAGTGGGGACAACAGCAGCCGGCCACTCGAAAGTGAGTCACGCGCTAGCCTTGATCTCCACACTCAGCAGTTAGTATAGTGGAGACAGAAGCTGCAGGTGGCTCGAAATTGAGTCAGATGCTAGCCTTCCTCCCCAGACTCAGCAGTTGGTAGTGGGGAAATATGACGCAGCTACCAGCGTCACGAAACTGAATAACGCTCTGGTCTTTTAGGCTCAATCCGTGCCATAAGAAATTTTACCTTTACTATTTTATTTTTTATCTAGCGTGACACATTTTCGTCTTGCTTTAGGCTCAAACCGTGCCATAAGAAGTTTCAAAATTCAAAATTTCAAAAACTAAAACCAAAGGTGGGCACTTGAAGCCCAGGCCCACGATTCCATAACGTTTTAGACGACTATCGTCTAAATTTCAGTTAGTATCTTACAAACCTCAAAAATTACAAAAATTTTGTACGACGACAGTAAAACAACTATCCTTTAATCGACAAAAGTGGAGTTACATGAAATAATCTTTAAGCGATTCAATCGACGAAAAACGATTGAACGAAAATAGGCTAAATTGTTATAGAATCTGAGTCCAGTACATCTAAACAGACACCCGGCTGAGCTGCCATTCTGTTAGGAATAAGTTCAAACTCTTCGGTCTAAGGCGTATGTAATTCGTTAGACTGTTTTGAATATGTATAATCTTTTCTTCACATTGTCTGGCAATTAACCAAATTGTTCGATTTTAAAAAAATAAATAACATAGTTCAAGCAACTGATACTGTGTTAATTAGCAGAATGCAGAATTAGAAAAAAAAATAATTGAGTAGTCAAAAACAGCCCCGTTTACAAGAGTTTTGATATCAGATATTTCTTTTCTGCCTCTATTCTATAGTACATTAAACGCAAAGCATGGCTAGGAGAAGAGGATTGAATAACCAACTATAGTAAATAGGGCAACACAACGCAACTCAGTGATACCTGGGGCCCAGTGGTGCATTTCTCTCAACCATACCTTACGAAGAATGGAGGGACCTAAAAGGTTTTCCTATTTCGAACAGCTCTGTGTCTGGGATTCGAATTTCAAACTCCCACTTTAGAGGCAAGCATGCTGAACATTACGGAACATGCAAAACTGTACATTATTGATTGAATGAAGTCAATACCTTGCTTATACTCAAAATTGTAGAGAAGGAAAACGCGATTAGCGTGTTCTAGAGGAATGGTTATCTTCAATGTTCACTCTTTTCAATTGACGATTCATAGGTCGATTCACACGGTAGAACTTATTGGGCAGACTTCATTTGGCGGATGTCGGATGGTCAAATGTTCTGAGCGTTCCAATTTACGGATTTGGATTTTTTCTTTTTAAATTAATTTTAAGTCATAATAGATGTTTACATTGAAAAGATTGTGATATTTCTTACGGGCTCCATAATATACGTATATATAGAAATAAACAAGTCTCTCAGTTACTTCAAAGTTCGTATTACTTTCCCGAGAATTCAAATCTTCCGAGAGTAGTTATACGAACATTAACAAAGACCTCGAAAGCATCCATCGGTTCCCTTTAAAACACCGAGTTAAGTCGAGTTGAGCTCTGTTTGTCGTTAGATGGGGTACCGTCTGTACGCACAACTGCGTGCTGTCGTCATTTGCCATTTGTTCTGTTGTATCTCTTGTGGGTGTACCAGCCGACGCCGACGGTCTTTGTAACCATTGCTGAGGTATGTAATGATAACTCGTTTCGTTTCGTGTCGTTGGTAGTTACTAACATGGAAAGCACTTTCTCATTTAGCAGTCCGAAATGGGAAAAAATTTGAATGTCCCGGAATGAGTTGACACAAGTCACAAACATTACAAGGATACTACAAGAACCCCTCAATCCAAATAAGGATGCCCAACATGTTTCTTGAAAATGGAAACGAGAACATTAGAACGGTACAAAAATGGATGACAGCTCTCAAAACCAAAAGCAGTTGCCTTTTTCGACCAATGCTAGTTTCACACGATACAAACTTTTGTCTGCACAGACTTTTGTACAGACTTCAAAGTCCGAGTAAAAGAGTGCATCCCAACGAAAATTCTACACAGACTTTTCATTATGTCAAACTTGCTACCTTGGAATGTTCGAGTCTGACAGACTTTCATGCAGACTTCAGGCTTCAGGACTTTTCAAGTCTGCGCAGATTACTCATATATCACGTGCTGTTGTGTCACCAAAAAGTAGCAAAGTATTATTGAGATAATTTTCACGTTGTATCATTGGTATGAGAATTTTTTGTATAAAAATGGAATTCTTAATAAGTCATTTGGCATCACTGCACAGCAACGTCAGCCAAATTCTGGAGGATCAGGTTCTTTGAAGGCTCCAGATATTCTTCAACGACAACAGTAACATTCCAAATATGTAGTTTGGGTTCCAGAAGAAGCATTCCCCTCTTCATCGACTCCTGAAGCTACAAGGGAAAGCGGTAAGGAAGCTCCATAGCGACCAACCAACAGTTGAATGCTTTTTGGGCGTTGAGAAGGCACACAATAGCGTCTGGATAAACAAACATTTAACTTTTAACATAATAAATTTTTTTTTAAATTTTCTTCATTCCAGATACTTCTATGTTCAAGTAGACAAAACTATGTCATCAACCACACTTATCCGAAGCTAGAACCATTCCTGTATAGCATCTTCCCCTCCTACCAACCTTAACAAGAAAACTTTTGTTTACACTTCTCTTTACGGATGATTTCTTGACCTACGCACACTCACTGTTACCTGTGATCGCAGCTCATAGGGTTGAAAGAAGATCTTCGAGTGATACAAACGATGAGGAATCAAAATTATCTCAACAAAGTCCGAGCTAATTTACTTATTCGAAGGCCCACACAAGGTCGGAGACGTTCGCGTCAGCCATAAACAGCCACAACATCTGCATCAACCATCCTGACGGAACACAACATAGGTCAAAGAAGCAGGTCAAGTATTTAGGAGTACACTTTAACGAACTGATTTGTGTTAACCCGCACGTCACTGCAGTTGTTAGGAAAACTAACTATGCTAGGCTAACTATCAGATGATGCGCAAAAGAATTGGACTAAGACAATATCCAAGACTGGAATAGAAAAACTGACTGCGTTCAAGAGGAAGGTTCTACAAATCTGCACAGGACTGGGATACGACCACATACGCAAGAAAACCGTCAGCAACATAAGAAGCTAGGATCATGGTGCAATCTGGAAGACGTCTATTGAAAAACATGGCCAACCAACCAAATCCTTTAGTAATAGCTGAAGAAGACAGTTACCCGGAACCGAGATACATCGATGCTATGACCCTAATGAACGACGACACAATCGTCAACCATGACCTTCAATGTTGAGGCAGCGTCATTCAACCCACCGTGAAAATCTCCCCTCCCCTCATCCTCTCCAACATGTAATTAAGTAACGTATGACTACAGTATTATTAAGTAGTTACATTTGTCGGAATCACAATTGACATTGCGGGCAGGGTAGTTTGGTTGTTTGTTTTAGTTTGAGTTTATCATATTATCCCCCCACCAGTGGTAAGGTCTTAATAGCACGTCATTTAAAATGCCTGAAATGCGATTTCCCTGGGGATCTACGAGCCTCGCCTTTTTGCACCACCCTTTAAACTTATTTATTTACGATAATAAATATCCTTTCTCAATCAACAAAAAGGCATGTATGCCTGTTACGTAAGATTTGAGGTGCGGTGTTTGAATCTCATAAACATCAAAAAAAATTTTAACGGTTCCATTTGTGACGAGTTCACAAAGTCTCCGAAGAGATACTGCCATGAAAAGCGCTTTCAAGCTTGGCAGTTCGAAATAGGCATATAATACAATTGAAAGTCCTTGCAAAGCGTTACGCCCCGTTTTTCTTTAATTTCGTCCAACAAGTTTGACACGCTCGGTGGCCTTTTGAACATTTGTCGTTCAGGAAAAGGTTTATCCCAAAAGCTGTAAACCGCCCATATAGTTGTTTTGGCAGGAACCGTTTAGCATAAGCGTTGAATATGAACAAATACGTTTTTTTGCTACAAATTTTTTTCTTTTCACACTGAAAACTTAACATGTTTTAGAGTAACTCAGCTTCTTTCGCGTTCGACTTTAGTGTACTTAAAACTAAAGTCGGCAGGAACCGTTTAGCATAAGCGTTGAATATGAACAAATACGTTTTTTTGGTACAAATTTTTTTCGCGTTCGACTTTAGTGTACTTAAAACTACATATCATTCAACAAAAACTATGAAGAAGGGACGAATGAAGAAAAAGATTGTAGATTCCGAACACAAACAAGGGCATGGGGTCAACCAATCTAAGGAAACAACTTAATAGCTGCTATCAGATAATTCTTATTACTCACCTTCTCTGGGGTGCTCTTTTCTTTCGTGCTAACCAATGACTGCTCAGAGTTAACCAAAGCTACAACATCTTGCGATGTTTGAGGAACTCCACTATTTACAACATTTTCTGAATGTAAATTGCTATGCAGCGGCACCTGTTCGTTATTCGTGTTCGTTTTTGTCGCAAAAACTTCGAAATCCTGTAAATTAGACTGTTAGAATGTTAATTTTAAAATGTTGTCTTTTTCTGTCGGTAGTAGAGAGGGGAAAGACAAACGAAAAACTTACTTGTCGCATACGGTCATCTTCATCTCGATCCAAACTCGATATACTTTGACTTAGTTCTGAGCCAGTTTCCGAAGTCCTTGATCCTTTTGAAAATTTAGAAAATTTCAATTTTGTCAGATTTTTGTTCATTGATAGTAATGAATATTAAATTGAATAAATAATTTAAATCGAATAACTTCCACACATACCACGTCCACTGCTTGTTGAATTTAATCCAGTACTCATGCCTCCAGCTGTACCAATGGAATGAATTAAACTCGATTTATCGTATCCTTTGCACACAACTAAGTGTATCTCATTGCCAGCTGTACGTAGAATGTTTACTGCATCCTGGTGTGCAGCACCAAGCAAGGAATTTCCATTAACTTCAAGAAGACGCATACCAACCTGGATAGTGGATAGAAAATAAAATCAATATAAACGAGAACTCTTGTCAGTATAGATTGGCTTTGGAGAGTGTGTGTGTAAGAGAAGAGAAGGTTGCAACTGCAATCCATTGCATATGGATGGAGCATTAAGTGAATTCCATTTCAATACGGTCTAACGCTTTCAATGTGCGATTATTGATTTGGAATAAGAAAAGAAATTAGATGTCCTTTGTTTAGCAGCTTTGTTTTGTTCAATGCTTAAGAATTGGGTTAAGTTATTCAAGAAAAAGGGTCACAAGTGAACCTCTGGTGCCATATGAGTGAAGTAATCCCATCATATCAGTTCTTCTCTGACACTCTGACAGCCAAAAGGACTCTTGTCTTATTAGTTTCTCTGGAAAATCGTTATGCAACCCCTTCGGACTGACCAAACCAATTTCACCCCGGACAATTGTTGAAACAAAAACTCAAAATTAAATAAAAACAACATTTTTTACCAAAGTCCTAAATAAACTTTCCAGAGAATAGACAAGAAAAAATCCCCATTTCTGTGAAAACACCCCCGTCTGAATGAACGAGTAACCCAATTAAACAGAAAAGGGCCACAACATGAAAGGAATCGTTGAAGACATTAAACACAGCCAGAGAGAGAGCTACACAAAGAGTTAAATAAATAATTCTGAAACTCACCTTAAGCCTTCCGTCACGTCTTGCAGCTCCTACTGAATTAATTTTGGATACGAATACACCCTCGTCTGTTGGATCAACCGGATTTCCACGCTGACCATTCAGGCCACCCTTAATGTGCATTCCCAGGCGTTCACCATCCGTTTTTTTGATAACAATTGTCTGTGATGAGAGAAAGTAAAGAAGAAAAAAAGGAACATAGAGTCAGGAAAGGACAACAGCAGAAAAAAAAATAAGCAAGAATTATATTATCCTTTGAAAAATGAGAAAAAGGATTTAATTTTATATTTTTTTTTTTACTCCTTCGACTTTGAATATTGTTCCTGTGTTTAGCATGTTTGAGATAATTATTGAGTTTTTTTCTTCCTGTTTCTATTTATTTTTTTGATTAGAGAGACTTAGAATAACTGTGCTATGAATGACGCAGGGTGAAAAGCAGGGGTTGTGTAATCAAGCCTTTCTACAAGTAAAATGTGTTAAAATTAAGGACGAGAAAGTTGAGTTCCTTTTTTGCAATTAAAGGTTTCTAATCAAATTGGACTTTGATTTTTTGCGATTCTTTGCTTTTTTGCGGCTCCCAATCGTCAACGGAAAGGAAATGTTTCCCTCCAGGCGCGTGGTTCTTCAAATCAACCGCTGATGAAAATCGGTTGGGTTATAAAAATTAACAGCGTATGTCCTTAATGAGACCAACTAATTTCAATTATGCCTAAAACAGAAATGACTTTGGAACAATTGGAAACAATATCAGTTAAGTGGCAGCATTAACAATCATTTCTTGAGCGAATTTCCTAACCTTGCTATGGAAGGTAATGGTCCAGTGCCACAAAACTGTTTGCAGTGTTGTACTCTGATTTTCAATGGTTTATATGCTATTGAATTATTTTAATGGAAGTTTATTGTAAATCGTTTTTGTGGAGGATAATAAGACTTCAGGAGCTCATCTTACTTTTTGCCGAAGACTGGGTGTTCTATCGTTCGCAAAGGCTCATTTGAAAGTCTGAAAAGCGATGCTGACAACGTCTTGACTGAATTTATTTGAGATGTGGTAAAAAAAACCAAACTAATCGTGTGCAAACTTATTAGTGCAGCGCTATCAGTGTAGTGATGTGAATTTGGCACAAATTATGAAGCTAAAGTAGTGATGAGTAGAAACAAACGTTTTGAAAAACGGTCAAGGTCTGAAGGCAAAGCACGATGTGATATAAATTCAGAAGCTGTAAAAAGAAAAAGCAAAGAAATGAGTAGAAATTCACATCAAGAACATTCTCCATATGCGTGTACCGAGAGTTTAAAGAAATTTCTGTTCCAGTTGCATTGCTATTCAAGAGCAATACAAAGCAGCTTTGACAAGAGAGGTAAGTTCAAATTAACCGCTCAAGGAAGGAGAAAGCCCAAGAATTTTCGTAAACTTCATTGACGATACTCAAGGATATTTTCTATTTGATGACGTCAAAATAATGCACAAGTGGCGGAACTATTGAATGAACTATTTGGGTTAGTTGGGTTTGCTCTCTTTTACGATCTTTGATAACCTGCTTAAGGTTAAGTAAAGGACACCAAAGTACATCGCTTACTGTTTGTTGACGCAGAAGTCTTCATAAACGAGGATCTGACATTCCTCCAACACGCCAAATGGCTTCGGCGTAGGTTAGAAAACAAATGAATACTTGAGCTGGCGTTTTAGAATCCACACTTATTATCTTTTCCAGTCAATGAAAAAATGCTTTTTGAGCGTAAAAAATTAAGTGTGCAGTTTGTGATGATGTGAAAACAGGGTTTAGACAAAATGAAGATGCTTCATATGACAGCAGGACCAACAAAGCTTGATAGTATTTGAGGGTCTATGAAATAACTCCCACGAAATAAGTCCCACTTTTAAAAACGAAATAAGTCCCACCAAAAATTGCTTAAAAAAATGAAATAACTCCCACGAAATAAGTCCCACTTTTGAAAACGAAATAAGTCCCACCAAAATGAAATGATTTAAAAATTTACTTGAAATGAAATAACTCCCACTCAAAATGAAATAACTCCCCCTTGAATAATATATTTCTTAAATGAATTAAGTCCCACTTTCATAAACGAAATAAGTCCCACTTTTTCATTGTTTAATGCGATTTCAAATAAGAAGTATTTGGCTCTTCGAAAAAAACACACGTCGAATAATATGAATAAATCAAAGCAGAGGAATAATAAAGAAAAATCGTATACAAGCAAGAAGAGCCATGAGAGATAAGGACAAAAAATTATGGTTGTCCCTCTTACGAAATATTGGACATTTCGTAAAAGGGACAACCATAACTTTTTGCATAAGAAAAATATAAATTTAGGGGTATGAAATAACTCCCACTTTACAAAACGAATTTATTCCCACTCAAAACGAAATAAGTCCCACTTAAAATAAAAACGTGTAACGAAATAAGTCCCACCAATTGACGAAATAAGTCCCACTTTTAAAAACGAAATAACTCCCACTTTCAAAATAGCAATTTTTGGTGGGACTTATTTCGTTTTCAAAAGTGGGACTTATTTCGTGGGAGTTATTTCATAGACCCAGTATTTGATGTACCAAGGTCTGTAGAAGCATTCAAGTTAATGTTCTGAGACGAAAATAGAGGCATAACAGAAATACAAAGAGATCAGAAAATAGTTGGCATCACACATGAAATGATTCAAAAGGGATAGGTTTATCGAATCTTGATGATGTCAACAAGGAACACCGTACATGGTGACTATCCCAGTCAAAAGAAAAATTAAGGAGCGGGATTTATTTGCCCGAAAATCAGGAGTGTTTTTTAGACGTGTTTTTCAGTCCGGCAATATCCCGACTAGAAATTTTCTTCTGAGACCTATTGCGGCCTTAATTTTGTGATCCCATTAGGCGAGGAAAAAAAATTTTGCTTTGCGAAGTACGAAATTGGAACCTTAGATGTTTAACTTAACTACCTGCACCCTAACCAACTACGCCCGCCGTGTAGCATTTTGAAATTTTAACTTCAAAAGTTTTAAGTTAAAATACAAAAAAAAAAATTCACACACCATTTACAATTCAATAATTGGGGCTTCCCACTCCGATCCCAATTGAGAAAAATTAACTAAAAATTTACTGTAGAGTTTCCTGATTGGGATTTTATTGGATGTTCCCTTTTGGGACCCAATTTGACCCAGATATATACGCTGGGTAATCCCCAAGTCATTTCTAGTCGGGATTTTTTGAAGTTGGTCTTTTCGGCAGTTTTCAATTTGATTTGAGCTCAGTTTAGTTTGCCGTTTAAAAGAATTGAATCCGCATGACCACTGGGTCTGAGTACGTTCAGTAAATTGTCTCGAAACGAATATTTCACAATTTCGAGTTTTAAACTTGTTAATTTCCTCTAAGATTCGGCGATTTAACACCGCTGGACCATTTTTCTTGGAGTTATGTTAAGTACGCAAATAAGCCCAAGACGATTTACGCCTTAGAAGAGAATATTTGACCTGACGGACGACCCCAAATACAAAAATTGGTCGAAAATTGGGACTTTCGGTTGGAATTTATTCGAAACCGAAATCAACCCTTATCTTTATAATAAAGCTGAATTCTAGGCCATAATATAAAATTTTAGGAGTTTAATTTCTTGAAAACCACTCAAAAATCCCTCTACATAATTGTGCAGTGGTGCCGAGAGCGATGGTTAGCATCTGAAAAAACATTCAATTACTCTTCCAATTTGACTTTTGGATATATTTGGAAAGTCTTTGGAATCGGCAATTTGTATGTCATCTCAATGCTACCTAGGTTAGGTTAAAAATGGCTGTCAGGAAAACAAACTGACACACTTCCAATATTAGGTCCATTGTGATACCATAGTTATTATGCGAGGGAGTACCTCGCTTAACAAAACCATTTGGAGCTTTTAATAAAGCGAAGGATATGCAGGGGATCTGTGTGTGCCAGATCGCTTGGATCATCAAGAAAATATTTTCCTAGATGCCGCTTTCTTTTAAAAGAGAGTGCCGGACATGAGCAGAGGAGGTGTGGGATTGTCTCCTCCTCCTCCTCATCTAAGCAACTTCTGCAGAAGTCATTTGAGGGAACGCCAAGTCTTATGGCGTGTCTTCCTATCAGACAATGTCCGGTGATGACATTGATTACGGAGCTAATTTGCAATCTGGCAATTGATAACAAATGTCTTGTGCGTTTTGGATCTAGACCTGGCCATATCCGTTTTGTTGCCGCGCACGTGGTGATATTGTACCACCTATGATTTGTTCTATCCATAGCCTCTAGCTTTAGCATAAGTTTACATGTAGCGATTGGTATACCAATATTAAACCTGCTGGTTGAGATCGGTAGAACGGTTCCTTCTCTGGCGAGTTCATCGGCTTTGCAGTTACCCACGATATCTCTGTGCCCCGGCACCCAAAAAAGGTGAATATTGAACTGTTCAGCCATCTCCCTAAGAGATAGGCGACAGTTAAGGGCGGTTACTGAGTTTGTAGAAACAGCGCCGAGTGATTTGAGGGCTGCTTGACTATCTGAGAAAATCCGGATATTCGTTGAGGATATCACGTTTTCTCTTAGCCATGATAGGACCTCTTTGATCGCCAGAATTTCCGCTTGGAACACGCTACAATGGTTTGGAAGGCGGAACGAGAGACTTACGTTAAGTCGGTTTGAGTACACCCCACAGCCTACCCCTTCTTCGGTTTTTGAACCATCTGCATAGAAATGAATTGAATCATCTCTCAAAAATTAGTTCTCGGTGGGATTGAGACTTGGAACTTATTATCAAAAACCAATTGGGGGATGGTGTAGTCGGAGTGACAGGGGATTGATCCGAATAAATTCAGGATTGTAACGTGACCGATGTTGTTTTCGGTCCATCATACGAGTGGCTGCACTGGCGGCCATTTGTTTTCTGAAAATATCTCTGGTGGTGTGAGGTTAAGGAGTGTATTTAGTGCAGCTGAGGGTGTTGATCTCAGTGCTCCGCTTATACACAGACAGGCTGTTCGTTGGACCTTGCTTAAATTGTCGCAGTAGGTCCTTTTATCCAGAGCGGTCCACCATACCACTACTCCGTATGTGAGTATTGGTCTGATGACTGCGGTGTAGAGCCAGTGGGTGATTTGGGGGGAGAAGCCCCATTTAGTGCCAATGGCTTTTTTGCAGGAAAACAGGGCTACGGTTGATTTCCTGATTCTTTCCTCTATATTGGCTTTCCAGTTAAGCTTTTTGTCTAGGATAATACCTAGATATTTGGCTTCGTTTGAAAGTGCTACCTAACAAGATATGGTTTAGAGAAATGCGCTTATCAACGGGACTCTCCAAGCTTTGTGTTACCATTCTAATTATTTGTTTAATAGTATTTCAATAAATTGACTAAAACCTAAATGAATGTTATTTCCGAATAGTCACAACAATCGCCCAGCCTGACCCTGAAGAGGACGAATCTTCCTTAGCTTCTAATAAGCGCCCAATTGAACTAATGTCCTTTCATTCAAAGAACGATTAGACTTCAAAGAAAATAGGTCAAATGGTGATTCCACGGCATATCTCACCGTGGCATCAATTTTAACACTGTATTGGGGAAAATAAGATTATTGCTCTTTATATTTTTTTTTTGTATAGAGTTTGGCATCTTAGTTCTAGTACTGATTAGTTGGCCTTTAATCTCCCATAAAAATACGAAGTTTCACTTTGCTAGACGACAACCGTCATCAAAAAGAAAGGGAGCCAAAGCAGCAGAAGGTATTCTTCTCGGCTTTTCGGTTGGTTTAGCAGCAATCATACTAACGGAAAGGTGATCTGGCCACACTTCGTAAGGAGTAATATCCACCAAATGCTTAAAAACACAAGACTTTTTTCATGTTTTTTTTTTAAAGAACTTTAAAAAACGGTTCACGGCAATCGCCCCCTTTTTTTCGACAGAAAAAATCGACTTTAATTGTTTATAACTTTTTTTCTGTTATTCAATCGCTCGTTTGTACTTCACTAGATAATTTAATGAAGAAGATACAGTTAAAATTTCAAGTCAATCGAATATAAACTTTTTCAGTTCTACTGCTCGCCGATTTTTGAAACATGGTTTTGAGAAAAACGCGTTTAAAGTTTCTCTCTAAATTTTTCTTTCTTCACTTTCATTAACTGCATTGCGAATTTTTTGACTACACTTGTGATTCGCTCAAGGGCAAGAATAGGACCCTTAATCAAGTTTATAGCAATAGAAATTCGTTCAAAAAATATATCCTTTCCAACCCAAAATGATACGAATATGACAAGCTTAGAGGATTTCAACGAACGAACGATGATTAACCCTTATTACGAATAGCATTTTTATAAAACGCTAATAAGATGACTTATATCTAGGTGCCACAATTGCCGTTTAAATAAAACAACTTTTGAGGGAATAAGGGTGAATGAACAGAAGGATTCCGAAACATGTTGAACTTTATCAACCAAACTTGTACCGAAACTCTTGAATTGACGCAATACTTTTGGATAAAAAACCGAAGTCTCTGCCGATATACCCATTCATTCATCGTTTGCGGCTAGCAAAATTTAGTAAGAAAGCGATCGAAATTTCATAGAAATGAACGATATACAGAGTTTTCTACTCGATTCCGGTCGCTTCCAATGAATGCTTTATGCGAATTAATTGCATGTTTAATGTATGAGAAAGGCTCTAGCAGCGTGACAGCTTCCACCAGATTTATCCACTTTGCAAGGAAAATCAACATCCAGATTCCTCTTTGTCAGTCATCTCAAGAGCAAGGCTTAGAGCCATATACAGACAGCCACAGGTTCAACTTATTAGTATAGCGACACCCGCAACAACTTATGACTTTTCCACACTTGTGCATGCAGATCGTACACGCCGAATATTCTTCTCCAAGGCACTGGGCTTATCTGCGTCTACAAGCAACTTCACATAAACCAATAAAAATTGTGTAAAATCACCCGATCTTGAAACTTCAAAATTCGAAGTTGTGCAAAAATCGGTGTCATCAGCGAATTTGTTTTAAAAGAATTTATCGAACGTACGCAGTGCTCAGTGATCGTATGGGTTTAATTATTCAACGATGAAATGGAAAACCAATCTGAGCATAACTCAGCTGTTAAAACTTCAAAAAACGTACACGTTACCAAATTGAAAACCACACGTCGAAAAAACACGCTTTAGAGCTGAATATGAGTTTCATTGAGACGAAAATACTTCATTTATCTTCTCCAGCTATATTTGGTGTGGTTCCTTTCTCTTTTTTCTTCTCTTATCTTTCGAGACCTCGAAGGGATCTTAGCTCTCCCACTTAAGTGCTTCACACTAGTGATCCGCTCGTGGGGTACGCCTTAAAAATTTGGTGTGGTTGCTTAAGAACATATTCAAATTTCCAGAATCGAAAGCTTTTACCGCTTGCCTTCCGTTTGTATCTAGATGGTGTCTTGGGATAATGTTTTTACTCCACCGCTCTTCCAAAATCAAATTAATTGCGCCGAAGGTTATACGTTCGGATATAAATACTCGACATATTCGTCCATTTCATTTATCCACCCTTCATTCATCAACCACTAGGCCTCGAAAACACCTACTTACTGACCCATTAGTGCAATATTGCTGGCTTTTACGATCTCATATAACCGAAAAACGAACTACAGATATTCCATCTGGCAATCAGCATCTCACCTCAAAACTTGACATCCAACACGCCAAAAGTCATTGCAACAATAAAGTCATTCTGTACTTGCATATGGCTTTTACCTTCTTTACAACCTGTATTCAGCAATACCCAGAACCTTCACTTAAACCAAGGACCTGAGGAACGCAACGCAAAGAATAATACCAAAGTAATATACTCATAAGTAGGCACTTGCTGCACCGCAACGTTCGTACAAATTGCTCAAGTAGTCTACCATCAAGGATGTCCCGAGAGCTCTTAGATAAGTTCACAACTTTTTCCTGCTTCTCATTTTACTGCAACCGCAAATAATTATTTTACAAAAACAAAAAAAACTTTTCAAGAAACACACTTTCTTCTCAAGTTCCTCAATTGTACTTAAATGGGGGTAAAAAATGAAGAAAAAACGTCTAACCAGCTTCTTTCATACTGCGACCAAAAAAAAAAAGTTTAAATTAAAACAAACAAAAAAAAAAACAATTTGCATATAAGTTGGTCGTCTTTTAAAATGTTGAGTAAATTATTTCATCTTTAAAAAAAACTCTGAAAGCAATGAATGCAATTTTGTCTTACCTCAGTTGGTACAATATTTACTTGGAAATGCTTGCAATTATTAGAAGCAATAAAGTAAGAAAAAACAAATATACAATTTTGATTAAGCATTAGATGGAAGATGGATTAAAATACTAGCAGGTATTACTAGTGTTTTATCCTAAGGACATGCATACTAAAATGTACTGAGAAAATGAAATCAACTTAGAGTAGAGTTTTTTTCGTTAGAAATTTACCTGGAATCCGACTGGCAATGGGTCGTGTTGAATGAAAAGTGAAATCTCATCACCGGGTTGAAGCAATTCCATAACAGCCTCCTGATGAGTGGCACGGGATACATCAACTCCGTTCACCTTCAATATTCTATCCCCCATTCGCAGTTTGCCACATTTTGCGGCAATGCCTTCTGGTACAATCTGAAAATGAGAAATCGTTTAGGTTTAGAATGAGGTTTCTTGTTATTGCGAAAATAATTTTAATTTTCTTTTTCAGTTCTTTTCAAAGGAATTAGCAAGCCACGAGGACTTTTGTAATTGGTTTTTGTGAAATTATTGTGAAAAGAGGTTAGGAGAGATTATTTTTTAAATCGTTTTTTCCTTATTCCTCCAAGGACATGAAGATTATTATTTGTTAGATGTGGGAATGTTATAAGAAAAAGATTTGGTTCAGAAAGCACTGAATTTGCGGTGCAATTCATGTGCTACACATTCAGTGTGATTCGTATCAGATGTGGCAAAATATATATTAATATTTAAACAGGAACCTGCAAAATGACGCTGGGGTAAGATGCCTTCCAGCAAAATGGGATATTTTCTACGGATGCGGAAAAAGGAATTAGACAAACAAGAGCCAATCGTACAACAATAATATTGTGAAAGAAGCGAGGAACTCATCTCGAATACGCATTTATCTTAGCAACTTCGTGGCCTTAAAAGCGGTGAACACAACATTTCCTCACCAAAAACTTGTTAAGAGATAAAGAGACAAGCCAATGCTTGACTACTAAGGGTCTTAAAAGGACACCAGCATCAAACTAAACAAATTTGGTGGTGAAGAGAGAAGCCTTTCTCCCCTAAAGTGGATTAGGGAAGCTGCAGGAAAGAAGTGTAAGTAAAAAGCGAACAAACGTTTTCGTGTGTGCGAACGATTTGCAATGTCTTTCCTATTGAAAAACGTTTGATCGCTTTCGTTTCGCATTTTATAGAATCTGGCTCCAGATCCCTAAATAGCTTGCTCATCCTCTTTCACCCCGGGGATCATAATGGATCCTTAAGATCGCAATTTTTGCCGCTTGAGGCTTCAACAAGCAACCTAATCTACCTCAAAAAATAAAGTTGAGCAAAACTACTTGTCGAAAGCTGAAAAAATTGTCAAAGCTGGCTGCTGATGGAAGCCAAGCTTTTCAAGAAATACGTAAATAATTTAAATAAAAAACAACCATCTTCACAATAGCTGCTCAAAAAAAAAAGGAATATTCAGAACATTGATTTGTCGAATGAAAATTCACGATACTCGAGAATAGATTCGAGGATAGATGACGACAAGATGCTATAAAGGTGACAGTATAGTGATGATCCAGAATACTTTAGCGGAAATACCAGACATCATAGTCGAAGAAGTTAAGGCAAAAGACTAGATGAGGTATTAATTTTGCAAAAATATGGGATTGCTTACTGATCTCATTTCAAGCTTTTTTTTAAAAAATAGACAGACCACCTAAGCAATAGAGGGGAGGGGATAGTGAGGTGACCGTCTACTTCCGTATAAAGGAAAGGGAGGTACACGAAGTTGCGATAGCTTCCGTTCGATCACGATGATGTTTCCATTTTAAAGATAATTGAATAGATGTTGTGTAGCCGACGGCGAAAAATAATGTAGCTATCAGATAACCAATGCGGATTTGTCGCGGACAAATCAACAATTGATGCAATAAAAATTATCAGAAACTTAATGGAAAAACATCTTGATTCCTCAAAGGATTTGCGTTTTGAGGTGGTTGACTTTGAAGAGGCATTCGATCAACAACCACAAGATCTGATATGGGTGGCCCTCAGACAACGAGAAGTTCCAGAGAACTGTATGCGGAAGATCGAAGATATGAATAGGCGAGGGGTGACTAAGGTAAGATTTCCAGCTGAAGTCGCAAAAGAATTTCAAGTAACAACAGATGAAAAGCAAGGTAGCGCCCTGAGTCCTTTGCTTTTTATTACTACCTGCTGTGAGATAGAGTACTGAACATTAAAGTACGTAAATTACTTTTTGCCATCGAAATCGAGGATGCTGCAATAAAATCTTGGAGTATGGACAAAGGTTTCAGACTGAGTACTTGCTAGCCCATTTTCTGATCCAGACTTGCCTACTTTAAACACTTATTTAAATGAAAATAGGCTCGCCAAAGGTTAAATCATATCAAAATTTAAAGTTTTTTTTTATAACTAACGCGCACATCAATACTCTTATATTGTTATAGAACACAGTGCGAGCATTTAGGAAAATAGGAGAGGATATAATAGGAGACACCGATGCACATTACTTTTGAACCTTTGTGAATCGTAATGCAGGGGAAATACAGAGCCAGGGAAAGCATTCTACATTCGGGTGAATCTATATGAATCTCTATACTTGACTGTACGCCCGAAGTTGGGCTCAAGGTAAAACTGATGAGCATTCCTAGCGAGGCGGGTGTTGCGGCTAAATTGTTTCAGGGGAGGAATGCAACTGGCTATTTCACTAGAGCATTGTTTGTGAAAAAAGCGATAAAAAAGAGAGAGATAGGTCACGTATCGACGATGTTCAAGAGAATCAATCGATTCTACGATTGAACTATCACCTATAAATTTTAACGCTTTATTTTGTACCCTATCGAGCAAGTGCAAAGATGTTTGAGGAGCACCTGACCAGATATGGCAATTATACTCCAGTTTTGGGCGGATGAAGGCCTCATAAATTGTAGCCAGATCAGAAGAATGCCTAAGAATTTAGCACCGTTTTTGGCAACTTCAAATATGTGGTCGTTCCAACGAAGATCATCACATACCAAGTACTGACAGCTTTTCGGTTTCTTCGATGCAGGTACCATTCATGGATAATGGCAATGGGGGAATGTTAAGCTTCAACGACAAGAGACAGCATTGAGTTTTCGAAGCATTGAAATCTTCTCGGTTTTTAAGACCCCATGTATCAATGCTGTCAAGGTCAGTATTCAATGAGCTTATCATACGCAACCGTTCCATTTCCACATCCGAAAAGCAGGGACGTGAATTTGGAAACGAATATGAAAAGCTGAGGGTCGAGTCGTTAGCAAAACAGTTAAGTGGATTAGAAATTTCAGAAAGGAGATTATTTATGAAAATGAGGAAGAGAGTCGGAGACAAAACGGAGCCCTGGGGCACACCAGCGTTTATAAAGTGGGTATCAGGCTTGAACCCATCCAATACAACTTGTATTGAACGGTCGGAAAGGTAGTTTCTAATCCAACGAAGAAGAGACTCATCGATACCAAAAGCACGCATTTTCGACAAAAGAGTCTGATGCCAAACTCTTTAGAAATAACAAGCGCAATAACCTTACTTTCTCCAAAACAATGTAAAGATTTTTTCCATTTTTCGGTGAGATATGCCATCAAATCACCAGTGGACCGTTTGCTACGAAAGCCGTACTGACGGTCATTTAGAAACTTTCTAAAAGATATTTCATAACTTGACGGTTTATCAACGTTTCAATTGACCTTGGAAAGAAGGGACGTTAGTGCAATTGGACGGTAATTGGAAGGGGAGGAAGATTCGCCTTTTTTAGGGACCGGCTGGACAAATGCAGTTTTCCATCTGCTCTGAAAAATCCCAGCAGAATAGGAAAGATGGAAAAGTCTACGCAGTGGTAGAAGAACACCCCTATAGAATAACGGCGGGGATACCATCTGCACCAGCGGATTTGTGTATATTGAGATCTTTGAGAACTCTCGCAACCGAGCGAGTTCGAAAAAATATCTGCTTCCAGAATTTGCAGACTCGAGCTCAGGTGGAGCCAATATGCTATCAGGAAGTGTTGAGTTAGCAGCAAATTGAGCTGCTAGCAAATTGGTTTTATCGATGGAACTGACATACGGAGAATCATCGGCCTTTAAAGTGTAACCACTTTCTAGGAACTTCTTTTGAACATTTTTGGTAAAATTATGAGATTAAGAACATAACATTTGGGGGTGCCGCTACTGGACTTATTTCAAATAATTGTTTTTCACTATTAGAATGCTTCGTTTACCCCGAGTAGCATAGGCTTTATTTCATCCCTATACATGTAGTTGTGCGCAAATAGAAAACATTGCCATTGCCAACATGATGGTTAGCTGGAATTTCTAAGGCCATTGGACCGATTTGAAACAATTCTTCACAATTAGAATGCTACATTATGCCTGGATAACATGGATTTTACTCCATGCCCCTATTTCTTCCGAGAACAGATACTCAAAAATCACTGGATCGAGTTCAAAAATTCTTTCAACATAAGAATGCCAAATTATCCCTCAGAAACACAGATTTTATTTTATCTTCGTATTCTATGGGAACGAAAACCGAAACTTTGAAACTACTGAACCAATTTTGATTAGGATTCTTCATTATCCCTGTTAAGCTTAGAATACATTTTATCGCTGTATATGCGAACGGGTGATTTAAAAAAAAATATTTCACAATTTTAACGCTACAATTTTGTACCAATTTATCATTCTTTTTACAGACCAAGATAGAGTTGTGGCATGGATGAAATATTGAGCGCTTTTGGTTGTGTTATGTCAAAGTATAACTTCTAACGTCCCTACATAATACACACAACCATTTTAATCAAAAGAAAGTTAATGTGTTCGTTTAGTTCGTTAAGGTATACCTAAGCCATTTAAGAAAACCGATTTAACGTACTTATAACAATTAAACAGACAGCTCAATCCAACAATTAAATGCAATCAAGCCTTACAGTGATTTCGAAAGAACTTATTAATAATGGACACGAACTGATTCGTGAATAGTTAATATTTGAAAAAAAAAAACTGCTGTCTAAGGGGATATAATAGGCTTTGTATTGATTGTGTGATTAAGCACTTGGAAAACCTATCACTCTATTGACTACTAAAGGAAAAACTTGACATAAAATATATTTTTTGTAATTTGTAGAACATGAGGTTCATAGAAATGAACCCGAAAAGCAAAAACTTAATTAAAAAAGTGAGTTTTGATACCGTTCATTCGTAGACTTAATTTTTAGTTAATGATTTCACGATTAAATTATATTATTACTGGGAAAACCCAGCAATCCGGTTCAAATAAGGAGTTTTTTAAAATTCTACATCTTTTTTCTTTTTTACTTTAAAGCCAATCACCCCTTTTATAAATTGTCGTAACAATTTCGAACTGCGAAAAAAAGAGACTAAAAACTTCTTCATAATGAATGTGTCTACCCATGACGTAATGGTTAGCAATGCTTACTTAGCATGTCTGCCTGTTAACCGGTTGATTCGTGGTTCGAATCCCAACAGAAAACAAAAATATGTTCATCGCCCTTCGCTTCATAAAAAAATTACAAATTCTCCAATAGTAAATGCATTGCTATGAAAAGCCCGTTCTCAATAAGCCGTTCGGAATCGGCACAAAATTGTAGGTCACCTCCACAGACTCACAAGGCTCGGTTGTGAGAAATGTTCTAGTCCCCGAAGGTTCGCACTCTGTTGCGCCACCCTATGTTTAGAGTTATTAAGAACTTTTGAACGTTTTTATCAATTTTAATTTTGTGGCAATGACCTCACCTCTCACTCACTTCAGCCAGGAACAAGCCCATCCCCTACCCAGCGTCTCCTGGCAATCTTTTAGACAGTAAATCGTTTACTTCGACGCTATTGCTCTTTAACAATCAATGGGGAAGATCTCTAAATGGAAGGCTATGATTCCATCATTGACCTTATCGCCAATGCATTCAATTTGTCGTTTCACTGTTTTCAAAATGGTTGAAAGAGAAATTGTTATAATATCTAGGCTTATGAGTCAAATTCTGTTTTTTTTTTCTTTTTTCTGTCCCTTTTTAAAAAAATGTTGGATTAATTTTACTGTGTGGATCAAACGTAACTTTTTTTCTGTTGAAACTCATACTCAAATTTGACAATCGCAGAAATGAAACGCCCACACTCATTTTTAATTGCCTAATTACTGAAATGACCATTTCCATTGCCCTTGGCTTAGTTATTGACAGTGGATACGGGTCATTCTATATAATCTCTCATCAAAACCGTTATTCTGCTTTCAGTTAATTTTAATCACATTTTCATTGATGAACCATCTGGTCAGAGAGATCTGGTTTCAAAGTCGAAAAGGGGAATTAATTTCAAAAACCGAATTCCCACTTTATTGTTTTGTGTCAAAAGCTTTCATATTCACCATTTATTTCTTAGTATTTAATGCTTTACAACTGTTACAGTTGAATTCCTTGCAATCCATGAACACTATAAGCGCATCGCCCTTTGTTTGGGCATTGCTTTTGTGTGTCTTTGTTGATTTTATTCAAGATGCATATAGGGTGGGCCTTGTATAGTGGTCTCTTTTTAAATCAAAGTTTATTTTGACACTAACATGTGTTTCAAACCGGACATATTTTGACAGAAAGTCAGTATCGTACCTACCCGGAATGAAATGATTCGCTTAATAATCTAATAACGTTTGAAAAATGAAAATTTTTTGCCAAAGTGAGCACTTTTTAGCCAAAACAACGTTGGAAAAAATTAAGTATTTTGAAAAGAAGTTTTGGTCGAAATAAAGTACCCACTGCAACTAGCCGCTTTGGAGCTTCGTAACCGTTTAAAGCCGATGCGAAACCAACTACCCTAAACCATTCAAGCACTTGAGGAAAGCATCATTCAAGCCATTTCTTGGACTGGATTCTGTTTCTTTTATCGTCTATCGTCGTTTATATCGTCAAAACAATGTTTCATGCAACTTCGCTTTCAGTGATTGAAGGATAGCTATTTTACTTTTGCCTTATAACGTAATGATCGTAACGATTTTTTTTTTACTATCAGGAATTTAGACGATAGTCGTATAAAAAGTTACGGAATCCAGGCCGTAAACTTCAACCAAGCTCTTGGGCAGAACATGAATAGACTGACGCCTGAACAACGCTTCTGAATTGTGCAAATTTATTTTGAAAATCATAGCCTTCGATCCCGATTGTCAATAAAAACGAATTTTGTTTAACGATAAAACTCACTTTTGGTTGAATGGATACCTGAATAAACAAAACTGCCGAATTTGAAGTAATGATATTCCTCAAGTGTATGTTGAGACACCGTTACATCCAGAAAAACTGACTGCGTGGTGTGCTTTATGGGCTGGTGGAATAATTGGTCTGTAATTCTTTAAAAACGATGCTGGCCAGAACGTTACAGTCAATGGTGACCGCTATAGAGCAATGATTATTGACTTTTTCGTTCATCGATTGAACAACCATGATGTGCAGGAGTTGTGGTTTCAACAAAACGGCGCCGGCGCAACATGTCGCACAGCTCGTGCCAAAATTGATTTATTGAAGGAAAAATTTGGTGACCGCATAGTTTCAAGTTTCGGACCGTGAATTGGCCTCCAGGATCGTGCGATTTAACGCTGCTTGACTGTTTTCTGTGAGGATATGTGAAGTCGCTAGTCTACGCCGATAAGACCGAAGCGATTGACCACTTGGATGACAATATTCGGCGCATTATTGCCGATATACGGCCACAAATGTTGGAAAAAGTCATCGAAAATTAGACCTCCAGATTAGACTACGCCCAAAGCAGCCGTGGCGGTCATATGCCAGAAATCATATTTAAATTATAATGCCAGAAGATTGTCTACTTCGTCTTTGTTTTATTTCATTTCAAAGTTCTAGACCTCTAAAAAAACACCCTTTGCATGAGAAAAAAATAAACCTGTATTAAAAAAAAAAATACTTGCATTTGGCCCACCCTGTACATAGATATTCATTTATAAATGTTTATTCAAAATATTCCTCGAAATTTATTTCATTTAACTTTACCCTTTCAAAAATAGTTTCTGTGAACACAAAATGAAAACTAAACTGCTTTATCTCTGACTCTATTTATTTTTTTTTTTACTTTTTTTTTTTGTCCCAGAAAAAGCCAACCTGACCTATTCACAGACTTAAATTTCTATTCAACATTTAATTTGAAACGAATTCATAATTTCAACATCTGCTTCCGGCCAAGGAATACCCAAGCGATTCATTTAAAATCTTTTGAAACTATAATTTTAGTCAGTTTTGTGTATGTTTTTAAGTGGAATACATATTTTGAAATTGTTTTTGTGGCGGGTTGTGGTGGTACACCAACAACCTTAACACACATAAGACTCTGCAGATTTGCTGTGGGTTGGGAGAAGTTTTTCATTTAATGCCCCACAAAGAAAATTGCAAATATTTTATGTTTTAAATAGCCGCTGACTATCTCAGAAGGTATTGTATAGCTTAGAGTGGATGAAATAAATAACTGAGCAGTGCTACATTCCTGTTATCTTACAATGGTTCATAATTTTAGAGTGGGTGGTACACTGTACTTTGTTAAGCTATACTTATGGCTCTTCGAGTGGTCGTTACATGTTTTCTTTTGACATTCAAAATTTTACGATTTGTGTTTGGAAACTGCGATTCCTGAACTTTACTATACTTTTGTGAGAAGAAAAATGTCCTAAAGTTGACATATGCGTAACAAAATATATTTTGAGGAAACCTTTTCTAAACTCTCCTTCTTTCTATTACTTATTCTGTTCTTGCTGTGCTTTTCATAGACCGCATAAGAAGATATGTTTCAAATTATAAATAAAAGTGTTGATGTAAGTTTGAATGAATGGCGGAAAATGCACATAGGAAATCGTGGTCGACAATTTGAGATTAGCTTTTCTAGGCCTCCCCCACGTTATATCCAAAATTGAGATTTCTCGGTTCATTTGTATTTCTTAGGTATTTCTTGTGACGTAATGATTCAACTGTTTAAAAAAAAGAAGAAAAAAACGTCGCCAAAGAAAAGAATCTCAAGCTGATTTTTGATTAAAATCGAACAATAAAAAAAAAAATGGTTACGTATACGCCACAGTGTTCATATGAAATCTCAAAACAAGCCCTTGGCATTGAGTTTTAGCGAAAAAATATAAATAGCTGCGAGGTTTACCTAAAATCGTTTATAAATATGAAAGTCTTGGAGGTTGTTGTTGTGTGGCAATTGTCTAAAATACTGCAATAAAAATCTTAACAGCTTTATCATCATTTTGAATTATAGAGCTTGGGACCCAACCAATATTGTGATCTAAGACATTTTACATGCTGTATCTGCCTGTAGGGAAATGGCAATAGGAACATATAAAATGACACCATAAAAAAAGCTTTTTCGTCCTGATAACATTAATAGTAAGGAATCGAAGAAGATGGGTTTAGTGGTCAATAAGGGCAAGACCAAGTATATGCCGTCATCAAGAAAGGAACCACCAACACCGACGTCTTGGACAGAACGTCACGATAGACAGCTATAACTTTGAGGTAGTTAAGGACTTTGTCTACCTAGGCGCCGCTTCAGACAACGACACCAGCGCTGAAATCAAAAGAAGAACTCTTGCCAATCGCTGTTCCTTTGGACTAGGAAGGCAATTGAGTAGTAAAGTCCTCTCTCGAGCAACTAAAGTGTCCCTGTATAAGACACTTATCATCCCCGTTCTTATATATGGCGCAGAGGCATGGACCTTTGCAAAGGTAGACGAGAACGCTCTAGGATGCTTCGAGAGAAAAATTCTTCGGGTGATTTTTGGTCCCGTCTGCATAGATGGAGAGTGGAGAAGAAGATTTAACCACGAACTGTACAGTGACACTGACCTGGTCGAGTCAAGGTCCAGCGGCTTAGATGGCTAGATCATGTAGAGCGAATGGATACCAACGCTCCGGTCCGGAAAGTCTTCGAATCCAATCCCGAGTGACGGCACAGTAGAGGAAGACCGCGACTCAGGTGTCGGCCGCAAGTAGGAGAGGACCTCAACCAACTTGGAGTGCAAAACTGGAGGCAGCTAGCTAGGGACCGAACTGGCTGGAAAAGCATGTTGGTTGAGGCCCTTGTCCGAATCGGACTGTAGCGCCACCTTAAGTAAGTAAGTAAGGTGACTGATAAGAAAACAGGGGCCCTACTCTGTAATTCGTTTCGAAAGCAAAAATTTCCGAAAACGAATATTTTATACTCTTTATTTCTAAATCGGATTCGAATCTGCCACTTTCGGAACGGCAAATCCGAAAACGATTTTTTTATTTCATTTATTTACATTACTTGTTTGTAATTTGCTTTGATATTATTTTTTTTCTTGATTTGACAGATATCTTGAGAAATGTTTCAAGACTTCGCAAATCTACTCCGTTAATGAAAATATTATTAAATACTTTTTTTTCGATTCGAAAACGAAATACAGGGGGCCAACTATGTAACTCTATTCTACTTTTGATTCTATTCGAAAACCATTTGCGATTCTACTTTCAACTGGCACTACGTATGAAATAAGTATCGAATGCCGGTAATGCCAACTATTTTTCAACAAATGTTCGATTTTCGAACGATCCTCGAGCTGTCTGACAGTACACATTCTCAAAATAAGAAACAAACATAAAACTAATAATTACAAAAATGAACAGCGTTGCGATTTGGTTTGATTTATATGAAAATCGGGAACGAAAGGAGCAAATTAAACGTAAAGGAATTAGAGACAGATATATCTTCGCATGTGAATATTTGCAGAAAGATTAAATCCGCTTCGAATATGATTATGCTTTCAGCAGCATTGAAGTTTTTGAAAACAGGAGGTCCCGATGAACAATCATGTAACTGACCAGCATTTCAAATTGTCATTGCGTGGTGTAAATAAAAAGTATAAAAAGTAAAGATAGTCGTTGGGTAGTTAGTTTTTTGAGGCAGACAAAGCTTTTTAGCTCTACTCGCAAACACATTTGATATCGAATGTTCTTACTCGATTTGCCTTCTACTTTCGAGATTGGTAGTTCCTCGAATATCCGATAGGACACAAAAACATAGTTGGTATTACTTGTGCTGTTCGATTGTAGTATATTGAAACGTTCTTATAGAATTACATAGTTCGAATTTCTCGAATTCGAACATTTTTATTATAGAATCGAATTACATAGTTGGGCCCCAGAGTACGAATTCATAATCGGATCGAAAATCACTTTCGAATAGACTTACGATTCGAAACGAAATACAGAGTAGGGCCCCAGCTCACTCACTCAGATCAGGTTCATTGCGACTCTACATAAAAATTTGTTGTTAACTTAACCAAAAAACAAAAGCTATGGACTTCAGTGAATGTATTTGCTTAGCAGATCACTTCAATTTTTGAAGTACAATTTTCTCAAATGCAGTGTTTCATCACATTTTCTATGTATGTTTTTATTTAGAATCCAAATTTTCAATCTGGCAACATTTTTTCGAAGTTGATTTTTTCACAGCTGTCACTTGATTTATGCTCGGTTTGCTTTGCCTTTTTATCGTGGAGTGGAAGAATTGAAGTAGCACAACCACTGACCATGGGCACATTCAATAAATTATCTCGAAACCAAACGGCTGTTAACTTAAATTTTTACATAATTTTGAGTCTTAAACCTGTGAGTTACCTCCAAGATCGGGTGATTTAAAATTGTCTGACTATTTTTATGGGGTTATGTGAAGTCGCTTGTTTTCGCTGATGAACCCGAGACGACTGACATGAAGCCTTGAAAGAGAATATTCGGCACGTCATTGACAAACGTCCCCAAATACCGCAAAAAAGTGGTCGAAAATTGGGCCTCTCTACTGGAATTTATTCGAGCAAGCCGCGGCGGTAACTTGGCCAAAGCCCTTGTCTTTATAAAAAGATAGAGTTTAGAATATTAAATTAAATTAAAAGCGTTTTTTTTCTTTTTGAAAACACCATATCTTAAAAACACATTTTAGAACAAAATTTAGGCAATCATTCGACCTCCAACAAATTGTTGCATGATAACAAAACACCAGCATTCTTAACTATGGGAGTAATGTTGTCTTTTCCCTTTTAACGAAGTAGGGTAAGACTTCATAAAATTCTTGAAATGAGTCAAAAGTATTTATGAGCAACGACACCAGCTTTTTTGTGCTTCCACGTCATTGATCACTAAATCTTCTGCTTGCTAATACATCCTTGCAATAAGCACTTGATGCATGGGTAGATATTTTCAAAAAGTGAGTTGCGCATAAGTTCAAACAAAAGACTGAGCTCTGATTGCCTCTTCTGATGCAGACATTTGAATAGATATGCTCTTTCCAGTTTGAAAAACTTAACCATGTCGGATTTGGGATAAACAGTGAAGCAGTTTGTGATGGCGACTTCAATCATTGAGTAAGCTTAAAGTAGGTGAGGAAACTTCGTTATATTCTGGCATTGATAAATAGAAACAATAGGTGAAAGGGTAAACTTAACAGCAGTCACATACCGTTAAATGTAGTTATAATCGAACAAAAGAGAAATTCCTTTGTTCAAATGTTTTTTAAAATGTATCAAAAATTTGCTTCATTCGCGACATACATTGAAATTATTGATAGAGGTGGATTTTCAGCCTCATCTCTGATTCTTTTATACACTCTTTTTTAATAAAAAGTTCATAGATATTTTTTTCTTGATTGGAACGAGGTTGTGGAACGAAGTTCCTTGTGAATTGTATTTTAAAGCCAATTTTTGACAAATACTTTTTAAGAGTTTTGAGCTCTAAGTCAATCTAGGTTGGAGTGTGCGCTTTAAATGGATCAACTTTAAAATTTATTAAAATATTCCAGGGATATTGTAGAATTAAATAAAACAATAATTAAAATTCGAATTTTTGAAGTCTTTAATCCCATGTAACTTTTTAAAGAAGACCTTGGAATAAATGAGAATGTGAAACGCAGCTCGGAAGTTTTTATCGAAAGAAATTTGTCGGTGACTAAAATCATTGAAATTGGGGCTGGTAAAATAATCATTTCCCTAATGAAATAATAGTACCTAAACCACAATCAGGTTTCCAAATCAGGCTCCCAAAAACTAACAAAAAGAAGAAGAAGGCAACAAGTGGGGGAGCTATGGTTTGCTTGAGATTACCATTCTCATAGCACAATAATTTTTGTAAATAGAACAATTACCAGAATTTTTTACAAACATGGAATCGTTAGAAGCGTTTTCGAGGAAAATAAGGGTGAATTCCTGAACGCAAGAGCCTTGCACGAATTATGCAAAGCAAACAGTTTCTTAATTGCCGACGAAAATTCCCTTCAAAGCAGAATGTCCCATAACATTTTAGATTGCTTTTTTCCACAATCGTAAGTGAATTTGTGCAACTGTCAAAAAACATTCAGCAAACTTTTAATTGCATTGCAGATGTTGTTTTGGATTTTTTTTTTTTGCTTAGCATGAGACTTGCTTAGTAAGGTTTTCGTTTAGGAATTCGCCGTTAGATTACTGGTAATACCTTCAAGGCATCCACCCTCATTTACCAACTATAAGTCCAATTCTCCCTTTTACCTTAGATCCGAACCCAGTTAGAAAAAATTCGTTCAGGGTAAAAGTTTCAGATACGAAAAGATAAGCTATCAGGTACGCTTTTTTCACTATCACATATCTACTGCTACGTTTGGTTGTGATCTAAATTTCTTTCTTGTATAGCTTGCCTTAAAGGTTGCGATAAGGTTTTACGATATTTGGTGTAATTTACGACTGGGCTCGAATAACAAATACAATATTCACAAAAAAAAACTCGTTATCGTAACTGACTGACATTTTCATAGATCTATTCTCCTTATCCATAATCAGTCTGTCGTGGCTATCACTGTTTTGGGATTTGTTTTTTTGCCTCGCGCTTGGTAATTCGCAATACTGAACCTGTATAATTTAATAAATCAGATTAACAATATACCAACATAAAACACAGCTTCACTGTATAACTGTTTTTATTTGATTAGGTCTACACTAGCTTCAATTCAGATACTCTCAATGTTTTCTCATCTTTATAAAATGTCAGCATAATTAGTTCATTGCACTTCGACGATTGTATATATGGCCAAGAGGTATCATATTACCGTTGGTTAGAGTAATAAGCATATGTACAGTCGATGCGAATCATGGGTCAAATCAAACATCTACTTCAACGAAATTCATTGTTGTTTTTTATTAAACGTTACATTAGTCTAGCAAGCACTTTTTTGTACAAATAGTATTCTAAGCCAATAAAATGGACAGTTTGTTTTCTATTTGCGTCTTTTTAGTACTTCCCCCACTCGTGGTCAGTGGCAATTAAATTCAATCTACTAATCTGTTCAATAGGATTCGCTTCGCCCACCAGAGGTAAGGGGTGAATCAGCTAAAACTATTGCAATTCACAAAGGTACTAAAAACCTTTGATATCGAATAAAAACAGTATTTGAACAGGCCCGCTACCCATAATCGTGCTAGTAAAAAGAACGTACAAGTCAACAAACGCAATAAAGGTGAAATTTCTTCCGTGGTCTTTCGGCCTTTCTTTTTTAAATGTTTTTTCTAACGCTCCCTACTTATACGTGTTGATGTTGCTTTCCACCTTATCGTTTTCAAATTGAGTACAATTACGTCTACTTTCCTTACTAATGAAAGCTAATATAGAAATATTTATTTATTTACTCTAGGATAAGAAAAACTTCGTTCTATACAGTAATGGTCTATCTGCAATGCTTTTTTACATTTTTTTCGATGTTTTCAAGTCACAGGACACCCTGTATATTTGTTTTTTCATTGTCTCAGTCATATCAACAAACCCATCTCTTTTACCATGTAAGACGAATAAAACCAATTCTATAAAGAAGACTGCTTTCGACTTCTATGAGAAATGACTCTTAATCAAATTTAAGTCCACACGTTGAGGTCAAAAACACCATGTGTAAACAAACGGCAAATATATTAAACAAATTAAAATTTACTTACGTGAGAAATAAATACTCCAGGTTCTCGTGCTCCAAATGGCACACAGGAATGGTCCGTACCTCCGATTATGCTAAAACCTAAAGAACCTTGATTCTTCGGCAGAATGACTTCCTGCGCGTACATAAAAAGGAAAAAAGAAAAGAACTTGCTAATTGTATATAGAACACAAAAAAAGAATCTAAATTTACTGTCGTTTTATTTTCTTTTTGTTCAAAGCCATAAACTAAGCTCTTAAAATAATAAGTGAATTATGATTCTACATTTACAAAATGTACATTGACATAAAAAAAGAAACAGAAAACAAATATAGAAGCAGCCCCAGAAGTATGTACGTATATGTATTTCCAAATTTCAGTAGGCAATAAAATTTCACAAAAAAAAAAAACAACCATTAAAACCATTCCCAAAAAAAAAACAAATAAGAAAATATTTATCTGCATAGAGAACTGTGTGCATTACTATGAGAACAAAGAAATACATACGCCCCCATCCCTAGCGGATGCAACATTGACTGTGTCTGTATATATTTACATGGGCGTATGGGTTTTTTGTGTTTAAGTAGAATATGAATAAAAGGACTCCAGTCGATGATTTTTTTTCTTTCAAAGCCCCATAAGCAATAGGATAGGAGCAGCAGCAGCAGCAGCAGTAACAGCAAAAGAAGTCAGCATCTGATATTACAAATTACCTACTACAGTCATACAGTGAGCCTTACTTTGCTCTGCTCATCGAGAGACTGTATATAAATAATTAGAAGAAAAAAACCAGCATGAATAATGAAAACATTGAATGGTTGTGTGGGTGATAGTGAATGTGTGTGTGCGTGGATCGGAATGAATGAAAATAAAGTGTAAATGAGCCATGTGCCCGGCATTATTCCCTTCTGATTAAGCCTTTCTTTGCAATGGCTTCAGCAGCTCTAATCACAAGCTGAACAGCAGAAGCAAAAAGCTTTTACATTTATTTAATCTTTTTTTTCGGGGGTTTCCCTTATTTGCTTTTTGCTACTGAGCACATTGAATAGAAGAACAAAAGGAACATCGTTTCTTTTCCACGCACATTTATAGCTTACGAATGAAGGAAGTACAACAGTGAGAGAGGTTTGCTAGGAGTATAAATTACAACATTTATTCGTTCGTATAAAATGTGCATCTCATTGAAAAATAGAAAAAAAATAGTTTTTCGTTTTAAAGATAAAAAATAAGGTATGTACTTCTACTTGAATTCTTGTGCAATATGTATTTAAAAATTAACACGCACACACTCCTTGTTTTTGTTTTACAATTTAAGTAAAGTAAATAATTATAAGAAATGTATGAGGAAATCATTAACAGACAAATGAAATCATAACGTCAATATAAAATATTTGCTGTATTTGCTGCTCTCTAAGATGTTGTTCAGCACTGTACAATTTTTACGAGTAATGCTTTCGATGATTCATCTAGATTTAACAACTTCCCTATTCAACGGGAACTCCATATATCATACAAAAAAATATATTATATTTATGTTTTTATTAATTAAGATTCCATGTAAGACATCTGTTTTAATTTTTCCGATAAGCCACTTTATAATTAATTTAAAGTACCCCGGAGTAAGTACTCACTAAAATTTCGAATAAGCGCTTATCAGAAAGCTTAAAACAGTTGTCTTATATAAACCACCGCGAAAACTTTAAAGGGTATACGATTTTTTAAATTTTATAACGACACTTTTTTAAATGAAATTAATTTTTAAATTGAATTTAAGGAACATTTTAAAAACAAATTTAAAATTAACTACTTTTTTGATCAAAATTATTCAGAAAAAAACATTAGCCTCTCTTCAATTATAGTACCGAGTTTTAGTGGTTTTTTTTTTTCATTTCCACTAAACAGCTAAGTCGATCAAATCAAAAAATAATAAGACTTTGCATTTTGTTCGATAACGCTTACTTCAAAGAAAAAAAAAGTAGACTTCCAGAGGCACTGTTGTGATTTTTGCATGAATGTGTAATATGGTCGTTAACATTTTCTCGGGGACTCGACGTAAGGATTGACGTTTTAGAACTCAGGAGTAGGTCCCGTGTAAGTTCGACAAAGACTGTCCTTATTCCGATCCAGACATGCCATTTCAAAACAAAATTATCTGGGTCACACCTGAAGACGACATCAATCATCAAGTTAAAACAAATTCTCAGTTCTCTGAACCCTAGGCTGAAAGCAAGACTCCACACTAGACTGGGCCAAAAAAATAAATAATTTTTTTATAGAAAACATGTTAAAAATATCAAACCATAAAAGTTTGAGCCTTGAAAAACTAATATAAAACAATTATAGGTCTATTAATCGTGTTTTCTATATAGGGTGTTTTGCATAAGATGCGACAAAAGCTCAGAACGGATAGGTTCAGTCAAGACAAGAAAAAAATCGTATGGGTGGGGGTCTATCTCCTTCTGATTAGGCAAAAAGGGATGTTTATCAAAAAATTGATTTAGTTGTCTAAAAAAAATTTTTAAATCAAATACTGCCAATTATTACCATATATTAGCTGCGTTTTATTATCACAATGATCCAATCCGGATCAGATCTTGATAATAAAACAGCTTTGGATCATCATATTTCCAGTTGGAAGTTGAGAGAGACTCGCTCTTTCAACTGACTTTTCAAAAGAGTAGCAGAGTTGCCCTACGAACTTTTTTTTTAATGATTAATTTTTTGTTCTTTTTTTTTAGGGAAATATGATACTCATGAACTTTGTCAAATATACATTTTTTTGCACTAGTTCTTATTAATTTCACGAATATATGTTTTGTTTTGTAAAACTTTCTCATTATGTCATGTATTATACAAAAATGAATAAATGTGAAGTTTCTCGCTATCTATCTAAAATATATTTCATTTCACACAGATAAAAATGTTCATGTGACAATACTGTTGTTATTGGAAATATTGGAAATGATACCAACGTTTTCAATGGAAAGTCTCCTCTTGTGTGAAATAGAAGAACTAATTTTTAGATCACAAAAATAGATCCAACTAAAAAGCAGGATTTCGCTTTGTTGTTGTAATGCTAATAAACCCATGATCTGATCCGGATCAGATCAATAATAAAATGCGGCTATTATTATACTAGGTGTGCCAGCGACTTTGTCCGCAAATTTGGCATAACTTTTTTATTTATCAACCGATTGACATGAAATAAAAACTAAATGTTAAGTGAAGCTTACCACAATATATTACTATTACTGAAAACCCCATATAGATAGGATAAGCCGTTTCTGAGATTAGCGTGCACAAATAAACAAACTGCTACGTTTTTATTATATGTATAGATTGTTTTTCAAAGCTAAAATCTTGTTCTTTAATTGAGATTTTCCTTCGAGTTTTTAAAGTGAATGCTTTTTCAGTTTTCGAACGATGTTAGCAAAATTTTGTACAAATTTAATTTAAAGAAAAATAAATTCTTGTTTTCTCAAATCCATTCAATGCATCAACTTTAACTAAAATGTTATCAAAGGAAAAAAAAATTAGCTTTCAGAAAAAATTTTATATATGGTAGTATTTGGGTCAATTGATTTTCAAAACTTAAGACAACTTTTTATTAAATATCCCCTTCCCCTTAAACGGAGGAAGAAAGACCCCCTCCCCTCCCCTCCTCACCCATAACTTTTTTTTCTAGTCTTTACAAGGAGGCTTTGAGAAATTGCATTATTCAATGGAAACTATTAAAATGAAGACTCGTTGAACAAAGTGCATCTAGCTAAAAAAAGACTATAATGTTTTCATATCGAAAAAAATTTGTAACTTAGTTTATTTCTCAGCGATTTATTGACCCAGCTAGGTATGAATTCTATTTTTTTTTTTTCATAATTTGAATTTAATTGCAGTGTTACTGCCTCTTTACTTTGTATAGGACCCCTTTCGGTATACCAATATCTGTTTTCATGATTTTGCTGAAATAAGGCTTGAAACCAAAAACGCACAAAGGTGCATTTTGCATCTTATCCAAAACACATTTTACTATTATTATTATTTTTTTTTCATTTACTGTCTGAATCTTTCTCTCTCCATCTCTGCCTGTTTCTCTCTCGGATCTAACATTTGGCGACTAGACTTGGTTCCAATACCATGTTTGGCTTGATTTTATTCCACTGGCTAGAGTTCGATTATTTTTTAATTTTCGTGTAATTCTGTTATATAACGTAAAGACTTGCTTCAAATTTTTATTTTGTGAAGCAAAATCTCCTGCAGACAAGCCAAAAGGCTTTGCAGGAATTTATAATATTGTTAAATACTTTTGAATACATGAATAAATCAAAATCTAAAAAAGAACCTGATTAGCCAATATTTAATTTCCCTTTAATTTTTATTTCACGAAAATCAAACTTGTTTTAATTTTTTGATATTCAAGGTTGGATTTATATGGTTTTCAAAGCAATGTAGAATGTCTACCCGATTATTTTACTATAATTACACTTATATTAAGTTTTGTAATATAGATCGGTTTCAATGTCTGCTGAGCGTGGTAGTCTATCCAAGTTCCAAACTATATTCGAGTGTTTGCAGAGCACTTATGAAATAGCTAATAAAAGATGATGATTTTGAACAATTTGCAGTTTAAAATAAACATTAAAATTTATTATAAAAACGAGCGTGTTTCAAGCTCAAAATGTGAGTCGCGTTAGTAATTTTCAAAGTTTTGCGACTCTTTTCAGGACAGTCAGTCAAGTACAATACTGTGGTGATATGATGGAATATGAGTTTTTTTTTTTTTTTTTTTTTGACAAGGTAATTACATTAAATTTAAGTTTTAGAGTAAATCCATATGATTCGACAGTCTTATTAGCAAGTCCTTTGGCTAGATATTGAATTTTGAACTTTTGCTTTTTGTTATAGAACAGCCAAATATGTTTTTCTTTATAAAATTTTATTAAATATTCTTTTGTCAATTATCTTCTTAATATATAAATTACGTGTCACGATGTTTGTCCGCGATGGACTCCTAAACTACTTAACCGAATTTAATCAAATTTGTATAGCGTGTGCAGTTTGATCCAACTTGAAAGATAGGATATCTTACATCTTAATTTATGTTACGTTAGCCAAAGCAACGCGTGGCCGGATCAGCTAGAAATTTGTAAAATTGGCTCCCCTCTGTATATCCTCGTTATGTTGATATTTGTCAAAAACATGTCATTTACTTAAAAAAAAAATCTATTTTAACAGTTTTTTAATCTTGCTCATTTTCAATCGTATTCACAATTATTTTCTCCAAAAACTTTTTCAATTAAGGGTCAAACTCTAATTTTTTTACTAAGCCTAAACTACATCAAAACACAAATTAAAAAGTTTCTGATAAAAAGTGAAATCAAATTTCCTACTGCTCTACCAAAAAGAAATTTGTATCTCTTCCCCTCAGTTCTAAAAAAAAGTATGTTTGAAAAAAAGCTAACTCATGTCGAAGCTTTGTTGTTAAACAAATTTTTGGAAACAAACACAATCAAACTATAATGTTCACTCTTTCTGAAACGTAGCGTTTTCAACACTGAATCTCTGTCATTTTCAAAGTTTCAAAGAAGTTCTAAAAAAATCTAGTTAAAATAATTGTCAATTGTGTTTTCAAATTTCAAAGTAAATTCATTATGAATTTATTGAACATTAACCATTACCAGCTCCCGAAAACTTTTCGCAAAATTTTATTGTTTTTCTTTTATACAAATTTTAATTTTTTTCACAAACGTTAATTTTTTTTTTTTTTTAATATTTAACCGTCAAACAAACTTTAAGAGTGTCACGCATCAAAATATGTGTATATTGAAAGCTCTTTCTTTTTATTCATTTTTTCACTCTTTGTTTCAGTGTAGTTCAGACTTTACTTTTGTTTTGTTTTAATTTTAAGAATCCATCAAAAAAACCGTTTAAAGCGTTTATTTTTGAAGCTACAAAATACTTTTTCTAGAGCCCCCGATGTATGGTTTCGTTATTCCACAACCTTTAAGTTAAACTGTTGGTCTGAGCACTCACTACCATATCGACCGTTTAGTGCAGTCTGCACACTAGCAGCCCTACCCGCTCAAACTATCAAATTACCGGCCGACTAAAATTTTGCAGTCTTCGGGGGCTCTTACTTCAGCTATCCGGTGTATCTGTTTCACGAGAACAAGAAAATGCACATAAATCCTTTCAAATCTCACAGGAAACATTGATCTCAACAAAATAATTATTTCATTTGACTTTGACACTTCTAAATACCTTTATACTAAGGTCCCTCATTAAAAACAACGATATTCGAAAAAAAGCCCTTGTTATCATGACGTTGCTGTTACGTATAATGACACTTGTCGTCATTTACGGCTGCTTTTGGCGATCGTTTAGTTTTGTAATGTTGCCACCTTCAGCACCGATCGCTTAGCAGTATTTGCTATCGCTCGGACCTCTATTGCAAGGTTGCAAATTGGAGGTTAGTACTGTAGATGACTGCAGAAGATCCCAGTTTGTATTCTTAGGCGAGTTGCCAAATATCAATTAAAACTCGGTGTGCTTCGTTGTCTCCACTATCGATCTCTGACTTTATTATTCAAAAACATTCCTTATTTATACATAATTTTCTTCTTCCCATTTTAGTTATCGAATAATCGACTACACTTCGATACTTGATCCACTTCATTATCACATTCTATCGGGAGAGTGCCAATGACCTATTGCACAAGCAAACACTCATACCCCAAAGACTATTGCCATGTCATCACTATAGTGCATGCAGTCAGAACAATAAGATCTCTTATTACCGTTGCCGGTCGGCAGTGGCCTTCCACTTGGGATCATATTGTTTCAAGTGCAATGCACCATAATGACACATAAATATGTTGATGGTTAGGCATTCATATGCAATCCAACTGAATGGAGAATGTGATAGAATCAAATATCGAAGTAGAGTCGAGGGTTGACAACCTTAGAATTGCTGTAGAGCAATTAATAAAGAGTTCGTTGGCTGTGACTCCTTCACAGTTTAGTTATCGTTCTGAGTTCTTTATGAATCCATTCTTGTAATTCATAGTCGTACTATGTCGTGTCTCTAAATGTTTTAGGTCTCGTTTTTGTTTCCTGTCGTTTTTTAATAATTCCTATTCTTCTTCTGATAAGCTTACAACTTTTTTTATGTAAACTAAATGCAAAAAGTCAAAAAAGTTTATATAAAAAATCCTCAACTAAGTGCAACACTTTTAACCTCATTCAAAAATCTTCATACGTTTTTAATTTGATTGATGGCCTCGATTTTTTTTTTTTTTGAAAATTTGATACTCTATTTTTAAAATGAGTTCTTATCAAAGTGATTCAACTGGAATCTCACTAAACGCAAATCTTTAAATTTTTTAAGAGTTTTGATAAAACCATCTTTTTCAAAAAAGTGTTAAGACGTTTGCATTTAATGTGATGCATTTCATTCAAATACATAAAAAAAAATTTATCAAAAATACATTGAAAAGAAAGACATTTAATTTTTTTAAATCAATTTTTTGAAACGTTAACCAATGCAGTGTTTGAATGTTGTTATATTTCTGTGTATCCATCTATTTTAAAAATTTTGGTGTTTTGGTTACATGAAAAAGATTTGATGAATATAAAAAATAGTTTAAGAGAAAATTAATTTTAAAAAATTAACAAAACTGTGTAGTGTTTGTGCCGTCGCCATTTGTGAGTAATTGTGTGAAAAATCTAATTCTGTGCATGAGAATTATAAGAATCTAAAACTCGTCACCATTTCTAAAGAAAATAAATACCAATTTTCGAATAAGATTTAAGTTTATATTTTATTTTTATAAATAATAAATAAATTTAAGAAAAATGCATTCTATGCATTTTCAATTACAAAAAATAAACTTTAACGCTTTAATAGCAACGAGTTTTGAATCTTTGTTTGGTGTCCAAAATATTTCCTCTTTACCGTTAATGAATTAAAATAAAATAATTGTTTAAATATTAAATAATGAAGAGTGTGTGTGTGTTGACGCAATTTATTTACAATATATTTTTAGCGTAAATGATTTTGTTTTATCCATAAATTAAAATGTGCTGAATTCAAGAATTGTAAAACAAAGTAATAATTCAAATTCCAATGTTACAGAAGAAATAAAATAAATTTAAAAAAAACTATTACACAGAATTTTTATTGTACATAAGAAAAATGAGAATTGAAATAAAAAAAAAAATTATTGCTTTGAAGCTTAGCATTTTACGTGTTAATTTTTTGGTTTGATAACGTGATAATCACCTCACTAATTAGCGGTTCCAGCAAATGATTATCAGTGACCCGGGTCATTACAGTTTCCGTGAATGTCGACTTTGTTATTGTTTCTGTAATGAGACCTAATTCGGTGGGTGCCGGAGGCAACATTGGTAGATCCGGTACGGCTTTATTAACGGTGACTGTGACTGATGGTCCAACACCATCGTGTTTTGCCATATGTACTTGATGTTGGCTACCACCACTCAAGAAGTGCGCAGGTATCATTGCTTGGAAATCATCACTTGTCAGTGGCCTTGGTGGGGGTTGTGCCATCTTAAATTTGGATTTTTTTTATTTTTGGAATGATTTTTTGTTTTGATATTTTTTTGATTTGGTTTTGTCAGTTACATCATAGGGAAGTGTGTTTTAATGATTGTTTTAGCGCAAAGGACCAAATTTTGGTAGTAAAACAAAATGTGTGAATTTTTTTTTGTTCAAAAAATATATAAAAAAAAGAGAAGAGAAGAAAAAGGAAAAATTGATGATAAATAGAGTTCATATTCTGAATGTTTTTTTTTTTTTTTTTTGTTCTCCTATCTTATAAAAATAAGTTTAAAGCTAACTTAGATAATAAACATCAATAAATACTTTTTAATGAAGTTTACTTTGATAGATTGTCAATCAATTAGGAAAAAATTAAATCAACTTTAAATTTTTGTTTTTCTATTTGTTTTGGAAAACTCTACTCATCAAAAAATATTCTACTTGAGATGATTTTTTGTTTTAATTGATGAATGGAAAAGACAATTGAGTAACAAAATACTTTAAAGGACAAACAAAATAAATATTTTAAAACAAAGATGAAGGTAGATTATGTTTAATTAAATATTATTAATTTGTCATTTAAGACCACAAATGCAATGAGTAAACAAAAAATTAGGATGCAACGTTTCATGCTATTAAAGAGAACAAATAAAAATTTTGTTTTGCAATGCTGATGCTTTCATAAACCAATAAGAAATCATTTTTTACTTTGTGCTTAAGTTCGATTTAGTACGTTGTAGGTATTAATTTTTATGCGACCGACTTAGACAATAAAATAATTCGTTTAAGTTATTCATGCTGCATTCTTTTAACTCCCGATTTCCTAACACATTCGTATAGTTCTTTCTTTTGCTAAGTTGACTGACAGAATATGTTGGAGTAGCTCAAACCTTAGCATTCTGCTCTTTGACAGATGATGACAAATATTTCAGTCGATATAGGGCTAACATTGGATATGGCAGATCGTAGGTCGAGTTTTTTTTTTGACATATACAGGGTGTGGCACAGATACCGCGGCTTTTAAAAACAAGCTGTCAGGTCTGATAAAAGTGAGCTCACTAAACTTAATCGCACGTGTTCGCACTGCTATTGAAGTCAGTCCAGAGTTTTCGACTTAAATATATGGGCGAATACCTCAACGCAAGCCTTGCATAAATCATGCAAAAGCAAAAAGTTCCTAAATGACGACAAAAAAATAAAAATTGGAATTAATAAAGCGACCGAAATTGTTTCTCTATGTTGGCTATTGACCGCGCTATTAAGAAATAAGATCCTTTAGGTCTTTTGAGTACAAAGTAAGTGGTAACGTTTCGATGGAATAACAGATGAACGTGATGGAAGCGTGGTACGTGCCTGTTACGTGGGTGTTCAAGATTCAAATCCCAGAAACATAAAACTGTTCTGGATATCGTCGCGAAGAATTGACATATACTTCGAAACTAATTACACAGCTATGCATGAAATTGTAGGGCTCTAAGATGCGCCTGGAAGCCTGGGAGTCTATCCTGAGTTTTAAGGTGCCACCCTATTTATTTATCGCACATAATGTAAATATAAATTTTGATATTCTAACACCAAAGAGACGATGGCGAAAGCTTCTGTTCATTACGCTAAACTTGCAAAAATTTATCAACAAAACCATTGCCATCTTTGTAGACTGCGAGACGGCCATAAAACCTATCACATATTCACTGTCACAAGATGCAAATTAGAAGAAAGCTATCATAGTCGTAGTAAATTAAGACCGCTCAGCTCAACGATCACTTTAACTTTAATTTAGGTTTCAGGACACCATGACATGACAAAATTGTAGATAAGTTGATCGAATCGATTCGATCACTCGAATCCAGCGAAATGAACAGCTCTATACCACTGATTCAAGAAAATAAAAATAGAATCCAACAATACTCCCTAAAAA
Source organism: Melanostoma mellinum (assembly GCA_914767635.1). Classification (NCBI taxonomy): domain Eukaryota; kingdom Metazoa; phylum Arthropoda; class Insecta; order Diptera; family Syrphidae; genus Melanostoma; species Melanostoma mellinum. The sequence continues at coordinate 48,988,469 of OU612058.1, forward strand.
CTTTCCATGACAGGTGGTTATCTTTAGAAACAGGACGGGTTTCCAGGAACCTGTTGTCAGATATTTCTAAAAAAAAAGAACAGATTATCGACTCCAGCTTGCCAGGCTTCGACTCTCTCCGTTGATTGGCATTATCACGGTTCACAAATCACAACTCATTGAGTACTGAAATTGGGCGTACGACTCATGTAGAGGGTGTCAGGACGAACAGGCAGAAAAAGGATCATTGCAGTTCTTCTGTGAGTAACCAAGCTTGTCCAAAACTAGGAAAAAAGCCAAAGCTCCATTTGGTTCAATGAGGTTGCTCAACCCCAATAACCTAGTCGCCATCTCAATTCTCCCCTATTCTCAACCTCCTACCCCCACCCAATAATCCACCACTTCATTGTCTCATCCCTGGGGGCCAAATTGTTCTTTGAAATTCGAGTTAGGTGCTGCCGATTGCCCAAACCTAATCAACCACCTAATACCGGAATGCCATCAGAAGAACTGAGAATCTTTAAGCTAACGAATTACTGAGGTCACTGCAAAATTACGAGCTAAAACATTCTGCAAGCAACCCTTGAATAGTAAAGGCAAAACTTATTGCAAATAAAACTGCTGAATGCATTGTAGACTAGGTCGACTTAACTTATGAGCAGAAGTGAAGAAGAAAATTGAATTAAACCGCACACAAAGCCAAATATGATCTTAGGACTATATCCGTTTGTGTGTCGAAAAAAAAAACTACCAAAACACGATCCTCGTTTATGTTTCTCTTAGAACTCAGTTTGGTACTTTTTTGAATGTATCCTACAAGAAGGAAGGGTGCTGTTCGGTCGAGTTGATAGTAAACGAGGTTAAAGTTTTATTAATTTTTATAAAAAGAATAATTTAAAAAAAGACCATTCTATTCGCTTTAGTATTGAAAGAACGGAAGCCATATTTGGCTGCGTATACAACCGGTTAGTACGTCTGCTTATTTGGTGGGAGTTCGAGGTACGGATCTCAGAAACAGACTTTCGCTGGGATTTTCAAAAGTAATTTCAGTTTCTGGAAAAAATCGCGTTTTCACTGAAAACCGCACAAAACTGTGCCTAGTTTCCGTAAATTTTTAAACGATTAAGGTCCAATTGTATCGCCAACAAATTTTTTCATAAAACTTCGATTACAGCGATTGAAGGATAGCTGTTTTACTACCGTCTAACGAATTTTGGTAAGTTTTGAGGTTTTCAAGTACGTTTTTTTTTAGTTTAAAAATTTAGACGATAGTCGGTTTAGACATTACGGAACCCTGGCGCTTTTGGTCCTTAAAAGGCGAGAGGCTTCTTGAATTGTTTTGAATCCCTTAAAAACAACGACCTGAAGAATAAAAACCTGGAACTCATTACCTTGCTGTCAACAAATTGCGAGCAGTGCCGAAAAGTATGCAATCGATAATCCACGTTAAACGTTTAACGCAACCTTGTTGGAAGTCTAATAAGAAGTTTCACTTAAAAAAAAAAACCAAATTGACACCCAATCCAACTCCAGCAGGTGCTTAACAAAATCAAGCTCAACTGTAAGATTATGAGTACTGAATGTGCCTAGTTACTTTTTGCAATGAAGTCTTTATGGTTCAAGAAGAACTAACATGAGACACTAAATTGGGCTCTATCGGAAATCTTCAAGAAATTTTGCTACCCACGCAACATGTGGTTTATTTCAGTTGTTCCCATCGAAAACTACGCGGGATTGTGAACCTCAATCGAAATGAATTTCCCATGGAACAAACACTTACATTTCTGTGTTTATTTCTACATCCCTATAAAAATATCCAAATGCAAAACAAATAAAATGACAGATATATTTCCCGTGGGAGATTCATTCACCATCGCTTTTCTCTTCATACAAGAAACCTTCGAGCGTCATTGCCGAAACCAATTTTTCAAATATGAGAAACCTTTCCATGGAAATTTTAGTCAAAATAAGGCCCATTAAATCCAAAAATTTGTACAATTCGTGTAGATATCTACAGAAGTCTTAAGAAATTACTTAAACTTGCAATTAAAATGCTCAAATTTAAACCATCATCTGACACAACATCACAGAAAAAAAGGAAGAAACTTTCCAAAGAAAGTTTTGATATACCTCGAAAATACCTTAATAGGCTCGCATTTACCACAAAAGTTAAAGAAGGTGAAAAGCTTAAAACATTTGGTCAAAGTTTGTTCGTTTAAGTAAGTAACTTATTTGCCATTTCATCAACAAAAACAAACAAAACTCTAACAACAAAAGTATGTCCAGCGGCTCATAAATAAATTAAAATCACAAAAAAAATTCTTTGCGAACCAGTCTCGTTGCACGAACCTTTGCTAGAAATAGAATTCCTTTACAAATTCCTGTGGGCTAAGAGAGATTCGAAGCACAAATTCGCACTATTATCAATTATCCATAAAAAACAGACAGCAAAATGGATCAGCTGCTAACATAAAATAAAACACGACCTTCCTGGCCGTACAGGACCTTATCAAACACCCAACAGACTTGGTACTAAATATCCAAAGAAAAAAAAAAACAATAAATCTCGTCAAAAACTAAATCTTCACCAGCTGAACCTCAACTGCAATGATAAAACGGACTGTAAACACAAAACAAATGACCAGGAAACTCTTACTACTCATACACCAAATAGTTGATTATACTTGGTTAAAATTTGATTTGCTTTGACGTGGTAACCTAACCCCACCACTTATCTTAAACAGATTCACATTTTGGCTCAACTAATCTCAGCTTTTTGTCTTAATTTTCTTCTAATGAAACACTAAAGCCAAAATGAATTGCTATACATTAAATTTGAACTGAAACTCTTACTTCAATTAAAGGGTAAATATTTGCGTTTAATCCTTTGCCCAATATTCCACAGGCCCACAGCTAGATAAAGTATTAAATAAAGATAAATAGCATTCATTTAGACTAATATTATCCAAAGAAAAGTACTTAATTCAATGAGGTATCCCCTTTCATTAACCCCAAAACGGCCGGCGAACAAAAACAGGGTCAGCTATAAAAATAATACCAAACAAGAAGTATCCACATCTAGCGCATTAAAGAGCCAGGCATAAGAAGAAGAATATAGAAAAAAAAACGGAAATACAAATACAAATAGAACTACGACCGGATGTAATTTAATTAAATCTAACTGCCATTGCTACAATCACACAAAAGTTATGATTTCTTATTAGTTAATGAAATTTTATGGATGGCGATTTGCGCAAAACGAAAACAACAATAACAAATAACTTGGTTTATATTTATATAAATTATATTAAAACAAATATAAAGAAAAACACAAAACATAAGGCGACATAAATAAACATAAACTTAAGAAATCAATTCATAAACATAAATTGTTCTAAACTTAATTGCAAAATGAGAATAAAAAAGAAAAAAAAGGAAAACCATCAATCAATAAGGCAAAAGGAAGCCATATCCTTACCTGAGATTCCACATCACTAGTGGTAGTTGCTGAACTTGAACCATTTTGTGAGGGAGGTGACGACTGCTGTGAATCCAATGGAATGGAATTTGAGTGCGGTAGTCGAACACGAGGTGCAGGCACTGGTTGCCCTGTTGCAGCATCGACAATTGTGTCGGGTGTAGCTGCTCCTGGTGTTGTTGGAATGCGATTTGAGTCGAAACCATTTGTCTTTGTCGTCATTGTGGTCGGTGAAATATTTTTATTCGAATCATAGGCAAATGGCTGTGTGATGTATTTTTGTGATTGTGGGGCGGTTTCTTCAGCAATGTCACCAATGGAACGATTCAGACCAGCTGTTGATGAGTGGTTGAATGTGATTTATTTATTACATTTTTTTTTTGTTTTTTATACTTAACCACAAAAATATTTTACTTATTTTTAAATTTCATGTAACTCTTTTAAGAATTGGAGCGTGAAATCAGTTTCCAAGTACAAAATGTTCGTTGACAGGGTCTGGAATTGTTTTGGTATATTTTTTGCACCTATAAACACTAAAAAAATGTAAACAAAACTTTTGAAAAGCATTACGAGGTTTAAATCAAAGGAAGATAGAAAGGATTTTTCTCAAAGAAAATACCCGCAAAGGCCCTTAGAACTTAAAACAAGTGATTTCAAGGAGCATTTATTGATTTACCAAGAAGAGTGTGTCTGATATTTCCACAAGGCAGAAGTGAAATTTCAGAAAAGTTGAGAGTGGGTAACTACCTAAGAACAAAAAAGAGACATAGGTACCACTGGTAGCTAAATCCTTTTTATGAACTAGTTTGTTTCTTCTTTGTGTCGTTTTTTCGTTTCATTGAGTTTTGAAATTGCAGAATTTTTTCAAAAAGGTGTGTTTGAACATCGACTTATTTTACAAACTCTATTTTATACAAAATTGATTTGAACAAAAAAATTACTGTAACGTTGCAACCCCAAAACTCTCCGTATACATTTTTTGGTCTTAAACCTACTTTACTAACTCCTTTTTTCCAGAAATCTTCAAAAGACTCTGAAATTTGTTACTATCAGGGTGTATTTTGATTATATTTACTTTCTTCTTTTTTTTTTTGAAGAAACTACTTTAGGTCTTCTTTTTCAAGCCTTTTTTTAGGGTGATGCTGGTATCAGAAAACGTCTTGGACTAATAATCCTACCTCATTACTAATAACTAAGTTATGTCCGTTTCGTAGTGGCAACTTGTTCAACAGGAAGGGAGGTTCGAGGTTCTAGTTCCAAAGAAAAAAAGGTGTTTCCTCTCGGTTAACGTTTTTCGCGAGGAATTGACAGCTACTTCGGTAGTAATTTCATGTCATGAGAAGCGCTTTCTCGAATAGCCCTTCGGAATCCGCACAAAATTGTAGGTCCCTTCCATGCCCTCACAAGGTATTGTTGAAAAAAAAAAAAAAAAAAACACAAGACCTCGGGAGTCCCGTTTTGTTGCTTAATAATATCGTTAAGATAGTAAAACAACCTTCGTGTGATTTACAAATTAATCATGTTTGCAAATTATATTTTTCTGAAGCCTTTTTTGTCCTGAATTTTAATGCGATGTCAGAATCGCGTCACGTTTTCGAGAAAATTGAAATTTAAAAATCGAAAAAACAACTTTTTGCTTTTTTTGAGCCTTTGTTTTGACATGCAAAAAGTTTAAACATTAAATTAAAGCATTGCTCTTCCAATAAATTCTTGTGCGCTGAATCCAAATTTAGCCTCAAAATGGCCTTATGACATCAAATTACTGAGATATTTAACTTCAAAAGTTGTAAAGAAGCCAGGTAGAGTCTCAAAAAGTAATTTGAATCAGATAAGACATTCTGCTATCATGATTTAAGGAAATGGAATAAAAATAAATTTAGAAGTAAAGTAAGAACCAATTGAATACAGACCACAAATTTGCTCAGAAATATAAAATTTAGAACATGTAAAAGCTGTAGACTCTATAAGTGTCGATATAAAGGGAGAAAGGTTCGACAACATCTAAGTGATGAGCCTACTGTCGTGCCTGAGCGAAACGCTGAATTATGGAGTTGAGGTTGTTGGATCTCTCAATCCTCCATTTCTTTTTGACATTTAAGGAACACTAGAGAGTTCCAAAGTAGCACAAATTTAAGAGTTTCTAGGATGAAGAGAGAGTTTAAGCAAAATCGTTTAACAAAACTGGGAATGTTTGCGCTTAATCTATGTTTAACAAAACTCATTCTACAAGTAAAAAAGCGCCATCAGGACTAGGATTGTACAGGGTGGTAAAATACCAAGATTTTTGTTTTCAAAAATGCAATTAAATTGTTCAAATTAAAATTTTCCTTGTTTACGATTCAACTAGTAGGAGTAAACATTGCCATTAATTATGGAACACAACGTCAGCTGCCTCAGCTGGCTTCGCAGTTGTACACTTTGTCGCTCCTATTTCTACGAACTTGGTGATGATTTCTTGCTCAGAAATTACTTGTATGATATCGGCCTTAAAAACTTGAATCGTTTTCGTATTATTGGCAAAACATTTGTCTTTCACGGTTCAGCACAAAGACAAGTCCAAAGATGTAAAATTTGCAGCGACATTAAGGCCATAAACTTTTTTGCAAAAAGCCCAGTGTTTGGGGCTGGACAATACACATTTTTGAAATAAGATTTCAACACTTCACAACGTTTCTCAAGCGTAAGGAATCTCTCAAACCAAAGCGATTTACAGTCGCGGCACTGAAAGAAACAATGTTGACAGGATTTTGGTCGTCGTAAGAAATGCAAATGTATGAAAACGCAGCGTCGTTTTAGTCGCGTCAGTGGAAGTGACAGCTGAGTTGGTTGTTGTTGCAACTACAAAAACGATTCGGTTTGGGAGAACCTTAACTCCTCACTTCGAGCGGAAAACAGCTATCAGTTTTAAAATAGCCTATGAATTAAAAAGAACCCACTGGATGGCCAACCTTTTACATTTCTTTGTTCACTGTCAGCAATGGTTTGGGGCTATTTTTAATCTTTTAATCTTAACTTCACGATATAAGTCTACTCTATAAATTTTTTTTTTAAATATTACTATAGTATAAAAAAGTTAAATAGAAAAATGATAAGAAAAATTAGTAAGCAACAAAATATTGAATAAGATCAGGCCACGAGAAAATGGCGGAGATTCTCTTTATGAAGCAACATACTTTCTAAATTCCAACACAGCACAGTGTAGTATTCAACTACAATATAAGAAAAATAAAGGTATTTACTCACTTCATGATTTCATTCCCATAAGTACTTACAATATTTTTTACTAAACATTAAACATTGTCCCTTGCATTTTTCGTTAAAATTTAAAAGGTTCTTTGGCTTATTGCTTCATTTCTTTTGCAATTTTCTTGATAATTTGAAAGTCGTGTTAGTTACACCACTCATAACTCAAGAACGGCTGAACCGATTTGTCTGAAAATTGGTGAGGAGGGAGCTTAGGACCCGGAGACGGACATAGGATACTTTTTATCCCTATATCCCTATTGGAATGACATCAATGCAATGCGTTAGTTTTCCTTATATAAAAAACACTGTACCGTAAAAAAAACCAAAAAAAAATTGACTTATAGTGAGAAATAAATTTGATTTTTGTATCAAATAAATATAAAAGCATCTTCTGTAGAAAGCACATCCGGATACCCAGGAACTGCATCGCCTTGCTTCCTTCTTTAAAAATTCTTCGATATAGCATTCCAAGTATAATAACTTGCCATCTCCGAGTAAAGCAAAGTTCGTGCAAACGGATCGATCTGCCATCGCAAAGAAATTTGTCAATGTAGTTGCTAAAAGTGTTTCAGCACATTGCACAGCATTCGAAGCCGTGAAATACTGAAATACACTTCTTGACCATTCTCCAGACGCACCGCCAAATGCACAACAGTAGAATGCGTCGTGAATGTGGAATGCGAATATACGCCAAATCGCTTAATTACAGTTCACATAACGACCAACTTGATAGCGTGATATTTCATCGTTGGTATTTGAGGATTGCAATCCAAAAGCCGCTATATCGCTGCCTTTCGTTATATATTTACTGAATTGCAGTACTCAACGTTGCAATGCGTCTTAAACGCTTTAGAAATAAGTGGCGAATATGGAACAATCTTACTGTAGTTGCCGACAACGGATAACGAAATCCATTCTTTTCACTTTTGAGTTCGACCGTTGTCATCTGGTGATCGACGCCGATACAGCGGATAACCATCGTTGCCAGTGAGGGTAGGCCGTAAATTCCCGTGAATACCGTCCATGAATCATATTTGTAATAACATCATGTAAATCTGGATCGGCTTCCTGATCAGGAATCTCGGCACATATGATATCATCTATTTGGTCAGGCTGAATTCTTTCCGTTACACAAATAAAAATGTGTGCGTGCGACAGGCTTCGCTTTTGGAATTTCATTAAATACATCCAGCATCGAGTAGGTATCTTCAAAGACGCGTTGTTCAAAAATGAAGTTCATCAGGGGCCGAATTTTTTGCCTGAATATACGTGCTGTGATGTCGTTTCTATCACTTGATGCTTGATTGGGAAGCAGCAATTGAATAATTTCTATCCATTTTGGATTACAGCTAAAAGTAATAAAGTGATCTGGCCGACCGTAATGACGAACATATGTCATTGCATCTTGCACATATTCATGCATCTGACGTGGACTTCCAATGAACGTCGCCGTCGCCGGCAAAATAGTTGATCGACCAATGTTAGCTGCATATCCTTCAGTAATCAGTACCAACTGCATCACGTAAATTGATGTACTCCTCATAAAGCAGTTTAACCTTTCAGTTCAACCTTATGAACGTTAAACGTTCCGTTTCTATTTAGACATACTCTTACTCAAATACCCCTTATGCCTCAACATTCACGGCGTTGCATAGGTCTGTATTTTTATTTTTACATCTGCGTTATTTGTTCTCGCACCCGATAAGCCAAAAAATATCGTCTATCACAAGGTGCTTCTGTGAAAAGTGCAACACATGCACCAAAATAAATAGCTAATAAAGAATCATTAAAATGCTAGATTTTTTTTAAATATATATATACTATCCTAATAATTGAAATTCATAAAATCCAAACTCTGCTCATATATTGCCTCTAAGACAGTAGGCAGAACAAAGTTTGCCGGGTCAGTCAATAAAATCTGGGTGCCCGTAGCGTATTGGTCTTTATGTCAGCCTCCTAATAAGTCTGAGTTCTAGGTTCGAATCTCCAAAGCGTTTGCTTGTTTTCCTACGAGTGTGGCCTTTCACACGTCTTACAAGTATGAACAGCACTGTCTCACTTAACCGTTCGATATCGGTAAGAACTGTTGGTAACTGAAACGTGTAAGACCTCAAAGTTCCCGTGTATTGTTGTACCAGCCTCTTTAGTTAAAATTTTATTTTTTTAAGGAAGCGCTGTAACTTTGCCATAGGAAGTCTTAATATCACACGGTTTTCGTTGTTTTCCTCGCCTATGACATCACCCATTTCTTTTCAGATCCAATATATTCAAGGGTTTAGGTTCGTCCACGCTACGTGCATCGGCACATGCAGATCGGCAATATTAAACTAATGTGGATGTTTTTACCAGCCTACCTACCGAAAGCCGACCCGAATTGAAATGGAATGAAATGAATACGAATGGCGCCCGGAACCGCGTGGAAGTACCTTTATGCATATGACACAAATTCAATATGGATAACTTGGTAAGCTAATGAATGTGTTTCAATGTATAACTCCGTATTAACTACCTAGTATAGTAGATAAACCAGTAGGTTTATGCCTGTCTTTAGGAAGAACAACAGCATTCCCATCTAGTAGAGATTTATGGGATAGTAATATTCATACCACGGAGTCTATACTACATACATCCAATAGCCCAAAAGCTTTTGAGTGCGACTAAACTCCTCATATCTACAATAAATTCAAGGCTTTACCATAAACTGCTTAAATATCGGAAATCTTATTAAACTAGTAACATTAAAATTCCATACCTAAACATATCGAAAAAGGGATCCATTTTCATCTTATGGACATCCTTGTAATTCATACATCACTCTGTTTTGTGCCAAATTGAGGATGGCTCTTTTAATGAACTAGACACACTAAGTATCCCTTTCTGAACCAAAGTATCTGCTTATACTTCTTTTGAATTCTTCTCCTGTGGTTACCTAACTAGTAATATGTCTGCGTTTATGTAACGTCACCTTTTTTTTAAACTGGATACTGTATAGCTGAAAATAATTAATACCTTCATTTATATGCTGCTCTTGCAAGACAAGTTATCACTGCTCTGGGAGCGATTAAGGATTTTTAATGTACAAATCACCCGAGACATAAACCCTAACCCTACATGGAAAAGCCTTGAGACATTCCACTTATTTATTTGATAACCAGCTCCCCGTCCGACTTCGTACTCAAAAAATGTGTTTATCTAAAAATGTCTAAAATTGTCAGAATTTCTCTATTATATTATGCAAGTTCTATAAAAAAAAAACCGCATCAAAATCCGTTGCGTCGTTTTAAAGACCTAAGCATACATAGGGACAAACAGCAGCGGAAAGCGACTCTGTTTTATACTATACAGTGGTTTAGTTTTGAGCTCAAAAACTATACATAGCCGACAAGTATTGACCTGTCTCTTATTGACACATCGTTTATTTTCCCACATATTCACCTCATAGGCTCTCTCAATTCCACTAAGAGATAAACTGATTTTCATAGTCTTTTGTCCTGTCAGTTTTTTCGACACATAAATTCCAATACTTTTCAACTAGTTAAACATTTGTACTTGGAAACTACTTTCATCGGATTATGCCGTCGGCTATTCCTACGAACGAAACCAACCTCTGCCACTCCTTCTTCCTCTCTGTATCCAACTTACCTGGACGGTTGGCCAAATATCCCGACGGGCTTAATGCATTTAATACCGATGGACTGCGAGGACTCAATGGTGGCTCTAATGGTCCTTGAATTTCGCGCTGCAGGACAAGTCGTACAAAACGCTGGTGGTCGGTTAGCAATTGCACAGCTGCGTCATGGTAGGCATTTGTCATATTATTTCCGTTTATCTGAGTTTAAAATGAAAAAAAAGAGAAGAAGAAGGAAACACGTGACTCACGAAACAAACTCTCAATGGACTAGGGTATTTCAAAAAAAGTACTATTTATGGCCACAACTCACCGCCAGAACTCGGTCGCCCACCATTATTTTGCCATCACGATGAGCCAATCCACCTTCGGTTATACGTGATATGAAAATACCATCACAGTTATCCTTAAATGGCGGCGAGCCTTTACCACCGGCAATACTGAAACCTAGACCCTGGTTAATTTGATCCCTTATCAGCGTTGTGTGCAGGGTAACTTTGTGAATGGGCGCTTCCTAAATAATAAATCAATGTTTTAAGAATTTTCGTTTATTTTTTTCTCTCACTCGGGTTGAAGTTTGGGGCAAGGATTTGTTTATTTTTTAAATTTTTTTTTGTTTGAGTTTTCAGGTGAAAAGGGCACATATGTATATATTTTGCTTTTGGCCTGGTCAGCCAACACATACCTTGCCGTTTTCTAAAATTCCATTTGCGGTCGCAGGGACTATCATGGGTGTGGCAGGTATAACATGTTGTACATTTTGTGGTTGAAGCTGTTGGTGTTGTTGTTGCTGTTGCTGGTGCTGTTGCTGTTGTGATGCGGCGTTGGTCGTCATCATATTCTGTTGCTCCTGATAATTGTATTCATTTGGGAGAATTTCAATGGGCGGCGGAACAGACGACCTATCGTAACGTCCTTTTTGTGGTCGGGTCTCAACTGAAATCTGAATTTTTTCGTGTTTTGTTTTTGTTGAGGTTTATGGTTGTATTACAGTTTGTATTTGTATATATTTTCTAAAATATTTCATGAATTTCAAACCAATTTTGTTAAAGCGCCGCAGGCAGGAAAAAGAGATATGGAGAAAGGGTGTGAGTGTGTATGGAGGGGGCGGGTAGGTACTACAGCCTTACGCGTGAATGATTAGATGATACTGCGTTAGGTGCAGGTTTGGTGGCACAAAATAAATGAATCCCTCCGTGTCTCTTTTGTTTCATTTTTGGTTAGGATTTCGTCAACAACGCAACGACAACGACAATGACACCACCACCACGTTCATGTTTGGTCGAACTAGTGGTTTGGATGGTATTTTAGGTTCTTAATTGCATTGGGGTATTCGACAGTTAGAGATAAACAAGTTTGAAACTAGTTTATTTTTGTATTGCGGCAGAGGTTACTTTGGTAAATTGAAAAATTTGTCACATTCATGTTAAGCCAGAAAGGATAAAGTTTACGTATCTTCTTAACCACCCAATTGAGATATTTGTTAATGATTACACAAGAAACCTATGAAATTGGTTTCTTTTTGAGGGACCTCGTTGGGCGCCATTTTTTATTTTTCAGAGTTGCTTTCAGGATATATCGATTTCCATGGGCTCGCGTCTCCAAACTAAGGCGATTAGAAAAAGACAAGTCATCAAATATAAGCTTTGAACTTTTATAAAGGATCTCCGTTAAGATTTATTGTAAAAATAAAAAAAAAATTAAAAATGGTGCACGGTCATTGATGATTTGTGTTTTTGGTATCTAGGCATTCAAACTTGAGCTCCAACAAGCGTAAGATGTGACCTCAGGCTGGAGTAAGGTAAAGTTAGGTTGAATGTGGGAGTGCAGCCGCAACCGGAAACACCTCACTCAAAACTTAGGTCTTTATTGCGATTGTCGTTTGGCTGTCGATACACGACGGTTGTCGATAGTCGAACGTCGAAAATGAAATTTGGTATTGCGTATTCTTATTGTTCGATACTTTCAATGTCGTAACAGAAATACTTGTCGATAGAGATACGCAATTCCAAAAGGAAGTCTTTAAAGATCCATTGTGCTCCCCGGGATAGCAGATAATGAGGAGTGGGTGGGAGGCGATAAGAGGTGATGAAAGCGGAAAATTGAATTAAATTATTGGGGTTGAGACCGACCTGAGTCGAAAATGAGCTTTAGGATGATGTTCAGTGGGAGGTTGAAGATGTTTTCCCAGTTCGTAGAAGAAGTATTATCCGAGGGCTCTTTTCCTAGCGTGGGTCAAGCTTGGGCGCTCACAGAGGAAGTGGAATAATCCTTCCTCTACTTCTTCCTCTTACCATAATCTACATAAGTCGGATGTGCTAATTCCCATTCTCATCATCCTTTAGTTCCGAATACGTTTTGTTGAATAGACGACCATATCCCTCGTGGTCGTTTTCAAGATGGTGGGTGTTTGTATGTTTTATTATTATTATTATTATTATTATTAAATAGAATCTACTACCGAAATTCGGAGTCAGTGGCCTCAATGTTACGAGTGCTACGTCCAATTTATGGTCGTCATAATCGTCCTAGCAGATCAACAATTGAGCGTCTAGTGGAAAAATTTGAATCCACAGGCACAGTACAAAATGTTCCCGTGCCAGTGAGACAAAGAAGTACCCGTAGTGTCGAGAATATTGCTGCCGCTCTGAGGCTTCAGTTGCTGAAAGCCCAAATGTGTCTCTCACACATCGTTCTAAAGCGTTGGGCTGTGACGTCGTTGTGGTGAATTTTGGGAAAATATCTTGGCCTACATCCTTACAAGATTAAACTGACGCAAGAACTGAAGCCGCTTGACCACCAGAAGCGTCACATGTCCGTGAAGTGGGCTGAGCAACAACTTGATAATGATTCCGATTTTCATCGTAAAATCATCTTCAGCAATGAGGCTCATTTCTGACTGAATGGTCAGGCAGGAATCCACACGTACTCCATGAGTCATCATTGCATCCAAAAAAAAATTACGGTCTGGTGTGGTTTATGGGCCGGCGGCGTCATTATTGGCTGTACTTCAGCCATGATGATCAAGACCGGCACGATGGGGATCGCTACCGTGCAATGATAGCCGAATATTTTTGGACCCCAATTGGATGATATGGACTTGGAGGGCATGTGGTTCCAACAGGACGGCGAACGTGTTATCTCACGAGTCACGACATGGTCCAGTCGTTTGGCCGCCTCGGTTGTGCGATTTGACGTCGTTAGACTATTTCCTGTCGGGCTACGTCAAGTCTATGATATATGCCAACAAGCCAGCGACGATTGATGAACTTCGTACGAATATCGAACGTGAAATTGCAGCATAGTATCGGCCGATTTGTGCTTGAAAACCGTCAAAAATTGGGTTCAGCGTCTGGACTTCTGCAAGCGTGCCCGTGCAAAAGAAATCGAGTTCAATACATAATGGCATCGAACCTACTTTCACAGATATAAAGAATTTTAATGATATCCAAAACCGTTTTTGTTTTACTTAATCTAATACAACCTCCCACCATCTTGACAACGACCATTGGGGGCACGTTCGTAAATTCAACGAGACGTATTCGGCACTTAAAGGTGATTTTTTAAGCGTTGTTTTTTTTTAATCGAATAAAATGCTCAACTTTGCAAGTAATATTCAAAAATATTCCACAAATTACGCGTATAATGTTATCCTGTAAGGCTTCAATCGTGTTCGGCTGGTCCACATAGACTCATATATACTTTTTCAATAAGAGCGCTACAAAAGTTTTTTTTTAACTTAAATTTAAAATTGAATTCAAAATAAACTCGAAATTGAATTCGAAATATTCGAAACGTAGTGCGAAATTGAATTTGAAACTGTCATCGGATCAACAAAGTTGTTTTTTTTTTAAATCGAATGAAGCTGAAGCACATGTCATTCACCAAAAAAAAAAATTTGTTTTGCATCTGAAATTTTTTTTTGAAACCTACTGTGAAGGGGTTCTGGAAACCGCCGCAGCGATTCAAAAACATGCATGGAAAACTCAATAGCGAAGGTGTGGGTGTCATGTATTGGACCTACTCGTTTCAGAAAGATATTCAATTCGAAATTATTTTTTAAATAAAGTTAGTTTCCCACCAATGTTCACTGAAATCTTGACGAAAAGCTAAAACTAAAACCCCACAGCGAAACATCCAAAACATAAGCCACCATAAACACAACTGTTTTTGAACAAATCAATCAAAAGTTCACACCTAGTACGACATCCAGCTCCTCGTCTAGATCAACCAATTACGACTGAGCTGCTTTACGAACAACGAAGAGCTCCTTATACCGAGGCAGAGAGAGCAGAACAAACTTTCTATGATTTGAAAGGAATAAAATTTCAAAAAATGTTCATGTTTTCAAACAAATCTCATTACACGTCAGTGTGCATTTCAATATTTTAGCTTCAGCGTCAAAACTTATAAAATAATGCAACTTTTACCTTAGACAAGCAAATACCTCTTCGCAGTAAAGTACCTCAGACAAGGAGGAAAATATTTTTCTTTTACACTTTTCTCCTGCAGCGTCATCGTCATCGTCGTCGTTGTTTTTCCTAAAACGAACTATGCATCCACAGTTTGACGAGAAATCGATCCGATATGGCAGGATAAATTTCTCAATGGCTTTTCGCACCCTTCAGACAGGAGGAAAGCTCAGCTGTACACACTTTGCCAAGTACATTATTCACATTATTGAATATTTCGTCTCCTTTAATACAAATACACAAGCTTCAACCAAACGTAGAAATACTTGTTACCGACGCGACGGTCGTATAAGCATTCTCTCATGACAGTCACAAGTCACTTAAATCTTTTCAAATTGTTTTATTTTATTTTATGTGTAGTCCTTAACTATGGCGTTGAAGTGAGTTCACAAAGTCTATTGTGATGATCTTTGTAGATATTTTTGCATCTTTCAAATATAAATACGTATTTGTATTTTTTTTTTTGTCCATTTGTTGCAATCCTCTTGGCGCGTCTATTCTTTAGTTGAGAGGAGCTTTTCTCAAGAAAAACTAAGCCTTCAGCAAACGGGTCCTGAGGAGTTGTTGCACTTTACTTGTCATATATACAAAAATGCTTTGGGAAGAAGTGTTTTATTTTGTTTTTTTTTCTTTCTTATTTTTAAATATCATAAAAAAATTGTTTCAAATTCGTTTATATTGGACAAAATGACACAAGAAAGCACTTTATATTTACAAAGATCTCGAGAGCACAAGAGAGAGGCACAATGTTAGTTTATTATTTTCTTTTGTGTACATAAGTACGTTGTTGACAGACAAAAGCGATGATATGATGGTATGGTAATGGTATGAAGTATGATGGATGGGAATGGGACACTTGCTTGGGAGCAATTTACAAAAAAAAAATGTTAAAAGTAATTTGGTAAAGCTCATTTACCTCTTTTAATAAGAGCATATCGTTAGGCTCAAGCAAATGCTGCCGGTCTCTTGGGAAATTGTTGATTTACTTTTTTTTTTTTGATACGCAAATTGAAATGAAAATATAAAATTTGACATCCTTTACCTTAAGAAATTCCACTCAAAAAAAAATTAGTGATTTCAAACAAAAAGCTATTCTCCAAAGACTTTTTAGGCTCTCATCTGCTGTCATCGTCAGTAAAATGTTTTAATGGAGGCAAACAAGGAAGTGGATTTGAGATTAGAGAGTGAACTTAGCAGTCACGTAAGCAGATGTTGCTTGGCAAATAGAAACATGAAGAAGGGTAAAGTCTTTTGCTAAGAAAAAAGGTTGTGATATTAAAATCAACGTTTGCTGAATGGAAAAGTAGTAAGACCAAAAAACTTTGCAAATTAATAATTTGGCTAGGTGATTTGAGCCATCAATTTATCAATGAAGAATTCTCCTCATTTTTTAAATTTTGTATTCTGAATGAAATTATACTAGTGGTGTGATGATTAACATGTCTGACCGTTAACCGTGCTGTTCGTGGT
The DNA here is from genome assembly GCA_914767635.1 of Melanostoma mellinum. Classification (NCBI taxonomy): domain Eukaryota; kingdom Metazoa; phylum Arthropoda; class Insecta; order Diptera; family Syrphidae; genus Melanostoma; species Melanostoma mellinum. The sequence continues at coordinate 49,004,742 of OU612058.1, forward strand.
GCGATTCCCAACAGAAGCAAAAATATGTTAAACGGTATATTGCAATCAAAAGCTCTTCTTCGATTAGCTGTTCGTAATCGGCAGGAAATTGTAGGTCCCTTCATTCCTTCACAAAGGCAATGGTGTAAAATGTGTGAAACCCCGGGGCTCCTCGCTCTGTTGCGAGTAGGAATTACAAAATTACGAACATTGATATAAAAAAGACTGAATCACAATTTTTTTTATAATTAACGCGCACATCAAGGGGTTATGGTTACCCGTTACCCTTATAATGTTATACAGTGCGAACATTTATGAAAATAGGAGAGGATTTGGAAGAAGACACCGATGCACGTTGCTTTTGAAATTTTGTGAATCATAATGTAGGGGAAAAACAGGGTTAGGTAGAGCATTCCACATTCGGGTGGTGCGACTAGAATATGAATATCTATACTTGACTGTACGTCCGAAGTTGGGCTCAAAGTAGAACTGATGAGCATTCCTAGCATTCCTAGGGTGTTGTGGCTAAATTGTTTCAGGGGAGGAATGCAGCTGGCTTTTTCACTAGAGCACTGTTTGTAAAAGAAGCGATAAAAAAGAGTGAGGCAAGTAACATTTTGACGATGTTCGAGAGAATCAACCGATTGTACCATAAATTGGAAAGTACAGAGATTCCATATCCATACAGCTGTTGGAAACTTAAAACATTTCTCTTCTTTGCCTCAAAAGTAATGTATCAAACCGAAGAAATAATGAGGAAAGTTAAGATTCATACAGAGAGAAATCAAGAAGGACGAAAAGATGTCACCAAGTGGAGCAGTTGAAGGACTTGATCTACTTCTTCTCCTTTTTCGGCGTAACGATCGTAGCCATCGTGATCTCGAAGGGATCATAGCTCTTATACGCTTCACACAAGTGATTCGTCCTTGAAATACACAACAACTGGCGTAAAAGACTTTTTCTTCTTCTTTTTTTTTCGACGTTTCAAGCATCGTGGAATCGTAGCTCTCTCCCTTAACTTCCTCACACTAGTGATCCTCCCTTAGGTTACGCGCCAACTGGACTATTTTATAAAACACTTATATTGAATGGAACCGGATTAAAAATTTACAGATGTTCTTGCAGCAGGCTTTGCTCCTCATTCCCACTTACTAATCAAAACAACTTAATCTATGCCACTGCATCATTTGGTTGCACTGCCAAGTATTTGTTAGATGAAAAGTTCAACTTAGAAATGCTCGGTAACGACATAGCGTGTCCGTGTATAGAACTAGAACAAGTCTTTGAAAAACCATGCTCCAGGAAAAGTAGGAATACAGTACGAATTTCTTTCGAACGATTTTACAACTTTTATTTATCAACTTGTAAGGCTTCAACCGTTTCAAAGAAGTGATCTCAGGCATAATTCGCTTTGGAACTCGAAGCAAGCACACCTTTTGACAGACGTCTATTGGAATATGCCGTCCGATATACGATGATCCCAAACATTTGACTGATACACAGTCAGTTTTACATTGGTTCAAAACTAATGTACTCTCTTTTTTCTATAAAAAAAAAGAGACATTGCTTATGCAAACTTAGAGCACTCAAACTTAATTGCCGGTCCATTGTACTTCTAGGGTAGAAGCCTTCTATTTTTTATGGTGCAGTAGATGTAAATAAGGTGGTTGCAATTTCACATATAACCTCAAGGGCGGCGTCCAGATGAAACTAAGAGGCTGAAAGAAAAGTGAAAAAGCGAAGTTCGAACCCACTCGCCCGACCTATCTACCGAACACTCTTCCACTGCACCACAACCGCTGTCCATTCTAGAACATGAAACAGGAAAGGATTGCTATCAAATCTTCATATATGGATCCAAAACGGATGATGGCCGCTGGTGTATTTGAAGAGAGCTATGACATAAGATCACTGTACACCTGATTAGACAAATACGCGTCTATCTTCCCAGCGAAGGGGTACGCTACCCACATGGCTATAAGGAACGTTACGAAAAATGGATGAATGGGGAGAAGTATTTACGCTTGCAGCGACAGCTAAGCTGTGGTTATAGCTCTACTCAAGCCTCTAACTACTTCTTATCTGATCCAGAAGCGCAAGAGCTCTTTGAATGCAGTCGGAAAACCAAATTCTTTGCATCTTGTTTGAGTTCTAGGCCAAAACGAAAACGAGATCGCCAATGAACTTGTGAGGCAAGGATCTGAAACTACCTTTTGTGGACCTCTAACCAGCCTTAGTGAAAGCTTCAATGAACTTTAACCAGAATTGGGTCTGTCAAGAACACAACAGTAGATGGCATGTCTCCATTGAATGCAAGCACACCAAACGTTATTAAGAAGACTGCAACTTTTTTGCTATCACGTAGCGGAAAAGACTATAGAATGTTTCTTGGCGTTGCCCCGCATTACTTTTTGCCAAATATTTGAACGTGTTGGGCTCAAGTGAGATCACACTCTGTAAATCTTGAGAAGATGGCGACACCGCGGAGCATATCTTTTGTGAATTTTATCGAATTAGGATATACATATACCTACTCGGCACAGACATGGTGAGAACTGGTAACAAAGGCTCCTTAGGATGGGCTCTATTTATTATGCAGTCAAGAAACATTGTAAAAATTAGTGGTCCAAGAGCAGACCTTGTTGTTCTCAGAACACAACTACTTCATTGAACAAAAGAAGGTTGCTGGTATTAAAAGGTTTTTTGTTTAAGACGTGGTGGTTTTTAATCTGGCAAAACTTTTTTGGTCTCTTAAACAGCTGTTACTTGATTCCTGCTCAGTTTGCTTGGCTATTTTACCGTGGAAGAACTGAAGCCACACGACCACTGGGCACTGCGTAGGCTCCGTAAATTCTCTCGAAACGAAATCGTTTTTGACGTTGATTTTTACATAATTTCGAGTTTCAAACTAGCGAGTTAGCTTCAAGATCGGACGACTTAATACGTACAGCGGTACTTTTTGTGGGGTTATGTGAAGTCGTTGTCTACGCAGAAAATTCCAAAGGAAATGACAACTTAAAAGAAAATATTCGGCCCGTCATTGCTGACATACAAATGCTGCAAAAAGTCATCTAAAATCGTGCCTCCCGACTGCAATTTGTTTGAGCCAGCCCCAGGGAGCACTTGCCCGAAGTCATTTTTATGACTTCTATGGGGAACCCTTATCTTTATAATAAAGCTAAGTTCTTGGCCATAACATTAAATCATATGCGTTTTATTTCTTCTTGAAAGCCACTGCCTTTCAAAACAGCCTTCGATCTTGTGAACAGAAATCCGCAATTTTTAAAGTTCTACGAGATTTATTAAAATTTTGAAGGTAACTTATTGCGGAACCGCAAAAGCTGTAACCACGCATAATTTCGCAAACAGTGTTGAGTTGAAACTATTATGAGGGCTGTTTCAATAGACTTCGAAAACTGTTCCATGGGGTGCTCCAAGTTCGCTTTTAGAGACCTGCAGAATCTCTCAAACTTTTTTTGATGCATAAATGTAGCCTAAAAAAGAACACTCCCCTTGAAAAGTTCAAATTTAGCAGCGCATTACGATTCGGTCATAATCATTGCTTGGGCTGTTTTCGACTGATAACTAACTTTGCGTGTTATGAAAAAACAAGAAAATTATGTTGTGCACTTCTTCTCAGCCATACTTTTCCAGCAATATAACATTTAAGCAGAAACTTCACCATTGAGCCAAGCAAAAAGGTTTCACAGCAACATGGGTCAGGATGGCCTCTTCGACCGGGTATTCTGATACGGCTGACTACATTTAGCCTAAATATTTTTAATGAAGGGCACTCACTAGCGAAGATCACAAATCAAAGTGGTAGGATAGGTTCTATCTACACAAATTTGTTGACAGTAAACATACGCGCTTAGTGACTTAGTAAATATATTGAGGTATGGTGAGGACCTAGAGTCAATTTGTGGTTCGATAAACTTTTTTGATTTCATCATTCATCTACAATGGACATCACTCAGTGTGAGGCACAAAATGCAATCACTTAGCAGGATATGCTATTCGATTTATATGAATTTGATTGATATTAGTCGAACAAATCGTTCAGCCCGAAGAACATGCGGATCTAAAGCAATATTCAATAAGATCGCCAAGTCTTATGACCGGACGCAATCCGGCAGAAGACATGTCCAGATGTGATTTTGTGTTGATGAAGCGGATTACTTCCCGAGTCGCCCATACTCAACTGCTGCGTCGTAGAAAATCAAAAGTAACGTAAAGATGTCAAAAATCCTCTCTTGATGATTAAATCTAATGTTTCAACAATTTCCCTTCCGACAGCTTCTTCCCTCAACAAAAACTAATTTTTTTCAATAAAAACTTACCTGGGATAGCGAGCCATCTTCACTGAACACCGGATGACCTATGAGTCGAGTGACCTCACGTTGCACAACCAATACCAATACAGTACCGCATGCTTTCAATACTTGAACAGCCAAATAATGATCGGCATTCTCAACCGATTTCCCATTGACTTTTATAACTTTATCACCAACTTTAAGTCCAGCCAAATCAGCTGGCCCGCCCTCAGTAACACGTGAAATGAATATACCTTCATCATTTCCTTTGAACGGAGTTGAACCCTTACCACCAGCTATGCTCAAACCCAATCCAGCTGCTGTCCTTTCAATGTGGATTTCATATTGCTCCGTACGCAGTTCTGTTACACCATCTAGGGCATCTGAAAGGACACAATACAATCACGACAATTAATAATCGTTTCCAAGTAGGGATATACACAAAAGAGGAGGAAACTAGTTGCTGCTATTTCACCACGATGACCATCAGCATGGTGCATCTTTATTCAAGTCACGAAATGCAATTACAGGTATAAAAGGACATAGCCAGAGCCAACATGGACCATGGTGGATAATGGATATACATCAAAAATTAATCAAAAGAGGAAAATAGTAGGTACAGAAAAAAAAATGGGAAAAAAGAGAGAGAGAATGAAAACCACTCCTGTGGCACTGCCACGCGGTGTCCTTTTACATCACATGATTTTGTGCTGTTGCTGTGCTTCTGCTGTGCTCTCACCGTAATTTGTATCCCTGCTCGAGCCCGAGTACGTTGTGATTATTCGAACTTTTTTATCCTTTCTCTTCAGCGAATTGTAGGGACTTCTTCGACCGGATGACAGGGAACTGCGTAGACTTCCAGTTGCTAACGAAGGACTATGTCTACCATCCCCATTGTAAAATGTTGGCTTGCTCTGATTACTTCGAACAAACGAAGATTGTCCACTTGAACGTGGCAGGGAATTGCTACCCTCTTTGACTTTTAGTTTCACACTAAACATTGTTTACGCTACGATACGAATATCAGCTTGTGTGCTCCTTTGGTTTAAATTTAGTATCCTTGATGGGTATTATCCTTTGGCACGAAATCTAATAGTGCGCGGTGTATAACACCATTTTACACGTAGAATTCAAACTAAAAACAAAAAAAGAGACGCAAAGTATAAAATTCGATATAAATAGTGGCAGCAGTACGAGGTTAAGGTGAAGAGCAACTGGGATTTTTGTACTCGGTGTCGTACCCCGTATCTAACCTATGTACATAGCAAAACAGGAGCCACTGCCACCGGATGAAGCGCAGGTAACTCTTATCCACGTTAACCCCTTATTCGTTCTGACGTTCGGTTTGGTTGGTTTTATATGTGAAAAAGATTAACTCCTCAATGGGAAAACTTCGTTTACGCTCATGAAATTGCTATTTCGATGTTTTCGTATTTCTTTCTTATTTTTTTTTTACTTCGAGTCTTGTCTGCAATGGACGACGTGGAAAAGATTTGTGACAAAGAAAAGAACATTAGGGGACTATTGTGTAAGGTTGATAGTCATCCTAATGCTTCAATAAGGACTGCAATTTGACATAAAAGTCGGATAAGAGAGAGCTAAGGACATGATGTTGTATATGACATAAAAATGAGTTTATGAGATGAGAATGAAAGATGAACTAGGTAAACGCTGTGCTATGGGTGTCCTCTTCGTGTGTTGGGTTATAATTTGAAGAACGAAAAGAAAAACAAATAAGTTGTAGCCCTACGAAGATAAGCGGGAAACAACATAATTTTATAAAATCATAAAAAGGAACGAGAAAAAAAGTTTTTTGGATTTATAAGGGTTTCGGGTGATCAGAAGTATGTAGCATGTAAGTGCTTAGAAAGTGTTCCTATCAGTAGGCTTATTTTTTTCTTGTTTTTAATGAGAAGGAGACTGTTTCGAATAATGCTTTTTCAACTAAGATGCCGAAACATAATGAAGGATTCAGACACACGATGTAGCAACAAAGCTCAAATTTTTTGCCGATTCCTATGACTAGGTGAGTTGGCACTTTTCGTGGCAGTCTGGGTTGGCATGTAAGAAACTCAGCCATGTAATCTACAATACTTTAACTTAAATTACATGAAAATAGTGGGGATTGTTACACGATTTTTGGTAAGAAATGTAGGAAACTATTTTTCGATTTTTCAAGTGAAAAGTAATTTTGAATTTTTGTTGATTTTGAATATAATAAGAAGAATGTTATGATTTATTTCTGAATTTCATAACTTTAACATAAATAATAAGTGGTAATGATGAAGTAAAATGAACGTAAAATATTTTAATATCAATCGAATTCGGCTTCGTCGTCCTCTATTTCATTTGCAGATCGTAGAGTGAAGTAAATGTTTATGATTTTTTTTGATAATTTAACAGATAGTCTGTTTCTGATGTCACTGTGAATGTACGACCAGGAGGCGGAAATTTTAATGAATTTAATCGCAAATGTGGCTCTCATCTTCATGACCATGTTGCGCAGCGTAATACCAAAATGTCTTCGGGGAAGTGATTTTCTTTCGTTGCAAAGTGGTGAAAATTCCTTAGCTTTTCATGAACAAGCGAGACGATTCAATTCCATTACCTTCAAAATTGTCCAAAATGTAGCATGACACTTCTTTTTGTTGCTCTTTGTCCAATTTTTGACCACGATATATCGGATGTAAATAATTAGCCGTCATAGTGACGATGTTTCACACACTGCATTTCTTGATGCGATATTCAACAAAATCGCGCAATTCTTCAGGTCCTTCGACCAACATTTGCAACCATTTTTCAGCGGTGTCGGCAGCTGACGAATCGCTTTTCTGACGAAAGTTCGTTAATTCAGCCACCGGGTTGAGTAGTTCGCACAGTTTTTTGGCCGATGGGATAAAATTTGCATTGAAGAGCAGTGAACAGACACTTGATTTTGGTTGCAATGCCTTTGAATCAAGTTCAGTTTCTGCATTGCAAGCGGCAGTGACTGTTTTCATGGCTGACATATTTTTTGTCAACGGATCGATAGCTTTACGTTGGCTCGTCCAACGTGTAGCACAAGACAATACTGGCTTGTGTCCGCCAGCTTTTAACAAACGATCTTCCAGGCCAGTCTTTTTGAATTCCAGCCCATTGATTGTGCATTAGCCGTCCGCCAATGCTTGATTTTATTGTTTTTTCACTTTTTTTCCTAGAATCCATTAATTTATCGAATGCATTCGACATTTTGTGCAAAAATCGTAGTACAAAAGTCACTGAATAATATCAATTCGGAAATATACAGGGTGATTCGCATAAGGTGTGACAAAAAGAAAGGGTGTGTAGGTTGGACCTAGACTAGCAAAAAATCGTATGGGAAAGGGGGGGGGGTCCATTTTCCCCCGTTTAGGCGGGAGGGGCAGTTTAAGAAAAAAATCACTAAAAATGGAAAAAAAAATTATTTAAAAATAACAGTAATGCCTACAGAGTCGTGCTATAGCATTTTGAAAAGCCAAAAACTTAAACATTAATTAAAATTTAAAAATAAGTTGTTCAAATAAATAGTTTTTGAAATATTAATTTTCAAAGTCAAAATTTGGAAAAAAAACATGATTTTTTTTTTTAACCACTTTTTTCCAAATTTTACGTAATTAAGTAGTATTTTTCTGTCTTATTTTCAATGCTCTTACTTATTTTTGATCAAACGCAAAAAACCGGATGTCAAAATAACCTGTAGTTTTTGAGAAAACCAAAAATTACAAAAACGGAAAAAGTGGTTTTAAAAAAAAAACCATGTTTTTTTCTTCAAAATTTTGACTTTGAAAATTAATATTTCAAAAACTATTTATTTGAACAACTAATTTTTAAATTTAAATCAATGTTTAAGTTTTTGGCTTTCCAAAATGCTATAGCATGACTCTGTAGGTATTACCGTTATTTTTAAATAATTTTTTGTCCATTTTTAGTGATTTTTTTCTTAAACTGCCCCTCCCGCCTAAACGGGGGAAAATGGACCCCTCCCTCCCATACGATTTTTTGCTTTTCTAGGTCCAACCTACACACCCTATCTTTTTGTCACACCTTATGCGAATCACCCTGTATACGTTTTATACGTATACCACTGGCAGTGTAGTTAAATTACCCTCGGAGGACTGGGCAATTCCTAATGAGAAACACATTTTGGTGTTTCTGGAATCCGAACCTCGAGCTCACCCGAAACAGGCAGACATGATAATAACTATTACGCCAAAATCTCTAAACACATAATTTTCAAAACAAAAAACCTGTTGCAGGGCCTTAAATACCGACTCTTATCGGATATTTTTGTCTTTTTTGGACATTCAAACGCCCGACTCTGTCTGAGTACGCTGCAGAAAAGCTTTGCATTTAACTTGAATTAAATTAATGTAAAGAAAGCGGAGATCCCCTTGATTAAAGGAACGCGCTACTGTCCTTTGAGTGCCGCCACTGTTTTTATGAGGAGCAGCGAAATATGAATGTATAGTGCGAGTATCTAGGACAAGCCACATATCAAAATTTTAAAACTATTGTAAGAAAGGTTTGATTCACCATTACAGTTCACATTTGGTTTGCAAAAAAGAAGCAACAGGTAAAAACACACAAGAAAAATTTCCTACATCTTACATCTTCACCTCAGATCAGGCTCAACCATATGGAGATCCATAAGACGTCGAAACACACAAGATCAGCCGCAAAATGCCCCAAAACAACCATCCAACTACCCGATTGCACACAGTTGAAGACGAAAACTAACATCAAGTACCTTGGTTTAAACTTCGCAGAAAGATAACGGTTCAAACTACTCTCAACAACAGTTCTTAAAAAGGCCAATTACGCTTTCCACCACATACATCGGTTTATGCGGAGAAGGATCGGACCCAGCCAAAAGACAAAGTTGCTTTTCAACAAACAGCTTCACAGACCAATCATCACTTACTGCTTCTCTGCGTGGTTTAGTATATCCACAACCAGCATGAAAAAGTTCTGAGGATTTGCACAGGACTGAATTTTGATCGTCTGCGATAGAAGTACTTCAGCAACAAAAAACTCAACGAAGCATCAGGAATCATTCCCTTCGATAGATTTCTTCTGAACGCTGCAAGAAAACAACCTTAATATCTGCAAAAAACCAACCAAAATCATTGCTAATGGCGTAGTGTGCTTAGCATGTTCCCTTACAATGGAAAGAGATTAAGGTTGTTGATACACCTAATGTGAAATCTGCCCAAATACACCCTTGTTCTTACTATCGAATACACCCGCCATCACAAAGAATACCCTCTGGCCACATAACTTGACAAAGAGGGCGATACCGGGCATTTGCAACGGCACTGACAGATCTTAAAGCGGATAGTTCACTGGTTGAACTGATAAATCTTGTGTCGAAAAGTCGTAGAATCAACTCAACCCTAAGGGGCTTTTTAACAAACAGATCTGTAGGGAACACCTCAAGGGAACACATCCCCTCTTCTATGAAACAAAGTCGTAAACGAACTTCTGACTAGCTTCAAACTCAAGGGATTCAAAGTAATTGAATATGCCGATAACGATGACGTCGCCATTGATGTATTAAGAAAACATGCTCATGTCCTTACGGAGCTCATACAAACCACCCTTAACAAACTTTTGTAAAGAGCGAGAACGCGATAGTAAGCACCCAGAAATCTTCACCAAAAAGTACAACATTTTACAACTAATATCTCCATCGTTTTATGGAATTCCACTAAACTTTTCAGGCAAAGCAAAATGTCTAGGTATTATCCATGACAAAAATCTCAACTGCAAGTCCAATATAAGGAAAGCCTCAACAAAGCCACCCTTGCCCTCTTTTCCTGGAAAAAAAGCCACCTATTATTGTGGCTAAAAGCAAACTTGATATCCTCAGCGAATATCCGAATCTACTCAGACCGCCAAGCAGCCCTCAAATAACACGGTTTTTGGATGCTAGGGCAAAGAAGAATCTTAGGAAACTATAAAGTCGATGAACTTGCCAAAATACCAAAGGGAATTAAGAAACCAATCCCTACCAGAAGGCTAATAAATTGGTATACCAATCGCTTCTTGCAAACTCATTCTAAACCAAAATGCCATTGATAAAACAAACAGAAGGTGAAGGAACAACACTACTTGTGGCAATTAAACAAACTTGGCCAAAACTGGATTTAAAGCACACGACACTTGCTATCCATAAGCAGATTACTATTGACTCCGTAAACGGTGTCCTTACCGAACACTACCTCATTGGCAAGCACGCCACATCAAACGACTTCTGTCGAAGCTAGAGGAGGACGAAGAAGAGACAATCTTATGTCTCCTCCGTTCAGGCCCTATACTCGTTTTCCCTCAAACGATAACTGCATCTAGGAAATTTTTCTGCGACGATCCAAGCGATCTGATGAATGCAGATATCATTTACCTCTAAAAAAAAGCTGAGTTAGCTACTTGAGGTACTCCCTCACACACTTCATATGGTATCACAAAAGACCTAATACTGGCGTTAGTGTGAAAGTCTGTCAGTTGATTTCCTGACGGACATTTAAGCCTTACCTAACGCCTTTCGCCAGGAGTTGGCAGGTAATAAATAATACCACTGCCATGAAATGCGCTTCCTCGCATCGATTAAGCGTGCATAATCGGCAAAAAATGTATGTCCCCTACATTCCTCAAGCTATGTCTTCTCATAACTTTTTATTTCTTTTCCGGCGTTACGAGCATCGCAGTCTCGGGAATCACAGCATCCCACTTAACTGCTAGTAATTTGGTCGTGGAGTACTCCGCGCCGCTCAAGGTAAGATTGAGAGACACGCGATAGCAACCGGGTTTACAATTTTGCTCAATTCTTTCATCCTTGTTAAAGCATAGAATTGGTCCTTCGAAGCCTAAGGCTTAGCCAAAAAGATAGCACCACTCTTCCAATTTCATTGGTGGACCAGTGTTTCGAAGATTGAATTTAAATTGATTATTGTTTTTTCTGTCTTTTAAGAAAATTCACTTACTGCTCGAAAGACAGAAAAAGTGATTTGTTATCCCCTTTACAGAGTCTTCAATATTTCAATGTTCTTCTTCTTCCTTTTCGACATTACAAGCATCGTCACCTCGAAGGGATCAGAGCTCTCCCACTAAACTACTCCGCACTAGTTATCCGCTCGTGGGATACGCCGAGCCGGCTGTTGGGAAACGAAAAGAAAACAAAAACCTCTATCAAAATTAAGGTTCTTGAGGTTGACTATACGAACTCTATAACTTTACTTCAGCCTAAGACAAAAGCCTCAATCAAACGTCTCGTTTGTCAGAAAGGTCGTCCTTTTTTTCCTTTTCTTCGTCACTCCACAACCAATGAATTCAAGGTAATCTCTTAACCCCTGGTTGGTCATAATCTGATATATCACCCCATTATCTGTTAATTTTGTCTCTTATTTTTATTTTACTACACCGAAGAATCTGTTTAATGAATTGTTTTTGATTACATCAAGCAGTAGCAGCCCTACAAAGTACACCCAATATATCCTGAAAGTGGAATTTTAAAATTGAAAGCAAACCTTATAGCCATAGATAGATACACGAGACCCTTAAAAATGCCATAAAACTCCCGGTACATCATCCGAGAGGTGAAACATAGATTAAGTGTAAAATGTGCGCCGATAAAATGGGCATTTCGTTTAACTACCCCTAGAAAGGACACTCACGCTGCGTTGATAGGACATAAATTATTTTTAAATTAAATACGAATATTCAACAGAGATTTTTCACATTGTCCTTTTTCGATCCCTCTTGACGCGACAGCGCAACAAATACCTACCACCACCGAAACGATGTAATTTGCGTTCGAAGAATGGCGAACCACTCTTTTTACTTTTTTTTTTCTTTTAGTATTATTATTATTTGTACGTCATCAGTATCAAAAACAAGCGAGTCGGTGGGGTACGTTAAAGTATCGTAAAACTCTAATACGATTAAACGTTTATCGATTCGCTTATAAAAAGAAGTACACACTTTGCCGGCCGCGGCGAACGATCAGATAAAAACACACAACGCAAACGCATTTTTGTTATAAGATAGAAACGGTATCTGTTGAATAATCATCAGCAAAATGCTCCCCAAGCCACGAAAAAAGGCCGCAGGAATTACAACATCACTTGAGGATAGGGGGTAAGTGGTGGGTATGTGAATTGTGTAATTTACCACAACCTTGCCGGTGGTTTCAAGCGTCGAGAGTGAAGGAAAATTTATTTTCAAAATAAAGTTACGAAATAAATACCAGAAAATGGCAACAGTCGACAGCGGAAAAGATACACTCATTGTCTCTCTCTGTCTCCCTTACTTCCGGATACTTTGCAGAGGGTCGAGGTTATTTAGGGGGAGTCAGCATAATGCGCTTCCATTACTAGAGATATTCTTTCTTATGATCGAAGGACCACAACAAAATAGAAGAGGATGCAAAGAAAAAGAAGAAAAAACGTCCAAGCCGATATAAATCGGAAATGGAAAAGCATAAAAATATATTGGCGAACAAATTTTATGACTGTTGGATACAAAAATAAAAATGAAAGACATCGTCCGTTCCCGTTCTACTCCATCTCCTCCATATCCCACTTCAAAGCACGAAGGTAGGTTTAACTTTTCATAGTCTTTTCACACCTACTGAATCTAAGCAAACGCTGCTACTAGTGCCTTTCAGAGCTCTCCTCTATGATATTTGTTTGAGAGGTTGGCAAAAATCAATGGAGGATAGATACCAGCATACGTTCTGGAAGAGAAAACAATAACCTTACCGGTGCTGATGCCGATGCCGATGCCAATGTTTTTGGTGAATGAGCCGTTAAAAGGTGCTCTGTTTTCTATCTTTCATTTCTTTATAGGTAACTACCAACATTCACGAAGAGAGAAAACAAAACGGATATGATGTTTGGGCATTCTTCCAGAGTCTGCAACAAGGATATGATACTCATGCTCTTTTGCCTTATTTATAAACTTTTAAAGATGTAATCACACAGCTGAGTAAGTAAAATAGATAAAAACAACGGAATAACAAACAATCTTGCGGTTTGAATAGAAGAGGAATAGAATTTTTATAGCCTCAAAGGTGTCTGTCAGACTGTGTAAATAGAAACCCCCTACCATTGGAAGGGATTTACATTTGTGATGAACGTTTGTGGAACAGTTTTGTTGTTGGGGTAGCAGAGGCTTTATTGATATTTAAAGGTATTTCGGAATATTCTGTGCATTTAGATTTATTGTAATTCGATTTGGATTGGCAAAACAAGCGGCTGATGGAGATTTAGAGTAGAGGGTTTTTAAAGGATAACTTACCGAAATCGGTCGGTTCTTTTTTTTTTTCTCTTGTTCTGTTTCTGGCTTACACGGTTTACAAGCATCATAAGGGATGAAGGAATGAGTTTCAATTCACCATAGAAATGGTACCCTCCAAAAAAAGGGGTCGCCAGGGTCTTCAGAGCTTTAAATATTTACGTTCGTAATTTAGGTGCTGTGTTTCATTATGTCCGGTCCGGCAGAGTAATGGTTATACTTTATTTATTTACACACTTTTGTAGGGAACGAGATATCCATACGGAAATTGTTTTATTTCAATCGATGGGCAAGCAGGATAATGAGTCTGGGGATTTTCTTTTAAAGGGAAGTGTAGGGTAGACTGGGTACGGTTGAAACAAAGGACGGTTGAAACAACGCAAATATTCTACGAACAGTAGACGGTACGAGAATGTTTCCTGAAGGAAAACGAAGCGAAAACATATTCAAATAACTGTCAGTCTGGCCTAGCACGTGGCAAGTGGCAGTTGTTCAAAAATGGATTGTTTCTTAATCGATTACAAAAAGTAAAATTTTTCAGCGGTTTTTTTTTTTGTAATAACTGTGCTTCTATTGATGTTAGAGTTTTGAGTATGAGTTTGTGTTTGAAACGAGGAATGTAGAACGCATCGCAGTGACTTGTTTCAACGTGTTGCTAATATGGCCATAATTATACACATTTTTGTTACTTAAGCGCGGTTGGGGACGGTTGAAACACTTTTTTTGGGTACGGTTGAAACAAAATGTCTACTTAGTTTCCCAGCTTTCCAGATGCCAAAAGTTCGTGTAAGAAAGACTTCAAGAAGATAGACTGACTTGACAACCTACAACAAGGCCTATGACTATGTCAAAGTAGGCGATTTGTTGCGAAATGTGACGGAAAAACATAGATTAAATCACTGTTCGCTTCATAGATATTATAAAAAGGCGAGATGCTTCTGGTGAGGGAGAAAATAAAAACAAAATAAATAAGTGATTTGGGTAACATACTTTGGGATGTGATTCTAGGTTATATCCTATTCGAGGGGCCCCCTTCCATCTTTCTCCGTTTAGGCGGCAGGGGCTATTTCATGAAAATCGACCATTTTTTTTTATAATTTTTCAAAAACAACTAGGCCACTAACTTCCACACACTTAAGTGTTTAGTAAAGCTTATATGTACTATTTTTTTCAATGATATTTTAATTCAAGTTAATTAAGTGAATGGTTTTTGAGTAGTCAGGTATAAAAGTCCAACTTTTGAAAAAATCAAAAATGTTTTCTTTGAATAAAATTTTTACAAAGTTTGGCATATTAAGAGTCACTTTTCATTCAATAATCAATGCTCTTATAAGTTTTGAGTAAAACACAAAAGCTCGATCGAAAAAATCTTCTTTAGTTTCTGAGAAATAAAAAAAAAAAAAAAAAAAATAGGAACAATAGAATTATATAAAAAAAAAAGATATCATAACAGATGTATGTAATATAGTATATAGCAACACAAACTATGGACTACAGTATGTAATAAGCATTTCCAATCAGTCGTATACTTAAATATAAAAAATGCTAACTATCTCCATGTGTTTCAACTGACCCCTACTGCTGTTTCAACCGCCCCTGGTATGGGTACGGTTGAAACAAAAAAGATATTTTTTAAATTTCCATGTTCTACAAAAACTAATGCACTTAGCACTAAAAAGACACTCCTAATTTGTAGATGGAAATCCGCTTTTTCATTAGACATCCTTTCTTCACCGCTCGGGTTACAGAAATTAATGTTATGAACGATATAAGCCAAATTGTTTCAACCGTACCCAGTCTACCCTACTGCTGCAGATATTTTCTTAAGTGTGCAGGGTTGAAAAAACAAAAAAAAAACAATTGTGATATCAACCCAAACCCGTTGGAAGCCTTAATAGTCTCAGCCTACCGTGAGGTCGCAATTCGACTAAGTCGCTAATTGGAAGTTTTTCAAGTATTACTTTAGCAGGTTTAACTTTAATTAATTTCTAAAAAGAAAAATGGTGGGCTCTTTGGTAAGGGAAATACAAAATAAGTAATGACGAACTGGTGGTATGGATACCCATGGAGTGATAATTGACTCGTCGGGTCATTAGGCACCGCGAATTATATGTAGCAAGTTCTCCGAGAGAAATGCTGCCTCGAAATGTCCTTTTTTATCAAGTTTCTCAGATTATTAGGCCCTGTTAATCCTTCCCACATCGAGAGCAAAAAATGCGGCTTAGAATTATTGACAAAGAATAAAAAGTAAAAAGGAATACAGGAGGACAAAATATGAAAACAAAAAAAGTGAAAAAAAGAACAAAAAAAATAAAAAAAATTACTTCCAAAATGAACAAGATTAAAAGAAAAGCAAAGAAACAAAAATAAAGAATAGTTTTCTCTTTATTTTCCAGCAGTATAAAAATGATAAAGATAAATTATAATGTGGAAATGCAAAGTTTGAAAATGCTCATCTAAAATTCATTTTATTCTTAATTTTTTCATGAATAGAAACAACGAATAAAGACGAGCTTAGTCCCTTATTATACGATGTCTCACGAGACACGTCTCATTTTTGACGTTCCTTTTAAATTTCCATCCCGTGAGACAATCACTATTACATGTTCAATTTTGCAGGCTCACGTCTCAAAATTGACAATTCTTCATTTCTCTTTCAATCCTTTTTTTGTTGTCACTTTATAAATTTCAAAGTTTTATTTTTCTCTAAATAAGTTGTTTGATAAAATTACAAAAGTAACAAATTGGTTTTACAACTTTTGATTTGAAAAATAAAAAACAAGTCCACAACGAAAATGAAAAAACATTCAGATGGCGCTCATTTGACCAACACAAAAAATACATTAAAGCAACACAACAAAAACGAATATGGGAAAAGAGAAACGTCAATATGAGACTGCTAAAAATCGGCACGGTACTCATCGGGAATTTTTTTGTGCATCTCATTTCCTCACATCTCCATTCTTTTTCGCACTCATGTGAGACTGGGCTCGTGAGACATCATGTAATAGGGGACTTAATGATTGACGGAGGACAAAAATGAACGAAATAGAACAAAAGGAATAAAAAAAAAGTCAAAAGAATTTCAAAAAAGTAAAGAAAAAGAAAAAAATGATGAAGACCAAAAAAGAAATAAAGCAGAATAAAGTCGAGTGAAATTAATGGAGAGAATGAGGAAAAGCAAAAAGAATAAAGAAGGACAAAAAGAATAAAGAAGAACAAAAAGAATAAAGAAGAACAAAAAGAATAAACAAGAACAAAAAGAATAAAAAGGAACAAGAAAAAAATAATTAAAAGAACTAAAAAAGGAAATATGAAAAGATGAAAGATGAATGATGAATGAAAAAGAAGAAAGAAGAATAGGGAGAATGAAAAAGAGAAAAAAGCGCTGGAAAGAACCAAAAATGCGAAGAAAAACGAACAGAGTAAAAAAGAACAAAAAGAATAGGGAGGAATATGGAGAATGGAAAAGAGTAAAACGAGTGGTGAAGGCCAAATTAATGCAATCGGCCAAAATTTGTGGAGAGAACCAAAAGAATAAAGAAATACAAACAGAATAAATCAGGACAATAAGAATAAAGGATAAAAAAAAGAACTAAAGAAAGGAGAAAAAACGACAAAGAACAAAAAGAAATAAAGAGAATAAGAGGAATGAAAAAGAGTTAAACGAGTGGTAAAGAACAAAATGAATAGAGAAAATCAAAAAAAAAAATTAAGAGAAATAAAAAAAAATAAATAAAAAAAAAAATAAAGACAAAACAAGGAGAATAATAAAAACAAGGAGAACCCAAAAAGATTGAGAAAACCAAAAAAGGTTAAGAAGCACAAAAAGACTGAAGAAGAACAAAATGAATGAAGATAAATAAGAGGAAAAAAATAGTATGGCGCAGAAAAGCGGGGTGCCCAGGGGCCTAGCGTATTTCTTACAACCCGCCTTGTGAAAGAATGGAGGGGAACTACAATTTTATTACGATTCCAAACTGTTAATCGAGAAAGCGCTCTTCATGGCAATGCACTTTAATATCAGATGACTTGCCAATTCCTCGTGATACCCGTGTAAAAACATTTTGGGTTTTTTTATTGGAAATCAAACCACGAACCTCCCGCGTAACAGTCAAATTTGTCAACATCAATCTTTGGGTAATGGGTATCACAATAAAAAGAAAGAAGAGCCAAAAGAACAAAGTCAAATGAAGAAAAAATGATGAACAAAACGAGCGAAGACGGACACAGTAAAGATGAAAATAAAAATGACGATTAGCAAACTAACTTAGGAAAAATAAAGCAAATTAAGAAGAGTAGAAGGACATCAGAGCAAAAATGCTAAAAAAAGGTATAAAATGAATAGAAAATTGGATCGACAACTGTGCACCTGATTGTTGGATTATTACGCGTCTTTTAAAGAAGAGGCTGAGTTCCAAAATGCAGAAACTGCGCAGATGTTGCAAAGTCATGCGTTCCGAAAATTAAAAAAGAAAATTTCTACAAAGTCACGAGTTTCTTAACGCAGTTTTAAGGTATACGATATGCAGTAACTGCGCAGTAAACGCATCCATTTTTTTTTTTTTTGTATGCTTTCATTTGACGTAAGTGAAAAAAAGTTTTTACTTCAAAAAAAGAACGTTTGTTCAAAGAAAAAGCGTTTTCATTGACAAATTAAGACAGCCGTTAGATATATCCGTAGGGTTTGCCAAACAATTAAAATATAATTTCAAAATTTGATTCTGTTGCAAGTTTTCCAGAATAAATTCTGAAAACAGTTCTTATAAGATCTAATGTCATATTTGAAATCCTCATTAAAAATAAATGTCATGTCTTTCACTTTTAGATCCCAGACTATTATTTTAAATGCGTTCCGAAATGCAAAAATAATGCAAAGTAAAATATATGCAAAGCAGTAAAGCTGCGCAGTAGATGCGCAGTGAGACTGTAGTACTCCCGCAGTCAAACTTTTTTTTCTGCATTTAGGAACTCAGCCAGACTTATTTTTTAATTTGTATTTAGTCTACAAAATATTACCACACAGTCCGAACTCTAAGAAGCATGAAGTGTTTAGAAAAGATTCGGTTTTTATTTGATTTTTAAATGTCTGGAGACTGAAATGTCAAAAAATACTCCACATTCGTTGTTACGTTCTTAAAATACTGACAACGTCCATTATTGCTGTAGAAAAACAAAAACTAAATAAATAAATAAGGCGGAAGGAGAAGTGTTTGGCGAAATTCAGAGAATAGCAAATTTCACTCAATCCTTTTTTTTTTTTTTTTAGTTATGAAAAAAGAAGTTGACCATCAAATTCAGAGCAAAGATCGGCCAGCCAGGTGATCCAGGCCATTAAAGATCATTAAATAACTAATGTCTTCACATTTAAAAGGTGTTTTCTTTTAAGCGTGTGGATTTCAATCAGGCAATACTTTTTTGGAGTCAATTTGACAGCTGTCACTCTATTTTTGTTTGGTTGTTTGCAATTTGATCGTTGAAGAATTGGAGCCGAGCGACCACTAAGCGTTGCCTATGTTTGGCAAATTGTCTCGAAACGATATCGCTTTTGACACCGAATTTTGCACCATTTCGAGTTTCAACCATGTGAGTTGCCTCCAAGGCCTGGTGATTTAACATCACTGGACTATTTTTTGTAGTTATGTGCAGTTGCTTGTCTACGCAGATGAGCTCAAAATGATTGACGCTTTGAAAGAGAATGTTCGGTTCGTTATTGCTGACATAGGTACGGCCCCAAATTCTGCAAAAATTCTTCGAAAAATGGGCTTCTCAACTGAAAGTTATTCGAAAAGCCCCGGTGGCTACTTGTCCGAAATCATTTTTAAAGCATAATCACAAACCTTCACCTTTATTATAAAGCTTAAGTCTTGATCAAAACATTTAATTTTATGCGATTTGTTTCTTCTAGAAACCACACTTTAAAAAAAACATCTACATGAAGTCGGGGTCAAAATTAAAGCTGTGTAAAAATTTATGGAATGAACTAATTGACATGATATGGAACAAAAAAAGGACATTTTAAGGTTTTGAACTTATTTAGTAGATCAAAATGCACAATATCAACAATATTTCGGATTTACTAAAAACCAACCTTTAGTACAGTAAACTTAACATTAGAGAGAGAAAACGTTTATCATCACTCCACAGTAGTGTGCGCAGTATTAAATTAATTGAATTAGAATGAATACCAATTGTATGGCTTAGATTTTGTAAGCAACACCTATAAGATTTAACTGCCTTGATTATGTCAATATCTGTAGTATAAAGTTGAAGTGTTCAGTGTTCTCTTACTTTATAAAAGTTGAGGTGGTGTAGGGGTATAAATAACAGATCTCCTTTTCATAAACAGAACACTAGGCTACAGCTGAAAGCAAACTTCTTAGTAAAAATTCGAACTTTGCCTGTTTGAGAAAAAAAAAAAATGATCGAAACCAGCATATCTTGAACTAAAAACCCTTAGTTTATAAGGCGAATGCTTTATTCACTACACGAGAAATACTCTCATGTGACAAAAAAAAACAGTCATTTTCTTAGCATTTACTTTTCCTTAACGCGCTTTGAACAATTTCGTTCTAATACGCACACACAAATTCGTAAATAAGGTTCAAAAGTTGTCCCAACAAGATTAACAAGCAAGTACATAAATAATTTGCTTAGTTCAAACATCCCTTAATCAACATGTACTACAAGCAGAGGCACTCACAAAACAACCCCAAACCTTAACAATTCTCTTCATCTTTGATCAATTACAGACAATGTCTTTCTTTGAATTACTTGAATGTCTTCCGACACGCGAAGGACGTTTGAACAAATTACAAACCATCTCTGGAAATTGTCCATCAATAGAATTGGAAAAAAGAGGCCTTTTTCTATTTTATAGAATAAGTAGCACACTAAGATTCATACAATTTACTTTGTATTTTCATTTAATTTATTTATGATAGGATCACTAATTTATTGTCATGGTATTCAAATAAATTTTTTATGTACATCGAAGCCAAATCAAAATAAGCCAAAACTTTCGTAAAAGAGATTTTTGTTTTCCATGGAATTTCGCAGCAATCTATCATTCGATTCATCTCAAATCATAAAATATTTTCGATTCAATTAATCATCGCAAATCTTTCGCATATCAAAGAAGAAGAAAAAACTTTGTCAAACTTTCAATTGCGAGGAAGGGCGATTAGACACTATTGAAAGAAATGTGAGAGAGAAGTTTTTCTTATTTCTATATGCAATGTGTGTTCTAAGCTTTGGTTGATTTAAGGACCGATAAATACTCAAAGGGAAGTGGTTTAATTCGGCTAGCATAGAAATCCAAAGCAAGAGGCTAAAATCAAGAACATTAGAGGTATGTTTTAATCATACCCGTTTGCGAAAAATTATAAATTCAAACAGCTTTAAGCCTTAACGATTTGGAAAATCATCCTGAAAAAAGACCAGTCGCTTCCATAATTAGAATGTACCTTCTTAGACCCTTATGTTTAAAAAAAAAAAAAAAATGTACCTCAGTTCTCATTATTTTGGATTATTTCAGATGCAAAAACGACCCTTTTTGAGTTCAGTTCTTTATAAACTTAATCATCGCAATCATTTCTATAGAGCCCATTTCGAAGGACTTCCACTTTACCTTTACTTTGAAAACTTGAGTCGGAAGATGATTGACGATTTAGTCAAAAGAATAAAGAACTAAGATTTTCTACACCAAATATCAAGTTCTCCATACCGAAATAAGCGAGAATTCCTGGAGTTCCACAAGGAAGTCTTTTTGGACCTTTATGTTTTCAAAAATAAAGAAAAGGTATCTTAGTTCTAATTATTTTGAACTTCTTAGTTCTAATTATTTTGAACTTCTTCAAATGCAAAAACGACCCTTTCTTGATCTCAGTTCTTCATAAAGGCAATCAACATTTCTATTGAGCCAATTTCAAAGGACTTCCTCTCACTTTACCTTTACTTCCAAAACTTTACTTTAGTCAGAAGATGATTGATGATTACCACGAAGTATTAGAACTCTGGTATGCCACCCAGTTTCTAGCAAATCAAATTTCTAAACGACACCCTAATGGACTATCCATGTTGTTTGTGTCAAATAAGTTTGCATTGATCTCACCCCACACGCATTTTCATTCCATGTGGTAGTTTCAAGATGAATGCAAACCAATTAATGGACTGAGAGGTCCTTCTTGTATAAACAAACTTTGCCAAAGTTCCTTTAAATCAAATTTCTTGTCGAATAAAAGTTCGTCTCATTACAAAGAAGGAGAAGTAAATTTCACAATCATCAACATCACAAGACGAACAAAAATAGCAAACAAATAAAAGACGACGAAAAGTAATGAAACCATAAATGACATTGCGGTCACTCCCTTTTCAAGATTTTGCCTTGACTAAACCAGAGCAATCAGCACATTTCATCGACTGTAAAAAAGACAAATGGCAGAACGTTTTAGGGATGCAATCGAGACCATGAAATCACACTTCTCATGCAAACATAAAACCAAAAATAAGAACGAAGCTCAACGGAAGTTCAGCCACAAGCACATCGACTTTTAATTTGTTTGCCATAGTGACTATGATCTGTGTGCAGCAGCACAAGAGAAAAACAGATTAAGATTTAATTTCATTTGAAATCATGTTGACCTTAGATGGGAGTTGTCTGCTGTTCATTCCTCCCACACAAATGTTGTATGTAAAACAGAAATGGAACTTTCTCAAGAAAAGTGAAACTACAAGTTGATAAATTGATGGCATTCAACTGTAAAACAAAGTATCAAGCGCATTTGAGAAATTGTTTGAGTTGTCGCGCGCGGTTGGGGTGGATACAATGAGATAAAGTCATCATCTTGTGGATGATTGTACTTGACACTGATGCGACTCTGATGAGGAGATCAAGATTCTGCGGCAGATGTACTCAGTCTAATCAATTCAATTATCTGAAGTTAATTAATTATCTATGGTAGCTTTTCTGTAATTTGTTTTTCTATGTAGTCTTCGTAATTGTAAGATATTATTCGTCTTAATCTGGTGGGTTCTGAGCGGTAGCAATTGTCTTGTAGAGAATTGTCAAAGTGACTCATAAGGGTGAATTAGGATCAATAGTGTTGGTTTCTTTTTTTTTAATGGATTGGGGTTTAGTTGGAAGATTGTCATCGTCACTTTTCTTTGAGAGCAATGGGAATGTTCAAAGGATGACCAAAAACAAAAAGGAAAAAGAAGAAAGAATAAAAAAACTAAGAAGAATAAAAAGAATGAAGGAAAACAATTTTGAATTTGATTTTGGCGGGGCTTACTAAAAGCTTAAAAGTACTTATACAATACTAAACTTAACTAATTAAAAGTAAAGAATTAAATAAAATTAAAATAACTGTTTAAAATGAGCGCTTTTAAGCGGGGACTTCGAAGATTGAGGTCGAAAAGAAAAGGGACAGAGTTAGTCTTACTCAGCATACGGGTCAGAGGTTCGCTGAGACCATAGGATGTACGATGAGCAGGAAGGAAAAAAAGACGGGATGATCTTAAATTTGGGGGATTAGGGTTAAAAGCGATGAGGTCTTAAAGTGGGGAGCACTCAGTGTTACTAGTAAGAAGACTGTGAACGTATGTGATGTAAAACACATCCCTTCGGACTTCTAGGGAGTGTAGATTAATAATTGAGAAACGTTCGCGATAAGGAGGCAGGGTGGAGAAAGTTTCTAACGTCGTACAAAGCCTGAAGGGCAAAAAAAAAAAGAAAACGACTTTGAACGCTTTCGATCATTGAGATGTGAACTGTTTGATATGGAACCCACAACTGCGATGCATACTCAAGGACAGGGCGAACATAGGTGATATAGAGCAATTGGGTAACAAGGGGGTTGTGAAACCCTTTGGATCATCTCTTGATAAAACCAAGGGCGGAATTAACTCTTGATATTACCTTGTCAATATGAGAGCGAAAATTTAATTCGCCGTCGCAGAGAGCACCTAAATCACGAATTAGCTGCACACGGTTTATGGGAAGGTTCTGAAGATGACAGGATCTGGGGGAGGTTGTTTACTTCTTCAAGAAAAAGTTATTGCCTCGCAGTTGGCAATGTTTAGTTCAAGGAAATTTTTACTATACCAAGTGACGAATGAATCGAGGTCATTTTAAAGCTGGAGAGAATCCCGATCAGAGGAAATTTGAAGAATGAAGTAAAATAAAAAGAATGAAAAAGACTAAAAGAGTGAAGAAAAAAAAGAAAGAAAAAGGTATGAAGAAGAGCAAAAAGAATGGAATATCCGTATCTTTTCAAGCAGCTTTCAAATCACTCGGTGCTGTTTCCACGAACTCAGTAACCGCCCTCAATTGCCGCCTGTCTGTTCAGGAGATGGCCGAACAGTTCAATATTTACGTTATTTGGGTGTCGGGGCACAAAGATGTCCTAGGTAACTGCAAAGCTGATGAACCGATCTCAACCAGCAGGTTGAACAGTGGTATACAAATCGCTACATGCAAACTCATGCTAAGGCAATTTGCAATGGATAAAACAAATAACAGGAGCAATATCACTAAATGTCTGGCAACAAAAAGGATTTGGCCAGAGCTAAATCCAAAACGCACAAGTCACTTGCATATTAGCTCCGAGGAAGAGGAGACAATCCCTCAAAAGGAACCTGCATCTCGGAAAATACTTTCTTGATGATCCAAGCGATCTGGTAAACACGGATGCCCTTTACCTCTATCGCGTTATCAAAAGCTCCAAATGGTTTAGTTAGGTGAGGTACGCCCTCGAACACGCCTCATGGTATCACAACGTTCCTAATATTGGTCTAAATGTGTCAGTTGTTTTTCCTGACAGCCATTTTAACCATGAAGAAGAATAAAAAGAATGAAAAAGAAAAAATAGCGAAGAAAACAAAAAAAATGTAAAAAAAGAAGGAGAATAAAAAGTATGAATAAGAATGAATAGATTGTGAAATAATAAAAAAAAAAAAAAAAAAAAATAAGAAGAATAAAAAGAATAAAGGAGAATAAAGGAAATAAATGTACAAAACAAAAAGAATGAAGAAGAATGAAAAGAATGAAGAAGAACAAAAACAATTAATAAGAATGAAGGAGAGTAAAAAGAATGAAGGAGATTAAAAAATAAAGAAGAATAAAAATAATTAAAACGTTTAAAAAGAATGCAGAAGAATAAAAAGATTGAAGAAGAATAAAATGAATGAAGAAGAATAAAGAGGAATGAGGAAGAGCAACTAGAATTAGAATTTTATAAGTTCTTCAATCAACATATTCTTCTCTATTCCCAATGAAGAAGAACATTATCACGCACAATAAGAATTGAGGACATCAAATGAAATAAATAAGTACAAAGACTGCAAATGACAATGTAGAAGAACAACAAAACTGAAAAAGAACATACAGGAGAACAAGACAGAAACAAATTATGAACCAACATGAATGACGAATCATTGAAAGAACTCAGAAGAAGGAAAAATTAATAAAACCAGAACAAAAAGAACGCAAAAGAACAGAAAGACTGAGGAAGAAAAACTTAATCAAATAGAAAAGCTAAAACAATAAAATAAAGGCAGAAAGAAGGAAAAAAAAAACGAGAGAGCAAGTAAAGAGGACTTAAATGGAAAAAAAAATGGAAACACCAAATTTAACCTCTTTTGTAAATATAAGTCGCACAACGTGAATGTGGAATGTTCTACTCGACTCTGTTTTTCCCCTACGTTAAAAAAAATAGGGTGGTGGAACAGAGCGAGGGGCCCCTGGGTCTAGCGCATTTCTCACAACCATACCTTGTGAGGGAATGGAGGGAACCTACAATTTTATGCCGGATCCGAATGGCTAATTGAGAAAGCGCTTTTTTATGGCATGAATTTACTAACGGAGGACTTGCCAATTGCTCGCGAAAGGCGATACCCGTGAAAAAACATTTTTTTGCCTCTGCTGGGATTCGAACCTCGAACCTTTGGGTTAGCAGGTGGACATGCTAACCATCACACCACGGGAACCACACCCCATCTCCTACATTACAATTCACAAAAAATCCAAAAGAAACGTGCATCGGTGTCTCCTTTCGAATCCTCTCTCTCCTATTTTCCTAAATGCTCGCACTGTGTTCTAAGTCATTATAAGGGTATTCATAGCCCCTTTTAATACAGAAAGTGGAAACGTAACCCCTTGTTATGCGCGTCAATTATAAAAAAAAATTCAGTTATTTTATGAAACACCTGAAGTTTCTCAGTCATTACGAACCTGACCGATCCCATTTTCAAATAAAAATAAGAAAAAATGTGTCATAAGATTCTTAAAACCAAAAACGAAATTTCAATAAAGCAAGTGATTCACAAAACAACCCCGATAAGGCAAACAGTTTCATAAAAAAAAAATGTTTCCATTTGAACATAAAACTGTTTAAAAATATTTTATGTGTTAGGCAATCCAATGGAATTTAACCCATTGGCATTACATTTGTTTCCCCCTATAGATAGGAAACATGGCAAACACCCATATCTGATAACTGTACAGGTACGCTTTACTCATCAACCAAAATAAAAACAAAAAATGACGCAGCTTTTTACACAACAAAAAGAAGAGGCTCTGTATTTTTTTTTTTTGTGAGGTGTGATACAGGTACATGCTTATCGTTTCTACTGATAACAAATAAACGATATGAACTGTTGCCATCCTTTCTACTCGCATTTAATTAAACAAATTAAGTATCTTTAAGAAGCTCGGTGCACATTTTAACACACTCAAAAGTGTAGCGGGCTAGTGACTTCATTACACTAACCTTGGCCGTTTTAGTGTGAAAATGAATACACATGTGTGTTTTCTGTTCAGATAGCACAGTATTGACCTTAAAATATTTTATTTTCCAATCAATACAATACAAAACAATTGAAAAGAGGGATTTCTGGGGGGAAAGCTTTTGTGACGAAAGGTATAAGCAGAGTAATGTTTGTTTCAATTGCGATATGAACAATGTTGAAAGATAAGAGCAGATTACACGATAATGTGTGATTGCTTTTTTGTAAATGGCAATGTAAAACTTAATGTTTGTAAATAGGTAACCACTGTTTCTAGCAGCAAATAAAAAAAAAGAAGATTCAATAGAGTGGCTTGTATTTTGAAAAGGACTTTATTGAAGTTCGATAGGTCGTATTATGTACCTACTTGAACGGGTACAAAAAAACACAAAAATACAAAAAACTGCTCCATCGGAAGTGATAAGCACACGTGCCTTTTGTTCTCCTAGGCAGACAAGCACTCGATTTTTTTGAAAGCAGAACCAAAGAATTCTAAAACTTAGACTTTTTAGTACAAAAACGAATATTTATGAGTGACTGTCCCGCAATCAGGAGACATTGCGCAGGGCAACGCACATGATTATTCGATTATGATAATTGCTCGAGTACCTACTAATATCTCGATGTTCGATGTCTCAATGTTTTCCTAGGCAGGAGCTTAAAGGCTTCTAGTGCTCAAAACTTCATTATGTTTCAGCAAGGAGAGCAAAGTTAAGTTTCCACTTTAAAGGAATATGGAGATGATGTTTTGACTGCCAAGGTTGTCACAAACAAGAGACATGACGTTCAATGGAATCAATTAGAAAAGTTTAATCACTTCAACTACGCTGGAGCTATCGTTTAAAGCCGTGTATGTTGCTTGGACCAAATAATCCAGTTACGTAAGAAAAAGTGTGTTCTTAGGACCAAATAAGCCAGTTGCTACAAGCGCCGGAGAGCTGGCTAGATTGAGGATCAGCAACAAAAAACGCCAGTAATCAAACCTAGGAGACTATTGAGAAGGTCATGTAGTCCAACTATCTAGCCAGTGTCATATCAGCTGATAATTGAACAATCTTTCACTCTCTCTCTCTCTCTGTATCGATCTTATTATGAGAAAAAATTTAATGACTCGGGGTGGAACGGGTAGAGGCGATAGTTGATCATCGATTGAGATGATCAAAACGATCAAATATTCGATTTATCAGGATGATCAGCTATTTATTCCTCTAAACATATAAAGTGATGGCAAATAAAATTACTCGATCTGAGAAAAATCACAGCTAAAAGGCTGCCACCAATTCCATCGCAAAAAGGCGACTGTGGACTTGGTTATCATCGTGGGGCAAAATTTATAGTTTTGTCAACGATCCGCTAGTGACTCGATGTGAAATGATTGGAAGTATGAAAAAGAACATAAAATGTAACATTAATTTGAAATTTCGCAACGTTTCCGCTGCACTGATAAATTTAAGTCCAAAAAGATCTAACCAAACATTATAAAAAGATTCTACTTTTAAATCTACACTCGCTCACAGCCAGACCGCCATAATATAGGATAAGGGCTAGTTGAACACTTTTCAGCTATGAACTACACATAGAAAGAATATGAATTCTGCATTAAGACTCTTAGAGTAACTGCAATGCATTAGCAGGAACCGCTTCTTCACTTCTCATCAATGCAATGTGGTTCAAACTGAGGGGTTTTTTGAAACTGCATCAGAGTGAAAAATTAAATATCAGGGTGTTCTTGAACCAAAATTATTTAAGCATTAGTACTGACCAATTGACAGTCGATTGGCGATCAACTAACGATAAACAAAGTATCTTTTGAGGATTGACTATGATCATCATTGCGGGTTGAATGACGATCAATAAAGGATTATTTGACGATCAATATAGTATCCATTGACGATCAACTTAGACTCAATAAACGCTCAATAAAGAATCAATTGCCGATCTGTAGAAGATCCACTTACGACCAATTGAAGATTTGACAACCAATTGAGGATCAATTCAGAAAATATAGAAGATCAGCTGACGATCCATTGAAGATCAACTGACGATCAATTAAGTATCCATTGACGATCAACTTAGGATCAACAAACGATCAATTGAGAATCAACTTACGACCTTTTGACTATCCATTGACGATCGACGATAAATTAATGATCAACTGAAGATTAACTGAATATCAATTAAGGACTAAGTGACGATTAATAGAGGATCGATTAACGATCAATTGAGAGTCCATTGACGATCAATTGATGGTCAATTGAGGATCAATTGAGAAACAATTGAGAATCAGCTGACGATGAATTGAAGATCAATTGACAATCAATTTAGTATACATTTTCGATCATTTAAAGATCAATAATAACGAGCAACTGAGGAGCAACTGACGGTCAATTAAGGATTGAAAGACGATCAATAGAGGATCCATTAACGATCTATTGAGTCCTTTGACGATCGCAATGGATGGTCAAGTGAGGATCAATTGACGTTCAATTTAAGATCAACTCATGATCAATTGAAGATCGATTGACAATAATTGAAGGACAATCAATTAAAGATAATTTGACGAGCAGTTCACGTTTTCAAGGCCAATTTAAGGTATTGCGCAATTTCTTCTTATAGAACCGTCTGCCTTGATATCGTAATGAAATTTTCTCCAATTTATTCGAAATATAAAACATTCATATCGAGGGGCTTATCGCAACTATTAAATCGGAACCACATCTGGAAAGAAATAATGAGCGATAAAAATCAGAACAACACGTTCGGAGCTCGTGCGATGCATGAACAAAATTATCAATTAAATTTCTCACTTTTTCTCTGACAGCAACAAGGAATTGCAATCACCACGAACCAAATCAAGTACATTCGGAGAGTCGTGGTTCTTTCTTATAACAGAGATGAAACATAAAGATAGCTTAACATTACTTCAAATAAGATATTAGAATTCCTTTCAATCTCTTTTATGTCAACAGGAGCTTCTTGCATAAGTCCATACAATCCAATATCGGTAAGATTACCAATAATATTGGCCCCACCTCTGAACGGTTGAGACTTGCTTAAAACGCTCCAAGATCGATGCTCATCACCAAATTTTGTGCCGTCGAATATCAAATTGTTGGAGCAAAATACCAAGGAGTGCAACTCCATGTTAACAAAAAAAGGGCTTACAGCAGAACCCTTTGGCATTTAAGGAAGCCATGTTATTTGTTTAGAAGAGTATCATTAGCAAAAAACGATGTTCTGTCAACAAGTCCAAGACTTCAACTACATGAAACCAATTTGTGACTCAATTACCAAAATATATGACCATTCCGATATTCGCAGTCTCATCCACCAAGCGCTTAGCATGGCGATCAGCTCCACCCGGTATTATTTTTATTGTTTGCATTCGACTAAAATATTTAATCAAACTTATTTTTATGAACAATGTTTCATTGGGCACCTTTGTATGGTTATAAATAATTTATAAGATACAAGTGGTGAATGTGCTCCTTTTCTTCAAATGAGTCAATACATTTAAACTGAATAGATTAACTCTCACGGTATACCTCGAAAGTTAAATCAGACGACTGTCATGTCCTCCCACAAAGAAGCCATAATAAGGGTTTTAGTTCATTGGTACAATTGGAACATTTCGAACACAATATTCTTGCAACGATTAACGAAAATTTTAGATTTCCCAACAACGTGTGTCTCAATCTGTCGGTGAACATGTCACTCAAAGTGACAAAGAACTTTTGTCTACTACACAACCAAATCAATTCGAAACCAATTTCCCTCCTGATGTGAAAAACATCCATTTTCAATAGCACAAGTAATTTTCTTTGTCAACCCAAAAATTAAATAACCATCCAACCTATTTGCAGGTTTAAAATCAAATTTCCATTCATATCGAATTACATGCCAGACGGTGCATTGTCTGGAATATAATAGACAGACAGAGCCTCTGCAGAGTCCGTCAATACACAGTCGTTATATTGTGTCATTAATCCCATAAAAAGAAACCTAATTACGACCGATAACAATAAAGTGCACAATAATCAATAACCGAACTCAAAATAGAAGAAGGCCCATGGCCACTCACTTTAAAGTGTAGAAGGTATGCTGCCAATCGATTTAATTTCACACAACAAAAATCGATATTCTTCAAGAAAACCACACGAAATATACAAAAAAAAAAAAAGTAGAATACAAATCACACGACAACACATAGTTCTGTCAGAAAAGAAAAATCTAAAATTGAATCTGACAATAAAAACCATCTACCATACACCTCTTTCCGTTTTGACAGTTTTGATACGAGTAGGTATTGCCAAAACGATAACAAAAAAGAAATTGCACATGCAAAGATAAGCATAAAAATACACATCCAACCGCACCTATACACTCGACGCAGACACAACACAATAGATGTTGGTATATGAATAAATTCACTCACGTCCTGCAAACAATCAGTCAGTGAGTCAGAAATCAATTACCGTTTCCTTGCTATATTCGTTTTCGTTTTATTCATCCTCTCTATGCATGCAGATGACCAAAATCATTCATGCGATCGCATGAAAACTAAATTTCACAAACAAACAAACCTAGGCAGAGAATTGTGTGTGTTTTTTTTTTTTTTTTTTTTTTGTAGCATCTCATTTGTCAACATAATACAAAAATGTAAACACAACCGAAAAATCACCGAAGGTCAAAAACACAGAGAAAACATCAAAATATTGCAAATTCTCAGTTCAGTGAGATTGAAAGAGAGAGAGAGAAAGTGGAGATTTATGTGGGTGGACAGATATACGTCAGGAAAAAAAAAAACAAGGCAAAAGCACCAGAGTGACCATTTCTCTTCTATTTTTCATGGTCAACGTTTGTTTGATTTTAAAAAAGTGGCTATATTTTTAAGGGAGAGGATTATATCACTTGATGCTATTTTATCGAAATTCACTTTGAACGCTTCCTCTTCTTCCCTTTTTAGGCGTTGCGAGCATTATGATCTTCAATGGAATGGATCACAGCTCTCTAACTGCTGCACTCTAGTGATCCGCTCGTGGGGTACGGCATCACTTTCGGCGTTGTAAATTTTTAAATTTTGTCTGCGAAAGGAAGAAATACATTTTTTAACCTAAAGCCCAATATTTCATTTTGGAGATTGGAGTCTGATAGAGGTCTAGACTTTATCCCTTTTATAACACAAAAATCAATTTTTTTATGTTAAAAACCTCGAGCTCTAGATACATGTCTTAGTCTCACAATGCGTACTCTTCTAGCAATGCCCATATCGTGGTTCAGCTCATACAGCTCGTTGTTGTATCTTCTTTTCCACACATT
Source organism: Melanostoma mellinum (assembly GCA_914767635.1). Classification (NCBI taxonomy): domain Eukaryota; kingdom Metazoa; phylum Arthropoda; class Insecta; order Diptera; family Syrphidae; genus Melanostoma; species Melanostoma mellinum. The sequence continues at coordinate 49,036,448 of OU612058.1, forward strand.
GTCATTATGGATCAAAGATTGTTCGGAATATTTTTCTTTCGATAAGTTCCACGCTTTTAGCAAGACTGTGAGGTCCTACAATGGGTTAACTTTTCTAGGGAGGGTTTTGTTGCTCAACTGCTTTCATAGCCGAAAAAACAGCGGTTGGCAAGAGTTATTCTCAGTTTATTTTCCGCACTGATGTCTTTTGTAGTCTCTACAGCTGATTGTGGGTAGACGAAGTCCTATACAACCTCGAAGTTTTATCTGTGACGTTTTGACAAACTCGTCTATGTTCTATGTCCTTGCTTGAAGACAGAATCTACATCGTTTTTCCGACGATTTACCATCAAACCAATTTATCCCGCTTCTTCTCAGTGCTCGCAAAAGCACTTATGACATAACAATTGCTTCTTCCAATTACGTCGATATCGTCTACGTAAACGACTAATTGATAGACTTTTGAAAGATTATTCCTCTGGGGTATGAAGGTAACGGGTGCTTACGAGACTGTAGATGCATTACACTGAAGTTTATTGATACTTAGAGTTCAACGGACCTCTAGAAAAATAATAAAGACAGGCCGCCATCTTTAAGCGTCAACATAAGCGTGGAGAAGAAGATTCAGCGACGAATTGCAGTGCCGGCTTCTTTTTTAAAATCAAACCTTGGTGAAGAAGATTCAGCAACGAACCGCACACGAAGTAAGAAGAGAATAGCGTATCGCAAGACTTTCATGAAAGGGAAATGTAGAGCGGATTGTTACAAAGCCTTCGTGTCGACAAGTTTCGAAAACACACTTCAGAGAATCCGGTTAGCTGAGAAGTTCGTGTCCGGAACTCAACTGACTTCAAAACTGCAGATAGCTCACCAAAATCGAAATCGTTGACAAAAGATTGTGCTTGAGGCCCGGGTTCTCCCTGAACTGTTATGCTCACTCTGAAGAACTGAAGGAGAACAGATCACCATTTTCTCACACCATTTAAGAAACAAGTTAAAGAGTGCTCATTCAAATACTAGACAGAAAGGCTGACTGAAAGTAGGCGATAACAACAAAGTCTGAAGGTTAGAATTGAGCAACACACTACCGCAAGCTCTTTAGTTTTTGAGAATTCTCAATCGGTCGAGAAAAAAAGACCCAGTTTTGGCTCCCTTTTGAAGTCATTGTATTCAATCTGTTGGCATAAAATACCTGTTTTTTGGATGTAACATAGTTTTTATAACCGGGAACAAGTCGAATTTCGACCAAATGACGACACAAGTGTTCACTTAAGTGTCCCTCCCTCATAGCAGGTCAAAGATTTGAAAATTCTGATGACATAAAGGACAAGAAAGAAGAACTTCACGACTAGATGAAAACTGAATTGGGTTATTTTCCCAGATAAAAAAAAACACAAACGCAAGCACAAAATCCAACTAAAAGTTAAGTTCACATCAGCAATAAAGTTGTTGAAACTGCTACGTATTTTAAGCCGAGTCGTGATTCGGTTAGAGCCACAGCCCGGCTCTTGTGTTACTCTAGTCGAAAAGTGAATAAAAACTCTTGAGGCTTTGTTAGCCAGTCCAGCCAATCAAAACTGCCATACAGGTTTAGATCCTAAGTTTAGGATAAGGATGTTAAATTTTTAAAACGTTGAGAAGTAAAGTGAAGACGTTCATAAGAACAGCTGAAGAAATTGGATTGTAGCTCATTTGGAACTTCTTTTTCACTTTGAGCATTACAATTTGCTACCCGTGGCGTGATGGTTAGCATGTTTGTCTGTTACGCGGAAGGTCTGGTTTGAATTTCAACAAAGGCAACAATGTTTTTTTACGGGTACCGCCTTTAGCGAGGAATTCACAAGTCCTAGCAAAGCGCTTTCTCGATTAACCGTTCAGAATCGGCAGACAATTATAGCTCCCCTCCATTCACTCACAAGGCATGGTTGGGAGGAATGCGCTAGACCCCAGGGCACCCGCTCTGTTGCTATTTACTTATTTAATTGTATCGCAAATCACACACTCGTAGGCTTCACCCCGAACTTTATTTATGTATTCATTTCTTCAAATAAATACACTCATCCCTGAACCCCTGACTGATTCTGTAAAGATGTCAGATGGAGAACGTAATGACCACGGCCCGATAGCCTTACTTCTTAAACGATTATCATCCAAAATCGTGGTACTGAAACAACGTGCTTAAAAACCGGGAAGAATGAGCAAAATTTATGAGACAAGAGTAAAATACATTCTTTATATCGTTAAGTTACGTGGTAGACAATTGGACGACAATCGTCTTTAGAGTTAAGCATATCCAGAATCTAACTGGAACTATCATCTCAACCCATACAGGTAGTAGTTGTACCCATTTTTTAACGCATACCCTTCAGCAAGCTAGTTTATTAATATTTTAAACATTTATGAAGCTGGTCACACTGGTCTAAGGTCCATTATTGTGCATGAACCATATCTTTCTATCAATCGTTACTGGTCCAATGCAAACATATTCACCTCGGATGGACAATATATTTTTAATGCAAGAGTGGGTGTCAAAAAAGGTGTGTGTGTTTGTGTGTATTCGCCCTTGTCTGCGTCCTGTGTTTTTCCAATTTCATGCAAAAATAATGCAACCGGCCAATCTGTCTATCGAAACCCCCTCTTTGCTTGTGTGTCAATGTGTATCCTTCGCTCTGGGAAATTTATTTTGTCCTGGAATATTTTATTTTATGTTCTCGTACACCGTCTGTCCGTCCATCCACTCAGAAATATATTTCGATATATTTTCTTTTTATTTTAATAAAAATAAGAAAATAACTTTGTCAATTTGTGGTTTGGGGGATTTCCAGAGTGACATTAAACCGAAAACATCATCATCCGCAGAGAACAACTTGCTATTGAATTTTGGAATTCAAAGTCCCAACTTTTGCATGTAACCAACCAAATCGAAATTGCAAATGCACCAAACTCGTAATGATCGTGTGGTGCGGTAGTAGCTTTTTGTGTAGAAGAAAAGTTTTCCGTTTTGACGTAAGTTTTCCACTTCAATTTAATTTTTTCGCTTTGAATGGAGAAGAACCTTTCAAAAAATCCCAATTGCACTTTTATGGTAGTTTGTTTAAAGATTAAAATTACAATTTCAGTTGTGAAAAAAAAAACTTTGAATGAATGTTAAACTCTTTAACAAAGACCAACCACCGGAAATATAGTCGCGCGGTAAACTTTATTGATCAGAATAATAATAAACTCGTTGATAAGCAAACAAACGTCAACGTATAGACAGAAAGAATTTCAAAATAAAGTGAAAAAAAAACACAAACAAATTATTTTCGGAAGAAACAAACAGAAATTTATAAGCGAAAAACGTTTCGATCCAACAAATGGTAAATTATGACTGGACTTACTTAACGCAACCATTGATAAGTATCATGATACACCTTTCCTCTGATGTTCGTCGATGATTGTGTGTGGTGGCACTTGTGCTTGTGTGGTTTGGGGTGGTGGAAAAGTCTGATATAATTAAAGGTACCTACTTCTGTCAAGTCAAGTGTTTTTTTTCTCTCCTATTTCTCTACTTATGGCTGCCTCTTCTCTTTTATTTATTGTCATCATATTTTGTTGTTTTATTACACTTTTTTAAATGACGCGTCTTACTCTTTTGCTTTGGAAGCTTTTGCCTTAGGTTCTTTACGGAATTTCTGTTACGCTTTACGAAATGAGTGTTTCTGGGTTATAATGTGGGAGAATTTAGATTTTGCGAAATTTAAAATAGACAAGTCAGCAGCAGAACACTTGAGAGAGAAAGTAATGGGTCGTTTAGGTAATTACTTTGTTTTATGAGAAAGAAATGTTTTAGAAAAACTGACAGTGATATAAAGGTTTGTTGAGTAATCCATTAAAATGAGGAAATGAGATTTTCTCACTTTTAAATTAACAAAAAAAAAAAAAAAACTAATGTGTACCTTAATAGAAAAGAATGTGCAAGTATTTTTGGGTAATTTCTTTCAATTAGTTTAGGTGAGTTTGAATTTGAGGAATCACTATGAAAGGGAGTGGGTATAAACGAGTAGGTCCAGCTACCATGAGATGGAGATAATGCTTCGTAAAAGCCTTATCAAATGTCAACAAGATCATCAAACACAAAAAATCTCGGTAGAAAGGAAACATACCTAAAGAAAATTGACTGTAAAAAAAATATTCTCATAGTTTTTGCCTTTTGGGACCTGCAAAGCTTCAGTGCAGTTTAGAAAGTTGCAATGAAAAACCCGAAGGAAGCTGTAATAGATGAGCATAACAAATAAAACGAAGGGTTCCACTGTTTGCTCGAAAATGTAGAAGACATTTCCATCGAAATTAAGAAAATACACCTTAACTTAAGTTCTGGTGTAATGTTCATGGCGGGAGGAGTTTTGATTTTCCCGCGAAAAGCGACACCAGTGAATACAAAAACATTGAATGTTTCTGGTATTTGAACCTTGAACTCCCATGTAACAGCATGGCAGAACCTCCATTTCCTCACAGGAATTGGTTGAGAGAAATGCTCCTTTCCACGCCAAGCTTGTTATGCCCGCCTATTAATTTAGTTGTTTGCAATGCTTCTTCCATCATTTAAACCAAGGCGAGGAGAAGAAGATGAAACAACGAAATGCATCTCGACATGAGTACATATAGTAAGAAGAGTATAAGCATCGCGAGACTGTCATGACTGGGAAATATAGAGCGGATGGTAGCAACGGCTCCGTCAAAGTGGTAGAACCTCGTCTACAACGTCAAAAACCACTTATAGTTCAGAACTTGAGATAGCTTGTTGATGTCCAGTTTCACCCGATTGAACTGCAATGCCCACCTACATTTAAACCGTAGAGCTTGCAAAGAACACCCCACCATTCTCTCACAGTATTAAAAAGAAACTAAAGAGCTCCTATGAAAATATACAAGACAGAAAGACTTCAAAGTCAGGAAGTAGCTGGTATCGATAACTGAAATGTATAGAAACTACCAAATGACAAGGACTGGTAGAAAAGAGAACTAAAAACCTTATTTCAAAGAAAATTCCACAATCGTCTTGCGCGGGCTAAAAAAATTGATGGAGTTTGGACACAGAGCTTAACAGTTGAGCCTTGAGCTTGAAAAAAGGTTCATAGCCGTATGGAATTGAAAAAGGGGTGAAGTAGAAAATCGGAAGACACTTGCCAAAGTGTTTAATGTTCTCAAACAAACAGCTTGAATACCTAGTAGCTCATATCTCATGAGATGGTAACAAAAATCTAGAGTATGATGTTGTACACAAACTTCAAAAGTCAATAGGCTTGCCCTGCAATTGACAAAAAAAGTTATGTTTTTCCAGCTTGAATAGATTCGGAGAAAACGCAGCTCCATAGCCACATTCAGCACTACTTGCATTGAACAATTCAAAGGAAATTTCAGATAAGAAGAGACTCACTTTCATTCATATCGCAGAGAATCCATTGTGTGGGACCACGGGATAGGGAGAGAAAAGGAGGGTGAATGAAGGTTTTTGGATTTTTAGGGCCAAGGAATTTTTCTATACGATACTGGAGTTTTGGATGAGTTTTAGAATGTTGTTCAATGACTCATTTGAGAAGTCAAAGAAATATTCTCCAAGGTCTATTTTCTGGTTGGAACAAGCTTGAACACTTACAGAGGAAGTAAAATGACCTTTAATTCGCCTTTTCATCTTAGCATTTATAAGTCAAATGTCCATTCACATCATATGGGTGCCCATCTGTGATCCGTTTGAATGCAAATCAACGTCGACAGAGGGCCTAGGCTTGCAAAGCTGAAGTAAAAATTCCACATCAGAAATATCAGGTTCCTGGAAACTTGGAGAGTTTATACAGATGACCAACTGTCACTGGCAATTAAGAAAGCTTTGGTGAATTTCTATTCTTGAACTAATGGCTTTAGTATAGAAATATTGGCCTTGTTGGATTCGAGTGTTGAACCGATTTTGGCCACCTTATTCGTCATTTTATTCCAACTCATGACACGGTGTCACGAATCCCAAATTATAGTTACTGCGTTAGTACTGCGTTAGTAGTACTATGCAGTTTTTTATTACTGCGATAACTTTCTTCCAATTTGGTTTTTTGACTATAAATAAAATAGGTATTATGGCCGAATGGCTGAGTATAAAAATGTTAATGGTTTTTTCTTGAACAATTTGAACGTAGCGATATGTTTTGCGGTTTCGCAGACTGCAAACACTTCTCCTTGAAAGGCTGAAAAAGACATGGAGTTTTATTGATCTGTTTTTGGGAGGATAATCTGAAAAATGCCTGAGATTAGTTATTTTTGGATCAAATCAGGTATGCCTGGTTTTGAATCGAAATGTGGAATTCAAGTCAACTTTAAAATATTGAAGAGCCATTTTGAGCAACTGCTACTTCCGACCTAACGCTCATTTGAGTTGAGTTGATTTTAAACGACTATAGACTTGCGAAATTGTTTCAAATCTTTTTCTTTTCATCTTCTTTTACAGAGTTACAAGATCTCGAAGGGATCACAGGTGTTACGAGCATCTTGATCTTGAAGGAATCACAGCTCTCCCATTTATATGCTTTACACCAAATCACACCAGTGATCCACCAGTGATCTGCTATTACACACTATTCACGTTTTTCAAAATTCAATAGAAGACTTTTCTCAATGCTCTTAATTTTCAGACCACTAAGCTCATCAAGTTGGTAAATAGTCATTAATCGATGATATGCTAGTTATTTTTATTAGCATGCCTACCTGGCACGAGAGAGTTAGAGGTTCAGATCTTCGAATAAACATTCATATGTTTTTCCATGGGTTTTGCTTATTGCGAGGAATTAGCAAGTCCTTCGAGTCGAGAGTATTTATGTACACTGAAAAGATTATTTTTTTTTAGTCGTTCGGAATCGGCAAACATTTTTGGGTCTTCATCAGTCCTCACAAGGCATGGTTGTGAGAAACGGCCTAGGCTCGCGGTTCACTGCTCTTTTGCGCCACTCTATTTATCTGTTTATTTTATTTCTAACTTCTTACCAGCTGATTAAGAAGTCGAACATAAATCATCAGAGATATGAACCAATAGAAGGGAATTAATGGTAATGATAAGCGTGGCTGCCTGATACGAGGCAGGTTCGAGGTCACAGAAACTTGAAAGGGAAAAATGATTTTTTAAAGGTTTTGCCTTTCGCGAGGGATTGGTGATTTCTCCCGTAGTGAGTTCATGCCATGAAAAACGCTTTTTCGATTGACCATTCGGAATCGGTAAAAAACTATACGTCCCTCCCATTCCCTTACAATATATGGTTGCGAGAAATATTAAGCTACCCTATTTATTTAATTTTTTAGATGCTGAGCTAAAAAAAACCGCTAAGATGCAACAAAAACGGTCTAAATGGCTTTCCTGTGGAACACCGTAGTGTGGCCATATTTAGGAGGGTAGTGACAATGACTTCTGCTGTCTCTATTCTGCAGTTTATACTCGAATAATATATGACATATCTATCAGTGGCGGAAAATCGTTCCGATCGATGGTATCGAAGGGATACTTTCGATTACAGAGCAGACGGATGTATATGTATAATGCGTTTTGTAATGGGAGCTCGGCAGCTCTATATTAGCTCAGAAGTAGGTACCTGCCTACAAGTTTTGCTTCAACAAACAGCTGACTAACAATTAAAAAAAAAAAATTGCAAAAAGGATAACAACAACGATCCACTGCTAAAACAATTGTATTCACTATCATTTACTTTAATTTTATCACAGCTGATTTTGCATTTCTCCGTTGTTGTTTTTTCCCACCCACTGTAATCTTTTATTAATTGAACAACGAACCTCATTATATCGATAATTGAAGCGTGATAACATTCCAGGAGAGGTGCGCGACTTTACTACTTTGCTGATCACGTATCACCTGAGTGGAAAGTGATTAATGCATAGAGGCAAAATAACAACTCGTGAAGTGTTCAGTTTCGTAGCTTTAAATCGAAAACTTTCGGTAACAGGTGGTTAGCAGGTGTATGGGAGAAAATTCACCACCAACAGCTTTAGAGATAGAGACACGTTGTCTTTTGTAACGTTGCGTGTGTTTATGTGTGTGTGAGAGTTTATTCAGCACGAATGCAAAGTTGTGAAACATAGGCAAATATTGATAATTGATTAAACGCTCTTTTCTCTCATCCGACGTGTTGGTTGTGGTGGTGATGGTGATGGTGGAGACTTAATGCAGGGTAGGCAGCAGGCGACACAGCCCCTCGACACAGCACGTTTAACTTCACCTGTACGTGAGGTGAATCCGGAGGAACAAACAAAACAAAAAAAGGTCGATGATTTCCTAAGAGCATCATGATTATGTGTGCACACACAACAAGTAGTAGGCAGAGTCGCACAGAGTAGTGTGTGACCTAATTTATGCACATCTCATCTATCGGCCTTAGTATCTGATTGCTAGTAATTGGAGCAAAAATTTCATCTACAGTTACACGGGGATGTGGGATTTACGTACAAAGATAGTTCAATCGATCGTCATCATCGTTGTTCTTGCCATCGAACAAATAAAGAGATGCTCATGCTGGTGATGATGATGGTTGGGTTCAGCTTCAGACTCAGAGATACACAGAAGGCTTAGTTACAAAGCTAAGCGGAATGTGCGAATTTGATATCGAGAAAGTGAATATTCGATTGAATTTCAAATATGAAAGGATGCCGCTATTTCGTGCCAGTTAACGGGTACCGTGAATGTGCATCCAAGGCGAAATGCGAAGTAGCTAGAGCTACGCACTGTCTTCTGCTAGAATGTGGTTGATTTTTTTCCTTGTTCATGTTACTTTATTTTAGTTTGCTTTAATGTGAAAGAAGGTTAATCCTTTCGAAAACACTTTTTCCACAGCGAGCTTCTTTGAAATGAAATGCAAACAGCGATCAAAGAAAACTGTGGTGCCGGGAGTAGTAATTTGCTTGTAATTTGATGGTTCAAAAACATAAGAGGGGTTTCGTTGCTAGTGTAATCAGACAGACTAAACGTTAGTCTCTCATTCCGTCTTCCAAACCACTGTAGCGTGTTCCAAGCGGAAATTCTGGCGATCAAAGAGGTCCTTTCGTGGCTTATAGAAAACGTGATATCCTTAGTGAATATCCATATCTTCTCGGAGAGCCAAGCAGCCCTCAAATCACTCGGCGCTGTCCACACGAACTCAGTAACCGGCCTAAATTGTCGACTATTTCTAAAGGAGATGGCACCCGGCACCCAAAAAAGGTGAATATTCACCTGTTCAGTCAATTTTAACCTTTTTTTGGGTGCCGGGGCACAGAGATTTCCTAGGTACCTGCAAAGGCGATGAACTTTCACTTTTGCCTAGTGCCTATTCTCGGATCGCGTCACATATAAACTTTTTTACATGAAATTTTTGATCGTAAGATACTAACCAGTAAAGCATCAAGCGCATTTTGGATGTTCTGGCCGTGGATTCGTTGTCTCCACATCTCGACTTCTGATAGAAAATTTTCTTTCGAACAATCCGATATATCTTCGTAAAATGTGTAGAGCTCAGCGCATTTCTTTTCGTTAAATTCTTGTTTAAGAAACAGTTGCCCGAGACATTGGAAAATGGATTTGTGTTCAGAGATCTGACTTTTGAGTTGAGGTATGAACGTATCAAGAAACGGAATGTAGAAAGAAATTCTGTAGTAGTCTTCAATATTTTGTGCTTGAACGTTGCAACGATTTTTTTGTTGATTGCGACGGCGGCGCGGCAGCGTGGCAATTTCATTGTGATTTCGTATTCAGAACAAATTCTAGCAACATGCTAAGTAAGATCGAGTCTTTCCACGTTGATTTCTTTTCAACTTTTGTTTTTTTCTCACTTTTGTTTGTCATTTTTGAAATTTCTTGGTCTTGTCTTTTGGGCCAGTGAAAAGATGCTTCAATCGCTCCGATAGTTCCTAAGGTTTTTTTTTTGATTCCTGAAACTTCGCATGCTGCATTGACTGCCAAACTAAAGCTATGTGCAGCGCAATGTACATAAATTCCTAGGGGGAAATACGATCTCAGATGAGCCTGTGCACCAATGAATTGGACACTCATTTCCGGAGCTCCGTCGAATCTTTGGCCATACATATATGAGCAATCGACGCCAACATCATGTAAATAATTTTTTATTGAATCTGCTAAACCTCGCATATATATGCCCAAATCCTGGATCCGCCACTGCCTCTATCGCTTTATTTAAAGCTCTAAATGGTTTACTTAATTGTGGTGCTCCCTCAAACACTTCATATGGTATCAACAAGAACCTGATATTGGTTTAAGTGTGTCAGTTGTTTTCCTGATAGGCATTTAACCTAACCTAGCTTGTGTGCCTGTTAATTGGAAGTTCGATGTTAAACTCCGAGGAGCTTAAAATGGTGTCTTCCCATCGGTATCGCATTTCGCGAGCAATTGACAAGTACTCGAAGAGTAAATATTCAATGCCATGAAAAGCACTTTCTAACTTAGCCATTCAGAACTGGAAAAATAAGCTATGGCGAATTGAAAGCGATTAATTTGGCAAAGTGCAAAGAAGCAGCGAAGTTTTGTAAACTTGCGTGGAAGCTTAGCGGCAAACAATTTACGGCTACCATAAAGCTCTGCAAAAATGTACTTCACTTCACTATCACTTCAGGGACTAAAACCACTAACAAGTTCTTAAATTACTAGGCGAGAATTAGAGTTAGAGCTTAGAAGTTTGAAATATGGAAAGGCGGCCGGATCGAGTTGTAGCGAATCTTATAAATATCGGACTGATAAACTCAGACAAGTGCTAATTACACTTTTTATTAAAGTTATGGAGGGTGATCTTTTGCCAAAGCAATTCCAGGAAGCGGTTATATTCCCAATGCACAAAACTGGCTGTTTATTCGATACAGTAAAATATCGAAGAATATCATTCCTGAATGGAACAAATAAAATATTTCCATCGGTCCAGCAAAAACGGCATACAGCGTGGATAGAATCAAGGAACTTGTTGAAAGAGTTTCAAGCTAGTTTTAGAGCAGGGTATTCCACGGTGGAAATTATTTTTACTCTGAGGAGTGTAGCTGAGAACTTTCTTTTACAAGCTAGAAAACTTTATGCGTTTAAAATCGATTTCAAGGCAGCTATTGATACTATTGATCGAGGAGCCTTGTTTTACATACTATGTAAAAGTATGGTAGTGATGTTGTGGATATTCAGCTTAGTTATCGAGTTCCACTTTGCTTACAAGTACTTTGCCTTTATTCTAAAACCTAATTTATGTTTGCTTTTGAAGTCAAGATTGTAATAAATGTTTCTCATTACTTATTTTACTTTTCAAATAAACACAACATTTAAATTGTTTAATAAATATTTTACATTTGGGGGCTCAACCTATGTGGACCTAATTTTCTATTAGTTACATGACTCTTGGTACATACAACTTGCGGAGGAAGAAGAAATTAATTCAATACAATCCTAACCGAAGAGAAGTGAAGAAGAAAAATATCTCGAAAGTTGAAGATTCTGTTGCTAAAGCGATAAGGGTTGTAGAGAATAAAATGGCTGAAGAAAACGATGGAAATGTACCAGAAGTTGTGGAAAATAGCAATGTGAGCTTGCAACAACTTATTCAGTTGCTTACATTGAGAGTTCAAGCTGATGAAATAAGGCAAAATGAACCGAAGGTATCTGTTGAGAATTTTTCCAAAATTATTTCAGACTTCGATGGTGAGACAATTCCAGTTAAGAATTGGTTCGAAAATTTTGAGCAGAATGCAGATGCATACGGTCTTACTGATAAACAGAAGTATGTTCAAGCTAGAGGCAAGATGACACATACTGCTCAACTTTTCTTGGAATCCATCGCTGTAAGTGAATATAAAGAATTACGTGCCCAATTAGAAAGCGAATTCCAACGCACTTTTAGTAGTGCAGAAATTCATAGGCAGTTGGGTGAAAGAAGAAAGCGAAAGGATGAAAGTTTCCACGAGTACGTTCTTCAGATGAAAAAAATTGGACTACTCGGAAATGTTGAAAATGATTCAATAATTCGCTACGTGGTTGACGGGTTAGATATTAAACCAGAATTCAAGTTCAATATGTACAATTGCAAATTAACAAAAGATCTAAAAGAAAAATATGATATTTTTGAGCTCATGAACAAGAAGCAAGAAGTAAACCAACATCAAGCGGTCGTCAAAAGAAAGTCGAATGAAAATAGAAGTTTACAGATGAATCCATTCAGAAATTTCGATAAGAAGAATCATTGCTTCAATTGTGGTTCTACTGACCATCTTCGGAAAGACTGCAGTTTGGAAATGAAATGCTTCAAATGCAACCAAAATGGACATATTTCTAAGGATTGTCCTAGAACAAAGCATGTAAATATTTTACATTTGGAGGTGAATGGTGTCAAAATTGAATGCTTGGTTGATACAGGATCGGATGTAACTATTGTAAAGGAGCATGTTTTCAAGAAAATGAAGAATGTTGTTTTGCAGAAGAGTTGTTCGGTCCTATGCGGTCTTGGCAACAAAAGAACACATCCTGTGGGCTTTTTTAATTCTGATGTTACTGTTGACAATTTGAAGACACTCCAGAAGATTGTTGTTGTTTCTGATGATACAACTGAATTTGACGGACTTCTTGGATATGATTTTATCAAAAAGTTTTGCTTAACATCATCATGTAATGGGTATCAATTTTCTCCATTATCAGTTGAAGAAACAGAGGATCAGGTCTTTAATGTTGTGGAATTGAACAATGATATTGATGTCCCCTCTCAGTTTAAAGATGTTGTAGAAAAGATGGTAAGAAACTATAGCCCAGCCGAAAAAACCAAAGAATGTCCAATCAAATTGAAGATTATTCCTGATGGAGAAATCAAACCTTTCCGACAATCCCCAAGTCGTCTTCCACCTGATGAAGCAGAAGCAGTGGAGAAACAGATTGAGGAGTGGATGGAAAAGGATATCATACGTAAGTCTACTTCTAATGTCGCTAGCAGAGTCGTTGTTGTAAAGAAGAAAGATGGTTCCTGCCGAACTTGTGTTGATTTCCGGAAGCTTAACACTATGGTTCTGAAAGATTGTTTTCCGGTTCCACTGATCGATGACATACTCGAAAAATTACAGAATGCAAAATATTTCACTGTAATGGATTTGGAAAATGGTTTTTTCCATGTGCCAGTTGAAGAATCTAGCAAGAAGTATACAGCATTTGTAACTAAAAGTGGCTTGTTCGAATTTAACAGGACACCATTTGGTTTTTGCAATTCACCTGCTGTATTTATTCGATTCGTCAACCATATATTTCAAGACTTGGTTAATCAAAACGTCATGGAACTCTACATGGACGATATAATTATATATGCTGAGTCTGCTGAAAGATGTCTTAAGAAAATGGAACAAGTGTTTGCTGAAGCTTCTAGTTATGGACTGAAAATAAAATGGAAGAAGTGCCATTTTCTTCATAGCACTGTAAATTTCTTGGGACATACCATTGAGAATGGAAGTATTCGACCAGGCAGAGAAAAAACAAACGCGGTGAGTAGATTTTCTATTCCAAAGAACGAAAAATCTGTGCAGTCTTTTCTAGGACTTACAGGTTTCTTTAGAAGATACATAAAGGATTACTCAAAAATAGCCCGTCCACTTACAAATTTATTGCGAAAAAATGTTCCTTTCAAGTTTGGTGTAGAAGAACTTAAGTCTTTCAATAATCTCAAAGAAGCGTTGATAAGAGAACCAGTTTTAAAGATCTTTGCGAGAGGTGCACCTACAGAAGTTCATACTGATGCATCAAAAGAAGGGTTTGGTGCTGCTCTGTTGCAAGTGTTTGATGATCAACTGCACCCCGTTCTTTTCTGGAGCAAAAAGACGTCAGCTCAAGAGTCGCAGCGTCACAGTTATATACTCGAAGTAAAAGCAGCTTACCTCGCTCTGAAAAAATTTCGGCACTACTTGCTTGGTACTCATTTCAAGTTGGTCACAGACTGTGCAGCATTCAAACAAACGACCAGTAAGAAAGATATTCCACGAGAAGTAACACAGTGGATCTTCTATTTGCAAGATTTTGACTACGAAGTGGAACATAGACCTGGTGACAGAATGAAACATGTTGATTGCTTAAGCCGATATCCTCAGAACGTCCTTACGATTTCGTCAGAAATTACAGCCCGCATTCGAAAAGCACAACAAAAAGATGCACACATCAAAGCTGTTACAGAAATACTCGCAAGTAGACCATATGAAAATTTCAGAATCAAAGGCGATCTTATTTACAAAACTGTAAGAGGAAACGATCTGTTGGTGATACCGAAGATAATGGAACGTGAAATTATTGCAGATGCACACAACTTTGGTCACTTTGCAGTGCAAAAAACTATCCATTCTATTGAACAAAACTATTGGATACCGCATTTAGAAGGCAAAGTTGGACAGTTTATCGATGGATGTGTCAAATGTATAATACATAACAAGAAGCTGGGAAAGAAAGAGGGTCATCTTTATTGCATAGATAAAGGCGATACACCGTTGCATACTCTTCATATAGACCATCTTGGGCCCATGGACGCTACATCGAAGAAGTACAAATATATATTTGCAATGGTAGATGCATTTTCAAAATTTATTTGGCTTTACCCAACTAAATCAACTGGACATGAAGAAGTATTAAAAAAGTTTAATGATTGGTCGAATGTATTTGGAACACCCAGAAGAGTAATCAGTGACAAAGGGTCGGCATTTACATCTCAAGCTTTTGAACAATACATGAAGGATAACTGCATTGAACATGTCTTGAGTACAACTGGTGTTGCTAGAGGTAACGGACAAATTGAACGTGTTAACAGGTCCATTTTATCAATAATTGCCAAATTATCTTCGAATGAACCTACGAAATGGTATCAATTTGTGCCGAAAGTTCAAAAAGCAATAAACTCACATTTCAACTGTTCTACAAAAGTTTCACCGTTTGAACTGATGTTTGGGGTTAAAATGAAAAATGAAGCAAACTGCCAAATTGTGGAATTGCTTGAACAAGAGATGGTAGAGAGTTTTAACACTGAACGCCAACAGTTACGTCAAGAAGCCAAGAAACAGATTCAACAAGCCCAAATAACATATAAGAGATGCCACGATAAGAAATGTAAAAGTGAATTCACTTACAAACTAGGTGATTTGGTAGCAATCAAGCGGACTCAGTTTGTTGCGGGTAGAAAGCTGGCGAGTGAATATCTTGGTCCATATGAAATAATTAAAGTCAAACGTAATGGCCGTTACGATGTCCGAAAATGTGCTCAAGTCGAAGGTCCTGTTAACACATCTACCAGTTGCGACAACATGAAACTCTGGAAGTACGTTGTAGAAAACGAAGAGCTTTTGTCATCGGGGTCAGATGACGAAATTCAGGATGGCCGAGTGTAAAAGTATGGTAGTGATGTTGTGGATATTCAGCTTAGTTATCGAGTTCCACTTTGCTTACAAGTACTTTGCCTTTATTCTAAAACCTAATTTATGTTTGCTTTTGAAGTCAAGATTGTAATAAATGTTTCTCATTACTTATTTTACTTTTCAAATAAACACAACATTTAAATTGTTTAATAAATATTTTACATACTATAAGGTTTGGAACTATCACTTAATTTTAGTTGTTTACTAGAAGAGATGTACATAGCTACCTACACAAGGCAGCCTGGAACGGTAGTGAACTTTCCAAGTGGTTCGAAATACATATAATCAGGTGTAAGACTAGGATGTCCTTTGAGACCCACCTTGTTCGCCCCCTCATCGTTGACCTCATTTTTTTAAGGTTTTTAAAATACCAACTGGAGCACTCAGAACTAAATACCGGTCGATTGTACAACGAGATAGCAACCATCTTTTTGTTAAAGCTTTTCAGATGTTCGTAGAGAAGCCAAAAGACGCTGCCATGAACCTAAGTTACCAGGTCTCACCATGTCTGAGCCGAGTACCTGTAACCTCGTGCGAGAAGAAGCAAGACATTCACAGAGGAAGTGCTGCGCGGTATCCTCATCTTCTCCACAAAATTCACAGAGTGTGGTATCACTTAAATCCAACACGTTTAAGTGTTTGGAAAAAGAGAAGTGCTCATTTATTACCTGTCGATTTTGATTTTGCTGGTATGGCGTTTTAAAGCTTTATTTTTTGCGGATATAGTCATGTTTTCATATTCCTCGGAAACACGGCTCATGATAGTCAGAGTGTCTGAATATTGTCGGTTATGGAACTTAATAGCCAACACACAAAAGTCAAAGGTAATGATTTTTAAACGAGGTGGTGGACGAAGAACTGCGAATGAAAAATGGCTTTTTGATGGAGAAAGTATAGAGTGTATCAAAGGAATACAAAAATATCTTGGTGTATTTTTCAAAAAACCTTAATATGTAGACAGCCCTCTCCCAAGAGTTATCAACTTATCGCGGTGGGGAAGCTTAAGTTTATACGCTTCAGTAAACCAGTTGCGGTGTCAAACAACCAAGAAAACCTCAAAACAGAAATGTCTATCTAAAAAAGGCTACAGCAGGGTAGCCATAGAAATGAGATGAGAGTCTTTCAGAGAACCTCATGGAATCCACCAATTCTGATGATGGAGATGGTGGAACTGGTGAACGTGAGATGACGTCAGGAGAGAAACATCGCTTTCTCGAAGAACACGATTATCAATCATTCGCCCTGACTCAAAGCAGCCAGACACCAAAAGAGGCGAATACCTGGCGAAAAACGAAAATTCAGCAAAAGTGACCTCAACGCCAAACAAGGGCCCAGCAAAGATTGCAGCGACCAAAGTCTCAAAAACAATTCCTCATCAGAGTCGGTTAAGGACAAAGGCGCTAATCCAAGTGTGAAGAACAAGTAAAATGCCCTAAACCCGGGTCAAAAACTGCTTGAAAATGCCAGAAGAACCGTGAGAAGATACCTCAAAAATGACTCATCAACGCTTTGTTTCCGTGACCCTACCTTTGGCAGAACCCAGAGAGAAAGTCACCAATCAAGACCCAAAAAAGATAATCCATAAGTTAAAGACTTCGGTGTCCGAAACAACACACAGGGAGACAACCATTGGATGGTCCTAGAACCAAAAAGTTTTAGAAACCCAAAGAAAAGAGTCAAAGGAAGAAAGCTAGATATAACTATTCGGCGCATTTCAAGGAGAAGCTGCTAAGAGCACAAATGGCAATCAAAATTTTGTGGAAAAAAATTAAACATAGCTTGCTTAGTTTTTCAGATGGTCCATAACCCGGTTTTTTAGACAATTACTAATTCAACATTACTAATTCAACGAGTGGTTCCGGCTAGCGCATAGTTCACGGTTTCACGCCATGCAGTAAAGACTATTGTAGTATCAATGATATGTGTAAATGAATAATTCAATTAAATCTATCTATCTAATCTTATCTAATTGGCATAAAATTGTAGACCCTTAAAATTCGTTAGGCCCTGAGGTTCCCCGAGCTTTGTTGCCTCACCCTATTTATTTATTCAAAGCTAAAAGAAAATTGCACACTAAAAAGTTATTCTCTAAGCAAAGGATCTCCAGGGAGTATGACCTAAAAGTCAAACTACATAGGGTCAAGTTAAATACTAAACTTTTTAAATCTTTTAAGTATTCTCCATGAATGACGAAAACCTTTTAAAGACTTTTTGAAAGTTACATTGTTTTTCAAAGCCAATCTTTAAAATTTGTGATTCATTGGTTTGTCCAAGAGCCATCTGTTGTAAACTTACTTGTTGACTGTTAATCTCTTTCAACCTTCACAAATTGTGAAAAATTTAACCCATCGTATATAACTCAACAAAAGATAAAACCCTCCTCCGCCTCCATGGAACATCACACTAGTTCAAGAGGCTGTTGTTCCGGTTCGACCTATTCTTCATCCCTTAATATTTTTCCAAAGACATATTTGGCTCCGAAATAAAGGCTTACAGTCGAAAATAATTTATGGTATTTTTGTTCAATTTCCTGTGAATGGTTTTTATTTTTTCAGTTTTTTTTTTTTTTTTTTTTTGGTGAAAGGACACACACAGCCCAAAAGTTCTTCTCCCCTTTTTTTTCTCTTTCATTCATTTCTCGGTTCTTTGGAAATTGATTTGAAGAAGTTTAGCCGTAAATACAAAAGGAAGTTCATTCGAAAAGTTTTCCAAGCCTAATAATAGATTGTGCATTTGCCTCAACTGTGTAGACACTCATTCTTTCTTATTTTTCAATTATATTATTATCTCTTTCAACTTTGGGCACACACACTCTTTTGCTATTCCATTTTCAAGTGGAGGATAATAATCATTGATTGAAGAAGAAAATTGCTACTCCAACAAAATGCGAGGACCAAAAAAAAATTTCTTGTCGATTGGGTGTTTGGTGAGGGCTAACTTTTGAGAAATTAATAGAAGCTGTAGCGAATAAATACAAATAATCGGAAAATGTGGGATTTTTATTATTGCCAATAGGCTTATCAATAAAGTTTTGCTTTTGAAAGTCAAGGGAAAAATTAGGACTTTATGCAAATAACAATAAAGAACAAAGGAGTGGTTTCTTTTTCTTTTCTTTATTTCACTTTGTGTGTGTGTGTGTTTTGAAGAGGAACAACTTTCTTCACGTTACGTCGCGTGGTTGGAGAAGAGAATTTGTGAACTTTGGCGGAGTTAATCATTTGATCATGTTAAAGGATAAAACTTTTAAAAGTGGCGGATGAGATGACTTTAAAGCAAAGCTAAGCATGTTAAATTAATGAATAGAGCTCTGAGAGTCCCGATGCCTAGGGCATTTCTATCAACCATGTGAGGGAAAAAGAAGGCCTATTAATGTATTCCGATTCCAAATGACAAATAGAGAACGCTTTTTCATGACAGTGTAATTAATTACTCTACGAAGACTTGCTCACTCCTGCCAAAAGAGGGTATCCGTGAATGATACAATTGGATATTTTTGGAATGCAAACTTCAACGTAACAGAAGGACATGCTAGCTTTTGCGACACGGGCACTTAGTGGTGGCTAAGCATGTAAATAAATAAAATAAAATAAATAAATAAAGTGGCGCAACAGAGCGAGGAGCCCCTGGGCCTAGTGCATTTCTCACAACCATGCCTTGTGAGGGAATGGAAGGGACCTAAAATTTCCTGCCGGTTCAAAACGGCTAATCCAGAAAACGCTTTTCATGGCAATGAATACTAACGGAGGACTTGCCAATTCCTCACCAAAGGCGATACCCGTGGAAAAAACATTTTTGCCTCTGTTGGGATTCGAACCACGAACCTCTGGTTTAACAGGCGGACATGCTATCCATCACACCACGGCTACCACGGCTAAGCATGTGCTTAAGGACAATTTGGTAAAAATCAACAAGAACAAACAAATATTGTTGGTTTCTTAAGTAAGCTTGACCATGGTGCACTAATGTAAAACAAATAAATGAGAAGGCTGTGATCCTTTTGAGATCCTGGGTGAAACGCCAATTTTTGAAGTTGAAATCACTGGATCTTTCATGGTCCATGACTTTTTGACTTTTTCGACAAATTCATAGAAAAAGCTCAAGTTTTTTTGGTACACAGTCAGTGGGGTAGTATGAATGTTCCTTTCGCGAGACGTATTTGAAGCAAAGCCCAAATTTCAATCAACAATAATGAAGCATAATTTGACATATGAGATTCTTTCAAGTTTATTAGAAACCCAATCGTGTCATAATCTTGGCTCAAAGGGAGAATGATTGGTTTCCCGAGAAACAAGGAAATCATAGTTGAATTTTAAACGAAGCCGTTTAGAAACTTCAGGTCTCAGTTGAATTTGAAATTCAAAAACAATTTCGGTAAAGAGGGCGCCCAACGTGGGGCACGAAGTTGCCAAACAGTTCCTTTGCAAATTCATGAAGACTGAAGAAAGAGAATCTTATGAAATGAGTTATGAAGATATATGTATTCTTCAGTCAATAGGTAGAATACAAATATTCAACTTCATCAAAAACGCAGGAAAATGTTTGGGTTTCTTCCGAAGATATGACATTTTTCTCTCCACCCTATGCTGTTATTATACATAATGTCTCTTTGTATTATGTCTTTTTTATAAGCACACCTATGACATCACACCTTTTTCTTCCCATTACGTCAATATCGTCTGCATAGGCGAGTAATTGTACAGACTTTTGAAAGATTGTTCCTCTGGTGTTGACGTTTGAGTTTCTTACAATCTGTTCAAGTATGATGTTGAAGAAATAGTATGACAGTTTGTCGCCTTGCCTAAAACCTTTTTCGACAAAGGTCTCGGTGAGTTCTTTACCGACCTTGACGGAGCAGCGTGAATTCTCCAAAGTTATCCTGCATAGTCGTACGAGTTTTGCAGGAATGCCGAAACTAGACATGGCTCTGTACAGCTCGTCTCGATAACGAGATGGTGAATATCGATATTACGTTCTCGGGTTTTTTTCAAGATCTGCCGTAATGTGAAAATTTGGTCTATTGTGGACTTCTCTGGTCTACAACCACATTGATAAGGACCTATCAAGTTGTTGACGTGTGGTTTCAGACGTTCACATATTACAGCAGACAAGATCTTATAAGCGACGTTAAGGAGGTTTATCCCTCTATAATTGGCGCAACTGTGTCTTTAGGATGCTGTCTTTAGGATGCTGTTGCATTGAAATAAACCTTTGAAACACCTTGAAAAGACGCCAAGGCAGCTACGAAGCGTTTGATAGTAAAAGTCAGAAATTTCTTGCTTCGCGTTTCGTAAATCGTATTACGGATCTAGGGTCGTTTTGTTATGTATCTAATGCTTGAAAATATAAAAAATTGGGTCGCTTAACTTTTTAAACGATCATAGATCTCACTGTCTACAATGCCGTAAAAAGATTTATATACTTTTAACTGTTTTACTATCTTCTCAGAAATTTCGGTTAAATACTTTTTTGGGCTTTAAATAAGTTTTTTGAGTACACTGGTTTTGAGCAATAGTCATCTTAAAAGCTACGGAATCCATACCCTGAGAAAGGGTCCTCCAAGCAGATTTAGAGGCCGGTATTGAAATAGTTTGCCTTCTCACCGTGAGCAACATTCCTAACCAAAATGTTGAAAATGATCTGTCTCTGATTCTTCATAGACATTCAGAACTTTACAGAAATCGCATGACTGAATTTATATACCAAAGAAGAAGCAGTTGAAGGAGGTAAAGTTGTTCCAAATTCATCATACAATCAGCCCATAGAAAACTAAAAAAAACAATCCTCATAATAACAAACCCGAAGATCTAAAAAAGTTTAGAAAACAAAATGATTCCATAGACAGCTGTGAAAATTTTTTGTGTAAAACTCAAAACAACATCTCTTCAACTTGACACTTGACATTTATGAAGAAAAATTTATGAAACTTTCTTAATCCAGGTACCAGACACAATCGACCCTCTTCTTTATTAGTCTCTCCAAACACGACCAAGACGTTTATGCTTTTATCCAAAAACAAAACTGACCCATTCTCTCGGTCTCGGTCTACAAAACCTTAGAAAAGATCAAGTACAACCTCAATCCTATGATATCCTTTAAATTATTCAACCGTCCGGCAAGTTCGTGATTCTATTCAACATTTTCTTGTTCAAACAATCTACTTTTGACAGGTTTCCTCTTTCATATTTACATTTTGTTATCCACAAGCTCCTCTCATTAAGGTATTTTCATTTAAATTCTTCAAAAAAACATCATTCGGTTGGCAGAAAACCAAACGAATTTTTGAATTTCTGAAAGTTTTTCATTTCTCATTGTTTATTTCAATCACAACAACATCAAACCAACGAAAAGAAAAAGAAAAAAAGGAGAAACATGAAAAAGTTAATAAGGAAATGTTTCTTCTCGTTCGATGTCAACCCCAAAAAATAAAAATAAAAGGTTGTGAAAATGAAAGTGAAATAGGATTAGCATTTAAGACCGACCGGAATACAAAGAAATCTTATCAGTTTTCCAACCAGATTTTTATCTTTCCCTTCTTCTTCTTCAACCCCTTTATTTCATTCTTTTTTTTTGTTTTGCAGGCCAACGGCTGGCTAGAGAAAGATTCCTAAATTCACGAGGTGTAATCTTGTTTCATGTTAATAAAAGAAAGAAAAAAAGGTCAGAAAAAAAAAATACATTTTTTAAACGGTCGATAGTCCTAAAAGGATAAATTTAAAAGAAAAAATGAGTCAATGTAGCTTTGTGAGAATCACATGATATAAATCTGCCTGCCACTGCCCTGCTTAAGGACCAACTCTGTCTGGCACCTTAATTTGGATTTTCTCTTTTTTTTTCTGACGCTTTTGAATTTTTTAGACAGGAAATGATGTTGAAGGGTTCATCGCAAGGATGAGAGAGCATAGCTTTTTTTAATTTATTTAATTCTCCTGGTCCATTATGTGGGTGGGTGGAAGGTATTCGAAGAAGAATGAACGTCTTTTTTTTAAGGATTTAAATATTTGAAGATAAATTAAGTAGACCGGATACTGTTGCTTTGTAATTAATACTTGTTGGTTGTGAATTAGTTGCATAGATGAGGAAGGAGTTAAATTTCAGCAACGACATCTGGAAGTTATGGTCATTGACAACGATTGAAAGGGCCAGAACAGATATCAGCTCTAATCAGCTGATCAAGTTGGTGTACCCTCTGGATCTGGATATTACAACAATTGACTACTCATTATTGCCAACTATGTTAAGACCATATTGCCACTCAACTTAAGACAAAGTTAGTGTCGCAGTCATGAATCACGACAATTTTATTTATCAAGGTCACAGGCTTACAGTGATTGTGTACAACCCTCTCTACGTATATTTTTTCAAAGAACCCCACTTGGTTACAAATTTAACAGTCAAACTAGTTCTCAGTAGGTAAAACGACTAGTACTCCTTTGCCAGACACACTCTACACTCTTTCTTAAAAGACAACGCGTCATTTTATTTGATGAGACACCAAGGCTCGTATTACTAATCACAAAACTCGAGGCAAAAATAAAAAAAGAAACTCAAAACGACGCCATCCACTACATAAACCGATTATGAAATACGATAATGGATCCATGCAAACGTCAGAACGATAACAAAACGAGCAGTCGTAAAAGACAAAAAGTATCGTGAAATATAATCGCAACGTAACGATAACGAGTTGATTTTGTGATTATTGTTATTTGTTATACGGGCTCAGACAACAATTTTTCCTCTTTATCAGTGCAACATTCGCTTAAGTGACAACTTATGTTTAGTAGCGCATTTTAAACGAAGTTTTTTATATTCTCCTTTAAAAAAAAACTGTCGAAAAAATCGACAAACAAACAAAAACTTTAACTTTTTAATTTGATTTCAAATCAACTCAACTCCCAGTGATCCCCTAGGTCAGAAGATGCTCTAAGCTGCCATTTATTTCTAACCGCGAGCACTAAGATGCTCACCTCGTAGGCAATAATTAATTAAATAGGGTTGCGCAGTCAATCTTTGGAAGCTCGAAGACTAACGCATTTCAAGGACTTATAATTTTATTCCAATTTCAAATGGCTAAGTGCAAAGGTGCTTATCATGGCAGTATATGTAAATACTCTCTGAGGACTTGTCAATTTCTCGCGAAAGGCGATACCCTCGAAAAAACAATTTTATACTTCTCGAATTCGAACCGATGCGATCCCGCGAAACACCATTATGGCATTCACATCACTAGTCGATGTCAGATGGACAACACAATTGCAAACGCCGATTTTTTATATACATATATTCTAACTAACCAAAGCACTTTTAAGGTAGTTGATTAACGAATAGAAGTCCAACGCTAGATTTTGCATGTTGAGTCAAGTTGTATCCAAAGCCCCACAAAGGTTCTGATTTCTCTTAACCACTTTGAGGAGCGGGCCCATAGATGTCTTTATGACGCACTATCTCAATACGGCTTCTGAAGAAACTTCAGTGATGAAGAGGAAGAGAACGCCGAAATAAAGGAAACCACATTTCACCTTTTTAGTGCTTGGTATAGTTTAATGACGGAAGCTTCTTCTGAAAACCTTATTTTATGATGACTCCAGCCGTCTCATTCGTATCGACAATTTGACCCTTGTGTTATCACAATTGGTCCCTGTGTAGTTTATTGAGTCAGCAGAGTCTACAGTCATCTTCACCTTATTTAGCCCTACGGCTTTTATTCCAAACCTAGGTCGTTTTCAAACAAAGTTTAAGAGTAGCAAAATCTTCGAAAAAAAAAGAAATAGCCATGAAAATTGAAACACAAAGTACTTGATGGTTTTGTAGTCTAGACTTAAATCAGGAAACTACTCTGGGCCTTACAAACAACGATACTCACAAAAAACCCTTGTTATCGCAAACGTTTCGATTGCACTTTACGATACTCACTGTCATTTACGACTTCTTTTGGTGCTCGTTTTGTTGTCGTTGTGATACTTGCATGCACTCTCGTTATTAATAAATCGATCGGTCTATGCTGAGGCTATCGTTATTTTGGGTTTCGTTTTTTTGCCTCCTATTTCGTAATTCGTAGTACGGGCCCTATACATCGATTAGAAAAGAAAACATTTTACGAAAATGACTATTCTTACTCTGAACGTCGAAAGTAACATCAAGTTTTAGAATTAAAATAGAGCAGGGAGCCCCGGGGCCTAGCGCATTCCAAACATTCCTTGTGAGGAAATGGAGGAGATCTACAATCTTCTGTCGATTCAAAACGGCTTACCGAGAAAGTGCTTTTCATGACAATTAATTTTACTATCGAATGACTTGCCAATTCCTCGCGACATGCAATACCCTTAGAAAAAATTTTTTCTGTTGGGATTCGAACTACGAACATCTCTCGTAACAGGCAGACATGCTGACCATTAACCCACAGGCACCAAATATCCAAAAACAGAATCAAAGATAAGAAAAGCAATTTCGGACTAAGAAAGGTTCAAAGGATGCTCCGAAAAGAAACAAGATAGGTTTTTCAATAAGGTCGGGTCAATACGTAATCTATAGAGGTCCGAGTTATCGTACGCGGTAAGAAATCGATTGTTGCGGGTTCAACTGCACATTTTCAAGGACAGCGTCGATCTGATATTCGTTTGACGGACAGAAGTTGGCTGATTGTTAACGAAACGATCTCTTGTTTACGCTTACATCTGTTAAAATCGCAGAGTAAAAACATTGTGCATTTGAACAATTTTATTGTAGAATCGATAAACAAAGTTTGGCTATTGGGTCAAATACAATTTTACCATACCCCAGGGATATATCAGCTTCTAGAATCGTCTGAGGAGAGCTTTTACAAAGATAAAGAGTAACTTTAGTTCATTTACTTGTCTTAAAAATAAAATGAATGGAGAAACCAGCAAATCGGTATATTCAATTTACGAAAAACCTTTTGAGAAGTCACAAGATCATCTTCAAACTAAAACCCTTTATTTACTTTGAATCTCGGTATTGAATCACGAATACAAACTTGTTAATTCCGTCGCCTTCGTCCTTATTTAATTCTTAATAAGAATCTCCGATTAACTCATCTGATCTAAAACGGACAAAACGTTAGATAAGTAGTCTGGCTTCTGGTAATAAATACTGTTTCAAAGAAAAACTAATGCCTAATTTGTAAATATTTTATTTTTGTTTATTTCTTATGCAACTTATTGGCTACGATTCATAGAAGACATCTTCAAATTAAAAAAGTGTTCTTAAGGCATGACCAGAACGGTACCATCAGGAAGCAATCATCGAATTTCGTTCGTACAATGAAAAATTGTTAAGTATTTAAACTGTCGGACCTGATGATGTTCATACTAATGAACGAAACGTCGTCATAATCAAGAATTTGTTTTCTTTTTATATGGAAAACTTGACCTGGAACCCACAAAATAAACAATTGAAATGCCTAGCAACGAAGTTCAAAATATAATATATGTACTATCAAAATTGTTTAGAGCATGGACAAGGACTTGCATAAATCATTCATTGGCTTCTATCACAAGTCCTGCCGCAACAATTTCTGACTACGAATGCCAAAAAGGAAACACCATAGACGCCTTTGTAGTGAATGTTTTGCCACGATTGTTACTATTGATAAAATTACTATAAATCTCAGAATATCTGATGCAAAACATTCATAACGAAGATGTTTTTAGTCCTTTCATATTGACAGGCTTGGTGATAGAGGTGAATATTTCGGTAAACAGGCTGTTTCTTGTAAAACCATAGTTAGTTATCAACAGACTGAAGTTGGAACCGCCAGACCATCTGGTCAGATCTGATAAATTACTTTGGCTTCATTCTTGAGTAATTTCCGCCCAGTGTAAAGTACGGGTCACACAGGGCTTCTTTGCAGCCGCTTCTTACCAGTGGCTGGCAGTTGCAGAAGAAAGCAGCGGCTGGCAGCCCGGTAACACCATCGACTGCTACTCGCCAGCTTCTCTCAGCAAACAGGTACAGAAAACCATACAAAAATTGCTTTTCAATTCTTAATTTTTAAAACTTATTTATGATACCTGAAACAAATTTTGAATGAACAATTTACTAAACAGAACGTGTAGCAATATTTTTCTATTTTGGCAGCCGCTGATAGAAGCCAAAAGTTGAAGATGTTCAACTTTACCAGCCGCTGCCGATTACTCGCCGGCTGGCAGCGAGAGTGGTGAATTTCGTGGTCACATAAGGCTGATCAGCGGCTGGCAGCAGCGACTACTCGACTCGCCGCTGCCAACCAGTTGTGTGTGACCGGTGCTCAGGAGATGGAAGTCAACTGTCTGCTGGCGAGCATCGTCTTTGAAATCTGAATCTCATAACAATGTTGAAGGCGTCATAGTAAACTCAACACATTTGAACCATTTTTGTATCCATCCCTAGTCCCCAATATAACAGTCAGTTGTAGTGAGTTAGTTCTTATGCTTTGCTTTCTTCAAAAAAATTAAGTGGAGACATTTACAAGGTCAAAAGAAACCTGGTTGGGTAATGAGAGATAAGCTTAATCAAAAAACAATATTTCAAATTTAGAGAAAAAAAGCTTAGTGTACAATCAACTTGCAAACCTAAGCTTTGGATGCACTATCCCGGCACTCCTGGCTTGTGCACTCTTATGATAGCTGGTGGATGAAGTGGATTTTATTCATAAATAACTAGAATCAAATAGATTTTTAATTCTTTCTTCAAGGCATCAGCGTCCTTTATGATTCGTAATGGATTCTCACTTTAAACTGGTATAACGTTATTGAATAATTAATTTTTTTTTCTTATGTTCGAGATGGACAAATTTTAACTATTAACAGAATCAAATGTGTTACGCGCATTTTCATAAGCAACACAAATGTATAGCTCACAGCTATATATTCCTTTGAGGCAACAAAAACCCATTCATTGTCCTGACTCAGTCAATCGTTTCCCAACATTTATTGCATCAATTAACAAGCTAATGAGGCGATTGTTTTTTTTTTAATAAACACCCTACCCTCCACAGATAAACATGAGATTAAAAGCCTAACGATTATGTAATAACAATCAAAAAGCAAAAACAATTTCAACAACTCCAAACAAAATATATAATAAAAATATAAAACGTTGGTTCCCTTCACCAAAAATAAAAAAAATACAAAAAGAAACAAAAAGTTGAAACTCATGCCAAGAGAGGCAGCAAAAAACAAACAAAAACACAAAACGAAAAAACATTAACAAAAAGAAAAGTATTTTATTGAAACAAACCAAAAAAAAGTATAAATTAATAAAAGCAAATTAAAAAGTAGAAGAAAAAAACAAACGCGAATACTCGCATGACACGAGTAAAAGCAGGAAAAAATTAAATTGAAACAATAAAGTAATCTTCGTGACTTGAAACGGTAGTGTAAGGATACAAAAATATTGTGCTTAACGATTTAAAGACACTCACCATCATGCATTTGCACGGGTATGGGGGTTGAGCTTTGCGATGATGGTGGTATCGGCGATAGAGATGCCTCAAATGGAGCCCCAATTGAATTCTCAGTACTTGTATCAGCGACCAGTAACTCAGGAGCTTCTTCTGCTATTGGAGACTTAACAACCGTGGGTAATATTGAAGTGATTACTTGTTGTTTGGTTTGCAGTTCTTGTTTTTTCATAGCATTGGCCAATATTTCAGTGGTTTGCTTATCGAGAACTCCGTGTTGGACACGTTTGTTCTTCAAATGATGTGGTGTATCCCTGAAATCAATCAAATTATGTTAAGGTTTAACAGAAATCACTCGTATTCAAGAAACTTACCTTCGGTGTAATTTCATTGGCCTCGTATAGAAATCATCGTCTTTGTCGTCCACATTGAAACCAACTTTTCGTTCATTGTACTCCTGTTGATTGAGTAAAAGCGAATCGGTTAGAAATGTTATTTCGTTGAGTTTAAGGGTTGTTGTCTTCAATACTTACATATTCATCATCATCTTCATCGGATTGAGTCCCAGTTGACTCTCGCGGACCGGTTGGTGAAACTAAAGGTTCTTGTTCGGGATTTTGTAGAGTTTGCTTATTCGAGGAAACCACCGTTGGTGGTGCTATTGCCACTTGTTGTGTTGGTGATGTGGGAAGCAGTGGTTCGGTTTGAGTTTCGGCTAAATTCTCCATTGTTGATGAATTCATTTCGATTTTACCTGACGATGATGGTTTCGATGAACTCTGTGGAGATAAAAATGAAAATGAACTTTAGACATTGCCAGGTGGTTTTGTGTGGTTTGCTTACCTCTTCGGACAGTGTATCCAAATTGCTTGCTTCTTCTGTTTTACTGCGTTCTTTAGCAAATAATTTGTGCGCTTTTGCTTTAAGTTCCTTTGGATGTGGTGTATTTTGTCTAACAAATGGTGTATCCTTTTCAGTACTTGAATCCTCTGAAAACTTAACGGAATGTGTTCTGGATGCTTCTCTATCTTCCCAACCTTCTGAATCGGATTCGTGGTCTTTTCCACTTCCTGGAATTTCAAAAGAACAAAAAAAAAATATGGTTTACAATTGTGATACTCTAAGAGGCAACGTCTTTTTGGCATGCTATTTGTTGATTTTTTACGTTCGAAATTCTTAGCAATCAGTTAGGCATACAATTGTTAAACAAGCAATATTGTTATGGGATGATATTTATATCCTTTCACTTGTTCCAAATGACATGCTTTAAGGGTTTTGAGGATACAAAATGCGTTCTATCAAGGCCAAGGCGATTTTTAATACGTAAGAATGTGTGATAAACTTTGTTTCAAGACATTTGAGAGCATTCACCTTGCGGTCGTTACTTTTAGTTTGTTAGAAATAAGAAACACTCAGATACTCAAAGGTTTTGGGAATTTGTTCGACATATACTACAGGACTCGACATAAAATAACTTGGAAAAGGGTGATTGCGGTCGTTGGAATTGGTCAATATCGAATAAAAAAAAGAGATTCGGTTTCTTTGGGGGAGAATCTCCTATAAAACACTTTATGGTTGGTGTTTATTTTCTACTTTTCAGGAGAGGAGAAGTACAATGCTTTGTTTGTAATTTGAAACGCCTCTCGAATCGTAAATATAAAATATTTTGCTAGATTCATTTTCATTGAACTTAACGGGTACTTTTCAAACTGTGTTCGGGTTTTCACTGGAAATGGATGTTAAAAATAAGAATTTGTTGAATTTTCTAACAAAGTCGTGTTTTTACTTAAAAATTGCACTATCGCAGTACGATGTTTGCTTTTTGTGCAGACGATTGGTTATTTTGATTATCGGGGAGAAAACATGCTTTTTGAAAAGTAAAACTTTGGGGTATAGAAAAAGGCTTGAACAGAAAATAGATATGTGTTCGTAAAAGCGAAAGGAAACCAGCAAGGATATGCTGCAGCTTCCTGTCACTAGTTGAGTTGTGTTGTTTGGCTCATTTCGCTTTTATTATTTCATTCTGGAGATGGCTTACTTATGAGAGAGGTCATTATCTAATGGCGTTCCCTGTCAGAAGACCTTTCCAACGGCACTTCGTTCACCCATTGAAACGTCAATAGGACCTCATGCAGTTATTTATAGGTTTGTTCGTTGAAGCCCTAGAGTCGCCCTGGGGTCACCATAAAGCGTTTTTTGAGAAACCCACAGTCGCCCTGAATGTCAAATTGAGTGTTTTTTGAGGCCTAGGGTTGACCTAGGTTTTCCATAAACTCGCCCTAGGTTTTTGCTGTGGCGAGTTGAGAGCTGTCAAATGGCATGTATTTTTTTTTTTAATGACGAGATGTGTGGTGATTTGTGGTTTAGCGTTTTTTGAGGACTGGAAAACCCAGGTTTGTTTTGACAACTCATAGTCAGCAGTGCATGTATACTTAGCACAATATACGAACTTTAAGTAAATATAATGATTGAAATTTTGAAGCAAATTTTAAAAATAAAAAATTAAGTAAATGTAAAATTTCAACAGAAGATTTGGAACAAAAAAAGAAGTTTATGTAAGTAAAGGGTGGGCTCACTAATGGTTGCTTTCACATTAGGTTCGTTCGTTGAACTTTAACCAGGGTTGACCCAGGTTTCCTTGACAACCAAATGAGTAGTCAAAAAACCGGGGTTTTCCGGTCCACAAGAAACGCTAAATCAAAAAACCACCACACATCGCGGTCATTTGAATAAAAATACATGCCGTTTGATAGCCCTCAACTCGCCCTAGTAAAAACTTAGGGCGAGTTGAGGGCAAACTTAGGCCAACCCTAGGGCTTAAAAAACACTCAGTTGGCTATTCAAGGCGAGTTTAGGTTTTTTTAAAAAACGCTTTGCGGCGACCACAGGGCGACCCGAGGGCTTTAACGAACGAACCTATTATAGGCTATTTTGACACTGACAGGTGACAGCTGCTACTTGCTATGAAGTAATGACACAAAGTCAGCTCCCACCACTGTAAGTAAGCAAGTTTGTACAGAAAGTGATGCTAGTGGTCGTTCGGTCTGGACAGTCTGGAATGTGGCTGCTGTAGCAGAGAGTGTGAGTTTCTAGTTAACGGTGTGCGTTACAGATGTTAACTAACTTTATTTTAATGTGATTGGCGACATGGACTTAGACGAGCTCTGGTTCATGCGAAGGATGGCGTGTCATGCCACACTGCCTTTGCCGCAATCAATCTTCAAACCGTGATCACTCCAAATTGCCAAATCGTGTTGTCGCTTGTCAGTCATCTTGGCGGTGTCAATTGACCGCCCGGAGGTGCAATTTGACCTCATTTTACTATTTTTTGTGGGGACTGTGGAGGGCCGATTTTATGTCGTCATGAATTCGAAAACCATTCAAGTCCATATCAACTTTAGGGAAAAACTGGAAAATCGAACACCATCTTAACCGTTCGAAAAAAACAGAACTTTTGTTCGAAGGATTATGGTAGCAGAATTTCATTTCGATTCCTTGGAAACTCTTTTAGCTGTGGCTTCATCGACTGAGAATTTTTCGTGGAGTGGCGTAAAAAACGACGTTAGGCTGGCGCATTCGCGTTCGACAAATAATGGAAGGTTTTGACCTTTCGAATAAATTTGAAAGAAAGCAAGACCACTACCATCAAATACTTTGACTACCGGTTAACATTTCTTTCTTCTGGTCTTGATTATTCTTCACTACTAGACAGTAGACATCCTCCAACATCTCCCTTTCATTTCTCGTCCACTCGCTATAGTAAAACCTTGCAGTCGCTAGAAATTGATGTGGCACATCTATTTAGACTTTCGCTTCTTCAATGGTATCAGCTCTACTTTTGAAAGAAAAGCCCGCTGATTCATCCTCACAGAGTTGCTATAGTACCTTTATGAACAGGAATGGTGTGCAAACTGTACCGAGTGTGACATAGTTCAACTTGAACATTTGAATTGACAGCCCTGACTTTTGTCTCCTGAACAAGAGTTGATTGTATCGATTTTCAGAAGCTACCAAAATTGACTTTAGCTCTTTTCGATGTCCGCCACAAACGTTACTAAATGCTTTGCGCAACTTAGCAAAATGCCTGCAATTTCGTATCATCAAACGGCTTTTCGTTCAGTGAATTCACATCCAAAGTTTCTGTTGCAGCATTAAAAATTTCTCGATACTTAGTAGTAAAATTCGATTTCTTAAGTACGGCTGCTAGTACAATGGACCGGTAATAAGGTTTGAGTGCTCCAGCTCGTATTTTAAAAACCTCCAACAAACGAAAAGAAAACAAAAAACAACGGCCAATGAAAAACGAAATAATGCTGTAATATTCATTATCCTCGAGGCCACGATGGTTGGGCCATGTAGAGCGGATGGACCCAGAAGCACATTGCAGGGAATTTGCGGAAGGGGAAGACGTCTAAGGCGGCGCAATCAAGTGGATGAAGACCTCAACCGACTGAGAGTGCAAAACTGGAGAGAGCTCTCCCGAAATCGAAGTCGTTATAGAAAGATGTTCGTTGAGGCCCAGGTTCACCCCCAACTGTAATACCCATCTAAGTTAGTAAGCATTTATTATCCTCGGCAACATCCACCTCAACCATACGATGCAGCTCATCATATTCCTTTAAGCACTTGCAGATGCCTCTTGAAATGAGCAAATCTTCAGAAAGCAAACTGTCTTTTCGGCTTTGTTCTGGTCAACACATCGCCCAAGTTAAGCGAACCAGAAAACAAAATTTGACGTCAAACCACCGCCATTTTTAAAGTCCCCATTAAACTTATAGAGAACGATTTTAAGAAGCCTTAACTAATGGCGGACAACACTTTAACAGTTTTTTACAATTTGATTTGCTTTTAAGTGTCTGCAAAACGACTCAGTAAAAAAAAATAACTGTAAAAAATAATAATAAAGGTTAAACGTGCATCAAAGCCTTGAGGTCACCTTGTTTTGAATTGGAGGACACGTAGTTGACAAGTTTCCAAGGTAATAACAATGTTGATGAACTATAATCACGAAAAGTTTAGCCCGTTACAACTCGCTTAGCATTCCGCTTGAAGTTGTGAAACGTAAAAAGCATCAAGATAAACGTAAAAGCAAAGAAATAAATGAATAGGGTGACACAACAGAGCTCGGGGACCCCTGTAGAGAACCATTTCTCTCAACCATGCCTTGGTGAGGAGTGGAGTAGGCCTACAAGTTATTACCGATTTCGAACGGCTTAAAGAGTTTTTTGCAGAGTAGTTACGGAACAGTAGCCAATTCCCTGCGAAATCCGTTACCCGTGGAAAACGAGGATTGAATTTCTGTGATTCGAACATGGAACTCACACGTAATAAGCAAACAAGCTATCCATCATAACCCGGGCACAAGCCAAAATAAACAAATAGGGCGGTGCAACAGAGCGAGGAGCCCCAGGGCCTAGCGCATTTCTCACAACCATACCTTGTGAGGGAATGGAAGGGACCTTCAACTTTCTGCTGATTCCGAACGGCTAATCGAGAAAGCGCTTTTCATGGCAATGAATTTATTAACGGAGGACTTGTCAATTCGTCTCGAAAGGCGATGCCCGTGGAAAAACATTTTTGCCTCTGTTGGAATTCCAACCACGAACCTCTGGGTTAACAGGCAGAAATGTTAACCATCACGCCACGGGTCTCAAAAATAGGTAGAACATTTTATATTTTACATCGTTGTCAGTTATTGCCAAGATTGTTGGTATAATAACCAAACACTGTCTGTTGGGAGAGCACACTCCAAGATTGTGTATCTCCTTTAAGATCCAACGCTGAAACTGTAAGGATGAGCAACAAACTGCAACAAGGTAGTGACCTACCTTACCAATACCCTGCCATAGCAAGGACAAAACTTCAAGTACAAGAGGAGGATTACTTCAGCTTCTACTGTTGGTTTGAACTTGTTGTGATGGCCGGTTACACCTCATAGTACTTTCCAACAGGCAACAACTAGCCGTAATTTTTCAATAGCAAATTTACAGTCAGCAGACCATCTATATTTGGCAAAAGGTTCATTAGAGCCATAAAATGGCGTACATAAATAAAATTGATAAAAATAGTTTCAACAACAAACTGCAACAAGGTAGTGACCTACCTTACCAATACCCTGCCATAGCAAGGACAAAACTTCAAGTACAAGAGGAGGATTACTTCAGCTTCTACTGTTGGTTTGAACTTGTTGTGATGGCCGGTTACACCTCATAGTACTTTCCAACAGGCAACAACTAGCCGTAATTTTTCAATAGCAAATTTACAGTCAGCAGACCATCTATATTTGGCAAAAGGTTCATTAGAGCCATAAAATGGCGTACATAAATAAAATTGATAAAAATAGTTTCTTTGGACTTCACATTTCCTCAAAGAAAAACAATTTTTACATCACAACCCGACCATGGATAGGCACAATACGTCTGTTATCTTATCTTTTGTAATACCCCACCTGTAATTCACATCGAGTTATACAATATTTATATACATAGCTCCCATCAAGAAAGAAAAAACATCACTAATTCGCAATTTACTGTTCTCTTTCTGTCCAATTAAAATCCTGCATAAGTTTCTATTTTAGCCAGAGCTTTACTAATCCCAAATGTCTGTCTGGAGAACTACGTTAGCACAAATCGAGAAATCAATACGCGCAAGTTATACAAAAGACTTGGAATTGTTTGATTTTATTACACAGTCATGTTTATTTGTTCAACATACGAGACTGGAGGCAGAAATGTATTTTTATTTTTGTACTTTCCTATTCTTATACTAGTTTGGGATTTTGTTTATATTAACATTTAAACCATGCGCACGGTTTTCGCAATTGAATTTAAAGAAGAATTTTATTGAAGAACAAATAAAAAAACAAGAAGGAAACTCTGACGTGGAAAATAATTTACACAAAAGTCGATGTATGTACTCGTAGCTAACTAACAAGAGCGAGTATTCATTCCTCCTTTGGCGGACTCTCAAAGTGGCTAATTAATTTTATTTTATTTTTGGGTTTTTATTATTTTAAAATGTTTTTTGTTTTGTGTGGTGGAACTCACACACACACACAGTTACTCACAAAAACACAAAACATTATCATGAATAATTTTGTTTTCATTTCTTTTTTTTTCAAAGAACTGGGTCAAGATGCACTGTGCAATTAACAGATGATTGAGAGATGTACGTCTTATTATTTAGCATTATATTGCACTTGCACGCAACTGAGGTGTGAGGAAATGTTTACACAAGAATCAAATGCAAGTGAAGCGTTTGGTTTTTTTCTTTCTTTGAATTGATATATTTTGATGTTACTATCGGTGATTGACAGTTTTATCTTTAAGTGGTCTGTGAACTGTGAGTTATCGGGACAAGAGGGAGAAAAAAAGTAAAGGCAGGTAAGATTGAAAGTCAAAGTCAATTTGTCAGTGTAATTGGCGTTCTTGAACAAGTTGCCTAGACGGCTCGGAAGAAACTTCCTATTCCTGAAGCAGCTTGGAAATATACAACAACAGGGAGACATGCTATACAACATGCTATACAAGGATGTTGTAGACATACAAAAATATGCTTAGCTAAAGTGGGCATTACATTTCAGGGTGAGCTTGGGCCTTAACCAACAGTTTTGATATTGGGTGGGCTCCTCTCTCCACTTTTGCATTCAATGCTGTGAATGGAAAATTCACCTTTTCGGAAGTAGGATCATTAAAAAAAAACCAAAGAAGCAACTAAGCTCATGCCCATCTCTTGATGAGGGGCTGTGACGGATCCTAGACATCAAAGTGCGCCCTAATTAAAAAAAAAAAAAAAACAATAATTATTGGAAAACAGCTCTGAGTCAGACGCGTTTATGTTTCAAAGCTCTCTAGTCCCCCGTTTCGTTTGGTTAGGAGTCCAAAAACCATAGAGCAAAACCCAACTCTATCTTCTTCCCGATTCTGACGACCAATAAGAATAAACTTTGTTAAAGGAAGAAAAGACATAACTAAAAATGAAATCAGCTTAATCCAGTTATAAATCGATGCACTTGATATGATTAAAATAAGTTCGAACTTAGCAGCTAACAGAAACAAGCTTGGTCTTTTGGATTTAGCACGAGCGGGTTTCGACAATACAATTGGCATCTGATAATAACCAATGCGAGTTTGTCGCGGGCAAGTCAGCAAAATATGCGATCCAAAATTTGGGAATCTTCCTTAGGTAGGCATTACGGCGCAGAGACATAAGTCCCCGGGACATAAGTCCCAAATTTTAAGTTTGGGACTTATGTCCCATCTAAGTGAGACATAAGTCCCAACTTCGATTTGGGAGTTATGTCTCACTTAGAAGGGACATAAGTCCCAAAAATAAAAGTTGGGACTTTTGTCCCACCGAATATACTTTTTACAAGCTATAACATTTTTTTAAGAAGCTCTTCTGAAAAATTGTCTGTGTTTTTGTCAAATTCTTAAAGCTTCTTTTTTCAAAAAGCAAACTTACTACTCATTAGAAAGTAGAGATATGGTTATCCGGAATTAGGAGATGTTATTTTACTTTAAGAATTTAGTAAACATTTTTTAGTTTAAAAAAGAAACTCAAAAAATTTTGAATTCCGTTTCGAAGGCTTTGTTCGAAATATGATTTAAGGGCAGTGGGCGATGGAAAATGTTTACTTCAATTATAGCTGAGGTATTTGCACATATAGTTCCTCCGACTTTTTACGCATTCAAAATTAGAGATATGGTTTTCCGGAATTAGGAGATAATATTTTACTTGTAGAAATTAGTAAATTTTTTTTAATTTCGCGCGATTTTTTAATTTTATTTTCTCAAATACTCAAAAATTCAAATTTCTTAAGTTTCTTTTTGAAATTAAAAAAAATTTACTAATTTCTACAAGTAAAATATTATCTCCTAATTCCGGAAAACCATATCTCTAATTTTGAATGCGTAAAAAGTTGGAGGAACTATATGTGCAAATACCTCAGCTATAATTGAAGTAAACATTTTCCATCGCCCGCTGGATGGAATATAATATTTCGAACAGAGCCTTCGAATCAGTATTGAAAGAGTAGATAACGATTCTAAGACTATTTATAGGTTATTGGTTCCATAACTTAAAATCATTTGAGAGAAAGATATCAAGGACCAATAACTTTATGGCAAGCAAAAATTGTTTGGTTGCCTAGTAGAAATGTACGACGATTTACTAAGCTCTATTCCTGAAAATTTGGGACTTATGTCCCATCTTCAACGGAAAAAAGTTGGCACTTATGTCCCGATGCCGTGGGACATAACTCCCAAATCGAAATTGGGACTTATGTCTCACTTAGATGGGACATAAGTCCCTAAAATAAAAGTTGGGATTTATGTCCCGGGGACTTATGTCCCTGCGCCGGCATTACAGTTCGGGATGAACCTTAGCCTCAACCAACATCTTTCGCCAACAATTTCAATTTCAGACGATGTCTCCCCAGTTTTGCGCTGTTGAGGTCTTCTTCTACCACTTGATTGCGCCACCTAAGACGAGGTCTTCCCTTTTCACGATTTTCCTGCAATGTGCTTTCGAAAATCCGTCGAGTTGAAGCGTTTGGGTTAATCCGCTCTACAAGACCCAACCATCGTAGCCTGTTGTATAAATATAGTATATGCTATTATGAAATAAATAAAAAGTCAACTAAAACTAAAACTAAACTAACTAACTCGTAGCCTCTCGAATCTCGATGCATGCTCATGTCACGGTACAGCTCATACAGCTCGTTGTTGTATCTTCTTCACCACACATTGTCTTCGCATACGGGACCAAAGATCATTCGGAGAATTTTTCTTTCGAAACGACCAAGGGTTTCCTCATCAGCTTTCGATAAGGTCCCTGCTTCCGCGCCGTAAAGCAGGACTGGAATGATCGAGGTCTTATACAGGGTTACCCTGGTTTCTCTGGAGAGTGTTTTGTTTCTCAATTGCTTTCTTAACCTAAAGAAGCAACGGTTGGCAAGATTTATTCTCCGTTTGATCTCCGCACTGATGTTGTTGTCCATGTCTACAGCGGGTCCTAGGTAGACGAAGTCCTGTACTACTTTGAAGTTATGTCTGTCTATTGTGACGTTTTGTCCAATTCGTCGATGTTCTGTGTCCTTCTTTGATGACAACATATACTTCGTTTTGCCCTCATTAACCATCAAATCCATTTTTGCCGCTTCTGTTTCAATACTCGCAAAAGCACCTATGACATCACGCTTTTTTCTTCCCATTACGTCAATATCGTCTGCTTAGGCGAGTAATTGTACAGACTTTTGAAAGATTTTTAATCTGGTGTTGACTTTTGAGTTTCTTACAATCTTTTCAAATATGTTGAAGAAATCGCATGACAGTTTTTCCCCTTGCCTTAAACCTTTTCGACATCAAAGGTCTCGGTGAGTTCTTTACCGACCTTGACGGAGCAGCGTGAATTCTCCAAAGTCATCCTGCATAGTCGTACGAGTTTTGCAGGGATGCCGAAACTAGACATGGCTCTGTACAGCTCGTCTCTGTAGATACTGTCATACGCGGCCTTGAAATCGATAAAAGGATGGTGTATATCGGTATTATATTCTCGGTTTTTTTCCAAGATCTGCCGCAAGGTGAAAATTTGGTCTATTGTGGACTTCTCTGGTCTAAAACCACATTGATAAGGACCTATCAAGTTGTTGACGTGGGGTTTCAGACGTTCAAATATCACAGCAGACAAGATCTTATACGCGACGGTAAGGAGGCTTATTCCTCTATAATCGGTGCAATTGTGAAGGCCTCGCATACATATTTTCTTTCGACTAAATCATGCAGATTAGCTGGTGCATGCTCCTTTCCAACTGATCTCCAGCTGCCTTGAAAAGTTCGGCATCAAGGCCATCTGCACCTGCAATCTTATATATGATTTAAGTTTGCGACGGAATTCTTGATCATCGTCCAAGTTGAATGGGGCATTCTGCCTGACAGCGGAATTATTGTCTTCATAGCTGTTAAGCAGTCTGCAGAAGTGGTCTTTCCAGATCCCCAATAGCGACTGTGACTCTACAACTATGTTCCCTGCTGGTCTTTACAGGCTTGAGTTTGGGCTTTGATACCCTGGTCAGATCTTTTTACCTTTTCGTAAAACTTCCTAACCTAACGAGCACTTCTCATGCTGCTTCTTTTTCTTTTTGAGAATTCGGTATTCTTCCCTTCTTTTCTCCTTGTAAATTTCGTCAAACTGTTCGAAAGCACCCCTTGTTTTCCAGAGGCCTATACGCGGATTTGTGTATGAAGGAGCGTTGACGGTAAGGTAAGAAGTCAAGCTGGAGTCACCGAAGCATTCCAAGTAGTAGGAAGCGTTTGAGTCCTCTGCTATTTATTACATTCTTTGACTACATGTTGGAAGATAAAGTACATAAGACCAAGAACATCAACTATTCTTTGCTCCGACGATTGAGAGATCGTATCTGACGATCATACATCCCTGCAAGAAGCACTTGACGCATAGGTAAAAGTTTTAAATGGTAGTTAGTACCATATTCTAGACATTTATTTAAGTGTGCTTCCCAAGTGTGAAAAGTTTAAATATCTGGGATCCATTATCACTTGAGAAGCAACTTGTGATGACGAAACCAATCATTGAGTAAGAGTAAAGTAGATGAAAAAATTTCGCCATCTTCTGTGATAGAAAAATGCCCCCTAAGCTGAATGTGGTACCCGTGGCATCATGGTTAGCATGTCTGCCTGTTAACCGGAAGGTTCTTGGTTCGAATCACAACAGAAGCAAAAACAGGAATCGCCTTTCGCGAGGAATTAACAAGTCCTCCGCTAGTAAATTCATCGCCATGAAAAGTGCTTTCTCGATAAGCCGTTCGGAACCAACAGAGAATTGTTGATCCCCTCCATTCACTTACAAGGCATATTTGTGGCAAATGCGCTGGGCTTGAGGACTCCTCGTTCTGTTGCGCCACCCCATTTATTTATTTATTTATTTATTCAGGCTGAAGGAAAGACCGCGATTGTACGTCCAGAACTCACATACGACTAACGATGCTGGACAATATACAAAAAGTATCAAAAGTACAAATATCCCTGATAACTTTCACGTCAAAGATACCATCTTGGGAACATTGAGCACGACAGGCTCAGTTAGTTTGTTTTATCATGTTTAAAAAAGAGATTCTTTGAGCCCCGTCAAAAAGGCAATGCCATACAACGTTCAGACACGATTGTGAATAAATAAAAGGAAAGGCACCCCAAAACACTCTTGGTACAGCTAAATGTAACGAAATCTGCATTTGGTTGCTCTTGGACGTGGAAGAATTTAAACCCGGGAAGTTTGCCGACGCATTATGAGGTTAACGCGGAATATCCCATGAGCCGATCACTAGTGTGAAGGAGTTAAGTGGGGAAGTTGTGATCCTTCCGAGATCAAGATGCTCGTTACGTTGAGAAAGAAAAAGAAAGAACGCTTTCGAATGATAAGCGAAATTTTTTTTTTACAATTTTTTAAACAATTTAGGGGGCTAACTTAACTTTAATATTTAAAATTTATGCTATTGAGATGCCTCCCTACCTGTAAAAAAAAATTTCAACCCCCACAACTTCCGTACAGGAGAAGGAAAGTCGCCCCAATTCAATTTTCCTTTTGCAACCGCGTGATGATAATGATGGTAAAAAATGTCCTTAGTTTATCTGATAGTGACAGGTCACAACTCATTGGGTACCCACATGATGGGAATGGGCATAAGCACTCCGACTTATGTAGGGCGGATGCCAAGACGAAGAGGCAGAGGAGGGATCATTCCTCTTCTTCTGTGATTGTCCTAGCTTGGCCCACCCTAGGAAAAAAGCCTTGGAGAATACTTTTCCAATAAATGTGGGTGACATCTCTAAGTTTTCACTAAACAGCATCCTTAAATTCATTAAGGGCTCCAAATGGTTCAAGAGGGATTCCAAACCCCAATAACCGAGTCACAAACCTAATCTTTTGTCACACCTCTCCTCTACCTCCTCATCCTCTGTTATGCGGGGAGCACAATGGATTCTTGAAATCCAAGTGAGGTGCTTCCACTTCCAGCGGCACTCCCATCCAACCAAACCTAACCTATGATACTGTAGTAAAAATCTACCAGCGAAAACACTACTTTCATTTCCATTTGCAATTTAATCAATTTTACTTCTTACTAAAGGCACTAAAAACAAAGTATTTTATTTTGAGATCAAGGCCGCCATTATGTTAAATTTATTTCAGAATATTCTCTATTTTCATATTTGTTCTTGAAAAAAAAAAAAAACAAAGCACACACTTCAATCAAAAAATCTTTTGATCAATCAAACTCATATTTTTCATTTAAATTGTGTTGTTTAACTTATACGCCTGTTTATCTAGTTTATGTTGGCTTTTATAGTCGTAACATTGTTTGATGTTTTTAATAATTCAATTATACATAAAAGAAACTCATCAAAAGAACGTTGTTAACACCCTTGTGGATATAAAGTAGAGGAAAACAAGAACACACACTTCTTACAAAAAAAGCGATGTTTTTCTTGATCTTTTTATAACAAGAAATTGTTGTAAGAATTCAGATTGATAATCGCGATCAATCAAAATATTTTTTATGATTATTAAACAACAGACGTTTAAGTGCTTTGGTTTCAAAGAGAAAAGTACAATGGCGACTATAGTCGTAAACACACTCAGTAAGGAACAACTTTCCGACACATCGAACCAGCATTTGCTTTGTTTACAAGAAATTAAGTTTCAAAAAAACAAGAAACTGGTCATAGTGATCAATATACAGGTATGAAGAATGATTACCCGAGATATTTAACTCCCTCTGAGATGGTTCCAGTAAAGCTAACCTTCAGATAGAGAAGGTGAACTCGGTAGATACACACGATGATGCCACATTAATTTAAAAGAAAAGCAAACAACAGAGCTATTCTCTCCAACTTTTTAAAATTTGTATATATTTTCAACAGGAAGCACCATCGTAAACCAAAAAGTCA
The DNA here is from genome assembly GCA_914767635.1 of Melanostoma mellinum. Taxonomy (NCBI): domain Eukaryota; kingdom Metazoa; phylum Arthropoda; class Insecta; order Diptera; family Syrphidae; genus Melanostoma; species Melanostoma mellinum. The sequence continues at coordinate 49,078,211 of OU612058.1, forward strand.
TGTGTACACACAACACCACAACTTTAATTCACCTCTTCTCAAAAGTTATTTCACGCCTCGTGGCCACAAAGTGAAGTCTGCTGTGAAAAGTTTAATAGGTCTGTTGTTTAATTGAAAAACAAAACTAAAGCCATCCCCAGACCTTCTCTTTGATTCTAAATTCGATTTCATCGAAACTATGTTCAAACAGAAGCAACACGATTTTTTTTGGCTTGAAATTTCTGGTCAAATCTGTCACAGATTGGTATTTGGAAGAACAAACAAAAAATATGTAGTCCCCCAGACAACTGACTATAAAAAAAAAACAATTTCGTTAGTTGGATTCAGTTGATTTAATAAAAAAAAAAAAAAAAACATGAAAACATTCCCCCGCACTGAAAAAGCGGTTGCTATTGTTGTTCCCTGTTATACACGAGCACTAAATTCAATAAAGGCGCATTTCCGTAATTAATTATTTTAAACGAAACCAAACGCCATATCTTTGTTCTTTGATGTGGTTTTCCGTTCGAACTGCAGCTTTCACAATTTGCAGAATTTCAGAAGGTCATACGGTGTTGTGGAGATTGGACATTCATAAATAAATTGAGTTTCGGAATTTAATTCATAAAAGCAGGGGTAGTTACTTTTTTGTGATTAAAAGTTTAAACCATGGAAATACGAGGTAAATGTTAAAGTTTAATAATTGCCAAAAGGCAATCGGCTTACTTGATTATTATGTGTTTGGATTAACAGCTTCAAAAGGGATACAGTAGGCCATCATATAAATTGTAAGCTTCGATTGTAATAAACCATAAGAGACTTAAGTTCACTGGGAAAGATGCCACGAATTTTTCACATGATTTTCCACAAAATTAATGTTGAAATTTCAACGTTTCGATATTGTTCCGCACTGAAACTACTTTGATTTTGAATTGACACTAAAGGTTCATTCAAAACACTGGAAAATGTGTCGGAACGGTCTTTTTATTTTAAGGACGATAGATGTCGTCACTGCACTATTTCCTGATTAATTTTCTTAAGTGAAACACAATTAGTAGCAAGAATTCCAGACGTCTTGGCTCTTGTAGATATTATTCACAAATGAAACAACAACTTGTAAAATCACCTTCTTGTTTGGTGACAGCAAAATATACAAATAACTTGAAAGCCCAGAAATTTATGAGTTGTGGACAACATCTATGAATAAGTGAATAATTTGGTGATACAAAACATGAATATTTTTACACAAATTTTGGGTTTTTTTAAGAATAAAAATAGAATTTTGTGCACACAAACATCAGTGTTATGGCACAGATTGGAGTTGTTTTTGTGATGGTTTATAAATTAAGGGTAAACAATATGGTCGTCGATGTCCCAGGGTTAACTCCATTCAAAGAAACCAAGAAACTTGAGTAAATGAGGTAATCTATTAATATCGATTACTATTTTTAAGCAAAATCATTCAACTTAACAATTTTTTTTTTGAAATATTCTTTAAAACTGTGGTTCAATTACATAGCCAATTTCAAATGATCTGTAGACGATATATGTTTATAGCAAGTGGCAAAAAAAATCAATTAACAACATTCGATTATATTAAAAAATTCAATACTGGACGCTGTTTTGTAAATAAAGTACACTCTCATGGTCGTGATATAACAGAAGACAGAGTTCCTCGCATAGGATTGTGTAGTCTACAGACGAGTTTTACATAGAGGTTGATAAAGGAAGTTACAAATGCAAATCCTACCACCAGCGAATACGCATACTAATGATGAGACATGATTTTTTCACTAATGCCATAGAACTCACACGCACTAAGCGGAGATAATTTCAAAAAGCACCCTGAAAATATGAGGAGATGGAATAACTGCATTAACAACAGCTTATTCCCCGGGAAGTGGAAAGATAGTGGCGATCCCAAAGAGAGGTGATCTGAACTTCATCGTCATTCGTCAACTACAGGCCCATCTCCCTTCCGAACAATCTAATTAAGCTCCTGGAGGAGCTAATACTTAGGAGGTTGAAAATGTCTGCAGGGATAATAATCATTCCTAACATGCAGTTCGGCTTCCGGAAAAAACATTCAAACGTGCATCCGCTGATGAAACTACACAAAGACGTCGCCAGGGCCCTTAACAGCCATTGTGTCACCGTCGCATGCTTTTTGGAGGCCGAAAAAGCATTTGACAGCGTTTGGATTGAAGCAGTCATCCATAAGCTAAATCTTTTAAACTTTTCAGCTCCATTAATAAAATTATTTTTTCTTTTCTTTCCCACAGGAACTTTTTCGTCCAAATTGGAAAAGAAAAATCCGCCACAAAGAACATCAGAGCAGGAGTTACTCAGGGATCTTCAACATCATGACGTCGGACCAAACTGCCAAAACCTGCTTTACGCGCACTGCACTATTTGCAACCCTCAGATTTGGCCGGCCGATACTCTTATTAAAGAATTTTCAGCTCGTCATAGTAAAAGTACCGTCAATAAGGGACCAAAAAACTTGAAAGTATCTCCCTCTTCTACCAAAATGTAAGAAGGCTTCGCAGCGAAACTGCTAATCTCTATAGCAACTCCCAAGCATTCTCTCATGACATTTTTGCTCTGACTGAAACTTGGCTTAACTCTGCCATTTTAGATACTGAATTGTTTGACCATGAGTACTTAGTGTATAGAAAAGATCGTACCTACAATAAACCCTCGGAAGTTGGAGGTGGCGTACTTACTGCTGTTCGTAGGAAATATATGTCTTCTCTTATAACCTTTCCATTTGATTTAACTGTAAATGTTTTATGTGTCAAAGTCACAATCAAATCAAAAATTGTTTATATCATTAATACATATATTCCACCAAAGAGCTCTGCTTCATCTTATAAAGAATTAACGTTAGTTTTAGATTATACTAATGAATTGCTGTGCGTTGAAAATTATTGAATTGTTCTTAGGTGACTTTAATTTACCTTATATTCAATGGTTACCATCTTCAGATGAAACCTATTTTCAACCATCTTTGACTTCACCTCAACAGGAATTAATGTTGTTGGATAATTTAACATCAACCGACTTACGGCAAGTAAGCTGTATCAAAAACTCTAAAAATCGAATTCTCGATTTGGTCTTCTCTTCAGACTCTGTTAGTACCGTTGTTATTGAATCTAGTTTCGGTATTACTGATCCTAGCCTTGATGAAACTAACATTTTCTTTTTGAAGAATTTAAGACACTTTCTAAAAATCTTTATTCAAATTATATTGACCGAATGGGATACTCTTTAAAAAAAAATCCAAAAACGTTCTGGCAGTTTGTTAACTCAAAGAAAAAATCAGATGGTTATACAGCTAGTTTTGTTTATGAGAACTGTTCTTATGAAAACATCTCTGATATTTGTAATGCATTTGCTGACCAGTTTCGCAGCTCATTTTGCGATACTACTGTTGACATTGATGCTGATTTCTTCAGTTATCTTCGCAACTGTAATCAAGTATGCTTTAATAACATTGTTATTGAAATTGATAAACTTTTTTGGAGTCTTGAAACCTTAAATGACGATTTTTCTTCCGGGCCGGATGGGATTCCTCCCATTGTACTAAAAAAATGTAGGTCATGCTTAGCATACCCGTTACAATATTTGTTCTTACTTTCTTTGAAATCTAGTAAATTCCCTCTACTTTGGAAAAGATCATTTATCACTCCAGTTTTTAAGAAAGGGGACAAATGTGATTTAAAAAACTATAGACCCATTGCCAAACTTTCTAGCATTCCTAAACTATTTGAAAAACTAGTATGTGACCAGCTGGCTTTCAGTGTAAGAAATGTTATTTGCACACAGCAACACGGTTTTGTTAAAAATAGATCGACTGTCACAATCCTGCTATGCTTTCATCAAAAATGTTCCTTAGCACTAGAAAATGGTAATGAGCTCGATTGCATCTACACTAAAGCTTTCGATCAACTTTCACACAATATTATTCTGTTCAAACTAAAGGCAATGGGCTTCCCACCTGTGTTCACTGATTGGGTACTTTCTTATCTATCTATGAGATCATACCAAGTAAAGTTCCGTAATATCCTTTCCCACCCTTTTAATGCTGGCTCAGGTGTACCTCAGGGAAGTCGTTTAGGACCTCTTCTATTTATTTTAGCTATCAATGATGTTGCGTCTTGCATTTCCTTCAGTGAAATATTAATTTTTGCTGATGATATGAAAATTTTTAAAAAGATAACTTGTTCGCTTGATCGCTCTCATCTCCAATCCGATGTTAATCATTTTGCAGTTTGGTGTTTTAAAAACGGGCTCAACCTAAACCCCAATAAATGCCAAAGCATGACTTTCTCTAAAAAGAAGGAACCTAGCAACCCAAGTTATTCTATTTCCAATAATATTTTGAGTCAAGTGAAATGTTTTAAGGATCTTGGCGTGTATTTTAGTTTCAATATGGACTTTACTCAACATGTCAGCTACATCGTTAGTAAGGCCAATAGTATGCTTGGTTTTATGAAAAGATGGTCAAAAGAGTTTCAAGACCCATATGTTACCCTTGCTCTATACAATTGTTTAGTACGACCTCATCTAGAGTATGCTTCTCAAGTGTGGTCCCCTTTTTATGAAATACACAACTCAAGAATTGAATCAGTACAACATAAATTCATAAGATTCGCTCTTAAAGGGCTTCCGTGGGTAAACCCTTATGATTTACCACCATATGAGCACAGAATCCAATTATTACATATGCAACTTCTTTCTCAAAGGCGTACCATTAACGATCTGGTGTTTTTTCATCAACTTATTACCGGACATATCGATGCACCTGAGTTACTTTCTTGTGTTCAATTCAACTTTCGAGGCGGATCTTACCACCTGCGCAACTTAGTTTTAATATACTGCCCTTACCATAGAACGAATTATGGCATGAATGAGCCATTGACTCGTATGGGTAGACTTTTTAATCTTAACTCATGTTTAATTGATTTCAACTTAAGTAAATCTAGTCTAAAAAATTTGTTAAAAACCAGTGCTCCACTTTCTTAAGTTTAGTTTGCATGTTTGCATGTTTCAATTAATTTTAGTTTATTTATCACATTTTGTATGTTTTTGTTTATTATATCACATTTTGTATGTCTTGTTTATTTTATAGTGTACTTTATTGAAGATAATTTTGTAATATTTATTTGAAAGTTCTTGTTATAATGTGTGTTTTTTTTTGTTTTTACTATTCTTACGTTCTCTATGTGCTGGTGTTGGTGTTATACTAACACTTGCATTCATGATGAAGAGCGTATATAAGTATGTAATACTTAGTCTCTGAAATGCAATTTTTGATGACTCTCTGACATACATAGATCACATCTATATCACCAACCATATAGCTGCCCGGAGAGTGGAAATTCACATCCACAAAACTAAATTCCTATTATAGTAAGTGGGGTATCCGCATCAACTCAGTTAAGTCAGAGCTCCTCTGCTTCAGAAGGCCTAGAGTCCAAAGAGGCGGTCGTACTGCTGGTAGCTGCAGAGCCACATCCATTACTCTACCTGAGGGAACCAGACTGGCTACCCAAAGAAAAGCGAGGTATCTAGGCATCAATTTCAACATGTTGCTTAGATTCAACCCGCACTCACACTCTGTTATGAAGATTGCCAACTTCGCCCTCCGGCGACTGTACCCTTTGCTGGGGAGAAGGACAGGACTAAGTCAGCCAACAAAACTACTGATGTACAAGCAGCTGCTGAGACCCGTCTTCATTAACTACGGAAGCCATCTCGAAGCCATCTCGAAGACCGCTCCTAATTTTCGAAAGGAAGATTCTGAGACTCTGCACCGTCCTCACTTTCAACCACCAGCGTCAGAGACATTAAAGTAACCAGCATCTGTACGAGACAGCCAAAATGAAGCCCTTGGACCAATACGTCTTAACGACTGTATTAATAAAAACGGCTGCAAATATCAGCAACCACCCCCAATCCCCTGGTGAGAAGGATGACCACTGAGGACCGACACCCTGAGCCAAGATACCTAAGTGTGATGAACACTTTGGACGAAGAAGTAATGCCAGCCAACGACGAAGCCACCAACTTCTACGCTGATCCTGGGTCGGCATACTTCCGTGGCTAGTTCCACCCCCCCACAACCTCCTCATGTAGAGGGACACCAGCGACAGCCGGGACGGAACATCCCGAGATAACACAAGTCAGCCGACTTATAATCAAGAATTTTCTTTCTATATAATATTAAGTTATTATTTTAATTATAAACAATGTATTTGGTTAGGCCCCCTATGTGCCAAAATTCCCACACTATTATCATTCTCTTAATTTTTAAATTATCTAGCATAAGAAGTATAATGTTAATAAGAAAAGGGAAGTCAGCCCGTGTTGAAAAAGTACGAATCTAGCGTGGTGAGTTTTCCACCAGAGGAAAACCAGGTGAACGTAGTGTGCCCAGAGATTCAAAATTTTTAGACAGATCTTCTTGGAGTACCAGGTATAAATCCACCCAATAGCCTCTTAAGTACTTTTTGGTTTTTCCCTTGCCAGCGATTAAGCTGTTGATACCAATATTTGACTGTAGATGCCAAGAATTGAAGCGGCACGATCTCTGGATACTGGGTTCGTTCGGTAAATTGTCTCGGAACGAAATCGCTGTTTTCAACAATTTCAATAAAAAAAAGCCCTAGATTACTTCAGAGCAGATATAATCGCCATCAAAAATATGCGAAGGAGTGAAAATAAATTAAATGGGGTAGCGCCAACAGAGCGGGGAGCTCCCGGCCTAGCTCCTCGTAACTTCTCACAACCTGCCAATACGGAAAAAAACATTTTTTTTTCTTTGATATTTCTGGGAACGTCGCCGTCGAACCTGTCTCGTAGTAGGGAGACACACTGCCAAATACGATTCGGGCAAGCGATGAAATAAGCCGGGCAAAAAAATGAAAAGCTGCTACGTCTGCTATCTGCTATCACGATCTGACAATATAAACAACCCTTATTTGGGTGCAGATTTGCTGTAAGAAGTAGACTCAGGAATAAGGTTATCAGCCAAAATAAATGACTTTAAATGAGCGTTATAAGACAATCGATACCAGTTTTCAATTCGCCAACATAAGCTCGATATGCGCCCAAGATCAAACAGAAGAGATAGACTATAACTCCAAAGATTGTTTCGACTGGATCCTTAAAAAAAACATAAGAACAATGTCCTAAACATGACGGAAAAGTCCTCACTAGGAAGAAGAACATCTTCGGAAACACTATTTGCAGAAAAAACCTCAGAAAACGAACTCAGACTAGTTGATTCGTTGTGGAACTAAGTTTAGTTGTAGGTAGCACACGTTGCCATAGCACTGTGAAACGATGGGCCCTATCAGCAATCTCCCACAGAATTTTGTTTCCCACGGAATTTTTTGTTCCCACGGAACATTACCCGATCGTGAACCTCCTTCGAAATGAATCTCACACGGAATAAATTTTAACAACCTAACAGATTAAAAATGACTAAAAGATAGTTTTCGAATATGTTCTATAGTGCTCTAACAAGAATAAAGTAGAAATCTCCCTGGAATGCGAGACAAATTCAGTAAAATGGCAGATAATTTCCCATGGGAAATTCATTCACGATCGCTCAAAATTCCACAAGGAACTTTCGAACATCATTGCCGATACCAATTTTCCGAATATGGGAAATGTTTCCAGGGACATTTTATTCACAATAGGGCCCGATATCACCTCGGAAAGCAACGATCGCAAGACAGCCAGTGCCCAGTGGCCTTTCACAATCAATATCGCTGCTCCGTCAATGTCGGCAAAGAACTCAATGATGCCTTTGATGTCTAAAAAGCACTCACAGAGGAAGTTGAAAGATATTTCTTCTACCTCTTCTCCTTTAGATCCTCTACATGAGTCGGATGTGGTAATTCCCATTCTCATCATGTGGGTATCCAAACCAACAACTTCTGACTCATGAGAATGTCAACCAACGGAGAAAACAGAGACGATATAAGCCATTGAATTTTGGAAACTCGACAAGTTTCGAACAATGATCATCTGTCACTGGCAGTTTTTAGAAAGTTTTTTTGGATTCAGCTCTTTTCATGCTCTAGCTGCTTGAGAACATAGTTGTTGGCCTCGATGAATTGGAGTGCCTAACCGATTTTGGTCAGCTTATTCGATATTTCATTACCGATTATGCGACGGTGTCCTGGAAACAAAATTGAAGTTGCGATGTTCTTTACGTTTAGCAGCTTTGAATTACTTCGACCGCTTTTTTTCAAATCGTTGTGATTATGGATGAGACAGCTTTTATGCCCATCTTTCTGTCAATTTTTGCCGACATATTTTGTGGCTTCACAGACTCCAAGTATTTCTAAAAAGACTCAGCGAAAGCTTTATTAGTCTGCTTATAGGAGAATAATCTGAAAAGTAACCTGACCCTATACTCCTTCATCCGTTTTGTACCCGTCTGTGAAAACATGATTTACTGTTATAACCCTGTTTTCCTGACAGCGAATACTAACTCAGGTTAGTTCTAAAATTATATTAATTGAAAAACATAGTTTCGGCATCAATTTTAGATCGATCCAAACACTGGTATGATCTTCCACTGAACCACTGGGCCTTAGCAGGATAACAACTGGGACAAAATTTGAGCATTGGGTGAAAGCTTAACAAAACGCCATTTGAAGGGTCGCTAATCAAGTTTCCCTTTTATGTTTTTCAGCAAATCAAAACTCATGCAAAATCGCCCAAAAGCCAGCGATAAAAAATCAAATGGCGTTGGAAATTTCACAAATATCAAGCAAATTAAACGAAAAAATTATTTTAAAAAAAACTTCAACAGCTAAGCACGTCATAAAAACTCGTGTTAAGAGTCTTAAAAACGAAAACTTTTCTGAAAATAAAATTGGGCCCTTCTCACCAAAGCAATCACACTTTTAAGACTCTGCACTTAACTTCTTCCGAGTAAAACTCTCTTAAAATTAATTTTCAAAAACTAAAAGATGTCTACGGCAACAACGATCTTAACAAACTAATTTCCAGTAAAATACAACTCAGCTTTTAAATCTTTGGATTTCAGTTAAACTACGTACAAAATTCATAATTACATCAAAGGCTTATCTGAGAATTTTCTTATTCCTTCAAGCATTTTTTGTTTTGTGTTAAAAATCGTTAGCTTAGCGAGTTTTTCTTTAGTAAGCCTTACGGTAAGTTGCACTTCCACCAACCACTCAACTTATTCACTGTTAATTAAGAAACAACAATCATTCAACGACAAAGTTTTCACTCGGTGCAAATCCTTTCCAATGAACCATAAACTTTATTCAAAAAGCCAATTAAATAGAAAGTTTTGTGCAAGAGCATACTTTTATAAGTACACATCCAAGGCATTGGGTGTTAGTCTTATGGTTTTCTTCTTTTTTAATGTTTTTAGTTTAGTTTTTGCTCAAAACAATAAATTTTCAAAAGCTATTAACGGCAATTAACTGGTCGCATAAACAGCTGCAATTTTTGTTGCTTGATGCCAACAACAGAAAGAAGAACTTTATGCTTTTGCAAACTTTTCAAATAAACCTTTTCAATTATGATACAGTTTTTTTTTTATTCTACTTTATGATAAGCAATTGCAGCCGTTAATGCAACAAACACCAAGCCTGTCTCTATGGCTAGCTGATAGTAATAATGAGAGCAAATGTGTACCAAGTAATATTAATGATGCATTTCATATGCAAGGCGTAGCATATCAATCAACTGCGCAGAGATGATAATTAGTAATTGTCACAAAAAAAAAAAACAATGTTATACCCAGGAACAATGAACAAACCACTTTCAGGCTACAATAGTATACGTTACTCATCTATGTATGCAAATAGGATGCCGATAACGATTAAAATTAAGTTTTAATATAATTTTGTTAGGTTACTGTTTCGTGCATAAGGAGGGAAGACAGCTTTAAGATAAGTCTCCAAACCTGGTTGATAGTCGAAGAGGAGTTCGGCAGAGTTGAATTTTTCGCTTGATCTGTATAGTTGGCCCGGTGGATAGTCTTTTGTGGTTTGTTTTTGTTAGAGAAAAGGTGTTTGTGAGGTTATATTCAGTTTTAAGTTCTCTTAAGGGTTTTAAATTACATTTGCGAGGAAAATGTTTTAGCAAAACACAAGTATGCATGTCCCTTGTTTCGGGGGGGCGATTGTGTGTTTGTGTTGTCTTTGAATATTTAATTCGTCAGCATGTCCCAAGCAACAAAAAGGGTATTTGCTTACCACAGAAATGTTTACAGAAATAAAGATGAAGCAACCACAAAATGCATACTTGTGTCCTCTGAAACAGTGTTTACTTAAAGAAATATAATGTGGTGTTGGTACTTACCGGGAACCGTTGGTTGGTATTCCAGTTGTGGCAGAAGGAAGCATGTAAGGACCTGAAATAAGCAAAGCAAACGTTAAATATGTGCTAGTCTGCTTATTTGAATAAACATTTTTGTTGAATATAAATATTTTTGTGTATTAAATTATGTTAAAGTTATTTGATGGTTGGTGTTTTAATCGTATAATCCTTTAAACTTTCAAAAAAAAAAAAACAATCGCTTTCTTTGTGACGGTACTAAGAATGCAGTCGTCAGCATTAGAAATTGAAATGGTGACTTTGGTCGAAACGAAGTCTGCACTCATATTCTATGTTTCCATGTATGTCAAAGTACAACTTCCGGTTTTAACGAAATTCTAGTGAGTGTAAAGAGTGAAATTTTATTTCGCTTCGGCTTTAAAGACCACAATAGCTGAGGCAATGAAACAATTAAGCTTGAATTTACTTCTCCACATTTTCCAGCAGGGCTTGTTACCTTCTTTAGGGAAACTTGTTATTGTACAAAAATACGAAGACTTCTATTTTTTTCACAGACTAAAATTCAACTCTTTTGGTCAATTGATCGTATAACGAAATTCGGTTATCACAGTTTCGCTACACGTTACGAACTCTAAGCCAGCAATAAGGACATATGAAACTCAAGTTAGGTTAGGTTAGGTTGGTGGCTACCAGTATACGAAGACGGACATACTTAGACTACAGATGGTGGATTGTGATACCACGGAGACAAAAAGGTTAATCATCCTCTGGCTCGCATCTAAGAGATTAGAGAGTAGAATCATGAATCACCCTCTAATCGAACATGGGCTAATAAGTTAATCAACAGTTAATCAAACCATTCAGAACTTCATATGAAAAGCTTGAGACTTTTAGGGACTTTCTTAACTAGATCGCTGATGTCGTCGAAAAAGTTTTCACCTAGGTGAGTTTTCCGTCTGTTAGCGAGTGCTAACAAAGGAGATGTTGAACTGTCTCCTCCTCCTCCTCGTCCAAGCAGCTTCTCAAGAAACCGTTGGTAGACACCATGTCTATTGACGTGTAGGTACCTTAGGCATTATGGTGGAGCTAATATGCAGACGATTTAGGTTTAATGAGCTCCTTGAACGTTTCGAGTCTACACGTGGACAAATTCGTTTAGTCATAAGGCACGTATTACTCTGCGTCCATCTAGTGACCATCCTCTTAGAAGTGTCTGGCTTTACCAAAATTTTACATGAAGCGATAGGTACACTTATGTTATTCCTTTCAGGTCGAAGATGAGAAGTCATTCCTTTTTTTGACAATTTTCGAGTAGTAGTAGTCAATTTTGTAAAGACAGAGGCAAGAGATTCTAGAGTACTCTGAGTGCCCGAGAAGATACGAATATCCGTATCTTCCGGAATTGGAATGAGATCAAACTTATGGAAACTGTTTGAGGTAGAAATGCAATTGGAGGGCTTTCTCCTCACTGGAGTGCTGTCCGTAGAAAAATCTATTAAGGAGTTAGGCCACCCTAGAAATTTCGAAAAATCGATTTTTTTTTTAAATTCCAAATGGTCCTTTTGGACCTCAAAAATTATATCAAAGAAGATGATGGCCGGGAAAAACCTTTAGGTACCCGGTTTTTGAATTTTAGTAAAAGGCCATCTGGTCCGCAGCGAGCTCCTTTTGTGAGCGGAAGGGGGAAGGTACGTTAGGGGAGTAGGCCATGATACAACAGTTGTTATTGAAAATATTTATTTCCTGACTAGTCTTGACTCTAGACGAGTTAGAATTGTCGAACCTCTCTTTCAGGCATCGCAGATTAAAGATATTGTTAAATTATTCATGATTTTCTGCTATTCAAAACTTTAAACGCGTTTATCTCGATACTGTATTTTTCAAGTTGGTCGAACTCGTAACTCAAGCAATTTTCAACCGATTAACTTGAAATTTTAAAAAAGTCTTGAAATATACATTGTCTATGGAAGTATACATTTATATATCGTAGTTCATTTGTTATTAACAATAATTGTGCGAAAATTTTTTAGACATGTTTTTCACTTTTCATTTTAGAAGGGCGCGGCATTACGAGAATGTTTCATTGATGTTCTTATCTGCAATCAATTTGAGAACTTTTCTCAAAATTCTGTCTAAAAGATTCAAGTAAGTTGTATAAACACCTGTCCATATATGGACGTATGTTTTGTATTAGGCCAGGTCAAATAGGGAGTAAAAATTCTTACATTGTCGAACAAAGACTGAGCATTTCGAGCAAGTTTTTGTGATGTCAAGCATTCCACAAGAGATGGTTGGTAATGCACATTCCGACTATCGAGAGTTATTCATTTTAATCGGTGCAAGATGCACTCATGGATAGTGGCAAAGGCAAGCATTGGGTTTCGAAAGCATTACATTCTATGCAGTTTCTTATTTCATATTGAACAGTAAGTTTAATAGTGGTACCCGTTGCGCGATGGTTAGCATGTCCACCTGCTAACCCAGAGGTTCGAGGTTCAAATCCCAGCAGAGGCAAAAATGTTTTTCCACGGGTATCGCCTTTCGCGAGGAATTGGAAAGCCCTCCGTTAGTAAATTCATTGCCATGAAAAGGGCTTTTGAATTAGCCGTTCGGAACCGGCAGGAAATTGTAGGTCCCTTCCATTCCCTCACAAGGCATGGTTGTGAGAAATGCGTTAGGCCCAGGGGCTCCTCGCTCTGTTGCGCCACCCTATTTATTTTTATTTATAGTAAATTTAATGAGCTGAACATAATTCATCAGTTAAAGTGCTGGGCCTTGTAAGTATTTTAAGCATGATTTTCAGAAATCTAAAAAAACGCACACCTAAAACCTAGGGCCTGTAACACAAAGCTGCATGTCTACAAGTCTACGATCCACTTGTAGGATTATGTCCATTGAACTTATAGATGAACAATCAGACTTGTAGCTTTGTGTTACAGACATTATATACACTTTTTCTTGCAAGTTTGTGTTACAGATCCCTAGTGTTTAGGTATGTAAAATATTTTTGCCTTTTTTTCTTCAATATGTTCAAAACAACATTGGTACTCTGAAAATGCCGAAAGTTGGCTCTGATTGCTCTTATTTTTTTTTTTATAAATTACATTTTTGTTGAATTTTTTGACATACGAGATTCTGTACTAACTGACGTTCTAGTTCCACGTACGAAGAGGAAAAATGTGATTCGTTAATAGATTAGTAGTTTGTGACAGAAGATCGCTTATTAAAATAGGGAAGAGAGTCGGAGACAAAAAGGAGCCCTGGAGGACACTATTATTTTGTTGGTTTCACTAATAACTCAACCAGTGGAAAACGATTTGTATTGAATGGGTAAAAAGGTAGTTACTAATCCATGGAAGAAACGATTCAAAATCAAATTTATATAAAAGAGCGTGGCTACAAACTCATAGAATGTCTTTGAAATATCAAGCGCAATAATCTTCCTTTTTCTCTCTTTAGTGGTAAGGTGTTTTTTATTCCTTCCTACACTAAAGCGTAGGTATGTACGTAAATTAGAATAAGCGAAAAAAGGCTTTTCGTGATAGTTTTACTAACTCTCGATAGACTTGCCATTTCCTCACGGAAAAACAATTGGTTCGTTTCAGGATTCACCACGGGTATCACGTAGTAAATATCTTTAAAAAAAAAAAACAGAACATAGCTAAAACCTCAAAAACTGAGCTAAGTTCCCTGGAGAACAGAGTTATCAGGGACTTATTTACAAGCGTAGGAACGTTTATACAAACGTGAGAACGAAAGTTAGAATAAACACAACAAACGAAAGAACGAGCCAACGAACGATCCCAAAAACGATTCTTCAACGCGGTGGTAAAAACTTAAAAACAAACGCACAGGATTAAGATGAACGCTCAAACGTAAGAGCGAACGTTCGGGCTGAAGCACTAAAAGAGGAAAAGTGCATCGGCACAGAGGCGCGATGCCTTGCTAATAGCGAGCGCCAGCAGTTCTTGTAGTTGCTGGTATCGTACCAATTGACCTCCTCGCAACACGAAGGAGATACATTCAAGAAAAGAAAGCGGAAATAGGCGCGAAAGCGGCGCGGAAGCGGCGAACACGTAAGCGAAAGCGATCACACAGCAGAAGTGGCAAGAACGTGGAGAGTCGGAAAGCAGAGGTCGCTGGGCTGCTAGGCTGATCGGATATCGCATTATAATTCATTGTGCTTTCCTGCACTGCAGATTGTAAAAAGATGAAGCCCTATGTGCCAAAACGGAGATTCGCGGAAAGACGACGTTTATAATACAGTCCAATAGATGGGAATCTCTAAGTAGGGAAATAAACAGAATTATCGGATACCTCAGCACAAATATTATTATACAGGAGATGATGAGAGACGTGGAAAGTTGGATTCGTATTAGCATAAATATCGGACTCAGATTCTGAATACAAAGAAACAAGAAGAGGAAGTTGAGGAACTAGAACAAACCACCTAGACACGGATCCTCCCCTCGAAGAAATGCCAAGTATTAGTATGCCAAGTTTAGTACATCTAGGAGAACCCGGTACACGTGGAAGTATGGATACTTCCTTAAAAGTAAATAAAAAAAAGAACGACCGTTAAAACGGGAGAACGAGCCCTCAAACGAGAGAACGAGCGAAGGTTCTATAAATCCTATAATAGGTAAAAGAAAAGGATTTGATCGCTACGGACCTTGAATCATCGAATCAATTATAATAACTTCCGAATAGGAGCTTAATGTCGAAATGCTAACAATCTAACCGTTGCACCTACTCATCAACTAAAGATTTATTTATGTCAACGGATCTCAAAAATTACATGAAACTAAATACATACAACAGTGCTGCGCTCATAACAAAATTTCGACTACATGAATTAATTCCCGTCTTTTAAACAAGTCGCTCAAAGCACCCCCATCCGACTTCTGCTCATTTTAATTTAATTTTTATCAACAAACACACACTTACCTGTTCTCCTGTCGTTTCATCAATATCAGGCTGAAATGTCAACAACGGCTGAGCTTGATTCTCTGACAGCCAGACAGCTTTCAATTGTAAATTAACTAGCGAATATGGTAAATACTGCAGTTGATTGCCGGATACATCTAAAACATGTAACAGCGTACAATTGCCCAGCTCCGGTGGTAGCCTCTTCAGTTTGTTGTCCCTTAAGCTAAGAACGCCCAATTTTGTGCACATACCAATTTCCAATGGTATGTAATCCAGGGCATTGCGATCAACATTTAAATTACTTAATTTATTCATCCGACCAATGGATGGGGGTAGTTCCGTGAGGAAATTTTCTGTTAATATTAATTCTTGCATATTTTCACATCTGAAATGGAAAAGAAGAAAAAAATGAGAACACGTCATTGTGAATTGTGAGGGGTAGATGATTGAATTATAAGATCAGTAACCCTATGATCGGTTTTTTATTTTTTTAATTGACTTTCCTGCCATGGGAATTCATTTTTTTGTTTGAATTTTTATCCACCAACGATGACATCATACAAAGTGGCTTTGATATGAATGTACATTCATCGGTTGTGATTTGGTTTGTTTGTCTTTTTGTTTCGACTAAATATAGCTTTGCTTTTGTGAAATTGTAGACAAGTTTATGGTTGGACGAATCTTCTGGTTAGTCAATAAACATTCTTCCAAACTTGTCCGATAGATTGAAAACCTTTTCTTCTCTTCTGGGTATGTCAAGGTCAACAACTTTGTTGGTATTAAAAATAAACATCACGTAAATATTGACAGAAAAAACCTGTTAAACTGCCTGCTACTGCAGCCAATAGATGGAAACAACTCAAAGAGATTGGAAAATGATTATCTAAGATAAACGCTATGTGAAGATAAACAAACTTAGCTATTTCGTCACCAGCAGCGTGGCGGTTAGAGAAACATGTTATGCCATATATGTATGTTGGGAATCTATGATTTTTTCTAGTTAGGTGTGACTGTCTGGTCAGCATAAACAGCTTGACGCTGTAAAAATGTAATCCCATGAACAGGTTTCTTGTTTGTTTTGAAAGGGAAAAGTCAAATCGGCTTGCGGGCAATTGAAATGGCTCATAAAATTGTATTGATATGGTGCCCTTTTGGGATAGGCACAATCACGATACTTACGCTCCAATAGTTGTGTTCACTCTATGCAAACGATTTTGGTCCAATTTTAAAATAGTTAAACGACTTAGTTTAGCAATTCCATCTGGCAATGATTCTAGTAAGTTTTGTGATAAATGTAAATCAGTTAAATTTTCCAGGCCACCAATTTCATTGGGCAGTTCTTCCAGTCTAAAAGAAAAGAATGTTTTATAAGCAAAACAATTGAACACAACTCAATATGACAATAACACTCTTTACCTATTTTCAGACACATCAAGGCAAATTAAATTGCGCAACAATCCAATTTCAGGCGGCAATTTCTGCAATTGATTGTGATCCAACCAAAGTTCTTGTAGTGCAGGCAAATACCCTAGATGTGGGGGTAAATCTTCGATTTCATTGTCACCCAGATCGAGTCGTTCTAATTTTGTCAACTTGCTAATTGACTCGGGAAGGAGTTTTATTAAGTTCTCTCTCAGCTCCAACGATTCGAGTTGTGTTAAACTGAAAAGAAAATATTGAATTTGAAAAATAGAGTATTAAAGTTTCATTTCAGTTTCATTAGAGTAGAGTACAGTTTTGTGAAAAGCGGCAGTTTGCTCTCAAACAGAACAGATTGTGGCGTTCATTTCACTATGGAATGACGAATACTCAAAAACGTGACTTAACACAGAAGCGTGTCAATTTACCCAATTGGTACTTATACTTTGTATACTTTGTGATACACGTCTTCGTCAGCGTTTTAAAATTCACTTTTCTCATCATTAAAAGCTTAAAACTTCCTAAATTTACATCCTAAAGCGAAAGAATTGTTCTTTAATACATAAGCAAATGTTAAGGATTTTGATGAATTCAGGAAATACAAAATGATGAAGCTCATTTTTTCTACAGACATCATAGTTTCAGTTTCAATTTATTTAATTCAATTGTACAAAGCTTGTAGACAGTCGACGACGCCTTTTGATTTTTAAAATAAAGACCGAAGGAGTTATTTTTAGGATTTTTAGGTTGACGGTTATTTCCGTCCCACTTAGATCAATGTAGATGCATTGTGATCCCCTGGAGTATTGTAACGTCCTAAATACCTACGAGTTTATGGTTGGTCAATTTTTAACCATTTTGTGGCCTTAATGAAGTTCAACAAACTGTTTCTTGGAGTGTCTGATGAATTTTTCGTCGAAGAAGTGACTGCCTAGAAAGGAGGTGGTGCATACTTGGGCCCAGGGCGTACACCTATAAGACTAATACCAAATTAAAGCTTACGTTTAGCCTAATCAGTCTGCTAAATATTTTTGAATTCGGTCTTGGTGATTTTGAGATAATTAGACTTGAAGTTGAGCGCCGGAAATGGCAAAAATCTGACATTTCTGCAAATAATTACGTATATCTCGAAAAGTATAGCACGTAGGACAATGATTTTGGTATCATATGAAAGATCATAAAAATTTCTTTCATTTCATATAAAATACATTTTTTTGAAATGCCTTATATTTCGAAAAGACAGACCTAAGAGTTGTTTCAATAGAAACATTTTCGTTGACGTTTGCCAGCCAATATCTCGAAAAAATCAGTGATGACCTATATTTTTTTTGCACCACTTTAATCCTTAACTGGTAAGCTTTAATTTGATATATAATTTCGCTATCATACATAAAGCATATCACGTACATTATACACAATTCCTAAAAAAAATTAAACAAAAAATATGTTCCCCAGCAAATGCATTTTTTCATTGAATTTTTCGCAGTACCTACTCTCTTTTTTACAAAACATAAAAGCAAAATACATATAAATGCCACAAATGATAAAAAAAACTAATCTTCGTTTAGATCTATCAAAATACCATCCAAAAACAAGTCTTAAAAAACTTGTTGGTAGGTTCCAAGCTTAAACATACTCCAAAATGTTACAAGTCCGCGACCGTTAGGCTAACTGATTATTGGCTTGTGAGTAAATAATGAAGTGACACAAAAACAAATAATTCACAGCTTTGATGGTCTATTTTGTTCCATTCAACTTGAGTTTTCAGCATATAACGGCTCAGGAAGTATCCAGAAGGAACAGACTTATTCCAAACGGACTGTTTGGAAAAATCAATTTAAATGAAAGTGATCGTCCATCTATAGTCATTTGCGATGGAACATATGTGTACCTTCAAAAAAGTTCAAACTACGGCTTCCAGAAACAATCATACAGCCTACATAAGTATCAAAATCTGGTTAAGCCTTTTGTGATCACATGCTGTGATGGGTATATCCTGGACGTTATAGGACCTTATGCTGCAACTGTATCTGATTCTAACATAATGAAACATCTGTTCATTATTTTATACATTTTAGACAAAATGGTGTTTTTATTTTGGACAAAGGATGTATCCCACATCTTGAATCTCAAGGATATAAGGCTTACATGCCTGAATCTGTTGCTGAAGGTAACTTTTAACTTACCACTGAGCAGGCTAATAGATCCAGGTGTGTAACTATGGTCAGATGGGTCGTTGAAGTTGTGAACGGGCGATTTAAATGGGATTTTAAACTTTTTCGACCAGATTTTTTCAATCTAGCAGCTTGATGGACGACTTCAAAATTGCAGCTGCACTTTTTAATAAGTTTCATCCAACCATTTAAGACAGTGCTGATGCGAACGTTCTGCTAGAACTGGCTTTAAATCGTTTTAATACTCCTAATTATTTAGGTGCCTTTGTAAGAGAAAATAATCTTAACAGAACCAGAGCCATGTTCAGCCGCATCGATGGTAATATCCCGAGTTTAAGTAATTTCCCACAACTTACTATTCTAGAACTTCGTATGATGTCATTGGGGAGCTACCAAATTAACCAGGCTCGATCCTACTGTGCTCAACATTTAAAAGACCAGGGAACCTATACAATTGAGGTCTGCGAAGATCGGATGCGAATTACCTCTACTGCTCATCATAGTCTTATAGGCAACAATCACTTTTTATTGCGAGGGCGAATCAAATCCAGGCATGTAAGTAGAAAAGCGTATCTCACTTACATCTTAGTGAATAGCGAAGCAAACGCAGCACAAGGTTCGAACGCAATAAAAGCTTACTATTGTAACTGTCTCGTTGGAATGAGGACTGTTGGTTGTTGCGCTCATGTCATAAGCATTTTATGGTAATTGGGTTACGCGAGACACCAGGAAGCAATCAATATAGCACCAGATTTGTTTTTGGATGGTATTTTGATAGATCTAAACGAAGATTAGTTTTTTTTATCATTTGTATTTATATGTATTTTGCTTTTATGTTTTGTAAAAAAGAGAGTAGGTACTGCGAAAAATTCAATGAAAAAATGCATTTGCTTAATTTTTTTTAGGAATTGTGTATAATGTACGTGATATGCTTTATGTATGATAGCGTAATTATATATCAAATTAAAGCTTACCAGTTAAGGATTAAAGTGGTGCAAAATATAGGTCATTACTGATTTTTTCGAGATATTGGCTGGCAAACGTCAACGAAAATGTTTCTATTCAAACAACTTTTAGGTTTGTCTTTTCGAAATATAAGGCATTTCAAAAAAATGTATTTTATATGAAATGAAAGATATTTTTATGATCTTTCATATGATACCAAAATCATTGTCCTACGTGCTATACTTTTCGAGATATACGTAATTATTTGCAGAAATGTCAGATTTTTGCCATTTCCGGCTCTCAACTTCAAGTCTAATTATCTCAAAATCACCAAGACCGAATTCAAAAATATTTAGCAGGCTGATTGGGCTGAACGTAAGCTTTCATTTGGTACTAGTCTCATAGGTGTACGCCCTGGGCCCAGGCTCCATAGAAATATGCACCACCTCCTTTTTTCCTGGTGTGGCAGATTGCTGGCCAGTGACAAAGGAAGTGAGTGGTATCTTCATGTTCTTCTTCGTCAGTGCATCCTCTACATAAGTCATCGGTGCAAAGACCCATTTTCTTTTTGTGATAGCCTAGTACGAGGTTGTAGGTTGTGTTCTGATATAATACTAATAAGCGATCGTAATGAAGTCCTTTTAAGGGATAGTAGCCTTTAATGTAAAAAGAGTGTCAGAAATCGCTTTTATTGCTGCTTGGCTATCAATGAAAAAACTGATATCAGCATGTGATAGCGCCATCATGGACACCTGTTTTGCAGCGTTTGTAACTGCCAAGATCTCGGATTGGAAGACATTGCTGTGATTTGAAAGTTTGAAGGAACTGGCTAGATTGAGGCTTTCTTTTCTTTTCTCTCAAACGTCAAATCCTTTTTTGAAAATGATTTTGAATTTATTGTCTAGACAACAGCGTCCAGCAAGTAGCCAATTTCAATGATTTAAGATTTGAATAAGATTTGGATATGCTATCATAATTTACTTTACGTAAAATACAAAAACTGATAGTTCCAACCGAAAAAAGTGCAAGTGCAAA
The DNA here is from genome assembly GCA_914767635.1 of Melanostoma mellinum. Classification (NCBI taxonomy): domain Eukaryota; kingdom Metazoa; phylum Arthropoda; class Insecta; order Diptera; family Syrphidae; genus Melanostoma; species Melanostoma mellinum. Next base: position 49,099,027 of record OU612058.1, read on the forward strand.
AATGTACAGCAGCAACTGCAAATTTGGCAGATATTGTCAAATGCGATAAAAGCCAGTTCTAAGAATTATGCATTCGCAAGAAAATAAATCGATATAACAATCATATAACAATATGACGATATTAAAAAAATTGAAGTTTCGTCAATCGGCCTGTAATTCAGCAACCATTCCCAAATGACTGGCCATTATACTTGGCAGACAGAGCACCTCCAAAGAACGACCAGAGGTAAAAACAGTGGGTGCTGTTTGCGAGCAAGTTATATACATCGTGTTACATACTTTGGGATATGATTTTTGGTCATATTTTAAGAAAAAAATTGTATTACAGTAAAGTCATTTTCTTAACTTAGACATCACTTTTTGACGGTTTAAAAAAAGACTTACTTCAGTGTATTCTAATCTATGTAAAATTTGATTTATCTGTCAATACTAATAGTAGAAACGTAATTCTGTACTCAATTTTTTAGTTGAAATACTAATCTTTAAAAATGCATTTAAATTGGGATATTATGATCTTAGGGTTGCCAGATTTTCAATTTTAAATGGCGTTCATATTTTCTTCCACGAGCAAAATTTTGGTGTTGAGGTTTTTTATAAAATTTTTGATGCACAAAACAAAAATTATGCACAACAAAATTATGAATAAGTGAACTCAAAAACCAATACACTTTATGATATTTGAAAAACATAGCCTGTGTCGGAAACTTCTTTCTAAGAGACGAGATCTCGCATTGGCAATCTTAGAATCCTGGGGCCGAATTACCGCAAACGTGATCGAGTAGTACGGGACTGAATTATGCGTTTTTGGTATTACTTCTCGCGTTATCGGGCACTTTAGTACCGCAATTTGACTCTTTCACCAGTATTTGAACGAACTGAAGCCCAAAAATGAACAGCAAACTGATGTTGTGTAATAAAGAGCTAATTTTGAAAGAAAAATGGTACTCGCTCACTCGATCACTTATACGGTAACTCGACCACTGCACTGGTTTCATTAGGTTCAATGACGAACGACTTACAAATGCAGTCATCACCGAGCGAAACAGGGATAACATCTTGTTCGTTTCTAAGATGGACCTCGAAGACATCTTCTACAAAATAAAGAAAAAGAAATCACCAGGTGTCGACGGCATACCTAATATTGTGCTGCGCTCCCTTCGGAAGTGGTGGACGTTTAAAACTAGTTGTTTAAAAATGCTCTAATGCATATTATTCAGTGCGCTGGAGGACGGCAATGGTAGATCCTCTCCTCTTCCGAGTATTTCGAGGTTGCAAAAAATCAGTTCAGTTTTTTAAGACTGCCGCTTCTTTACTAGTATCTGATATTTAATGAAACAAAGCTAAAAAGCAGTGTTCGGGTGCATGTGTGGTTGACTTGGAGAAAGCATTCGTATACCATTTGGTTAGACGGTCTTTTCTATAAGTTGATCAGGTATGGCATGAGTAAACCACTGCCATATATTCTTAATGACATGCTTCATGGTAGAACGTTTGGTGTCAAAAGTGGCAATGTAACTTCTACCAGAATTTTTAACGCTCAAAACGGTCTGCAACAGGGAGCAGCCTTCTGCTGACGACCTTATTGGGTACAAAACAGATCTAAGGGTCGAAAGTATCAGAATATGCAACGTGACTTCGATAAGATTCAGCAATATTGCGATGACTGGAAGTTGAAAATCAACTTTCAGAAATCGGAAACAACTGTGTTTCGAAAGCTGGTGGTCGTTAACATACATGGCCATTGGCCACCCACTGACAAGCAAGAAGTAGTCAAGTATCTCGGCCTCTGGCATATCAGTACTTTTTATTTAAGCAACCATCTGGTGATTTTGGCCAGAGTTAGAGGAGCTTTTGCTCTGACATTGCGACTGTTTCAGAGCAGACAAATAGATAGCAGACGGAAAGTGATTTGCTGCATGGCCCTCATAAGGCCATGGATGTCCTGTGTGGTGCCCTGTGTGGTTCAACGTTACAGCGTCTCAGACGGAAAAGATTCCAGTGTTTGATTGATGTCTGCGTACCTGTCTTGGATTGCACAGAACACCAGAGTCGGAGTACAAAAAATGTTATCCTAATGTGGTCCTTTAGAACGGGGCTCAAATAAACAGAATCAACCAATGATGGCCTGATATTCGGGGCTTTTTATCCCAATGTAAAGTATTTATAGAAAACGCGTTCCAGTGGATTTGGTCCTCCGGAATTTTTCCTCTATTTTGATATGGGAGGGCTGAATCAAAACAGATTGAGAGTACAACTAAAATTTTTCTCTTGTATTCACTTGTGTGTTTTCAACCATGGGGATAATAATCTTCCGTCGTTTTTCCGTCGTTTTTTTTTTTTTTTAAAGTTCCACATAAAAATATAAAGCATTATTGGGAAGAGAATAAAGTTCCGTCAAAAAATTACTAACGTCAATGAGTCAGCTATGGGAATATCGAGAGGGCGGCCGTGGTGCAGTGGTAGAGTGTTCAGTAGGTAGGCCGGATGCGTGGGTTCGTATCCCGCTCTGGGCATCTACTTTTCTTTCAGCCTCCTAGTTTCGCCGCCCTTGAGGTTATTTGTGAAATAACTAACACCTTATTTCCACTACTGCAACACAGAAAAAAAGGGAAGGCGCTACCCTGGTAGTACAATGGACCGGTAATTAAGTCTGAGTTCTCCAGGTTAGCATATAAGCCTCTTCTTTTATATTAGAAAAAAAAAATGGGAATATCGTTGCGATTTTTATCAAATAATTCTGATGTTAAATATTTTTTCTTTTATGAAACCTTGTTCTGTAATAAACATATTAAGTTGTATATTGAATTGATTTATTATTTAAGCCCAGATACAACAAACAAACATCCAACGGTTGAAAACAAAAAAGATGTCGAAACAATTCGATAGACATTGAAATAGGCAAATAGAGCTCGAGCAGTACTGGGGCCTAGCTCATTTCTATAAACGATACATTGTGAGGAAGGGAGGGAATCTGCAAATTTTTACCGATTCCCAACGGCTAAATTAATGTGCGTTATGTCGGACTGTAATGAGATCCATTTCATTCGATTGTAATCCTGGTCGACTTTCGGTATATGTAGGATGACCGAGAGATAAATTTTATTTTCTGCTTCGAGCAGCTTCGTCATAAAGATGGAGAAGGGACTTAGCCAATGTACTATTATGCAGCACTGAAATTGGACACTACACCGCTTAAGTTTCTTTTGTCGTTCAATATATGTAGTAAGTTTCAGTGATTGGTCTTTTAACCTTTTAACCTGCCAGATTTAAAAAAAAAAATGTTTATTGCATTTTTGGTATAAAATCAAATTTCATAAAAAGACATGTCCAAAAGATTAGTAGAACAGGATGTTTTTTGGGATATTGTATATTGTAAGGGAGGTCTAGGGCCTGTAACACAAAGCCACAAGTCAAGAGTTTAAGCTATTAGTTCTTAATCTAACTTACAAACTAAGAAACTTAATAGCTAAGACTTTAATTAACTAGTTGCAGGGCTTAGGAGACGAAGCTTTAGGCAGGGAGTACTCATATTGAAGACCAACCAAGAAGAGTGAGAGTGAGCATTCGGGAGATGGGTTCATTGGAGCCGTAAGAGGTTCGATGGGTGGGAAGATAGAAGAGACGGAGATTCCGAATGTTACGAGGGTTAGTATTTAGAAAGATGGATTCGTTAAGGGCTGGGCAGTCAATGGTACCTGTAAGGTACTTGAAGAGAATGTCCAATATTTCTATTCGATCTTTCAGCGTGTTGAGGAGTTTGAATGATTAAGACCTCGAAGAGCAAATCGGAGAAAACGGCGTTACAACTCTCTCAATTCTGGCAATGTGCACTTGTTGGAAAGGCGACCAAACTTGATCAAACTTGTCAAGCGTATTCAAGAAGCGGACGAACAAATGAAATGTAAAGGGATCGGGTTACGTAGGGGTCTGCAAATTCTTTGGACCATCGTTTCACGAAGCCAAGGGCTGAATTTGCCTTAAGGATTATATCGTCGGTATGCTTGAGGAAATTCAGCTCACGGTCGCAAATAGTCCCGCAAGGTCACGGATCACCTGAACGGGGGAAATGATTTGACGGTTTAGAAGATAGAGACGGGGAGGAGATTTGATGCGTTTACGTGAGAATGTTATTGATTGACACTTGGATTGACACTTGGAGAAGAGTCTTCAGAAGAAAAAATGACCCGGTAAAACTTGGTAATGATAAAGAGGTGAGGGAGTTGGACTATTACAAGTAGGTACTTGAAATTTTCTGTTACAGGTCCCTGGTGGACGATGTTAGTTAGAACGTCAAGAATTAGTGCGTATAGTTAAATATTACGATGTTTTTTTTAATGACATGTTTCACTATCGTCTGGTCGGGTTTCCGCTTCAGTTTTTTTATTTTTGGAATGGAATAACGGTGCTTGAGCTTAGATCTTATGTTAGCCCAGTCAGTGAAATCTTTTTGATTGCACAACCATGGGACTGCAGCTATTGCTCTATACAACAGAGTGTCCACTCAAGAGTGACTTTTTTTTTAAGAGGAGGCTTGTATGCTAATCTGGAGAGCTCAGACCTAATTTCCGGTCCATTGTACTACCAGGGTAGCAGCCTTTCCCTTTTTTCTGTGTTGCAGTAGTTGGAAGTAAGGTGTCAGTTATTTCACATATAACCTCAAGGGCGGCGTCCATACGAAATTGGGAGGCTGAAAGAGAAGTAGATGCCCAGAGCGTGATTCGAACCCACGCGTCCGGCCTATCTACTGAACACTCTACCACTGCACCACGGCCGCCCTCAAGAGGGATACTTTGGAGAAAATAAAGGAAAATTAAAGGGACACTTGAATTTATGCAACGCATGACAGCAGCAAACAGCAAGACTCATCTCCTTTCCGATTGTACCCGAAAGTCGAAGAGATGCTGACTCTATGAAGAAAATGAGTATTACGGTCGAACTTTTACTCGATCGGTTACGATGAAAGAGCATTTTTTTCAAACTTGAATGACAATCAACTCGTCTAAACTCATAGCATTTAAAAATATCGGGATTATAAAATTCGTCAAAATCAAATCGCTCAAGCGAATTGAAGTATTTAGGTCGCAAATAACTTCATATTGTCGAATTTATTCGTTTAAAAAAAAATTTTTCGGAACACCAAGGATCAAGAGCCGTCCCACCTTTTCTCTTCACTTGAAAACAAAAAAATGTAATACTTGTCACTTTTAAACTCACCTTCCAAAATCCGCTGGCAGCGACGTCAATGACATATCGTTAAGGCCTAAAACTGTTAGATTTTTCAACTGTGAAAATCCAGCTGGTAATCTTGGAATTGGATTTGAACTAAAATCAGCCACTTGAAGGCTTTGTAGATGCTTAATGTCATCGGGAATGTCTGGAATATCTGCAAATAAACAAAAAACAAGCACATTAACTCACTTTACTGCCATTCATTGAAAAATGTAGTTCAAAACACTAACTCACTCAAATATGTGAAATAAATTGACACAAAAAGAATGAAAAAAAAAATCAAAGCTCGTTTTCGAATCAAACACAATAATCCTTTTTATTGGAGTAACCGCATTAGTGTCGTGTGGCTTGTGCTTGTGATGAAAACTCTCGCCTGTGCACTTTATTCAATTTTATTGCCACTGTGGCCACCATCCGGCGCGGCACCGGCATGACATGGCATGGCATACCAAAGACCAACAACAAACAACCCAACCAAGCACAAAGCGCCCCATATGACCAGCTCCACACCCTAAAAGTCAACACATTCCTTGCAAAATATGTGTGTGTGCTCAAGCGAATGCGGCAAAATTGATATATGTATACGTTTTATAGTTTTCCAAAGCACAAGTGTTTAATGCGCCCTCAACATTTTCCCAAGATTTGACATTTTCTAATATGAAACCTGGCATTTAATACTCTTCACTCCGGGGGTGACCATTTCCCTCTCTCTATGAAATTTCCCTTTAACAAAATCGTGTACTTATGGGTTGAGGAATTTCAGCAATGGAATTGGCCAATTAATTAGGCAACTTATGGGCTCGTGTTTTCTATTCTTATGCGGTCAGGCATTAATCATTTGCAATTGAAAAAAAATTAGAAAGCCGCGGCCTCGAATTGCATTTTTTGAGAATGGGAAGGTACGATTTTGCTTTAGATTCCTTGCAGAATATATGTATATCCAAGGGTTGTTGACCAACTACAAAACCAAGTTGGACTCAATACACAACCAGTGTCTGGAATAAACCGCACAAAATGATAGAAAACCTAAACTAGAACAAATAGATATCCCCTATACATACCAACCTCCCATTGTGGTGTATGCCGAGTATGGAAAGAAAATGTCACCTAAGCTTTTTATTTTCTATAGTCTTTTGTGTAATGAAAAGGTACGAACATTTATAGCGCAACAGATAGAGAGACTACCTATCTGTCATGCGGTAGGTATGGTTGATTATATTTTTTTTTTTTTTTTTTTTCTTGGGTTTATGGTGTTTTTTGGGGCACACCTTTCGTCACTGCTGGCGTTTCTTGTCCGCCTTTTTATGGAATGACACATTTCAGCTTTGGCGATGATGTGAGCTGAGCGAACATATGAGCACAATGACCTATTTTCATTACACACGGTATTTTTTTTTTTCCTTTTTTTTATGATGATTATGTTTGAATGGGATCACTTTTTTGACAGTTATTTGTTTATTTCTATTCACATGACTGGGTGAAAAAATAAGACGCTTTATAGCGTTGTTGGTGAGGAAGCTTTATACTTCAATCTTCACAAAAAAAAAAGTAAACTAGCACAAGGCTCAGGTCGCGGCAATGGATTTGGTATTAAGTTACAAAGTAGCGTGCGTCATGTATCTACAGTTAGCGTAAGTTGTTTGTGGAAATGGCGATTAGAGTAGATTTATATCGAATTTCACACGATTTTTTTTCTTTACAATTCGGTCGTCGTCGATTAGTGCCTTGCCTTTACATACCTTCGTACCTATAGAAGACTTATTTGGGTGTTGTAATTAAATTAGTTTTTTATTCGCACATGTTTTCGCTGATAAATTACTTGAGAGCCAATTAATTTGGGAATTAAATTTGATAGGTTCTCTTGTATCAATCAAGAATTCGTATAGGACTCCCAATAGATTTTATTCACTTCAAAGGTTAGGTATAAGCTTTAAGGTATGACGAATAGACGAGTCGTCAAAGTAGTATACTGCAAAAACTACTTAAAATATGACACGGTTTTCATACAAGAGGTTTTATCTTGATATTTAAAAACGCCTATTCGATTAAGAAAATCATTAAATGTTTGTTTCAATGCAAAGAGTAGAGTAATAATAATGAACACCAATAACAGTAAAATGGCGGCCACGGAAACGTTTCCAGGACTATAATTTTTTCATTAAATGGTGATGGAAACAGATGGACTCGGCCTAATCGATTTTGCTGCGGGGCTAAATCTTGTTGTAAGTAGTACACGCTTCCCGCATCTCAAAATTCACAAAGGTAAATGGCGATCCCCAGAGCCCAGATCAATCAAACGTCAGCCAAACTGACCATGTTGCGATCGACGCAAGAAACTCTTCCACCGTGATACATGTCCAAAATTTCTTGTTGTAGCCAAGGTACGAATGAGGATATCTTGTTCACGAATCGCGCGAACTAACTCTGTGAAGAGATATGACGTCGGAAAGCTACAATCACAGGAGATTGCAAGTGCCTTCGCCAATCGAGTGTTCCTCCAACTATCCTTGATTCGTATTCCGCCAGCATCAAACATTGATGACCAAGCAGCAATGCCTACAAGCTATCAGAACTGCTGCATATGAGGTTCTGGGTTTCAGTTGGCCCCGAAACGAAACCCATGGTTCGACGAAGAATGCAGGTAGGCAAAAGCAGCCAAACAAAAAGCACGATAAATGCTGATGCAAAAACGAACAAGGGCTGCTTACGATCAGTATAACGTGAGTTCCGAGGCGAAAAGAAGGGAAGAAAACCGAATTTTCAAAAAGAAAAAGAAGCAGCATGAGAAGATCTCATTTGAGAAAATTGAGGGGCGCCATGACAGGAACGAGATTCGGAAGTTTTACCAAAAGGTGAGAAGATCTTGCCAGGGTGGCAAAGCCCGAACTCAGGCCTGTAAAGACCAGCAGGGAGCGTAGTAGTGGAGACGCAGTCGCTACTGAGGATCTGGAAAGATCGCTTCTCATACTGCTCAACAGAGATGAAGACACTTATTCCTATGTCAGAAAGAATGCCCCATTCAATTTAGAAAATCATCAAGAATGCCGTCCTCCCGACCTAGAAGAAGTTAAGCTTGCCAAACTTAAATCAAATAAAACTGCAGGTGCAGATGGCCTTTATGCCGAACTTTTTAAGGTAGCTGGAGATCAGTTCGAGCATGCACCAACTGATCTGCATGATATGTTCGGAAGGCCTGATGAATGGAACCTCAGTAAAGTATGCCCGATCCTAGAGAAGAAAGACCCTCACAATTGCGCCTATCATAGAGGGATAAGCCTCCTTAACGTCGCTTATAAGATCTTGTCTGCTGTAATATGTGAACGTCTGAAACCCCACGTCAACAACTTGATAGGTCCTTATCAATGTGGTTTTAGACCAGAAGTCCACAATAGACCAAATTTTCACATTACGGCAGATCTTGGAAAAACCCCGAGAATAATATCGGTATTCACCATCTTTTTATCGATATCAAGGCCGCGTATGACAGTATCTACAGAGAAGAGCTGTACAGAGCCATGTCTAGTTTCGGCATCCCTGCAAAACTCGTACGACTATGCAGGATGACTTTGGAGAATTCACGCTGCTCCGTCAAGGTCGGTAAAGAACTCACCGAGACCTTTGATGTCGAAAAAGGTTTTAGGCAAGGCGACAAACTGTCATGCGATTTCTTCAACATCATACTTGAACAGATTGTAAGAAACTCAAACGTCAACACCAGAGGAACAATCTTTCAAAAGTCTGTACAATTACTCGCCTATGCAGACGATATTGACGTAATGGGAAGAAAAAGGTGTGATGTCATAGGTGCTTTTGTGAGTATTGAAACAGAAGCGGCAAAAATGGGTTTGATGGTTAATAAGGGCAAAACGAAGTATATGCTGTCATCAAACAAGGATATCGAACATCGACGAATTGGACAAAACATCACAATAGACAGACATAACTTCGAGGTAGTACAGGACCTCGTCTACCTAGGATCCGCTATAGACACGGAAAACAACATTAGTGCGGAGATCAAACGGAGAATAACTCTTGCCAACCGTTGCTTCTTTGGGTAAAGGAAATTGAAAAACAAAACCCTCCGTAGCAAAACCAAGGTAACCGTTTATAGGACCTTGATCATCCCAGTCCTGCTTTACGGCGTGGAAGCGTAGAAAGATGATGAGGAAAACCCTTGGTCGTTTCGAAAGAAAAATATTCCGAATGATCTTTGGTCCTGTATGCGAAGACAATGTGTGTGTGGAGAAGAAGATACAACAACGAGCTGTATGAGCTGTACCGCGACATGGGCATAGTCAGAAGAGTACGCATCGCGAGACTACGATGGATCGGCCATGTAGAGTGGATGGACGCAAACGGTCCGGTTCTACGGGTTTTCGAAAGTACATTGCAGGGAAATCGTGGAAGGGAAAAAACTCTTAGGTTGACTCAAGTGGAAGAAGACCTCAACCGACTTAGAGTGCAAAACTGGAGAGAGCTGGCCCGAAATAGAAATTGTTGGTGTAAGATGTTGGTTGGGACTCAGGTTCACCCCGAAATGTAATGCCAACCACCTAAGTAAATAAGTTATAAAAAATCACACTAATTTGGAAAAATGAAATATTTTTTATGTTATTTTTGGGGACTTTCTACGGATACCTCTTCTACGCTATTGCTTTGTTCACCAAATTTAAAAAAAAAACAAAGTTACTTGTCTCCCTCTAATGGCAACCTTCCTCAGCACACACCGGGTGCTGCTACCAATCCTAAATCTTCCTTCCCTTGACACCCACATTATGGGGTGTAATAGATGGAAATCTCTTCGTCAAGAAATAAACAGAATTTTCGAAGAGCTCAGCCCAAAGAATATCTCAATCTGACGCAGATTCTGAAAACAAAGAAACAAGAAGATATAATTGAGGAACTTTAACCCGACACCTGTATCGGATCCCCTTTCCAAGAAATGCCCAAGTGGTCCCGAGGGGGAAATCAGCGAGAAACTATTGGAGTTTTAGTAGGTATGCCAAGCTTAGTACACCTTGGAGAATCCGGGGAAGTATGGATACTAAAAGAATTGCTCCAAAAAAAAGGCTCAATCTGCAACAAAAATACACCTTCAAATTTCCTTTGGTTCAGGACTGATACATTCTACATAGAATCTAAACCAGGAATGGATTGCAATCGGATAATCACGTATGGTTCCCGAACGGTGCCGTGATATTGTGCCAAGCGACATTATGCCAAATGCAGAAATTTGGCACTATGACGATTTGGCAAAGCGACATTGGGCCGAACATTAGTGTCGTTTTCGTAAAGCGTCATTATGCCAATTTGGTACCCTGACGCTTTTTTACGATTTTTCAATATAACGAAACAAATGAAGATACACTTGCTCAGATTTGTGAGTCATAAGAACTATTCAAATGGATAAGTCTATGAAAATACAGATCTTTTGTTAATAAAAAAGTAAATAACTGACTAATCATAAACTAAAGACTTGATTAAGAAACTAAAAAATCATTTGAAACAATCGAATGTTTTGTTTTTGAGCATAAGATAAAGTAATAGTATTATTTTATTACTTTATCTTATGCTCAAAAACAAAGCAATTGAATACATCATACCTTCACACTATGAATGATAAGCGTGGGAGTTTCTTAGATGTCATTAAGCCAATAATCCCTTTAGTCATGTCGCAAAGGACTGTAAACACAGATGAGCAAGATGATACAAATTTCTACATTTGGCGCAATGTCACTAGCTAATTTGGCCCTATGGCACTTCTACAAAGCGTCATTATACCAAACTCTAATGTTTGGCCCAATGTCACTTTGCAAAAGCGTCATTGTGCCAAATTTCTACATTTGGCATAATGTCGCTTGGCACAATGTCACAGCACCTTCCCGAACCGATGATGGATCTTGGACTATTGATTTTTTGGAAAGCGATGATATACGACTGCACGATTCGTCCGTCTTCCAAGCAGTGCCGAATGCCCTCCAAATGTAATCCTAGCTACGTTATGAAGTATCTGGATGAATAGAAGTACAAGTTTTTGATTCCTTTGTCATTCCTAAACAAAAAAGAGTGTAGAAAACTTATTGGCGTTACCAAGGAGCACTTCAACTTCGCCAAGCATTTTAACGTGCCAGGGTTTTCCACCAACCACAAGACAGTTTTTGAGTCTTTGAAGTTAAAACCACATAAATATTTGTTAAACCTCCAAATTTGAATTTATCTCTACACTTTAAAACATATTATTTAAATAAAAGAAATGGCGCAACAGAGCGGTGACCCCTTGGGTCTAGCGCATTTCTCACAACTATGCCTCGTGAGGAAATGGAAGGCACCTACAATTTTCTGCCGATTCCGAACGGCTCATCGAGAAAGAACTTTTCATGGCAATGATTTCAATAACGTTATTTTTTGTTATGATTCGAACCTCAAAACCCCACGCGTATAACGGGCAGATATGCTAACCATTACGCCACGAGTGCCACAGTTTATGAGACAAGGGCAAGTGGATACATGCTGCTTGCTTTCGAAGAATCATATCCACGAATAATTATCAAGAGGGAATAGAAAAAACCGTTTCTCTGGCGCCAATTTTGGAAGAAAAAAAACATAAGAAAGAGTCAGGAAATGCCGTCCCAAAACATTTCTCTTTGCGACAGTCCAGAACTTAGTTCTTTCACCATTTTGACAGTTTTTCGAATTGAAGCAAAACTAAGAACGATGGTTTAGAAATACAACGTTATTACCCTAAACTGCCACAAATAGAAAGAAACTAAAATACTCCCAAGAAATGTGAATTGTTTTTCCAAAACTATCCTTTGTTGGGTGTTGATATTCAAAACACGAGGATTGCAAATCCTTCGCTAAGTGTGCACGCATTCGAGTTATTATTTTTCACAAGTATTTCTATGGGCTTATCTTCCAACAACTCTGTCGGATTATTCACTCTTTATTACCCTGTTTATGAATCATAAGGTTTGCCTTGTTTAGTCTGCACGCCATCATTTAAAAAAGGAAAACCAAATATTCACGGGCTTTTTCTTTACCTGAGCCCTTGAAAATTGTCACAGTAATTGATGACGGGAACTCATGGTTTTCCTCTTTCTGTTTGTAGTTGAAACTGAATGATAACGATCGATAGGCTAAAAATGGCATTTATTCAACTTCTATTACTTGGGTGGCCAGTAGAAAATCTATCTATTTTTAAATGTTGGATATTTTTAATTTTTCGCTTCGAATGTCTAGGAATTTGTTTTGTTGTTGTTTTTTCTTCGCAATAAGCAAGTCCATTTATAGATTTGAAGTAAACAGTCAGAGGAGAAACAAAAGCGGCGCAGACCAAAGAGGTCAATAATTTTGCCAGGCCGCATAAACGAACGAGTCTTCGTTTTTGTTGTGGGAGAAATTATTTGAATCAGTGGGTTTGTGTTCGTGGTGTCTTTCTTAGCAATCCTATCAAATCTCCATCTCAAGAAAATACAAGGGGCTTTTAACAAGTGTCAGAAGTGTTGAAACCCAGGAGATGTCTAAAATCCTTTAAACCCAACACCTTCTTCCAATTTTTTATTTGGCATTACCTAAATTGTTTTCTCTAAAACCCCAAACCATGACAATTTTAACCCTTTGTTGACCAAGCTATGAAAAACCTTAAAAAAAAAAGTTTTTTTTTATTAATATTGGATATTGGAGCATTTTAAACTAGAAAACACATTTCAAAATTTTGCAGGGACATCTAAAGACTTAAATTGATAGTAGGACTCAAAAACTCCGAAGGGCCATAAAAAATAAGATACATCATAAGAATGTTCAGTTTTTGTTTTCTTTTATAATTCAATATTATTCTCAAATAAATACAAGCTTGGAAAGACAATTTGTGTGTTACTTTTTGAATAATGTTGTCATTACTTATTGCATATCTTATTATTCACAATCACGCATTTCAAAAGTCTAGCATGTTGTCGAAAAAAGCCCTTGTAAAAATGCCGTGGACTTAGATAAGAACAAAAAAAAAGTTGAAACATTGAGATTACATAGTTTTTAAAAGTTGCTTTGGTCGACAGTGTCCAATTTTAATCATATAGGGACTTTATTTGAAGTAAAATTCAGTGGTACTTATAAGTACCGTCGGTCGACAAAGGGTTAAAATTGAAAGCTGCGGTTATTCACCGGAAGTAATCGCTGCCTTCCCCATTTCGACACCCAAAACACACAGCACACACACACACAGGCCATAAAACAAATGAAAAATGAGGCAATATAGCCGGCTTTATTGGAATACTTTCCATATTTTGGTCCAGCCACTATTTTGCTGGCAAAATATTCTCCAAAAACTCTCTCAGGGTCACTGACTTACATCATCACCCGGGTCTTATTTCGTATTACTTACGATAGGAGGCAGGCGCACTGAACCACCAAAACCTTCACCACCCCAGCCATTATTTTGTAATTATTGTCTGTCTGCTTTGCTTTAGAAAGAGCAATAGTGGCCTGGAATGGCATGGAATGGTGGTGCGGTGGCCTAGGTCTTTCTCCATAACAGAAAAATATACTAATGCCTCAACCAAAAATGATGAACACAATCCTTTTTTCGTTCATTGAATTTAGAGCTTTTGGCACACGTTCAGCTGAGTGCATTCCATTCTTCTTCTTCTTCCTCGACACTGTTAACTTATTTCTTGGCAAATGAATTGTCATCTCTTTTCACAGTCGCCACCATTTGAGTTATTGTTTCGGTTGTTGTTGTTGTAAGGAAGAATAAAGGACTTTAATGTGCCAGCAGCCAGGACTATAATGAAAGTGGTGAGAAGACACTGGACTGTGTGTTGTATAGGTTTCAACAAATAGACAGCTTTCGAAAGACCCACTGGGGAGAGCACGTTTGAAAGACGTACATCATGCAGTTTGTAGAGTCTGTTTTGTTATCGGATCGGAATCCTTTCATTTAAATTGTGTCAACTGGTAAGGGTTGATGGTCATGGTTTTGGGTTGTGTTTGACAAATGATGATGCGTTGTGTTTCGTATTAATTGAACGTAAGCAGAACACGTGTTCCTATCAGGGATTAAGATCTTAAGCTTTCCGAATGTGTACCATTGAAAAAGCATTCTGGTGTTTTCATCTCCACCAACACACACACACACACACCAGGGGTTTTCTGTGAAATACTTTCTAAAGGGCACCATTTGATTTATTCAGCTTCAATTGAAACTATATGGGATGTGGGACAGGTAACAACATTTCAAAAATGTTTGCTCCATTAAATTTCGCACGTGTGACTACATTTTGTAGAAAAGCTTTTGTTTCGGAAAACAATACGCAGCTGGGTTGAATGTTGAAGGTTATTAATGAAAATTCGGACAAGTTACAGAAAGTTTTTCGATTGAAAATGGCTCTGCTCATAAGTAGAAGACAGACAATAGATTTTTTTTTTTTTTTTTTTGAAGCTTATTATTTATTTAGTTTGGGCTTTGCATGGGTGAACCCTGGCATAAACTAATATACTTGTCATAACGTTTGCATTTGAAGTTGGCTGGCTCCTTTTCCTCTTCAGCGACCCAACTAAAGGCTTAGACTTACTTTAAATCGTTGAAAATGATAAAAGTAGGGTAGGCAAGGTAAGGTTCAGTCGGCTGTAAGGAAAACGACAGGCTAGCTTAAATCAATGAAAGGTCGATTGAATTACCACATAAATGGTTCAAGGGAGTACCTCACTTATTATAGAACGTAAAGCGATAAAGACGAATAATGTCCGTCAGCTCATTTCGGCCATCGAAGAACAAGTCTATTTCATATAATTTATGCATTTGGGAGAGAAAGGGGCATGGCTGGAGAAGGTGGGAGACGGTTCCGTATTGCTCTTCGCCTTCTGAAACTCTGTAGAAATTGCTGTAAAAACATCCGATTTTAGTGGCGGTTTTACCTTTAAGTTAAGAAAACGATAAAGGAGCTAAGATGTAATCTGCTCAGATATGAGAGATTTTAAGTGCGTCTTAGTTTTTAGTTTTTAGCGCGAGTGGAGTTGTGGTTAGCAAGTCTCCGTTTGGCATAAGGGTTCGAGGTTCAAATACCAGAAATATCGAATTATTAATGCTCGAATATCGTCTTTCACGTAGCATTGGCAAGTCCTTTAAGAGTAACTTCACTGCCATAAAAGCTCATTCTGACTTATTCGTTGAGTATATGCAAAAGTTTATAGGTCCCCTCCATTCTTCACAAGGTATGGTTCAGAGAAATGCGCAGACACAGGAGCTCCTCGAGCTCTTTTGTCCTTATTTAATTTTTTTAGTGTTAGAGCGTCTTAAGGACAACGTACTGATCGGCAAGCAGCAAATTTCGTACACAAAATTGAAATCTGAGGTAAAGAGCGACGACGATCAGTTTTCAATTTTGTTCCAATTTGAAGCTTAAACGCTCAGTACTCGGCCAATTTCCAATTTTGGTTATAAATTGGATGGAATGATCTTTTCTCATCTTTGGTTTGTTTTCTTCGCGTTGATTTTGATTAGATTAGCGTACCGATGGATATACTCGTGCCAGTGTCCACATTGCTGGATAGTTGTTATTGAGGTCATTCTATTTCTGATGAGGTTATCGACATTGCAGATGGCTCAGTGTAATTGTTAGCTTGAGCACGGTAAAGAAGCCCTTTCAACTAACTTAAGCGACGGGATTTGATAAAAATTGGTATTCCACAAGGTGGATTCTTATCATCTTTTTTTAAGTCTTCTTTTAGGTAGACTAATAGGTTAGACGCTCTTGGTTCAGGGTTTGTCGATGACCAAACACAAGAAGAGGAATGCAACTGGTTATTCCATACGGACATTCATCATAAAAAAACCGATCGAAAAGAGAGATACATGAAACAACACGGAGAATCAAATAATTCAGCATTTGAACTATTACCTATCAATCCTAATGTTTTGTACTTTATCGAGTAGACGCAATGATGTTTGCAGACCATGATGGTGTATGATGCATTCGAATGGATCAAAAGCCACCCATTCATTGTTTGTAATGTCAAAAAGGTCTTTACAACCAAGCACATTTGCTCCAGGTTGCTTCTTTGTTCGCCTGACTTGGGTGGTATGCGAAATGCATTGTCTCAGTCTCAAATCTCATTATTTTGAGCTTTTGCTAGCTTTCGTATGCAAAATTGTTTTGAGACAAATCTCACAAAAATGAGATCGATCTCATTTTATAGATCTATCTCATTTGAGATGTTTCCGTATGCAGAAAAAAAGCTTTGTCTCATTAAAATGAGCCAAAGCTCGTAAAATGTTGAGACTGGAAATTAGTTGTCTCAGGAATAACAATGGCTGAGTACATGAATATTTTTGCTCCTGTTGAGTCAACAAGAAATTATAAAATTCTTTATAGGTTTACCCAAACTCAAATTGAGGCCTTAACTGATTATTTTTTTCAAAGTAGTGATACTTTTCGGGGTGGTGAGGAATCCTTCAAAATTTTCGTTGCATTTGAAACGGAATTAGAGGATTCGTCTCTGCTTATGGCTACAGTCTCTGCTCCTCTAATAAAATATTCATCATGAAAAATCAAACAATTATTATAAAAAACAATTGTATTTCACCTTCGAGCCTATTTAGCACCGGATTCGGATTTTCAGACCCACCATTGAATAAGTCCCATAAATCCTTTTCCCATGACTTAAGTTTTATTTTTCTATTTCCCGTTTTATTGCGATCACATTTTTCTTTTATTCTTATTTTGATATTTGTAAATTTTTATTGAAATTTTGATTTATTTCAATATTTTTGCCAAATTTTTTTTCAAACTCCGATTTGAATGCTATTAAAGCATTTTTTTTTCTTTTTTTTAGGTCAGGAGTTTGACTTTTTGTCAAAATAACTGTATTTTTTTTTTAATAAAATTCAAAAAAAAAATATTTGTATCGTCGTTTTTTTTTGAAGAGTTATCAGTTATCACAAACACTACTTTCACTTGAAGAAGACATTTTGAGACTGAGATAGTGAGATGAGACAAAGCTCTTGCATACCAAATTGAGCTTTGTCTCATTGCAAGTGTTCTATCTCACAATCTCGAGCTCATTCTCAGAGCTCAATCTCATGAGACTGAGACAAAGCATTTCGCATACCACCCATGTCTACTTTTTCATCTTTTGTTTGCTTGTTGCTGACTTGGATCTTTGGGATAGGATTATACCGAAGACCTTCGCAAATGCACAGTGTTCTTAGTTTGAGCACTTCCAGCTTTTGGATGACAATGTAGGAGATGCAAAATAAAGTTTGTAGATATACTGCTGATAGAAGCAGTCTTTTGACTGAGTAAATTTCGTAGATGCAATTGGGCATGTCTTTTTCTTCCTTTTCCGGTGTTACGAGCATCGTGATTCGTGATCTTACAGCTCTCCTATTTATCTGCTTCACACTAGAGATACGCTCGTGGGGAACGCCTAGGAGCACTAAGGCATGAATGAGGTGAAAAAATTTTTCAAAGGTTTATTCGATTCAGTTAGTTTTAAGTAGAAGGTATTTGACATGATCCCGTTGTGAAAGATAAGTTTAATGGGAATACCAACACAGGTTAGAATGTTTTTCTACGGGTACAGTATTTTACGGATATAACAAAGTCTCATATAAGAAAAACTCGCTTATAATATAGGCAATCGAAAGCACCGTGTCTTTTCCTTTAGTATCTCTTCAAATTCAGACGTATAAAAGAAACTCGTATATAAGAAAAACTCGGTTAAAAGAAACTCATTTTAAAGCACTCCTTTAAAATTTTAGAATAAAAGAGCACGCATATATGAAACTTCATGAAATTTTTTCCTTCCGCAACAGTGTCTGTCAGTACAAAAAGGATGAAAATCGACGATAAATGTCTATGTTCAAGTGACAATATTTCGGTGAAATTCAAACATAGAAAGTTCTCTGTTAAAGCATTTCTAAGAAAATTTTATTTACATTCTTTTTTATGGAGCATTGCCTATACTTTTATGCAACCAGCAGAAAGAAATGCCATTAAAAAAACTGACAAAACTCAAGAACTGGCAAAAATTGACTTTTTTTCTGTCGGGAATTTTATTATTTTGGATGAAAAGTTGTTCTTTATAATTTTGAAAAAGATGCATTTCGATGGGAAAATCTGCTCTCTAAAAAAAGATCCTTGGAATTGCATCAAAATTTTGCTTCGTTCTCGAGATATATTGAAAAAACGAATGAAGATGGTTTAGAACCCATGTATCCGAATCGCACCATCTAATTTAATAGCACTTTCGGTTTTTTCTCTAAAATTAACCCATTAATCGATTCAAGCAATAAATCTCCATTCAATGTCGTGATCCGAAAGACATAATCAAGGCTGGCTTAATAGATGGAAAAAAGCCAGAATATTCGTTTCAAAAAACAACACGAAGAATCCCTTTCTTCAGATGAGAAATATATAATTGTGTTTGTATGAAATACATAAGAAAAACTACTAAAAGCGCCCATATTATTATTTTATTCAAACAAACCTCAAATTGAAGAAACCTTTTTTTTAATTTTACCTATTTTGAATTTTTTTTAATATCATAAAATGTAAGGGTTTTTGAGTGCACTTATAACTGAGTTTTTTTTTATTGTTTTGTTCATCTGTAAAAAATTAAGAAACTCTATGTTTATCAGGCATTTTCTGCAGAAAAGTGACCTCAAAGTCAAAACTTTGTTTCGGGAAGAAAATTTGAACACCACTTAAAATTGAAAACCTGGCAACCCTAAAAATATGAAAGTTAAACTTAAATACAATCTTAAGAGTTGTTATTTCAACAAAAAATTAAGTCTAAGATTAAGTCTCTATCATCAGTATGGACAGAGATATCGAATTTTACATAGGTTAGGGTACACCAAACCTAGCCTTTATTAAATTGTCAAAAAGTGGTGTCAAAGTTGAGAAACGAGCCTTACTGTAAAACATTTTTTTTCTTCGAATATGACCAAGAATCACACTCCAAATGCGTGCTCTTTTATACACGAAGTACGGGACACCCTTTATAAGAAAGTTTTTTTCTTATATCCGAGGTTTTCGTATAAGAAAAACTCGGATATAAGCAAAAAAAATTTGGCATTCTCGGAGTTTCTTATATCCGTGTTACACTGTATCTCCTTTCAAGAGGAATGGGCTTTCTAGATTAGCCGTTCGGAACCGGCGGAAAATTGAACCTTGTAGAGCTTAAACTACGGAAGTTCAAATAGGAAATTTTTAAATCGGGATAACCTCAACATTGTTACAACTACAGAGAAATAAGTCACCTCTACGTCGCGGTGCACTTAAGACATCACTAAACAATCTGATAGTTCCTATCAATTTCTTTTTCTTTGGTCAAAAAAGTCTGTAATCGAACTAGTTTTCACATTACGAGAATTGTTTATCGATACACTCCATCTTCTTTTCGATTCCAATACCGCGATAGTGTCTAGTTGTGTCGCCTCTACGAAATTCGTGTGGTTTTTTTTTTTTTTTTTTTTTTAGGAGTAAATCTTCAAAAGACACTTAGTAGTATTCGTTACCAAGTAGTGTGGGATTCTAACCCACTAACAGCTCCTCATAATCAGAGCCAATCTATAACGATCGACAACAGATTTTTCTTTCTCAATAATATTATCGCTTTAAAGGAAGCTTAAACTTTTAATGCTTCCCATGACTTTTAGACCAATAGCTCGTGTGGCTTGGTTCTTCTTAATCTCCGAACATTGCCTCTCGTATTTAATACGGACTCCATTTCAGAGTTGATATGACTATGCAGTCGCTGATTGTGTGATACAGCATGTTTTCTTACAACTTCTGTAACCGTTTCTATTTGTAGGTCACGATGTAAATCGCTATTTCTTATATACCATGGTGCATTTACTATTCCACGAAGGACTTTGTTTTGGAACTTTTGGATGATTTCAGTATTTGTTTTCTTTGTACAGCCCCATCATTGGATTCCATAGGTCCAAACAGGTCTAAGTACTTGTTTATAAAGCATTATTTTATTTTCGAAAGATAAGTCCGAATTTCTACCGAGTAACCAGTACATTTTTCTATACTTCAAGTTGAGCTCTTCCCTTTTCTTTTTGATATGCTCTTTCCATTTTAGCTTTGCATCCAAATTCATCCCAAGGTATTTGGCCGTATTGGCGTAGGGTACAGCTTGATTGTTGATGAATATTTGAACGTAGCTTAACTTTTTATTTGTAAAGTTTATATGTGCAGATTTAGATTCATTGAGCTTGATACGCCATTTTTTGGTCCAATCACTAACGGTGTCGACGGCATTTTGCAATTTCTCAGCAGCCTTGACGACGCACTTACTGGATGCCAAAATTGCGGTATCATCTGCAAAAGTAGCCATAATGGTGTTGTTATCCACTGGAATATCCCTTGTATATAGCAAATACAGGGTAGGTCCTAGGACGCTTCCTTGTGGAACACCGGCTTGTATATTACATAGCTTTGAATATTCTTGATCACACCGTACTCTGAAGAGCCGGTTTGAGATATAAGATTTTAGTATTTCGTAGTACTGCCTGGGTAGGTCCCTTTGCAGTTTGTACTCTAGCCCCTCATGACATACCTTGTCGAATGCTTGAGCAACATCTAAAAATATAGCCGGACTTATTTGTTTTTCTTCTAATGCTTTTTCAACTGCATCCGTTATTCTATGAACTTGGTCTATCGTGGAATGTTTATTTCTAAATCCAAACTGATGATTTGGGATTAGATTTCTTTCTTCTATGACTTTGCTCAGTCTTTTCAGTAGCAATTTTTCAAAGACTTTCGCCATTATTGGTATAAGCGATATTGGTCTGTAAGACGTCACTTCTGTTGGTGGCTTACCTTGCTTTGGGGTCACCTATATTTCGGCAGAAGACGTTTGCCATTTCTTTGTTTCGCCGTGGTCGTTTCGACTTTTTTTTGTTTTGCAAACCTTGTTTGGCAAATAACACTTAGCATTCTTTCATTTGGTCTTCTTATTATTACGCAATTATTATTTGGCATTTCATTCTTTCGGCTCAGTTTGAAATGATTTTGGGACAATACGCAAACATCATTTGGCAAATTGTTGAATGCCCTTCACTTACTTCGCTTTAAGTTACTTGGTCAAGTGTTTATTTCGCAAATGATCGTTTCGCCGTTTCATTGTTCCGCGAATAGATTGTTTCGCCGTACTTAAGCATGAACTTGTTATCTTCAAAAAGTACATTCTTAAATCTGTTTCCAGTTATTTCATTAAAGTAAATTAAACCATATGTGAAGTTACTACTTTCGAAATTTGTTTTTCTACATTCTTCGATTATAGTTTCAGTATTTATCGAAAAGCATTCAATATCCTCAGAGAGTTCTAGGAGAATACTTTTCTTCCATAAAATAAGACATCTCACTGGTTGTTAAAAAAGCTATGCCTAACCAAATAACGATTTGTACAGTATGAATGTATGATAAATTTTTTTTGCATCTCATTGTTTGAGTTTTTTTTATTTGGCATTCGATTTTTTCTAAATTTTTTTTGACTTGCATTAAATAACCAGCTTTAAAATTTCGCGCGAAATTTTAAAGCAAAAATTGCGAAATGATACACCGCGAAACGATTTTTGTCAAAACATTTTTGACGTAATATAGTAAACCCCTTGGTTTGGTATAACAATTACTTCAGCAATTTTCCAATGATGTGGGACATATTGGGTCTTTAGGCATGCATTTATTATGAATTGGAGTTTTATGAAGGCTTTTGATGGCATTTCTTTCATAACCTGAGCAGTTATTAGATCGTACCCAGGTGATTTTTTGTTCGATAGTTGATTTCGACACACACTTTTTATTTCTTTGAGTGTGACAATTGGTATGTCAACTTCATCGACTTTATCAATAAACTGTAAGCTGATTTCAGATGTACTTGCTGGGAATGGCTTCAAGATGTTCTGCAAACAGGTTAGCTTTTTCTTTCGGATTTCCGATCCAATTCCCGTTTAGAGATTTAATTGGCGGGTTTTGTAACTGCGGTCTTTTCAGGCGCTAAGCTGCTTTCCAGAGCGAATAATCAGTTGAAGCATCAGTCGTTAAATTTTTTAGGAATCTACTTAATGAATCATTTTTGAATTCGTAGATTTGTTTTTTCAGTTCGTTGCTTAGCCGGTTAAACGCTGTTTTGTCGTCTGGAAATCTAGTATTTTGCCATTTTCTTCGAGCTCTTCTCTTCTTCAATATCTCTCTCTTCTCTCTCTTATCTCGGCAGGGTATTTTGTTGTGTCGTTTAAAATGAAACCACTATGGAGAACACACGCCCTTAGTCAAGGTAGGTAAGAACCAGACCAAGTTTAGACGACTGAAAATGGCCAAGAACGCTCTGAAATGTGAGGTTATCAAGTGGAAAGAGACCTCAACCGGCGCGGCGCGGCGTTCATTCTCAAACTAGAAAAAACACGAATGGAGCCAAAATCGTTGCTTTATGTACGCCCAAAACTGTAGAGCCATCCTTAGTAAGTAAATTGCTGGGAAAAGTATGTAGTTATTGCTATCTACAGTTTCCAAACAAGTGACAAGTGATTTTGTGCTGCCCATGTCCTCATAGTAAGCATATCTACCTGTTACATGAGAGTTCGAGGCAAGAATAAAATGAACCGCCAAATGACTTTTTTATTTATAAAACTCAACCTTTGTTCTTTTCTACAATTTACAATTGACAATTGAGACTGAATAAATCACTTGTCATTAGTAAGTACAAGTTTAGTTATTTTTCATTGGACTTCTCCCTACCCGGTCCGCCTACCCGATCATTGTAGTGTGTTCCAAGCGGAAATTCTGGCGATTAAGGAGGTACTGTCTTGGCTCAAAGAAAACGTCATATCCTCCACGGATATTCGAATCTGCCCTTAAATTTCTTGCCTCTGTCTCTACAAAATCCATCACGGTCCAAAATTGTCAGTTGTCTCTGAGGGAGATGTCAAATCAGTTCAACATTCACCTTTCATGGGTGCCAAGGCACAGAGACATACCAGGCAACTGTATAGCAGACGAACTAGCCAAAAAGGGCACGACCACATTCCTACGCTCAGAATGGAACATTATAGGTGCACCTATCGCTACAAGTAAACTCCTACTTAGACAAGACGCTTCGAGGATAACAACACTAGATGGACTGAGAGTAACAACTGCCTTCCAACCAAAAAAGTTTGGCCGTGTGTGGACTCAAAACGCTCAAAGAGTTTGTTAGCTTGAGCCGCCTGTATCTAGGTTCTTCCATAGGTGTTCTTACGGGACACTGTCTAATAGGAAGACACGCCAAAAGACTTGGTGTGTTTTCCAATGATTTCTGCAGGAGCTGCATGGACGAAAAGGAGGAGGAAATCGTTCAACACCTTCTTTGCTCATGCCCTGCACTACTTCTTAGGAGGAAAACTCATTTCGGTGAATTCTTCTTCTATGATACTAGCGACTAAGCTTACATAGACTTACGGTCTTTCGAAATACATTAAAAGTTCCGCGTGGTTCGACTAGCAAGTGATTAACCGGCTAGTCACGTAATGGAAGATTAATAAGTGATCAACTCGTTAATCGAACATCGGGTTTCTGAGATCAGTAGGTGATTAACTTGCTGATCTCTGTGGTATCACAATGGGCCCTTGCGGCCTAAGTGTGTCAGGCAATGAACTCATTGGCAGACAGCTACTTCCACCTAACCTAACCTAACTCCCTACCCGGGGTAGGGGTTTTTTGAAGTTTACATCTTTTGGGCGGGTTATAAAAGAATTATGAGAATACAATTTTTACAATATGACGACCTACAACATGGCAAAATCCCACGACAGCCAAAAAGCGACATGATGAAAATTAGCTGGGATTTCAAAATCTGTTGAACTCTTTTCTCAAGTCTGTTTTTCACCATTAGAATGCTACATTAACTTTGGGTGACATAAGCTATTCATTTCATTCCCATTCCCGTGTTTCTACGGGGAAGATACGAACAGGAATCATGTTTCTAACTGCCATTCTGTCGCATATAAACAAACCAATTCTGCATTTTCATAAAATAAATCGAGAACAAGCATTGTGCTCCTCAAATTTTTACTAAATCACAACTATGAAAGTAAAAAATAAAGGAATGAAACCTTCGGGTGTCAAACAAATCCAACGACTTCCGAAACCACTCACAAAAAACGCACTCTTCACATAAAAGAGATAAAAAAAAAACAGAAACAAAAACAAAAAAAAAATACTATCAATCTTTTGCAGATTCCCTTATGTCCCCCTGTTCGAGTATGTACTTTTGATTTGATGAGGAGAGAGAAAGTCTGAATAGCTCTTATGCGCTATAAATATTCCACCAACAACAGTATAAAAGAAGGGACACACAATAAACACACATAACCACTTCATCATTATATGAAAATAATTTTTTAGATTCGTGAATGCCATTCAGGTGTACAGTGATATGAAGTGCTCTCCAGGCGAAAGCCTATTTTTTTTTTTATTTTTGTAGAAAATTTCAAGCACCATGCAAACAAAATCAATAATTGTCTAGAATTGGAACAGCCATAAATCAAGACGGGAAAAAAGAGAAGGTATCTCTATCTGCTCTATACATGCCGCCGTGTGTTCCTTTCCCCATTTTATGTGAGAAGTTTTTGTTTGGAGTCAGTTACTCCATTCTACATATTCATGCATTTGACAAGAGATTTTCTGTTAAGCCGCCGTCGTCGTAGTTGTCGTTTTCTGTAATTCAACTTGGATTGTATCTGCGAGATATTGCGGGGGCTTTACACAAGCCAATGTCACGGATTTGCATCGTAACATCATATTTCCCTCTAGAAACCAGAGAGCGGCGACCGGCGCGCGGTGACGGCTGCGGTGTTGGAGGTCGCGGTATGGAGAGGGGGTGGTGTTGTTGTCCTACAACCCACTCATACTGCTTGCCGCATCGCAACAAGCAAATGGATCCAGTTTCAATGTGTAGAGAAAGAGAAGTAACTGTACTTTCTAACACCCCCTCCTTTATTCCTCCCAGAGGCAGGTGGCAATTAAAGTATCTGTGAGCAAACACCGGCAAAGAGATAAACAACGTATAAGCTACCCTTTGTTGGTGAGTGTGTGTTACTGGGACGCCCGGGCGGGTGACGATGAAGGAGAGGAAAGTCGCAAAATGAGGTTAATACCTCGTAACTTGATTTGAAATTTGAATGAAGTGCAGTTAGAAGGTATGACACACATTAAGTTGTTCGGTGAACAAAAAAAAAAAAAACAGGTGGATACAAACAAACACTCAACTCTCCTACACAATGGCAACGACCTGGAACTATTTTTCCATATTGCGAATAAAACACACAGCGGCGCCGCCGTTACAGCTGTTGCCGCTGCTGCTTTTGTTCTGCAAAAACATGCAAATGCGAAGATTAATCAAAGCGCTACGCGCGTTCATTGGCCAACATATCATTCAACGTCAAATAGGAACATTAAACACTGGATGTAGGTTCACTGATGGTGTAAACTGGCTTTGATACGATGTACAAAATACTTTACGAGCGGCTTACGATGCATGTGTGATGTGTGGGTAGTGGTGGAATAAGTGAAGCGCTTCCTCATTGTTTACACTTAATGGAAGAAATTGCTTTGGGGAAAGGTAAGTACTTTTCAAGTAGCACCAACTTCATGGTCGCACTTTATAATGCAACCCTTAAGAACAAGACAACAATACCCATATCACCACCACCACCATCACGACCACACCACACACCGAACAACGATGGTTGAATGCATTAATGAAATTAACATGCACTTGGAGCTGGTGTATGGAAATGGTTGAGCTACTTGCGCACTTGATTGCTTCTCTGGCATTAAATTCGTATAAGTTTAATGTAGTACATGATGTCTTAATACCAACTGTTCGAAGGGGGACTGCCTTGATTTACTTGTAAATCGGATTTTAGGGTGAAGGTTGGGTCTTGATTCTTAAATAAAAGACGAGCTGTGCAGATAAACCAAATCAAGACATTTACTTGAAAGTGTCAAGTTTGAGGAAGAACATTCTCGAGCGGCTTCGTGTGGTGTTTTGGGGTGGTGTTTCTGTGAGTGGTGCCAGCTATTCACTGTTTCTACACTACTTCACGAAAGTAGAGCTTAGTTTGTGAAGCATCAAGAGAAATTTTTAATGACTTCCTATCAAGAGCAAGACAAACTCAACTGGCAATACTTGAGTTTAAATTCTACGTATCCTTCAATAACGATGTGAAAATTCGTTTCTATGACAATCCGAATTAACACACAGAACAGTTAATTTTCGAGTATTATGATAGACGCTACATAGATGGGTTTAAACCATAACAAGAGGAAAGCGCAAGTCTATAAATATTTAGATCGAATTTTTGAACAAAACATCATCACAGCAAATAAGCAAAAACAGTAAGGGTCCAAAGAATGAAGAAGCTTGGTCAACTACAGCGACAAACGTTTATTGAACGAAACTTCGTTTTAGCTGTTGTTTCCGACATTTTGAGATTTAAATTGGTTGGCTTCACTAATAGAGCCACTTTAGTACTGTTGGGTAACGTAAAGCGTTGGTAACGTTAAGGTAAGGCAACAACATGGTTAAGTTATGCTACGATACGGTAAGTACATTATCGTCAAGTAACGTTCCCCTACGGTTGAGATACAACACGGTTAAGTTACGTAAGGTTGCGGTTATGTTACGTTACGTAAGGATAAGATATTTTATGTTTATCACTTTAAAGTTAACAGAACAAACAATTCAAGTGACAATTTAAGTGAATTATTGAGCAAAGTATGAGTAGCATCGGGAAAGTGCACCAGTTTTTCTTTAGTTTAAAATGACTTTTATTTCATGTATAAAGCTAACAATTGTTTAATAATTTCTTAAGTCTAATTGGCCTATGGCCGTCTACCAAAGTGCACCAAAAGACACAAAGAAGTAATTTAGACGGATTCTTACTCTTAACATACTTAAAAGGCTAGAACAGAAAAGAGTAAGACTACAATGCATGACAATACTGCCCTTATAAGATGTGACCTGTGGGAAGTAATCTGATGCTGCTTTGGAATCGGAACCTTTTTTGAAGAAGTATTTATTTCTATCCGAATGAATGAGTGATTCTGCGTCCAAAATTACACCGACCCACAATACCCGCTTTAAAAATTTCAAGGGTAGTCAATTAAAGCACCTTATGAAAACGGTCGATTTTCTACTGCGTCTCGCTACCTGGAATATAAGCGTCGGCATAAAGAAGTAAAAAGTTCTTTGGGCAAGACTTGGTTGCTGTGACAACAAACGGTGAGAGACACACTATTGTCAGCTTTTTTCCTTAAAATCCTTGTTTGTTTGTTTAACAAAGTGAAACTAGTAGAATGACTCAAAATGTGATCCCTTTTATACCAAAACATGAATAGGAATGTTCCGCACTATCCAAATAGAAAACCTTTAACGATGATTTCGGCAACTTCGTCTTAACTTCATCAAAGCTCTCAACGAAAACGAAAGTTAAGGTTGCAGCTGTTGATCTAAAACTATACAAATATGAAGTGAATTTCCAATTCCGTGATAGAACCTAGAACTATAGAAATACTTCAAATCAAAATTGAGTTCTAAAAAAAATGCAAAGTAGCAAAAAAGATTTATTGAATTTTAAAAGTTCTCTATACAAAAAAAAAAATATATGAAATGAAATAAAATCTTCAATACACACGTTTAAAAGGCAAGGATTGATGGCTGTGTGGCAGGCAAAAATAGAAGGGGTGTATCTAATCGGAAGGAATTTTAAGTCAATTACAATAAGAAGTAGATAAATGGGAGAGCTGTAAACTGTGATCTCCTAGAATCCAGACCATAATGCTCCGTAACGCTGAAAAATTCAGCACGACCGGCTCAGTTGGTATTGTCATGTTCAAAGGAGAGATCCGCAGAACACCGTCAAAAAGGCAATATCGTACAACGTTTCAACAAATTCGCGACGAAAAAGAAAAGGCAGGCCAAAACACTCCTGGTACAAGCAAATGCAAAAACAGCAGCATTTGGTTGGCCTCAGACATGGAACAATCCAAAACCGGGAGGCTTGCCGACGGCGTACCCCACAGGCGGATCACTATAGTGTGAAGCAGGAAAGTGGGAGAGTTGTGATCGCTTCAAGATCACTACTCGTAACGCCGAAAATGAAAAAGAAGGAGAAGAACGCTGAAAAAGATTCAGAAGGTAGGTCATTACCTACTAATCTTTATTTCACAAAGACCTTCTACGTTAGTCATTACTTCAGTGACTCCCTAGGAACATAAGCAGGCACCACTGTTTTTTTAGAAACATCTCCCTTGAATTTGTAGCTACTTACATAGCTAGTGGATTGCAATTAATCTTTCAGAACAGAGCAATGTGAAATTACTACAAGAGATGGTACAACATCTTGGATACGATTTTCAACGAATCAAATTTGCATAATTGTGATTTTACAAATAATAAAACCGTAAGTGAGCATAAACATAGCTTCATTTGATATTATAATTAATCTCAGCACAAATCCACCCAAAAGCTTTCGAGATACAAAACAAAAAAATGCTATTTTAACGCAAAAGAAACTGTCGAGCCGACTTGATTTAAGATTGAATTAGTTTGAAATGTGAAACCCTTTCGGCTGCTGCAGATCTCACAGCAATTGGTTTGTGTAGGGTTGTGATTACCCTCCTAATGTTGGAAAACACAGTACGGGGGTTAGAAAGTAAGGAAAGAACAGGAATAGAAATAAGATGCCGATGCATATCATTATACTTGAATATATGTGCATTGTAACGCTTGGAGAAAATTAAGTTGGGTAAAGCATTCCACATGCAAGTTGTACGACGGAAGTTGGGCTGAAGAGAGAACAGATGCGCATTTTCTGCGAGACCGGTAAATTGTTTCAGGGAGGAATGCAACTAGCTGTTTCACTAGGTCACCGTCTAAAAAAATAGAGATAAAAAGAGAGAGACATGAAACGTTACGACGACGGCGTAATAATGTTTGAGTAGCACCTGCTCAACCATGGGAATTATACTCCAATTTGGGACGCTTGTAGGCATCATAAATTGGAGCCAGATCAGAGGGGATGAAACATTTTCTGCATCGTTTTTAGAAACCTAAGCATTTTCCAGCATTGAGCGATTCTAATGATTTCGTACGACAGAATGTGAAATCTCCCTTTGCGGACACCTCCTTAAGGCGGACACTCCCTTAGACGGACAAACTTTTTTGCACGGAAATTGCTCCATATAAGTTTCATTGTTTTCAGTTTCCTTTAGACGGACACTCCCTTGGACGGACACGGACAGAAATTTCACGTATAAAACACAAAATATTTTCTCTTAGACGTACACCAGAGCAGGATTGAACATTGATTGCATCACGCTGATAACTTTGGCAGCTGTATTTTTTTTAAGTTGCAGTTTACAGCGAACATCAAATTCTTTGAAAAATATGTACAGACATGCCAGTTGCCAGTCCAGAAACTCTATTATGCGTGTTAATTTTGTGTAACTGTTGAATGTGTAATTGATTTGAAGGATTGGCATGTATCTGTTGGATCTTTTTATATATTTTTATTCTCTCATTCGTGTTGTGGAAGTGATCTTGTTTGGACGTAAAAAAGGGTTGATTTTTTGATTTAAGCTTATTTAAAGGGAAAGGTAGACGTAATAAGCTTTAGTCAAAAAAAGAAAAAGCAACAGAATTTAAAACAGGAAAAACCCAAGTTGCTGATCAACTGAAAAAAAAGACTGAGCTTTTGATTGAATGGCAGTCAAACTACAATGCAACTCATCTTAAAAGACGATTTATTTCGTCAAGCGTCCTTGATAAAAATGTTTCTGAGTGGTTCAATGCATCTCGAAACAAAGGGTTTCCGATATCTGGAAGTGCAATTCGACAACAGGCAACAGAAGTTGCAACGCGTTCAGGAATCACAGATTTGAAAGCATCAGCTATTTATTTTTAAAATTTGGTGTTTTTGTTTGATTTCCCTTAAACGGACAACTCCCTTAGGCGGACAAAAACTTTTGCAACATGGCTTTCCGCCCAAGGGAGATTTCACTATTTATTCATACAGAAACAGCACGATCTGTAATCAGAATAGTTTTCTAATAATTGCCCACTTCAACAACATCAGTCGTCATGGCTCGCTCTAGTCAACTGTCTGTCAGCCTAACAAATCAACAACAGAGAAAGAAAGGCAATAAGACAAGTGTCAAGTGCACGAATACTTTATTTGAAAGTGCCTAGCATAAAAAACCTTCTTTAATACCTCTCTCTATTTCCCTCTTTTTCTTTGCCTCCCTCTTTATCTTCATCTCCCTTTCCCTATCTCTTTCTCTCCTTCTCTTCTTCTCTGTGTGTCTCTCTCTCTCTCTGTCTTTCTTTTTCTTTCTCTTTCTCTCTTTTTCTCTACCTCGCTCTTTCTCTCTATCTTACTCTCCCTATCTCTTTCTCTCTCCCCCTCTAACCCCTCTCTGTGTATCTCCATCTATCTTTGTCTCTCTATCGCACTCTTTCTTATTCATGTTCTCTCTCTCTCTCTCTTTGCATCTCTAACCCTTAACTAAAGTCGTTATTATTTCCTACGCTTCTTAAGTCGTGGGTCCAGTGAACCCAAGCCGTTTTAAATGTCAATAAAAAAAAAGTATACATAATATATTTTATAAATTTTTTTTTATCAAACTTCATACTTAAACCATAACAAACAAGTTTTTAAGAAACCAAACACAGGAACTACCTATCATTTGTACTTCAAATTTGCACTTTCGTCAAGCAGTCTCAATTTATATAGTTTAAAAGTAGTGTGTTTAAAAAAATTTAAAATTATATACTAAAAACAAAGTTAAAAATCCATCAATAGATTTTTTTGCAATTTTAAAACCAATTCTTCAAAACTGTAAATTCAAAAAATTAAAATCAGTTTCTGAAAAAATTTTGACAATTTGGTCAAAGTCAGACAAGCTAAAAACTTGAAAAACATACTTTTTTCAAACAGCCCATACAAATGGGCAGCTTGCACTTGCACACAAATGTACCGTCTTCAATTTTTTATTTGCCAGACACAAATAGCACCTTTTCTTTTGTTTCTTTCGTCATCTTGGCCATTGTCTGACTATTCAGAAGACAATTCTGAGTCTGAATGGTGATCATTTCAATACCAAATCGTCGTCACTGCTGGCAGAGAAATCGTTTTTCCGAATAATTGCTAGAACTTAGATCAATTTCCATTTCTTCGTTGTTAAATTCCATAAACAGCTGTTGCTCCAACTTGTTTTCGGGATATGCAGAAAAACTTCTTTGTGTAATTATAAATCAGCTCAAACATTACAATAAACTGAAATAATAAATAAAATAAATATAGCCGAAAAAAAGTAACGTAAGTAAAGTTGTGGGTCCAGCGGACCCATGTACACGCCAAAACACACCTAAGGAGAAGCGAGATAAATGCGTCCTTCTCACTACACATACATTGGCTTACTGTAGGAAGGTACTGAGAAGTTGAGAGAGCTGCGGTGACTGTGCCGTTTTCTATACACATTTATAGATTGTGTGTGGGTCCATTGGACCCACGACTTTAGTTAAGGGCTAAGTATTTCTTTCTCTTTCCTTCTCTCTCTCTCAATTTCTCTTTATCCTTCGCTCTAATCATCTCTCTATACTTCTTTCTATCTCACTATCCTTCTCTCTAACAATCTCTCTCCCTCCTTCTCTTTAACAATCCTATCGCCTTCTCTCTAACTATCTCTCTCTCTCTCTCGCCTTAACTCTAACTATCTCTCACTCTCCTTCTCCCTAACTTTATCTCTGTCTTTCTCGCTAGCTATCTCTCTCCGTCTCTCTAACCATCTCTCTCTTTCTCCTTTTATGACTCATTCTCTCCCTCCTTCTATATCTCTTTTTCTACTACATTCTCTCCATCTCCATTGATCTCCATCTCTGCATCTCTCTTCCTCTCTGCATCTCTACATTTCTGAATCACTCTCCCCTCTCTTCCTCTTCCCCTCCTTCTTTCTCTCCAATACACCGTAACCATATCAGCATAATGGTAATTGTTTTCGAAATATTATATCATTCCCCCTCCGGCTCTGTTGACAAAATCGCTTATTTTTCTCGTACTAGGGTAACACAAATTTCAATACCCCCCAAACATTCATCCTTGAATCAATTATGAAACTCCATACCGTACCACCACATCTATAGGATGTAAAAGGGAATCTAGGGTTTTAAAATAAATTAAAGAACTTTTACCCCAGGCATCGTTCAAACTACTAACAATCTTACCAAAGTTTCGAATAACAGATCAAAGGAACGTATTTTACATTCAATAACTGTTATTTCAAATTAAAATTGGAAAAAAAGAAGTTATTTTGCATAACCCAATAAACTGTTGCTTACTCAACTAAAACACTGAGGTTGTGTACAAAACATTTATCTGCGCCATTCAAGGAAAAAATATTTCCCAGATACACATTTACACATTCGCAGCACATACACCGACACTGTCGTTTAAAATCTGCTATCCTGTATCTCATCTTGTCAAGGGGTTTCTATTCACCCACTTTAAATTTACTCATCTAATTATGAAAACACATTATCCTTCCTAATGAATGTCCTTCTTGTATACACATTTAAAGAAAAGAAAGAACAAAAAACGCTATTGAACGGTATAAAATCGTTACACATGGCATTGATATACACATACATAAGTTGTGCACGTACATATGTATATATGCATTGTTTATGTATCTCTCACATAATACATAAGCGAAAATAGGTCAACGTGCGGCCAAGACCACACAAGGGATTTACTTTTACCCAGTTACAACATAAAGGCGGAATATTTTCATTTTTATAGGAGTGTATATCTACGCTATTCTACACTACACGACACGTTTTATATGTGATCAACAAGTTGAAATGTTGACTACCGGAAATCGTGTTTGTATAAACACATTACACACACACACACACTCACGGCTTGTCTAAAAAGCTACGTCATTGCTATCCGGCTTGAAGGGACATAGTTGGTAATAGTTCTGTCAACTTGTCACATAACTATGCGCCATAGAAATATAAAAGAAGAGGAAGAAAAAACAACCAAGAAATCAATAAAATTGTCATAAGCATGTTGGGAGAAGTATTTATGTTTCCCTTCTTAGAGTAGAGTGGATGGCACAAGCAAAGCAAATCATTATTTTTTACAGCACAAGACTGTCAGCTAACACAAAGTCAATAGTTGAGTTGAACTTAAGCTTTTCACAGAGAGAGCAAATCCAGATGATTGCTTCATTTAATTAAATTTCCAATGACACTCAAGATGAAGAGTGAAGGAATCCAAATACCAATTCAACTTTGTGATAACTGAACTGATGTATTATGTTCATGAACTTGAGTGTGGTTAAGAGGAAACCGATATCATAATATCATTCATTTCGTACATAGCTAATCATAATCACATAATGCTGTTAATGCAAATTAAAAATTGTGGTACTTGCGGTCTATGTAGGGGTTCAACTCCCAGTAAAATCCAAAGTTTTTTTTCGCAGGTATCGCATCTCGCGAGGTATTGGCAATTCGTCTGAAAATTAATACTTAGGGCAATGCATGGAACCTTGCAGTGTAAATAAGTTGTTGTTAAAAACAGCCTACAATATAAGTTCCCAGATGACGACATTAGGAAACTTTATAAAAGATTTGCTAGCAATGCCTTAGCTTAGGCTCTTTTCGCCAAAGGAGTGCGGGAAGATACCTTTTCTGCGAGGTCTTATCTTTGTGATATTACAATCGTCATCATATAAAACTAAGAATCAAGATTTTTTATCTCCAGGAACACGAATGGTTTGCACAAAAAATTGCAAATAGATCTCCGGTTGGAGAACTATTAAAAAAACAGAATTCACACATAAAATGTAACTAAAGAGGATTTTTAGGCGTGTGGTTTTGAAGTATATCTTTTTGACAGCTGTCATTTGATTTGTACTCAGTTTGGTTTGCCATGTCATAATGAATAAATTTACTTTTTTCTCCGATATCGTGCAAATTTAGTTCCAAAATAATGGTTCGGCTTGCATTCTTCGTCCAATATTTAATCGAACAATGAACTGCATACGCAGACGGAGCCGGACGGAGCCGCAAGATTTAAAATCAAGTTAGCTTGTGCGGCTCCGTCTTGCGTTGTTTTTGTATTCACTTGTATTAAAGTGTGCACCGAAGGCGCTATTGCTGCTGTGGAACAGAGTATCGAAGAAGACTCGAATGAGTTTATCCCCCATAGCGTGCAACAATTGGAACTATCCCCATCCTTTTTATGGAAGATTTTGAAGATGCATTTTGGTTTGCTGCCTTACAAAATAAAACTGATGCAAGAATCAAAGTCAAACGACCATCAGGCGCTTCGCACGTTCGGTGAATGGGCCCAAAACGAACACCGTACCTCAGTACCCTTAATGGCCAAAACCAAAGCCTACATCGACTCCCCCAGTCTCGGTCCAGAAAAAGACTTAACGCCATAAAAACTGGGCAGGCTAATCAAATTCTAGGAAGGAAATCTCCTACAGTTGGCTAACTGCAACACAATAACGTCATTCTTGCATCCGAACAAGAGAAAACGAACACTCATTCACTTGCCAGACTTCATCGCAAACGTCAACAATGAAATCTCACGATAAGGTTCCCAAAACCTGTGGTCAACGAAGGAAATTCGCCAGTCTTTACGACAACCATGATATTTCCAGAAATCCGCTAGGCCCACTGTTTTGACTGCTGTTTGGTCTTCGTGTGTTGTGAACGAGTTTTTGCGCCATTTCGAAACCGTGAATATAACGTTTATCCACCACAACACACCGGAAACCAAACAGCAGCCAGAACAGTGTTTTTCTCGGGGTGAATTACTTTTTTTTCCATTTTCTTCACAATCAACGCGGTAGTCTTATATAAACGGCTGTCAAAAACAAACTTAATGTCGCAGCTTGTAAAATTTTTGACAGGAGTCAAGTGGGAAGAGTGTTAACAATTCAATTAATAAGCGAGAATTTAAAAAAGTCACGGAATTATTGACACCTTCTTCTCTCGTATTACAGCCACAGTTTCTTGGCCAACCGTTAATTTAGAGTTGGAAACACCAAGTCCATATTAAAAAAAAAAAAAAACATTTCCGCAGGGGTTGCCTAACGCTCACGTTTTCAACACCTTTTCAATCTTTCCACATTCCACTGTTGGCCAAATAGAAAACTCTCTTATGAATAGAACCCTTCTATATGCTGATGACTCACTTATAGCCCATCCATAAGCCCAGATATAGCTGGGATTACTACCCAAAATTGGGAATTAAAATCAATCGTACTAAAACAGATTTGATCTGCTTTAGGAATCCCTCTCGCTATAGCATAGCCACAAGATGCAAACTAATGTCCCTGACGTATCACAATTAATTAAATAAATAAAACAAATAGGGTGGCGCAACAGAGCGAGAAGTCCCAGGGGTAGGGCTTAGCGCATTCCTTACAACCATTCCTTGTGCCTCTGCCCCGAACTGCTAATCCATAAAGCTTTTTTCATAGCAATGAATTTACTAACGGAGAACTTCCAAGTTCCTCACGGAAGGCGATACCCGTGGAAGAACATTTTTGACTCTGTTGGGATTCAAACCACGAACCCCTGGGTTAACAAGCGGACGTGCTATCCATCACGCCACGGGTACCACAATTATCACACCAAATTCCCATCGAATTTATTATATGGATTTGTTGCTATATGAAGAATAGAACTTGTCAAGTTAAGATTCGTAAGAGCTTTTCGAGCCGCTTCATTGATCTTTAGGATGTGCCACAAGGCAGTCAACTTGGACCTCTGCTTTTCACGGTCGCAATCAATTATGTAATTTCATGCATTTCTGATTGGAAAATTTTGATTTACGCAGACGATCGCCGTCTTCTTCAAAAAGGTATCGATTACTTTGTTATATGGTGCAAGAAGAATGGTCTTTGTCTCAACCCCTCCAAACGCCATGACTTTCTCGAAAAAACGGGAACTCAGCAGAGCAGTGTATTTGATGACTGGTCATTTATTCTGCAATATTTCAAGTTTTCGAGACCTTGGTGTTTGCTCAAATGTTAATCGAATTTAATTAGCGCACATAAACTCAATTGTAAGGAAAGCAAACTCTGTGCTTGGTTCCATAAAGAGGTCGGCAAACGAATTATATGATCCTTATGCAACACTATCGTTGTACAACTGTTATGTTCGCTCTCCTCTAGGATATCTAATTCAAGTCTGGTCTCCACTGTATGAAGTTCATAAGTCTAGTATTGAGACAATTTATAAACACACTTTCCGCAAAGCAAACGGTGCCTTAGCTCTCCTTAGTCCTCTTATTAAAGTGAAGGGCGGTCTCCAAACACGATTGAAACTTTTGCTTTACAAGCAACTAATTCGTCCCACACTAACTTATTGCTTCCCTAAAAGGTACAAGATTAGACGAACATACATGAAAAAAATGCAAGTAGTCGAGTTTAAGGCTCTTCAAACTTCAAAAATTGTTTCCATAGGCAAATAGAAGAAAATTCCATCCTATCCCAGCCCTCTTATTAAAATAGTTGCAGACCCAGCCTAAGACCGATGTTTCAAGGTGCTATCCGTGATTTATCCAGCATACCGGATAGCGTTAACAAGAAAATCCAATGAAAGATGGGAATGTCTAGATTCGTGTGTCACTTCCATTAAACATTGGCCAAAATACGATAAGAACGCATCTGAAAGGCTACTATCCTTGAATAGGGATTCATCGCTTATCAGTATTATAACAGGACACAACTTACTAGGCTATCACAAAAAGAAAATGGATCTTTGCACCGATATGACTTGTGCAGAGGATGCAATGACGAAGATGAACATGAGGATTCCACTCACTTCCTTTGTCACTGCCCAGCGATTTGCCACACCAGGAAAAAATTTCTAGGCAATTACATCTTCAATGGATTAGAAGAATTATCAGTTACTCCAAGAAACAGCCTGTTGAACTTCATTAAGGCCACAAAATGGTTAAAAATTTATCAACCATAAGCTCATATGTTTTTAGGACGTTACAATACTCCAGGGTATCACAATGGACCTTCATTGATCTAAGTGTGGCGCAAATAAGTCCACTGTCAGCCCATTCTACCTAACCAAACCTAGTGTTGAAGACAGAAACGCAGCAGAACAGAGGTTCAAACCATCAAGAGACACATCCAACATCACGTGCCTACAACAGCTTTCAAGATCGAAGCCATAATCGAACTAATCTTCCTCCTCACCAACATTATAGCCAGCGACCATCAGCACTGCTCAAGTCGACGAGAACATACCAATTATCAATTAAAGAAACAGTCAAATGTTAGCCATAGATAACTTTTCATTTAAAATGTATACAACCCGCCAACCTAACGAAGCCGAGCTCCTTCTGTACTCGCAGATTTCAAAACAAAAAAATGTTAGTCTAAGAACCGATTTTAGCAAGAAAATTTGGTTCAGCGATGAAGATCGCTTGTGGTTGAATGGATAGGTTAATAAACTAAATTGCCGCATTTGGAGCAATGATAATCCACAAGCCCTTCTTGAGACGGAGTTACATCCTCAAAAAGTCACTGTTTGGTGTGCTCTATGGGCAGAGGGAATCATTAGTTCATATTTATTCAAAAGTAAGAGCCATGATCAATGACTTTTTCGTACTTTAATTGGAGGATGTTGATGCGGGCTACCTTGGGAGTCAACGAGACGACGCTACATGACATAAAGCCAACGAAACCATCAATTCATTGAAGGCAACTTGGCGAGGGTGGTACTTGTGGTACCCGTGGCGTGCTAACCACCTGCTAACCCAGAGGTTCGAGGTTCGAATCCCAGCAGAGGCAAAAATGTTTTTCCACGGGTATCGCCTTTCGCGAGGAATTGGCAAGTCCTCCGATGGTAAATTCATAGCCATGAAAAGCGCTTTCTCAATTAGCCGTTTGGAACCGGCAGAAAATTGTAGGTCCCCTCCATTCCCTCACAAGGCATGGTGGTGAGAAATGCACTAGGACCAGGGGCTCCTCGCTCTGTTGCGCCACCCTATTTATTTTTATTTTAACTTGGCGAGGGTATAAGACCTGTGGCGTGGCCTCCAAGATCACGCGATCTAACACCGCTGCACTACTTTTTGTGGGGCTTTGTGAGTCGCTTGTCTACACAAATAAAACCGAGACGATGATGCATTGATATAGAACATTCGGTTCGTTATTCCTGACACACGGCCTAAAATCCTGCAAAAAGTGGTAGAAAATTGAGCCGCTTGACTCGAATTTATTCGAGAGGGATCTGGTCCAAAACACAATTGCAAACTCTTATCTTCAAAATAAAACTAGACTCTTGGTGAAAACATTAAACTATATAAGTTTTATATCTTCTGAAAACCACACACCTAAAAAAGACACCCTTTTTTAACTTCATGGTTTACATGGAGTCACAAACTTCTCTATGTTCGGAGCTGCCTTCAATAGTCACTCTCTGCTTCCCGAGTAAAAACACATCAGCCAACCCAACCCAACTAAAGATGCCTGACAATGCTTCTTTCGCTTGACTTGAAGTTTCACGAGCAAACACCTTCCCATCATTCCAAATTCAAAAAAAAATTCAATTATCTAGTTAGTGGTTTTTCTTCATTCACATCACACCACAAAATCCCATATAAACTAATTTATTTTCATTCTAACTACGATGACGCCATCTGCACCTCTGACCTACATAAACTATTCACACCATTTAAAGTGTGAAAACAATGTTTTGTAATGAGTTAGCTGCCGGTTGCTCTAAAAAACAATCTTCAAATTTCTCACTAACCTCCCAAGGACAGACAAAAAGACAGACCGAGAGAAACTATAAGTACTATAGTAGAGCTTTAGTTAGCGTCCCTACAACTAAGCCTATACGCAAGCCGTGAGCACGCAATACAAACAAATGACAAAAATCTCAATGAATGTGAATGCAGTAAGGGAAAAACTAAATTAGAATTCTCTATCCATCGCACATTCATACATCCGCTCCACAATATTATGATGGTGCACCCTAGGCTCTTCATTAAAAAAGATAAATTCCTTCAGATACTCGCCGTACACTCCACGTACCAACTACACCACTATGCGAGTAGTACAAGTGGTTGGGTTGTGGTTGCTTGTCGTTGGCTCAATAAAAGTACAACCATTTCATTGTTATTCAGAAATAAATTTTAATTAAATTTTGTCGTTTTTTGTTCTTGTTCTATGTTCTAAAGTCACAGTTAGAAAGAACTCAGAATCACCCTCTGCTGCTCTGGTGTGGATTTGATTGAAGTACTTGCTTGTAAGACATTGACAACAACGAAATCTTGAAAATGCGTTTTATCAACTAATGCGAGTTGTAGTTTGTATTAATTGGATGACCTCTTCTGTTGTAAACGCAATTCATATTTCCCGCCCTTCTCAAAGTTGTTTGTTCAATTTGTGGATTTGAATCTCAAGTGATTTCTATTTTTATTTTTGTGGTCTCCTTTGAGATCGGACCGAAAGATTTAAATCTAACTAGTTGCTTCGGAAAAGAAGGTAATTGCTTTGCTGATGCACATATTTTCTTCCCATGGGTGGGGTGGTGCTGGTGGTGGTGGTGCTTTTCAAAGGCAGGGTATTTAAACGAGCAAACTACTACGACGACGGGCGACCAAACCGAGTCCCAGGGAGAATAATTAAGTTAATTAGCCTTGAATTGAAAATTTTGTTTGCAAATGCAATTTTACTTAATTAGGCTAATCGTATTGAGTTAAGGCAATTTGGAATGAAGCTTGGACTTGGACTGTGGACCTGCAAAATGAAATCCAAATTAGCACAAATTTCAAAATTGTTTGAAGAAAGAAAAAAGAATTTAAGTTTTAGTATTCAGATTTATTGGAGGCCTGTTGCTTTAAACACCGAGACTTGTTAGCTATTTTAAATTCGCCCATCTCTAGTTTTTATGATATATGACCTTTTCGGAGGCAGTTCCATGTCATGCCAAAAGCTAGCTATCTTACATTCCCAGAAAACTGGAAGTGTCCTGACAGTTTTCGACAAGACAAGTTAAATACAACTTCATCTTCTATAGACTACTGCAAGGTGTGATTGGCCGTGGTGCAGTGGTAGAGTGCTCAGCAGATTGGTCGGACGCGTGAATTCGAACCTCGCCCTGGGCATCTGATTTTCTTTCAGACTCCCAGTTTCATCCGAACCCCGCCCTTGAGGTTACATATTAAATTAACACAACCCTTTTTTCATCTGCGGAATCACCAAAAAAGATAAGGCTGCTGCCTGGTAGTCCAATCGACCGGCAATTAGGTCTAAGCTCCTCCAGATTAGCATAAGCCTCCTCCTTTTTATAAAAAAAAAATAAGGTGTTTGTAAGAAAGGGTTTTTTACGCTTTTTAGTGTAAATTTGGTAAGACCAGTCAATTTTCCGTGACTTATGAATACACAACACCTCTTCATCCTTTAGAAAAGGATGAGCCCTGAACTAAGCATCTGAAAAGCTGAAAGGCGAGGTAGTGACATATATTTGAGATCATACGAAAAAGCTACACAGTAAAAGTAGAATTTCCCTGTGTAAGGAAATTTCAGAATCGTCAACACCTTGTTCTCTAGGGACGTTACACATACACACACAAACAAAACATCATCTTAATCGAAAGCGCATATCGACGATAATGTCTGAAATAACATTTTTACTGTCGAGCGCACATCTTATCATGCTGATGTTGTCGTAAAGGGTCTATAAATTTGTAATATAGGCATTACGTCTATATTTATAACTAAGAAAGACTTCCCATTAACAGTGCTTTCAGTTTCATTGACTAATTAAAACCGGGAAGGTATCCAACAAGCCTACCCCAGAACTTAATATCGAAGGGCTTGTCAGAGAAAGTCCTTTTAGAAGGAATTCAAAGAGAACCAAAATTAATCAATGTTAAGCTATAATCTGTCCAACAACAAAGTTTCAGTATCTGAAAGCTTTTTTGAGCAAAATAAAACCGAATAAAAATAAAAAAACACAACGGGCATGTATCGGAAGTTTAAAAAAATGTCTGCCTCTTGCAAACTGCAGGTACCAAGTATAAGACAAAACAGTTTGAGTATGAGAACAAACATCTTAAAAATTGAAGAACGAAGAAGACGAAATGCTCAGGAGGCTCCTAATTCAAACGAAATCATCGACATAACAGTCAAAGAAGTTAGTGAGGTAGTCAAAAACTCCAAAATAGGCAGAAGTGTTGGACCAGACGAGACATGAGTTTTATAAAAAAAGGCAGACATCGGGCTTGTAAGGCTCACGATTCTCATTACCAAGCAGGTAAGGATAGTTACTCTTAGGGGGTGATAGTTACTCTTTAGCAATCAAAGAAAAACTACAATGTACAATAGAAAAGAAGATACACAAGTTGCGATAGCTACCGCTCGATGAAGCTGATGTCCGATGTCCCAAACTTTAGAGATCATTGAGCGGGTATTGGGTAGAAGGCAACGAAAAGATAGAGCTATCTGGTTACCAATGCGCTAGAATTGTAATGATTCGTTGGAGTTATTTCCATGATGGTTGACTTCGAAAAACAATTAGATCGACATCAGCAAGATCTGAAGAAAGTAGCCCTCCGATAACGAGGAGTTTTAGAAGCGAGTAATTAAGAATATATATCAGGGAGTAGTTTCGAACATAAGATGTTCAGCTGCAGTCACTAAAGCATTCCAAGTCACGATAAGTTTACACTAATAATGTGTCTTGATTCATTTGCTCCTTATTACAGCCCTTGACTTGTTCCGAACACCAATGTGCATCAACCAATCTTTGATGACGATGGAGCCATCATAAGTGAGAATCCTTCATCCCTGCAAGAAGCCCTTATCATCTAAG
Organism: Melanostoma mellinum; assembly: GCA_914767635.1. Taxonomy (NCBI): domain Eukaryota; kingdom Metazoa; phylum Arthropoda; class Insecta; order Diptera; family Syrphidae; genus Melanostoma; species Melanostoma mellinum. The sequence goes on from OU612058.1 coordinate 49,141,171, forward strand.
AAGGAAGTGGGTAGCAGATTAGTCCAAAAGACTGAGTTCTTGTATTGTCCATTTTCTGACCTAGACATTTGTTTGAAAGTGGTTCCGAAGTGTGAAAAGTTTAAATATCTGGGATCAATCAAAATTAATAGCGAAGCAGCACGTGGATGAAGTGGCGTGAAAACTCCGACATTTTATGTGATATAGAAGAATGTCCCATAAGCTGGATGGAAGATCCTATGCTGCGTCTGTGCGTTCAGCACTCGTATACACAATGTCCGACTTCCGGTCACCAATTCGATATTAAGAAGATGTCATCATTCTATTGCGATGAAAGAGTCGAAAAATGGCGACTTTATGTGGTCGCAATCGAAACAGACAGCAAGCTGGGGTGATAAAACCGGAAATTTTGTTCGTAAGCAGGTAAATGGAAAGATCTTTTTCTACATTCGATGTACCTTAAAGAACTATAAAAAACCGATAATTACTTTTCTTTCGATGTTAAGGAGTGATTTTGAGGGTTATTTTGTCTATTTCAATACCCACACTCGATAATAAAAAAAAATTGATTCAGCTGTTTCCTATGGAGCAGGTTTCAATATCCTCTAAAATGTACTTTGAGAAGAGTCAATAGCTTATTTTCAAATCATGCCTACAAACTCAAAAACATAGCTTTGTAAAAGCACGCATCAATTTTTGTAATTAAAAACATTGTTGGTTCTGGGATATCTGTATGTCACTAACTACTGGGAATCGAGCATTGAAATTTTTGAAGGATGTTCTTTGAACACATCTATGGGGACGGGTGGGAAATGAATTTATTAATAAAAATAATAACTTTTTTCTGTGTTGGTAATCAGCTTAATTTTTTTTATTTTGCAACTTGCTATTTAGAGTTATCAAAATGAAAGCCTGAAATACCAAAAAAAAAAAAAAAAAGGATTTGGATAGTGCAGTGCATGGTAACTAGTTTTTCCGCCTTAAGGGATTTTAGGCGGGATTTCGGCGGTATTCCCCCAAGTACATAGACATTTATGAGGCTGATGAACATGTTTGCCGAATCTGAAAGCATGGCATCGACTGAATTGAAACAGTCCATTAAGTCCCCCCTTAAGTGGCAGTAAAATTTTTAAAAAATCGATTTTTGTATATATGTTTTCTGAAAGTACGCTAAGTTGAGCGTGTACTGACGAGACGAAAAAGAAATCTCGGATATTTACAAAATTACAACTAGTATAATTAAAATTAATTTAATTGAAGAATAACGGTGTCCCATGTGAGTATTATGATTTTATAGTGAAGTTGGTTAGATTTCAATGTAAAAGAAAAAAGAGATGGCCGAATTTATTTTAAGAAGAAGGACTGCTAATTAAAAAGTCATTAAAACTGGTCATTCAACTTTGAACGCGATTATCTCGAAACTACATTTGTGAAAATTGCTCGTTTTGTAGTTCAAAAAATTATTGACTGATTTGGCTGTAATTTTTTGAGGTCTTTCTTTACATTAATATCGGAAGGATATGTACTTCGCATTGATAAAAAAAAAACTTTTTTGGGGTCAAAGGCTTATTTTATATTAAATTAATTTTTCAATTTTTCAACTTTTTAAGCTCCTTGAAAAGAAATTGGTTTGCGGTTTGCACAACAACATCAAAAGTGGACGGATATCACGGACACTCTTACCGATCCGATTTTACCAATTTTTTTCCTCGAATATCACATCGAGGGTACATTCCACGTTTTTCATAACAGTGTGTAATTCCTCTCGAAAGAATTTCATAATTACTCGCGAAAGGCTATTACCATGGAAAACTTTTTTTTCTTCTTTGATGTGTCTGGGTTTCGAACCCCAAACCTACGACATGCAGTCAAACATTACGACACAAGGTGAAAAAAATTCCAAATTCTATTTTTCTAGAGAGTACGGTTCGAACTATAAGTCATTGAATTTCGGAGTAAATTTGAAAAAGTAAATTCAAAATTTCCAGAATAGATTTGAAACAAAAAGAAAACCTTTACTTTTTTTCAAAAAGTGTGTTAAACAAAGGGTCAATCCTTCTAATGGTGTCTTTTTAAATTATAGCTTATTTTGACACTGATAGCTGGTTCCCGGTTCGAATTTTAGACAAAAATTCAATATCATACCTCCGCGGAACCAAAAAAGTTGTTCTACAAATGAACAAAGCAGTGAAAAGCTGTGTGCCCAAACAGTGCATTTTTTGAAAGAAGTTTCACCCGAATGAAGCACCAGGGTTGTCGCTGTAAGCAAGTTGGTGTAAAAAGCAATGTAAGTGTACACTTACCAAAGTATCCGCCGTGTCGGTCGTACAAAGATAGAATGTGGCTGCTGTAGCCGAGAGTATGCGACTCAATCAAAGAACACGTTTCTACGCTACGATTTATGAGTGGGCGTTACCTCTGATAGTTAGTCTATTTGTTTGTCTTTTGCCGCAATCAATCTGTTGCACTCTTATTTGCCAAACCGTTTTATTATCTTGGCGGTGTCAATTGGTCGCCTCGGAGCTGCGATTTCTTGTGGGGACAGTGAAGGACCGATATTATATCAATATTAAAGCACGTATCGTCTTCCACGAGCAACTGGCAAGTTAAGAGAACCCCACTGCCATTGCCATGAACAATTCCGTCTCACTTAAAAGCAATTCGGCATACAATTGTGTGCCCTTGAAATGCACAAAGTCCTTAGGCTCTATGAGATTTTTTGCGCCCCCTGTTGCTTTTTTTACTTATTTATAATTTCAATTGGAAACATTTTACGGTTGTCTAGAGGATCCAAAATTTTTCTGTGTCGAGAGGGTGGAGTAAATCCCAAAAAAATCGAAGTTGGAGTAGATTTTATTTTTTCTTTAAAAGTGGAGAAAATTTGATCCAATAGGAACAAGGTTTGAACGCTGCAAAAGAGTTTAAATAATTTAATTTAAATAATGCGTAACGAAGCGTTCATGCTACCTGTTTCACTCTATGTACATCCAGAGTCGACAGCAGTGCACTACGAATGTAACTCACAAATGCAGTTGTAATTTTAATAAAAAAATCATACTGCCGCGCCGCTGATTAATGAAACAAGTCATCTGTCAGATTTGGCATAAGCAAATCAGCAGTCAACAAGCAACGAGCCAAATACTGAAGCCGTGGATAAAGATCGGCTTTTCATAGTGAAAGCTTTAGCTTGCAGCTTGTGTCCTCCGTGTCATCAAGAGGCTGTAAATATACGTGCTGATCAACCGGGAATATTGCTTGCTGTTGCTTCGTCCCACCAAGGGGTTGTAAATAAACCTGAACTTCACTATTTGTTTGAGGTTGAGGTACTTCGAACAGTTTGATAACTGTAAGTTATTACGACTGGGTAGAGGTGCTGAGGACCTACCGTACGGAATTAACATCACCATAGTTTAGTTTCAAGTTTACAGATTATACCTTTAAAGAGCTTTAGTTTGTGTTTGAATAAAGAGTTTGTACATTTTAGGTGAAGACCTACAACCGGAAGTCCCTTGTTTTTGTTCAGAAAGATACTAATTCGACGAGCAAAACCTCGGCTGGAATGCAAAAAGCACGTCCCATATCTTAGCTTATAATTCAACTCATTCATTTTCCACACCCTTTTCCTTTTTTATTTAAAACAATTCCAAATTCATTTGAAACCAGAGCTGCACCATGATTCGAAGAATAAAAAACTCTCTTTGTATTAAACATTAAATAAGTTAACTTATCAAACTATAAGTACCTGCACAAGGAACAGAAAAAATGTTTCCCTTAGAAAGTTATCTTAAGTCAACATTGTTTCATCCTTCACAGCAAAATTCTCTTTAAAAAAAGATTTAACATAAAACGGATCAAGTAACGCTCTTGTCTTGACAGTTTTTTGATGACTTAATTTTTAATTAAAACTTAAATTGGATTTCGCGCAAGATATGAATATTAATGAAAATTTTCTTCCTGTATCTTAACTTGAACTTTTTATACGCTTATATCTTACCTAAACCTAGGTATACCATGAAAATGATGAAGTGAAATTTTAAACCTAATTAGGAGACCTACAATTTTAAGCAAACATTCTTTGAACTAATTTACCGCACGATAGATAGATAGATAGATAGATAGATAAATAATTTTATTTTCAGTTAAATTTTTACAAAAACATGAGTTTGCTGGTTTTCAAAATTAAATTTGACAATAACTTGTTTTAAGTTGTCTGTCAGGTTCAAAAATTTATTTACTTTATAATAGCAAAGCTAAGTGAGTTCTAACTATATTCGTTAATTATAAGGTTTCGATATTTAAGTGAGTTTTTCAAAAATTTGTATAGGTTTTGGTAATTTGAGCCATTTAAGAAATCTAGAAATGTAGTTCTGTCCAGTATTTCGCTCCCTAGGTATGTTTTACGGTATCCTTTAAAAATGGGGCACATACCAACGAAGTGATATGTGTTTTCTGCAGCATCCATATTACATATACTGCATATGCCTACAGTGTCATTACGAAAAGCTCTAGCATTTAAGTTTAAAAGACCACATCGTGCTTTGAAGAGCAAATTTATCATTTCACGCGGATTGTTATCTTGAAAATAGTTTGGGACATCAGAGTGTATTAGATTGCTATATTCGTCGTGGAATTGTGATTGATGTGCTTTTCCCACAAAATCAACCCAGTATTTTTCGGAAAGCTTTGTGAGTAGTATATTGTGATATTGATTCCACATTAAGCGCGGGGCTTCAAAACTGAAGTCCATTTGTGTTTGTTGGAAAAGGCCTGACCATTCCTGGGCCCAATAAATATTTTTCTGAATGATAACGTCAGAAAGTATACGTGGGAGACGATTACGTGGCATTGACATTACTTTCCGTATGTATGTAAAATGAACTTTTAAAGTTGTTAGGAATGCTTTTGGAAGGCCGGTTTCAATATGAATTGCATAATTAGGTGTGTTGTCTGGCAACCCGAAGCATCTCTTCACGAAGAAACGTTGAAGCTTTTCTATTTGAAGGTACTCTTTGAATCCCCACACCTGTGCACAATAATGCATTATTGATTTGGTGGCTGCGTCATGCACTTTGTATTTAGCAGAGTGTGTAACAAACTTATTTTGAACAAATTTGGACCATGTCGAATTTATTGAGTTTTTAGACATTGCAAGACGTTTTGACAAGTGCTCGGACCAGGACATGTTATATGTGAAGATAACGCCGAGATATTTGTACTGATTTGATATTCTTATTTCTCCGTCATTGAAATGCCATTTTTCATCACCCGCTCTCCTACCGCCGTTTCTAAAAATCACAATTTCTGACTTTTCTAGGTTAACATCTAGGTTCCATTTGATACAGTACCTACTGAAGGCGTCGATAATCCTTTGCAGTATATTAGGCCTATCAGAAAGGAGAACTATGTCATCTGCGTATAAAAGTACGTTTATTTTCAAATTATTCAGAGTGAGACCAGTTGGTAGTTCAAAGTGAAGATCCTCTAGGAACAGAACGAAAAGTAAGGCGCTTAGTACGCAACCTTGTTTGACTCCTTTGGTTGTCTGAAAGAAGCTTGTTATACTTTTTCCGTCCCAAACTGTCGCAGAAGTGTCTTTGTACAAAGATTTTATAATTGAAACCATTTTCGATGAGACTCCTAGTTTAAGTAATTTGTAAAACAGCGCCTCACGGTTGATGTTGTCGAAGGCTGCTGATAGATCGACAAAGAAGGCGTAAAGCTTTTTCCTCTGACTTAGTTGAATTTGAACTATACACGATAGATTATACACTTGGTCAACAGTGCTGTATTGGCTTCGGTATGCTGCCTGGTATTCATTTAGTACGTTGTTCTCTTCCATCCAATAAGTAAGTCTATTTAACAAAACTGTGGTAAATATTTTGTAGAGTGTGTCTAAAAATGAAAGCCCGCGGTAGTTTGAAGGAAGACTTGGGTCACCCTTTTTGTAAAGAGGGAAAATTATTGATTTTTTGAACGATGAAGGTATAGTTTCTGTATCGAAGATATCTTTGAGCAAAACATAAATTTCTTCAATAAACAGGGTGCTGGAGTTTTTGTAAAATTCATTAGGAATACCATCAATACCAGGAGCTTTGTTTTCCTTTGATGATTCTATTGCTCGGATAACTTCATCTAATTCTATCTGTCTATCGAGTTTTTGGTTGTAAACGGATTCCAAAGAGGATGTGAGTGTCATGCTTTGTGATGACATTGAATTCAGTGTTCCTCTGAAGTGGATCAAGAGCTCGTTTGCTGTGACTTGCATACAATTTTTTAATGAATCTCCACGAATTTCTCTTGCAATTCTCCACCAATCTTTTGCCACGGTAACAGATCCAAGTTGACGTGAGATATTTTGATAATATTCATATTGTTTTGATTTTAAAAGGGCTTTATATTTTTTGTTTGCGCTAACATATTTTCTTCTGCTTACTTCTAGGTTATCTTTTTTGAAAGTTCTCAGTGCTCTTAATGTGTCTTTTCTAACAATGTGGCAATTTAAGTCGTACCAAGGTTTCTTTCGATCAAATCTTATTACTTTATTGTTTGGAATCTTGTTTGCTTCGTATATACATTTTTTTATGGTTTCACATCTGATTTCGATATTTTCTTCTCGGTTAGTATTCATCGTGACAGCGGCATTGAGATTTTGAATATAATCCGAGCGTTTGCTTTCAACCCACTTCATTCTAGGGAGCAACTGCAAAGAAGCATTTCTACTGTTGTCTCCAGAAGACTTAATCGTTAAGAGCAGTGGCATATGATCTGAGTATGTTTTACATCCTACGGAAAAATCATCTATGATACCGACAGAGTTATAAGATGGGCAGCAATAATCGATTACTGATGACCCTCTGCTTGATACAAAGGTAAACTCTCCATTTTTATCATTAAAGCATCTACCATTGAGAATAAACGCTCCAATGTCTTCTAAAAATTCAAGGAACGCGTTGCAGTTTCCATCAGCTGTTGAATCTTTTGAACATCTCGTATCAAAAATTGGTGGCTGTGAGACTACCTGGATATCGATAGAACCCCTCGTTCCTGTTCTGACATTGAGATCCCCAAGTAATATAAAATTTTCTAAACCAAGCTCATCAAAACATTTTTTTATTTTGTTAAAGTCTCTCGTCCAATTGTTGCAGTTTAAATAGCAAGGCACGAAGTTGACTGTAGTTCCAAGAAATGTTCCACGCAGTATAGTAGTTCCGTAGATGTTTAAGAACTGCAAACGATGCAAAGACTCAATATTTTTACTGTACCCAAACAAACACCCTCCACTTGCTCTACCAAAATGTTGAGTTTTTACTGCAGGAATCCAGTGTAATTTAAAGCCTTTAAAAAATTTTTCATAATTTTGTATCTTTTCTAATGTAATAAATGTTTCGTATAAGAAAAAGATTTGAAATTCAGATATAAATTTAAAAAAATCACATAATACTAATTTATTTGCAAGACCAGCTACATTATAACATAAAACCTGACAGACATTGGGTTGCTAATTATTCTTAGGGAGTTTTTGCACGTATGAATTTTGGTGCTTGGGTGCGTCTAGGGTGACCAAGTATGTAGACTGTATTTTTGCGAGGTGATTTTCAATGAAGGACTTGTCTTCCAAATTTGCCGATTTAATTATTCCATCGGGGGTACACTTGTATCGTCTGCAACTATTTACAATGAGAGTCCACCGTCTGATTTCAAGTTTGAGGCTGTGGTCTGCTTTAAGAAGACTTCGTTTGACTTGTCTCAGGTGAAACTGTTCTGATCTTTCATTTCCCGTTAGATCTTTGTTGATTGAAATTCGTTTGCCAGCTAAATTCTTTGTCGACGACAGTACAGCATTTACTTCTGTTGAACTAGCTAGCTCAAATACGAAGGCTGTTTTATTCGTGTTGGCGGAACTTATTTTTCGAACACCGTTGGTCGTTGCAGCTACACGAAGTGTTGAACTGCAAACTTCCTGAAACTGGGATTTCGCTTCTTCTACGTTTTCTGTGCTTAAACCTGTAACTATGACGTTCATTCTTTTTGTAAACTTTTCTGTTTCCTCCATTTTTTTCTTCAATTGAACTTCGCCATCTTTCAATTTTAAAACTTCTTCCTTCAGAATTCGGTTCTCTTCTTTTAGAACTGCTATATCATTTTTTATTCCATTGATGTCTTCTTTAGTTGCAAGATGTTCGAGTTTCCTGTCTAAAAGCCTATCCATTTCCCGAATAAGGTCCTCCATTTTTAAGGTAAATGACATATCTGGTTTTGGACAAGATTTTTTCGAATTTGAATTATTTTTGTGATCTGGTGAAATTTCGGCGCTAGATCTTTTCAGTTTTGGTGTGTCGTTCATGAGCAATGTTTTGAGACACTGTATAAAAACCTGTATTTATTACACTGAAATGGTTTGGGGCTAAGTTTTATGCCACATAGGTTCGTGTCTCCACTGATATTACTGTGGTAAAGCTCGTTCTTGTATATGAAAAGCTCTGCCGGTACGTCGCATCGGCGCTCAAAGGTGTTTGCAGTCTTGTTTGTTTTTGTTTTTTTCTTATTGGATTTAAGTGTAAGCTTAAACTAATATGTGTACTCACAATTTCGAAATATAGTTGTTTTTCTTTTTTACGTGTGTGAATCTTTGCTGCTGACGGAGAGTGACGGTTGTTTTTTATGTCATGCAAGAACCTCTCTGTGCTCCATTAATATGTAATTTTTCACTTCACAAGATAATTGCAATTTTTGTTTTTTCGATTTATTAAGCACTGAATAATAGACAAGACCCACTGCCGTGTGTAAAGTTTGCTACCTTCAACCGAGTCAATTTGAACCAAAATTTATGCTTTAAAACTTGTTGGGTGTAAGACTTTAATAAACTTTTCTAAGAGCCGATCAAGAACACAACCACTCACTTAGCAAGCTACACAAATATTTACCGCACGATATCCTTTTCATATAAGAAGGAAATGTTTATATTCCTGAGATGGATAACTTGTGGCGAAAGGTGCTAATGAGATATTTCTTTGGGAATGCGCTCATGGGAAATTCGTCACGTGGCCGAAATAAGACTCAAATTTTCTTATTGAATTTGCGATCTGGGAGTGTAAAACTTGTGGTAGGGATGGAACAATGTTAATTGAGACCTCTCAAAAAAGAAAAGTTTCATCTCAAGATAGGAAATGGACAAGGGGATGGTTTGATTATGGCATCGATATCTTCCAACGAATTAGTCTTAGGTAAAAAACTGTAAATATAAATATGTTGAACTTTCAAAAGTGTTCTTAGAAATAGAAAAACTTTCTTCGCTTTACTCAGAAGTGATCTTGTGTGGGGACTTCAGTTGTGACTTGCTTCAGAAAGAAACTTCACAGGGCTTTGTTAACAAAATGAAAACTTTTGGCTTAACCTCAGTTAACACCTTAAATCTAACACACTTTTCAACAACCACTTCTACGTTACTAGACCTATTTCTTGTGAATAATACTGAAAATGTACTTCTTTACTCTCAACTTGAGGCACCTGGATTCTCTAAACATGACCTTTTGTTTGCAACTGTGAAGGTTTTTGCCAAGTTAATGCTAACGGTCTACAAGTATAGGGACTTCAATGCCATAAACACTTACGCCCTTGAAGAAAGTGTTCGTCAAATCGACTGGCAAATTATTTTGCCCGACGATAATGTTGACTTTCTTCAAAGATCAATTTATCAACTTTTTTTTCTTGAATTTGGCATACAAGCGATGGAAAAGATTTCGCCCAGATATGCTCTCTACCTTCCGTGATTTGCGCAATTCCGTATCCAAAAAAATCAGAAGCTAAATGTTATGTATTTTCAAAGTGTTTTAACAAAAACCTTCCATTTTTATGGAAAAATATTCGAGAGCTTGGTGTTGGTCGACAAAAAAAAGTGTCCTTCAGATGTCTGTCCTGATCAATTGAATAGAGAGTTTGCAACAATTCAATGCAGCAACAATAAAAATTTTCATATCTCAGAGTTCTTAAAAATACACAAATTGTTTAGTGATAAGCAGTCCGATTTTTCCAAGGCATTTGACACAGTAAATCATATGAGACTTAACACTAAACTTAGAGACCAATTTCGATTTTCACAACCTGCAGCTGCTTTGATTTTTTCATATCTTAGTGGTCGGAGCCAAACTGTTGTCATTGGTGAAAAAACATCCCAGAATTTAAGACTCTATTCTGGAGTCCCTCAAGGATCGATTCTTGGTCCACCTTTGTTCAGTATTTTTATCAATGACCTTCCACTTCAGGTTAAAAATTCCTGCTTAGATTTGTATGCGGATGATGCCCAAGTTCGCCTTAGCTGTAAATTAGGCATGATTTAGGATGGTGTTGATAGATTAAACTCTGACTTAAAAAGAATCGTTGGTTGGTCTGAAATGAATAACCTGAGGCTCAATCCAAGAAAGTCAAAATCATTAATAATTTACAAAACTAAACTCGATCATGGCTTCTTTCCTGGACTGTTTATCAGAAACGAACTAATTGAGTATGTCGATAAGGCTATGAACTTGGGCATTCTTTTCAACTCCACTTGGGATGACCATATTCAAAAAATGATCGTTTCAAAAATATATGGATGCTTACGTAGTCTATGTTTATCGAAGCACTTTACCCCTTATCACATAAGACTAAGACTAGCAAAGTCTTTAATCCTCCCTATAATAACTTATGGGTGTAAAATCATTGCATGTCATAATTCAGAAACGAAAAGAAATCTTACTGTTGCGTTCAACAACGTTACTCGGTACGTTTATAGTCTCAAACGGTACAACCATATTTCTAACTATTCAAGTAATATTTTGGGCTGTGATACACATATTTGCAATATTTTTCTCTTAAAACACTTAATAAAATAATCATGAGCAAACAGTCATCATATCTTTTTGAAAGAATACATTTTACAAGTTCAAGCCGGTCCTTTATGTTGCTGCAACCAAGATTTTCGTGCAGAAATTCTGAGCGTCAGTTTCTTATCTACGTCGTAAGGCATTGGAACAGATTACCCATCGTCATTAGAAGACTTCGCGGCACCACACAGTTTGAGACAGTTTTATTCAGACACTTGTTATTGAACTAAACCAAACCAGTATGAAGATATGTAGGTATTTGTATTTGTTATACTGATAATTTAAATTGAATTAGTGAACAAACAAGTAGAATTTCTATATAATTTAGAAAACAATGTAACTATTAACCAGAAATGTTTTGTAGAGCCTTGGTGTAAGGGCTTTCTTCTTGATTTTGAAACGTTTTCCTTGGAAGGAGCAAATGGGTAAGAGTGTTCTTTTCGGTGGCCGTGGCGTAGTGGTTATCATGTCTGCCTCTTACACAGAAGGGTTGTGGTTCGAATCCCAACGGAAAAACAAAAAAAATATTTTTCAAACGGCTATCGCCCTTAGCGAGGAATTGGCAAGTCTTCGGATAGTAAATTCATTGCCACGAAAAGCGCTTCCTCGATTACCCTTTCGGAATCGGCATAAAATAGAAGGTCCCGTCCATTTCCCTTACAAAGCATGGTTGAGAGACATTTACTAGAAACTGCGTCTCCCTTTCAAAAAGGTGCCTTATTAGCAAAACTTTTCATTGAAAGCGCTCAGATGAAGCAAAGCGTACCTAACAAACATCTTTAATTGCTCAAAATTTAAGTTTCCACTTGGCTTCCTAATAGGTAAAAAAAAAACAAATAAAATTCCAAAAATCTCCCTTACCTCTTCTTTATGTAATACGCTTCAGTTATTAGATTGCATTGTAAGCGGTAAACTCAACCACTGCCTTTCCCACTTTCTGTAAAAAGGAACAAACTGAATGGAACTAGGCGGATATGCTTCGCCCAGAAATCTATTCTAACATGTCTAAATTTGGCCATTTTAGTGCAACCACTATGAAGCAAGTGACGCAACCAGCTGTGTAAAACTTTGTGTTCTGTAGAAACGCTGCTGATGTATTTTTTCAAAATAAACAAAATAAACCTCAGCTTTTGTTCTGCCATGCATAGCTTTTTTTTTCATTTAATCTCGCCCCTCAATCAGATTGGAATAGCCACAATCTGTTTGAATATAAACACTTCCTTTGTGCCACAAATATTTAGAGAAAGAAAAACATTCTCTCTCTCTCCTAGTGTTGGCTGACCTCCCACCACCGACACGACGACCAGACGGATGGTGTCCGAACCGAAAATGGCCACTTTAATTAAATTTCGCTGGAAATAACGAGAAGAACTCTGTAAATTGCTGGAAATTGACTTGAATTGAATTCCTCTGCACTTCATTATTTTGTGCGATCGCTGGCTGGTTACACTTCGATATAATCGGTTTATAAACATCTGTGCCTGTCTGTCAGTCCGGCTCACTCAACTATAGGGTGGCACAATGAAAGAAAGAGTTCATCACACAAAGACGCGCATCATAGACGCTGTTTTTGATTGATTTATTGCCTCAAATTTTTGATTTTGTGTTTTCAATAATATAAACTTGTCTTATTGCATTCCGAAAATAAAGCACATTACAAACCCTGCAGTGGTTTCAAAGAATTTATTCAAAGCAAATTGTTTGCGTTACATCATGACACAACCAAAGCACCGTCTCGCCGCCGGCCATCGCCATATTGCTTAAAGCATTCTTCGTTAAGGCCGTGAATTATGATTAGCCTTTTATTTATGGCATCTGGCAGGTCGGTATACGAATATTTTTGGATTTGGAAAAACTGTAATGTGACTGTGATTGTTATTTTATTTTTCCAGCATGATGCTCAATCGAGTATGTTGTTGTTGAATTATATAAAATATTCAATTCACGTTTGAAAGTAATTAGCATACTTGACCCGGCTCACAACTACGAACATACAACACACGTCGATGGCTGGCAGTCGTGAATGTGTGGACAGGTTGAGCGCAATGCATGGAGGGAATATTAAATTGAAGCAATTCGATTGAGTGAGTTGGAACTAAACAATTTATTTTTTGATTCATTTTCAATGGCCGGCCACACCTGCGAGTGTTTGATTTTGTCGATGGTCGCCGGATCTTTACTAGATTTTGATGCCTAAACAATAAAGTATTTCGTCAATTGGTTAAATGGAATGGTTAGTCGTTTTTAATCAATCCATCTAAAGGCGTAATGAATTAGAAAAATGACAGCTATTGCAGTCCATAAGGGGTATACTTTCCATGTTCGTTGTGGTGAAATATTGTGTCAAGGAAGCTTAATTTTCAAATATAGCACGTTTCGACACAGAAGAGCAAAGTGAGGTAAAAATTGTACCAAGCATTTTGAATGTTGAAACAAACTTAGTTATTTACCGCTTTGGCTTCGTGACTTTCCAAAAGTGATTCTTATTCGTCCCTATCGAGGTAAACGTCGGAGCGGAGTTTTCTCCGCAACGCATCCTTTCTCGGAGATTCAATTTTGCTTCGAAATAGTTGTCATCGTAAGAAATTTTTCACAAATACGGAAACGCATTGCATTCCCAAAACTAAAACTTTCCGCAGGAAAAACTTATCGGTGGACGTCAGATCGGGCGATAGGAGAACTACCATGAAGGAAAATGTCTCCGAATCGTAGGATATCGGACAGAATTCCGCTCCGACGGTTACCTCGATAGGGCTTACTAACGTCGCCCGCGGCGTTATGGGAAATGCAAACTAAGAAGAGTTACAGTTCACCCACTTGTTTGTTTGGCAATAGCGATGCTTTTGTGAAATACGCCAAGGCTTTGCAAAATTGATTGAATTTTAGAAAAGATTCTACTCAAGAGCTATAGAGCAACTAGTTTTTCAAACATCAAGAGCATCGTTATCAGGAGACGCCTTTCAATAGGACAGTTTTTAAGTTTTTCTGAAAAACTAGATTTTTCGACAACGGAATACATTTATATGCACTGGAATGCGTTTTTTCTGCACTGCAATGCAGTTTTTCCGCAAGAAATTGTACAAAACATGAATGCCGAAAAAGAATTGGTGTCAAGTCAAGAGGCGCCACACGTTTGGGCAAGTTTTTAAGCTTTCACTGGATTAGAAAATAACTTTTTCGGCAGAAGAACCCGAAACGCATGCACTGGAATGCGTTTTTTCTGCACTAGAATGCATTTATATTCCGCAAAATAGGAATGCAGAAATAGAGTTGGTATCCAGGTTTAGGTGTTTATGCTTTCACTGATGTAGAGTATATTTTTCGGCGTAGAATCCGTGGTAAATGTGTTTTTTTCTACACTGGAATGCATTTTTTCCGTATAAATTTCCACAAAATAGGAATGCAGCAATAGAATTATTATCGGCAGACCTGATAGAATTGGTGTCAAAGGTAGGTTTTTGAGCTTTCACTGAGTTACAGCATTATTTCGGCAGTAGAATCCGAGGTATATGCACTGGAATGTCTTGTTTCTACACCAGAATGCGTTTTTTCTGCACTGGAATGCATTTTTCTCCGTATAAAATTCCACAAAATAATAATGCCGCAACAGAATTGGTATCAAAGACATTGATGGGACAGTTTTTAGTTAGTTTAGTAAAATATAGCTTTTCGAGAATGGAATTTTATACACCGTAAACCAGTTCATCACTTGTCCATCTCTGGAATACATTTTTTCTCTATTGGAATGCACTTTCTTGGTACACATTCAGACGAAATAGGAATGCAAATAAAATTGATATCAAGGAGTTAGTTTTATTGAGCTTTGACAAAGTTTTCAGTCAATGGTATGCAATTTTAAGTACTGGATTGTACATTTCACAAAATAATAATACCGGGAAAGAATTGGTATCAGAGGCATTGATGGGACAATTCTTAAAGTTTTAGTTAATATACTTTTTCAACAGAGGTTTTATGCAATGAAATCCAGTTTGTGTCCTCTGAAATGCATTTCTTCAAATTGGAATGCACTTTCGGAGTACACCCTTTTCTCATTGATTGATTGATAATCAGGATTCCACCCTGTGAAATGAAGCAGATCATTGGTAACAAAATAATGCGAAAATCCAATGAAAGATGGGTATGCCTAAACTCCTGTGCTACTATGGCCGGAATACGATAAGAACGGATCTGAAAAGCTGCTATCATTGAATAGACCTTCATTACGAATGCTTATCAGTATCATAACTGGACATAACCTACTAGGTTACCACAAAAAGAAAATGGGTCTTTGTACCGATGACCTGTGCAGAGGATGCAATGACGAAGATGAACATGAGGATACAACTCACTTCCATTGTCAATGTCCAGCAATCTGCCACATTAGGAAAAAAGTTCTAGGCAGTTACTTTTTCAATGAACTAGAAGAATTATCAGACACTTCAAAAAGAAGCCTGTTAAACTTCACTAAGGCCACAAAATGGTTAAACTAAAAATTAAAACTGACCAGACATAAACTCATAGGTTTCTAGGACGTTACAATACTCCAGGGTATCACAATGGATCTACATTGATCTAAGTGTGACGGTAATAAGATCAACCGTCAGCCCATTCTACCTAACCTAACCTACCTTCGGAGTACAAATTTCACTACAAAGTAGGACCGCAAGGAAATTGTCATCAAAGATGTCGAGAAGCAAAGGAAAGTTTTACTCATTTCTGATTTAATTTTTCGGACAATGACATGCAATTGTATGCACTCCAATGCATTTTCCACTTCAAATTTCGACAGCATAGAAATGAAAGAAAATTGAAGGGACGTTGAGGGGCAAGGGGAAGCCTGTACAAAAAAAAAGCAACGAAACATAAGTGCAGTATAAGAATTGTTGACAATAACTGGTAGTCGTTTTGTACCGAAACACAGTTTTATGTACTATAACGTAATTTTCGGCAGCAAGAGGCCCAAAAACAAATGTAAAATGAGCTCAAATCCAAACACAAGCACGATTAGTGTAGTCTTTGTCTCTTCTTGCTCAGAATAGAATAAATCAAAGCTGTTTTTGATTTATTTGAGAACAAAATCGTTCAGTG
The DNA here is from genome assembly GCA_914767635.1 of Melanostoma mellinum. NCBI lineage: Eukaryota > Metazoa > Arthropoda > Insecta > Diptera > Syrphidae > Melanostoma > Melanostoma mellinum. The sequence goes on from OU612058.1 coordinate 49,157,100, forward strand.
TAGAACACTCAAATTAAGAAATAAAGACCCCTTTAATTTTCATTCGGATACCATATCCTCCCGTTTTAAAATGTTTGCGGTTCTCAATTCCGAATTCGTACGTTTTCAATTCGCTTATCATCTTGTTAGCGGAATTGAAACCGGTTGATAAATTCTGTAGAACATTATTTATTGTTAAAAATGAAAATTAATAAACTGTATTAGCATTGACATGTTGTAAACAGTTCCAATGAACACAATAATTTAATGTCCAAAAAGTTTTTGTAAAATAAAATTAGTAGTGAACCCGTTCGGAACTAAGAACACACTTTTTAAATCCGTACGGCGTACGGATTCAATTTCGGCTTCCGTTTTATATCCGGTCTAAAATCAGAACAGCCATGAAAGTTTCAAATAAAGAAGTTCTACTTGGAATGTCATAAGGCCGCCATATTTTTCAGTAATGCGTGTTCGATATAAGCCTTTTGTTCTTTATTTAGAATTTGTGCAGGAAGGTTTTTTGGAAACCTTCCCTATCCCTTGTGTCGCTACAGAATTATTGCTCTGGAAGTCAGGGCTAATCAAAACCGTCCAAAACGTCATTCTCATTATACTCCTACCTGAAGTTTCTGGCAATAGAGTTTACGCAACTCTTAATATCATGGAAATGTTGATGGGCCGTCAACTTGTAAAATGTAAATCAATCTTTACCTGAACATTTTTGGAGAAATTATAGGATCATTGCACTTGATACTATTAAAGAAAGTACGTGCTCTTGATGAATCGATGAATGTTTTCTTCGTTGGATTAAAACTACCCTGCCGACCGTTCAATACAAAGCTGTACTGGATTGTTTCAATTCTGATACCCACTTTACAAATGTTGGTGTGCCTCAGGGCTCCGTTTTATCTCTGCTTCTCTTTCTTAGATATTTGCATAAATGATCTCTTGTCTGAAATTTCTAATCCTCTCAACTGTTTTGATGATGACTCAACCCTCAGCTTTTCATATTCGTTTCCAAATTCACGACCTTACTTTTTGGTTTTGGAACGAGAACGACTGTGTAGGAATAGCTCATTGAACTTGACAGCATTGTTAAATGGGGTAATACCGAGTAGAATTCAAAGCTTCGAAAACACAATGCTGTCTCTTGTCGTTGAAGCTTAACATTCCCCCGTTGCCATTATCGATGAATGATAACTGCATCCAAGAAACCGAAAAGCAGTCAGTATTTGGTATGTGTGTCTTCGTTGGAATGACCACATATTTGAACTCACCAAAAATGCTGCTAAATGCTAGGGTTGCTTTAGACGATGCAGGAAATTCTTCAATCCTTCTGATATGGCTACTATTGATTAAGCCTTCCCAAAAATAGAGTAGCATTCACATATCTAGTCAAGTTCTCCTGATTGTGTTCAAAACTGAGCTTTAAGAATATTAAGTGTTAGTTCAATTGATTGTGATATCGATTTTCTTTAACATCGTCGAAACATTGCTTGCCTCACTTTGCTCTATAGCTTTTTTTTAACAAATAGTGCTCTAGCGAAATAGCCAGCTACACTCCTCCCTTGAAACGATTTTGGCGCAACACGCACCTCGCTCATCAATTTTACCTTCAGCCCAACTTCGGACGTGTATCGGAGTGGTACCTGTGGTGTGAGGGATAGCATGTCCGCCTGTTAATCCAGAGGTTCGAGTTCGAATCCCAACAGAGGCAAAAATGTTTTTCCACGGGTATCGCCTTTCGCGAGGAATTGGCAAGTCCTCCGTTAGTATTCATTGCCATGAAAAGCGCTTTCTCTCTCGATTAGCCGTTCGGAACCGGCAGAAAATTGTAGGTCCCTTCCATTTTCTTCACAAGGCATGGTTGTGAGAAATGCGATAGGCCCCGGGGCTACTCGCTCTGTTGCGCCACCCTATTTATTTATTTTTAACTTCGGACGTCCAATCAACTATAGAGATTCGTAATTCAGTCGCAGTTACCGAATGTGGAATGCTCTACCACACTCTGTACTTCCCCTGCATTATGATTCTCAAACGTTCAAAAGCAATGTACATCGTTATCTCCTATCAAATCCTATCCTTTTTCCCTAAATGCACGCTTAGTGAAATTGTGGGCCAAGAATTCCAAATCAAAGTTGGAGTAACCCAAGGAAGCATCTTGAATCATCTGCTGTTTATTACAATCCTTTACTACTTGTTCGAAGGTATAAACCACCGAAATTTATGCATCATTTTTTGTTTCTACGCTGAAATCATCATAAGCGACAATCCAACATCCCTGCGACCAGCACATGATGTGTGGGGTGAATGAAGGGAGAATGTTGCTAGTCCAAAAAATATGAGATTCTGTAGCTCTTTTTCTGAGCCAAATTTTTCTATTCGAGGAATTATTTTTAAATGGAAATTTGCTAACCGTTTCTGATTTAAAAGTTTTTTTTTAATGGAAAGGTGTTTCCCAAAGGTAAAAAAGCTTAAATGTCTGGGATCTGTGAGCAGCGGTATTTTGGTTTTTATTAAGTTGCAATGAATAACGGACAGCAGATTCCATAATTATAATGAAATTACCAAAAAACTACGAGAGAGTTTGAGGTTCGATTGCCAGAAACACAAACCTGTTTTTCGCATTTCGCAACAAATTAGGAAGTCCTTCGAGATTAAACACACTGTTATGAAAAGCGCTTACTCAGTAAGGAGGGTTTGGCAAATCCTCAGAGAGCAATTTCACACTGCCATTGCCATATAAAGTTCTTTCTTACGTAGCAGTTCGGAATCGGCATACAATTCGTCAGCGGAAAGCTCAATTGGTCTAAGTCACAAAAACAGAATTTTACAGGGGACGATTTTTTGTCTTTAAATTGAATTATAGTCACATTTTTTAGCTCATTTCATCCTCATGTAATTTTTTTTTTGTTTCTCTTGCCATTTTTTTTCTAAAACTAATAATAAAATCCCTATAAATCCTTTTCCACTATTTTTAAATAATCTAGAAAGCAAATAACCCAAAAATGGACATAGAACAAGCCACCATATAAGTATGCATTCTCCTCAAAATAAAACGTGGACTTAGAACAAAAATATGGATTTAGAACAATTGGTCATATGGGCTTGCAATTTATCTGTTTTACTCTTTTGTTCATGTATTGTTCTAAGTCCAATTATCAATAAAGAATTCTTTGGCGCTTAGAACAAAATTACTGTCTGAATGTATATGCAAAATTATTCTCTTTCATACAATTATGTCTCTTAGATCAATTTGGAATTAACTTAGCATGAAAAATTTGGCTCTTAGAACAAAGTGGGTGTACACTGTACATTATCTGAAAAACTATAAGAGATATGCGAAAACCGATTTCAGATTCGGAAAGAGCATACCCAAATTAGTAAAACTGCATCATAAGTTCATTTTCGAAAAAAGTGGACATAGACCAATTGAGCTTTCCGCCGACGAATTGTTGATCCTTGAAATGAAACAGGCCCGAGCTTTGTTTTGCTACCCTCTCTATTTATTTTTCATTCATCTATTCTATTTTCAAGTTGGTTATTAAAAGCTACTGTTATCTATTATAGTCATTTTGAGAGAGGTTCGCTCAGTCTATTCAAAAAATTTACTTATATCATGACTATGACACATTTCTTACTTGACATTTCAAAATGTGCTTTACAATTCAAAAAAAGAATCACTAAACTACTACAGCGCCCCGCTTACATCATTTTGCTTTGTATCAAACGATTTAACGATTTCTTAGAAAAAACATCAAAACATATCGGTACCTGTCTAAAAACATCAATATAAAAGGAATAAAAGTTGCCCTTTAAACGCTTACTAGGAAAATGTATTGAAATATGATAAACAACTTACCCCTAGCGAAGAAAATAATCCGCAAAAGGTACCTACCCTCACCCACTAAAACCGATTCCAGGAAAAGCATCTATACCATCAAAAACGTCCTTAACCTGATACAACTCACTAATGTACCTCACAACAAGAAATAGCAAACCGAAATTTCCGAATAACCCAATTTTCCATCTGCAAGAATCGACATTAATAGGATACCGCTCAATAAGATTGATGCTCTTTTCAGTTCTATAAAATTTTGTTTCTCAATTTCCAAAGAAGATGGTTCCGTTATTATATCATTTCACTTCACAATATACAACTCAAAGAAAGATGTCCCTCAACAAGATGGAATAGTATTTGTAAAGTAGTTTAGAAACTACTCCCTTTTTGTATGTCCTCAAAGAAGAAATATGGAAACACATGACTCAGCCATGTTTGTTGTCCGTCCATTCAACCGTCCGAACCTAACCCACACACAAATGAAAAATTTTGCTGCTTTAAACGAAATTCCGTTTGTAATTTTTGTTTTGTGGTTGCGGACATTATGAAGAAGTTTGACCTAAATTTGAGTTCTTTCATTGCAAAATGGATGAGGGGTATGTGCTTCGCATGAATGAAAAAAGGCACCGGAAACGCACTACTTTAGTAGAAATCTAGGTCGTTAAATAACCCAACAAATGGCAATTAAATCTCAAAGGATAAACTGTTTACTTGGTTTCGTTGGGATAAATATGAATGCAGTACCAACTATTAATCATACATCAGTTAATTTCTACGTCAACTTAATTTCAACGCAAATGTGAAGTCAAGGAGAAAATGCCGCAGGATTGCGAACAATATTCCTGGAGAGTTTGTAAGTCTTATTAATTGTGTACAGAGTTGTGGATGTTTTCGTCGGTATTTTATGAACCTGGTTTAAGAGAATTTTTCAACTGAGATTTAATGATTGTACACAGAAGTGTGCTGCCAATGGCAGGTGGCGGTTGAGGTTTGTGTGACTTGAGTCTTTAGTACTGTGATCGTTAATGAGAATTTTCCGAAGACTTAATGTGAATTGAAAATAGTCAAAGCAAAGTTATTTCAAATCTAAAGAGCTCGAAACTAGCAGAAATTGGTTGAGTCACATCACCCACTCAATATTGTTGGGGGAAAACACAGGCTGTTGAAATTCTCTTATATGGACAGACATTCGTTTGATGTGGTACTAAGCCACCGCATCAAAGTTGAGCGTTACTAACATGGTAGGCTGTACGCACCAACCACTAAGACTTTTAGGTAACGTAAGCTTCATATCGGCCAAATTGTCAATGAACCGAAGGTTATTTTTACGGCAAAAGAAAAGAGGCACTGTAATTTTTATACCGAAAGAAGAGAAAGAATGATTTGCAAATTTTGGTTCATTCATAGTCTTAACAGCGGGGATATTCATAAAGTGGTTTTAAAGAGTTTAACTGAAACCACGAAAAACAGCGAACCCAATTTTGTGTGTCCACATAAGAGATCTGCACGTGGAACATAAGATCTCTTAATGGATTACGAGCAGCTGGAGAATTTGCGGACGCCCTGGACTGCGGCAAAGCAGACATAACCGCCATCCAAGAGTTGCGATGGAGTGGACCGACATAAAGAAGATGAAAAACTGTTACATCTACTATGGCGACTGCTACAAATAACAGAAACAGCGCTTATTTGGGTGCGGATTTGTCGTTATAGGAGGACTCAGGGATAAAGTGATTAACCAAAATCCAGTTAATGAGCGTATAGTGACCATTCGCATCAGGGCTAAATTCGCCAACATAAGTCTCATATGCACCACGCCCCCACAGAAGAGAAAGACGAAAATTCAAAAACTGTTTCTACGAGCTACGAAACATGTGAGCAGGGTCCTAGACATGACGTGAAAATCGTTATTGGCGATTTTAACGCAAAACTAGGGAAGGAGGACATCTTTGGAAATACAATCGGAAAGCATAGCCTCCACGACAAAACTTCCGAAAACGGACTGAGGATCGCAAGAGATTGCCAATGCCTTTTCCAATCGAGTTTCCCTTCAATTATCCTTGAATCCCATGCCACCAGCATTAAGCATTGAAGACCACATCAATGCCAAGAAGCCATCAGAACCGCTGCGATTCTGGGTTTCACTCGGCCACCAAAACGAAACCCATGGTTCGATGAAGAATGCAGGCAGGCAAATGCAGCCAAACAAAAAGTACGTCAAATGCAACAACGAACAAGGGCTGCCTACGATCAGTATAACGAGATCTACAAGGAGAAAAGAAGGGAAAAACACCGACTTCTCAAAAAGAAAAAGAAGCAGCATGAGAAGCGCTCGTTTGAGGAAATTGAGAGGTGCCATGACAGGAACGAGATTCGGAAGTTTTACCAAAAGGTAAAAAGATCCTGCCAGGGTGGCATACCTCGAATTTAAGCCTGTAAAGACCAACAGGGAAACATAGTTGTAGAGTCACATCGCTACTGAGGATCTGGAAAGATCCGTTCTGCAGACTGCTTAACGGCGATGAGGACACAAATTCCGCTGTCAGGCAGATTGCCCCATTCAGCTTGGACGATGATCAAGAATGCCGTCCTCCCGACCTAGAAGAAGTTAAGCATGCCATATGCAAACTTAAATCAAATAAGACTGCAGGTGCAGATGACCTTGATGCCGAACTTTTCAAGGCAGCTGGAGATCAGTTGGAAAGGAGCATGCACCAGCTAATATGCATGATATGGTCGTGAGAAAGCATGCCCGATGAATGGAACCTCAGTATCGTATGCCCGATCCTAAATATGGGAGACCCTCACAATTGCGCCAATTACAGAGGGATAAGCCTCCTTAACGTCGCTTGTAAGATCTTGTCTGCATTAATATGTGAACGTCTGAAACCCCATGTCAACAACTTGATAGGTCCTTTTCAATGTGGTTTTAGACCAGAAAAGTTCACAACAGACCAAATTTTCACATTACGGCAGATCTTGGAAAAAACCCGAAAATATAATGTCGATATTCACCAATATTTTTATTGATTTCAAGGCCACGTATGACAGTTTTTACAGAGACGTGCTGTACAGAGCCATGTCAGCTTCGGCATCCCTGCAAAACTCGTACGACTTTGCAGGATGACTTTGGAGAATTCACGCTGCTCCGTCAAGGTCGGTAAGAAACTCACCGAGACCTATGATGCTAAAAAAGACGATAGGCAAGGCAACAAACTGTCATGCGATTTTTTCAACATCATATTTGAAAAGATTGTACAAAACTCAAACGTCAACACCAGAGGAACAATCTTCCAAAAATTTCTACAATTACGCGCTTACGCAGACGATATTGACGTAATGGGAAGAAGGAAGCGTGATGTCACAGGTGCTTTTGCGAGTATTGAAACAGAAGTGTCAAAAATGGGTTTGGTGGTTAATGAGGGAAAAACGAAGTATATGCTGTCATCAAACAGGGACACAGAACATCGACGAATTGGACAAAACGTCACAATAGACAAATATAACTTCGAGGTAGTACAGGACTTTGTGTACCTAGGATCCGCTAATTTTCAACGAACAACAAATTTCAATTCACTCAGACAGGATAAACCTTTAATGATCTAAAAGCAAACCATTTTCTTTCATAAGACAGTGTGAGCTTTGCACTCTCTTAGCAAAATGTTAGCATGTCGCTTGTTACGTTATATGTCCGTGGTTCGAGTCCCAAAAACATAAAAAAATGTTTTTTATCTTAATGCCTTTTACTAGGAATTGTCAAATTAAATCCTAATAGTAAACTAAAGACTAAACACTGCCATGAAAAGCTCTTTCTAACGTGGCCGTTCGGAATTGGCATAAAACTTTTGGCCCTTGATATGCATTAGACGTTGAGATTTCTATTGTCTTTTTGTGCCAACCTGTTTTCATTTTTAGAATTGAAAAAAGTAAGACACAGTCAGAGCTGTAAGGCTCTGGCAGTGGTCGACTGCGAAGTCGATAGGCCGGCCAGTGGGTTCGAACCCTTCGTCAATGGGTATCTTCTTTTCTTTCACCTTCCCTGTTCGATGGGGGTGCCAACCATTAGGTGAAAATTGAAATAACAACCACCATATTCCCATGCATCTACTGTATGACCAAAAAGAAAAGGTTGCAACCAAGGTATTACAATGGCCGGTGCTGAGTCTGTTTGCCCTAGTAGTTTAGCCTTCTTTCAAAGCACAGTCAAGATATCCTTCAATTTTTGTGTGGACCGATTTCTGGATGTGGACACTCTAAATGATAGTGCAATACAGCGAGTGTGGAAAGATATTTCACACAGATGTGCAAAAAAAAGTGTTTTCTAAAGAAAAACTCTTATTCTCATCTTACAGTGTCCACCTAAGAGAAAACTTTACCCACTTTGTAAACATGTTAAATAAAAAGATCAAAAACTCAAACAGAACCATTCCGAACCATTATTATGACAAAATATCTTGTCCATTTAAGGGATTTGTCCACATAAGAGAGTTATTCGGTAAAAAAGGAGTTCACTGTACTTTTAAAACAATTCACCCTAAGTGTCTGCAACCATCTTCTAATCTACAAATTAAGGATGAAAGTAACTCCTTGCAAACAAAAACCAAAGCAAACAGGCCATATGCACAACTGTAAATATGACTTTCCCAATGCCACAACAAAAAAAGCATTCCACAGGTGTCAGTGAACGCTGACCGTATATGAAATCAAATAACAGGCACAAGAATATAAATTATGTACGAGCACGAACTCAAAAAATAGAAGAAACAAAAAACTTTCGCACATCTCACATCTGTTAATGAAATCACAATGACGAGGACAACGAAAACTACAAAAAAAAAAAAAAAAAAAAAAAAAAAAAAAAAAAAAAAAAAAAAAAAAAAAAAAAAAAAAAAAAAAAAACGAGCGACGGATTTATGTGTCTGCAAATGGCACAGCAAATCAACGAAACAATATTTAATAACTGCGCGTAAATCTGCTTTGGACAGGCCTTCGACTGATTGTTTAATTGCAAACTTGTACACATAGCTGTCAATGCATTCGAGAGAGTTTCAAAAGTGACGCAAAATTACAAGGCATTTCTATTCAACACGTCTACTTTGTAATTAAATTCTTTTTGAGGATTCTAAATCGTGAAATGCCAATTATTATTATTCTACGTTATCGGATTTATACGTTTTACTCAAACAATTGGGTGAAACAGTTTTGTACCTGTTCTAAATATATCGTGACACGAAAGAACAACAACACAACAAGAAAGAATCAAGCTTTGGCGTGATGCTATTAAAAAGCCACAGAAATAATAATCACCACACCCGCTGACGGCGCGGCGGTCGTTGCCAACGCCAACCGTTGATATTGCTATTAATTGGGTAAATACACGTATTTTATGTTTTTGCCGCTAACGCTTAAGAGTTTAAGTATTTATTTATTTGTTTTTGGTGAGTCGCACTTACTAATGATGGCAATCAAATTCGTTTTCTCAAATGGAATGCGCGATTTTTTGGGATTATAATCTCTGAATCTCTGAATAGAATGATCAAACAGTAATAATTTTTATTTCGACAGATTGTTTATTTTCAGCAGAATATCAATCAAATCAGTTTTTGAGTGCATCCGCTGTTTAACTTTAAGCTGAACGATTTCCACTTTTTGATAGAAAGTTGAAGAACGGGTTCTTAGATTTTTAATAGGTTTTGACAGTTGAAGCTGTCGAATGGTTATATTTATTTCAACGAAAAAAACCATGTAAACAACATCATCATTATTTAAATCCAAACATCATGAAGCGAAGTCGAAAATGCCATTACTCCGACGGAATAGCAATTCGCAGCTTTATGGGGAGCTTTGAATTTGAACAGTGGTGCCGGTGGACGCTCTCAGTACACCACCGAAACAAAATCTGACTAAAAAAGAGTATGACGTAGTTAGCAAGTAAAATCATATACGAACCTTAACAACATGTCAGACACACTCGGTGTTAGTACTAAAAATGTACACAATAAAACAGAGTTACCAATGCTACGTGGAAGCAAGTAGAGTTGAGCTTAAAAAATCTTCTTTTTTTTTGCTCTATCCTTTTTTTTTCAAGCATTCGAGCGATAAGACAACTAGAATAAAGGACAATCATCTTCAACAGCCGTTTAAGGAAGAGTGAAAGTTCATGACCGCATAGTTCTTGTGGATCACGACAAAATTTAGTCCAAGTGGTGAGAGTATTGTGGTGATCTTTTGAACAACCGAACCTTACATTTCAAGGATACTCAAAGTTACATTCGAAGAAGTCGACGCACGTCGCACGTGGCGAACCAAGAACGACCACAACGCAACGGTCTGACCAAGAACTAAGGGTCGGAAAAAGATGGAAGACATCGGACTTGGAGAAAATACCTTTTCGATCTAATAGTCGGCCGAAGTGACCGAGAAAAAGTTTCCTACTGTCAATTTACCTGTAAAGGGGAGGGAATACACGAAGTGTTAATAGGGTGGAGCAACAGAGCTAGGAGCTCCAGGGCCTAGTGCTTTTCTCACAAACATGCCTTATGAGGGCATGGAGGGGACCTACAATTTTCTACCGGTTCCGAAAGGCTGATCGAGAAAGCTCTTTTCATGGCAATGAATTTACTAACGGAGGACTTCCCAATTCCTTGCGAAAGGCGATACCCGTGGAAAAACATTTTGACTCTGTTGGGATTCGAATTCGAACAACGAACATTTGGGACTAACAGTGAGACATGCTAACCAACACACCACGGGTACCACGGGTTCGTTTGATCAAGGTTAATTCCCACACTTTGAGCGTCTTCGGTTGGACATAAGGAAGCCAACTGCGAAAAATAAAAAGGCTACCTCATTACCAATGCTGGTTTGTCGCCGGTAAGACAACAACGGATGCAGTCCAAGGTGATGGTCGAACATTTATATATTTTGAAACGTTAATATTGCGAACGGTTATAAACCGGAAGGAACTGTTTTACTTTATTTGAATATTTTTGAGAGCATGGTGCGTTTCCTATAAAAGCTTTTTCAAGAGTGGTGATAGTTGAAAATGCGAGAAAAGGTAGATAAATGTGCACAGCGACTTATGTGTACATTATTACACTTTTTTTTTACAAAATTTTATAGCATAATTTCATCAAGATATACTCACTGTGCCAATCGGTACCATGACTTTGCACATTGAATATTTTCATTGAAAGTGATCAGGTATAGCGATTGTAGCTGTACGAAACACAATGGACCGTTTCCAACAGTGTATGCCATTGAATGAGAAGAATTTGAAAGATGTTGTTTTCAAAAACTAATATCCGCATATTTCCTCTATAGTTTCATCTTATTCACGTTCAAAAACATAAACTTTCCAATGGGAACCCTGGATAAGGTTACATAAAGGAGAGAAGAAGAGAAAGAAGACTTGAATGTGTTAGCTGAGTGTGAAAAGGCATTCGACAGGCAAACACAAGATTTAATTTGTGAAGCATTCAAACTACTATAGGCTTTATGGCAGTCGATGTGCGCGGATGATCGAGAATATGTACGAAGGAGCAGTGACAAAGATAAAATGACCATAAATAGAGTCATTGAAGCATTCCAAAAATACAGGAAAGAGTCCTGAATTTTCCGCACTTAAAAGCAGTCTTTGTTCCGTTCAAAATTTAGAGTTTTGATGTTTTTCGGATATATTTTGGAATAAAAAGTTTTTAACAAGTTTGACCAGAGAAGTTACGCCAAGCTTTGTTATATTCTTCTAGCAGAATGTTCTTGGTTGAATATTTGAATTGGTTTTTATTTACTCCACAATACTTCAGGGCCGATGAATGGTTTGGAGGCAATGTCTTTGTCGGCAATCTTGTTCTCATCAAAGCCTTTGTGTGCAGGAACCCAGATGAGGATAACAGAGTTTTTTTTAGCCAGGAGCCCAGCTATGTAACTATGTTCTACTTTCGAATCATTCGAAACAGCTTTAAAACGCTAATAGTAATGAGACTAGATTCCAATTTGAAATCTTTCGGCTGCTTTCGAGGAAAGCTTCTGAGTTTTGTGAAAGTTTTTTAACTACTCTTTAGTTCATAAGAAGCACATAGTAGGCCCATAGTTCGGAGAGTAGCACGATTGTCTCTTGAACAAGTTTGGGTATATATATCTTATATCTTATTACTGATGAGCTCAGTGCTTTGAATGCTGTCTGAGAAGACAAAGATTGTTATGTCTTTTGTGTTCGATGAACATTAATACACAAAGATTAAGACTTCGGCCTGGAATATCGACGAATGACAGCCAAGACTTACTGAAAATCTCATTTTCGGTGAGTCGCTGTAAATTCCGGAAGCTGTACCAGTCTCCATTTTTTAGCCGTTAGTATACCAAACACTATTTTACCTTGAAGGGTGGCGTTTTGTGTCTTCCTGTATCTTCCCAGGAGGTGATCACTACGAAAAAGTTGGGTTTAAAATTTTACACGGGAATAGTACATCCAAGCACATACCAAGGTTTCAACTTTATCTCAATGGTCCATCATCATCATCGAGAGGTGATACTTAGGGTTTGGATGCAGGATAAGCTGCTCTTGATTTAATAGATGGCCAGTTCTGCTCCAATTTTTATAAAGAGCTGGATAGGTGGTAAATGGTACTACTAGCATAGGGGTCGTACATCATTTTTGGTTTCAGGCCCCAGCAAGTCCATAGAGACTTTGTCGCTATGTTGCAGGTGCGTTCCAACTGTGGGTTCCAGGACAGTCTGCTATCTATGATGATCACCCAGGTACTTTGATTCTTTAGAGAATGGTATAGTTTCCCCATAGAGAGATGGGGGTATTAGGCGACCTAATTGTCTTCTTCCTGTAAACGGGACAATCACTGGCTTATGAGGGTTGACGAATAAGACTTCACCTGAGTACCAGTTTTGCAGTGTTCATAGCTGTCTGTAGCTTTCCTGATATTGATAATGATGAACATGATAATGAAGACATCAAAGGCCAAGATGTCCAATCTTTGCGGAGAAAACTTTACGTACTTAATAGACTGCCACGTTTAACTTGGGAAAGTTTAGGGTTTTGCGCACTTCAAGGATATGCAATTTTTTGCCGATTCCAAAAGGCGAAGTGAGAAAAGGCTTTTCAATACTCTTGGAAAAACTTTGTATGTTTCAATGATTTGTGATTTAATTTTCATGTAGTAGGTAATAAGTAGACATGCTAACCATTATCTACCGCACTGTTACCCTTTTGAGGTACTGGTAGACGTTGTTAGAAGGAAGCGGGTATCGTGCTAATTGCAGTTCGAGCGACATCAAACACTTAAGCGAAAGTGAGCGAAACTTTGCGAAATTGTGCATACTGTCAAAGCGAAAGTACAAAATTTTCTGTAGCTCTCAAGTTTACTTTAATTTAATCCAAGAAAAAGCCACTAATTTAAACTAGATATCAGTTAATATCTCTAATAACTCTTTCGTTTGCATAAATACAAAAAACACGATAGTATCTAGTGCAAAGTTTTGCGAAAAATTGATAAAATGTACAAAATTGTGCGAACAATGCACGAAATTATGCGAAATGATTACGAAATTATGCAAAAATGCACAAAGTTATAAGAAAACTGTGCGAAACTATGCAAAAAACATGAGAAATGATGGGAAATTTTAATAATTTAATGGAGTTGTAAGAAATTTGTTCAATTTTGCCGGTTTGCTGCGATTACTTGATGAGATGTTAACTTCTTATTTTGGCACCAAATATTTCCTTTTCGCAAATATGAATTGAGGAAAACCAACATCATCAGCAGAGAACCATTCTGAATTATAAACCACACAAGCCTCTTGAGACTATGAAAACCCGACAAAGTCTGATGAAAAGAACCTCATTTCACTTTTTCCGGTTGATTCCGGGAATAAAGATTAATTTTTATTTCAAATTTCTGCGCTACGGTCATTGCTAAAAACAACAGAAAACAAAAACAAAATCAAAAATTTTACCACCAAAAAACATCTGAATAAAAAAATAAAATAAAAAAAAGAGAATAAACGCCTCAGATCGTTAACTGTTAAACGACTACTAAACTAATGGTTGAATCATTTAAAAAGCAACTTCCACAGCAAGTCTAAACTGACATTCATAAATCATCGTATTAAAAATTTAATAAAACTGTTCGTTTTCATTCGCACGCATTTAAAAATCAAGCGCAGGGCGGGGCGGGTGCCGGACAATTTCACATAACTGACATCAAATCAGCAAATCAACAAATAAAAAAAAAACTGAGAAATAAAAAATCATAAATTTATACACTTGGGTGTAACGTACTCAACAAGTAGTGACTCATTCACATCAAAAAGCCAGTGGCAAAAGCCGGCAGTGCGAAAAATAAAGAAGAACAAGAAAAACACAACATTCCGTCATCGTGTCCCATTCGCTCTGCTCTCTGCTCCTCAGCCCCTAGCCCCTACCAACATCTCTAAATCATTACGCATAGATACCAATCTTCTATCTGGAGCATATTTAAAATGCGATCTTCTTTTGCTTTAAAGAACATTGCCTGGGATGGATAATGATGTGGGTACGAGGGTAGAAGAGTGGACACTTCGGACACGGGCTGACTGGCTGGCTAACCGTTCATACAAATTTCTTCCCTTTCCCTCACCCGTACCCGCTTAGCTGCTTTTGCAAAACTCTCCCATTCATAAGGCGAACTTCCTCCTTTTCCATTGTGAATCGAGATGTCAACTGTTGTTTTAATGTGTTCCTTTTTTTTTTCTATGCGAACTCAACTCAAATGAAATCAGATAAAACTATACACGTACAGTAGGACAAAAGGCATACATTTTTACATTAAGGGTGGTATTCACCAAACAATCTTAAGAGCGCTCTTAAAGCTAAGAGGCTCTTAGTTTTAAATTTGGATGTGCTATTCACCAAGCAATAATAGGGTCTAGTCTTAGCTAATTCGAATATTCGAAAAATAAGGTTTTTGAGTCTCTGAACGCACACTTTTCGAACTACTTCGAAAATTTCAGTGTCAATTGTCAAAATCAGTCAAAAACAGAAAAAATTATCGGAAATTTAAGAAATGGTAGAGCGTAAAATTAATTCATTCTCTGTATTGCAAACCATAATTCGAATTTCTTATTTTTTTCAACAGTTATTTATGATAATTGAATAACAACCACAAATGACGCTGTCAGTAAATTTCGAATTTTCGAAGTTATTTAAAACAACAACCGCTCATAACTTAAGAGTGGTAGCGACCACTCTTAAGTGTTATGAGCGCTCATAAATCTGCACTAATAGTGGTCGGTGAATAGGTTTATGAGGCACTTAGTTTAAGATTTCTTGGTGAATACCACCCTAATAATTGTAGAGAGTGGTACATTCCATTCGAGGAGGTTCTTTTATTCACCCGTACATAGCAGAGCAGTACATCTACATACTCACTCGTTCTTGTAGCTAAAACTATGCTGCACATGGCACAGAAATGTTTCATTCATTTTTAGTGTTTTTAGTTTTATCATAACTTTTATCTGTGAGAGGAGAGGTTTTTTTTAACAATTTCATTAAAACGAAGTGGCTGTGGCATTTGATTCTTTTTAGATAAAATACTCCCATGGAATGTTGCATCCATTTCTTCAAAAAAAAAAAAAAACAATTATTCGTGTGCGGTGGCTGTTCTCATGGAATGACGAGTGTAAAGTGAGTGTATCTTATGATGCAGACTATGTACAACAGTTGGGTGGCTTTGTCAGGCAAAGTTTATGTTTGTTTAAAACAAAAATGCGGCGATGAATATGGCAGGCTATTTCAAACACAATAAATTGTCATTTGAAATGAGGGCACCGACTGTTGACGACGATAAAAATAAAATAGAACTTCAACAGTTTGTTGTTCTTCGGTTCTCAATGGAAAATGTTTTCGCATTAAAAAAACATAAGTAATGAACTTTCTGGGGTAAATCGAACAAAGGACAAGATTTGTGAAAGAAGAAACGAAGTATAGATTGTGAAATAACTACAAACTTAAATAGGATTAACACTCCCTTCTAGCTTTTGTTTTGGTATTGTGAAGACCTTTTTAGTTTGATTCGATTATAAAGAGTTTCGAGATGCCTATGAGGATGTGTTTATATTACTTACCATTACGCGATACGTCTAACTCAACCAAGTTTTCAAAATTTTGAATATCTGGTGGTAGTCTGTTGATTTCATTGTCACTCAAGCCGAGCTTACGCAATCGGTGTAGCCGGAAGAAGTTCTGAAAGAAAAAGGAAATTTTTTTTAGGAATTTGGTGTAAATTTTTAAGAATAAATACGAAAAAAATGCAAATTATAAATCAGCTAACCCAACAAACGCTGTTGCTGGTGTATTGAAATTGGCAATATCAAAAAACTAGCTGAGACTATCGGACTTTTAACAATCGACTCGTTAGAGCCAATAAATTAGCATTACCACTTCCAAATTTTGGAAATTTTGTTATAATCAATTTTTATACGAAGTTCGGGACAGCAAAGAAGCTGATCGTTTGAGTGCTGCAAAATGGCGTAAAAAAAAAATGATATCTTTCGGATGAAAAACTCTACAAGTCATCTCTTACGCTGTCGTCGATGAAAACGATGTAAGCAGACACCAACAGACTGCACAAGAAACCGACAGGGAGTATAATGCTTTCCATCGTTTTTGAAAACAATTTAATGTTTCAATGTTTCAACAAAAAGGTGCCGAGAAATAATTTCGAAAATTGGTCTTGTTTCAATTGGAAACAAGACCACTTTTCGATATTTTGTCTAATTTCACGTGGCCTTGCTTCAACCTAAAAAGTGCCAAAAGATTGTGTTGAAGTATAAATGTATTGATGTTTGTTGCTCTTTCACACAGAAACTACTGAATAGATTTTAAAAAAACATTCCCGGGGGAACGGAAACGTAAACAGAAACTTAGAGACTACTGGATCGATTTAAAAAATTCTTTCGCCATTAGAATGCTACTTATCCCTTATTAAGATAGGCTATATTTCATGCCCATGTTTCTAGGGGAACTTTAAACTAGAAGTTTTCAGGCAATCGTCAGCTTAGCCCAGCGGGTGTTTCTTTGTTTATTTTTTTTTGCAAATTTTGTGTGAACAAAATAAGTTAGATCCCAGCCCATAAGGATCAGCTAGTAGTTTATAAATAGCTCAATCTTCTTCTTCTTCTTTTTCATTTCCGGCGTTACGAGTAGTGATCTTAAAGCGATCACAACTCTCCCACTTTTCTGCTTCACACTAGTGATCCGCCTGTGGGGTACGCCGAGTTGACCTCAGAAAGCGTCGGCAAGCCTCCCGGTTTTGGATTGTTCCATGTCTGAGGCAACCAAAGCTGCTGTTTTTGCATTTGCTTGTACCAGGTGTGTTTTGGCCTGCCTTTTCTTTTTCGTCGCGAATTTGTTGAAACGTTGTACGATATTGCCTTTTGGACAGGGTTCTGCGGATCTCTCCTTTGAACATGACAATACCAACTGAGCCGGTCGTGCTGAATTTTGTCCAAGATGGTACTTTTGACATGAAGGCTTCCACGGATCTTAGTACTTCTAATTCGATCAAGCTTTGTTACTCCTGCTGTCATCCGAAGCATCTTCATTTCGGCTGCCGTCAATTTGCTCTCATACTTTTTGTACATTGTCCAACATTGTGAACCGTATGTCAGAGCTGGACGGACAACTGCTGTGTAGAGTCTTCCCTTCAGCTTAGGGGGCATTTTTCGATCACAGAAGATAGCGGAGTTTTCTCGCCACTTCATCCACCCAACGCTTACTCGATGATTGATGTCGTCATCACAAGATGCTTCACTATTGATCATAGATCCCAGATATTTAAACTTTTCACACTTGGGAAGCACATTTCCATTCAAATAAATGTCTGGAATAGGCTTGTCTGGATCAGAAAAAGGGCAGCACAGGTATTCAGTCTTTTTAGCGCTAATACGGTACCCATTTCCTTCCAGAACATCAATCCAAACATCAAGGTCTCATTGCAGTGATGTAGGATCCTCGCTTATGGTGGCTCCATCGTCAGCAAAGAATAATTGTTGTACTTTATTGTCCGTTACTTTTCCTTCGAGCAAATAATCCAGAACAGCAATAAAGATCAGTGGACTCAAGACACTTCCCTGATGTACACCTACTGTTATTTGGAATTCTTCGGTGACTCCAGCTGGGCATCTCACTTTTGTAACTGCTCCCTCGTACATGTCCATAATTATTCGCACATAGGCTTCAGGAACTCCTCGGTGTCTGAGGGCCACCCATATCAGATCTCGTGGTTGTCGATCGAATGCTTTTTCGAGGTCAACCAACACAATATGCAAATCCTCTAAATAAATATAAATAGCTCAATACCTAGAAGAAAAGGAAGATAGCATTTGAATTCATGAGAATGACTTTTATGTGGTCTCATTCCTTTTGAAATCTCTAGATACCTTGTAATATTCACGAACAACTGCCATGTATTGTACATATGTCTCTCGATATTTAGAAAAGAAGATATAAAGAGTATTTTTCAAGTGGTATAAAACTTCAAACTAGCAGCACTGTTTCATTGGCAGCCATTTTGTCATGTGGCATTTGACGTATTTTTGGTTTGGTTTGACATTTTATCATGAAACGATCGACTTTCGCCCGAAAAAAGGAAGTAATTTCTAGTTTGAAAAACACGATTCTGCTCGTGAAACGCATCGCGACCCAACTCCCATTTTATTGTCTTCCATCAAAGCAAATATTTCGATTAAAGATGGAACGACGTTGAGTTTAAAAGATGACGTTTACTTTAAAATATAATTAAAAATTATCTGACACAACATACATTTTAAACCGCAGGAGGAATTTCGGTAAAAGTATAGATAATGACAACACCCCCGGAGCGGATGGGGTAAAGTCGGGGTGGTAGGGGGTGCCCCCCACAACAACCTTCAAGTGCAAACAGGTGGCGGTCACCCCCCAAAAAAAAGTTACACCCCCCATATCATGAAATTTTGTGTATTTGATGAATTTTATAAAATTTACAGGAGTTCTTTCGGCGTGGAGAAAAGTAGCAGAGGTTAGGGGATGTCCCCCACAATAGCCGCATAGCGCAAACACATTGCATTTACCCACCCCCTTCAAAAAAGTTATACCCCCCATGTCACGAAAATTGCTGAATTTAATTCATCAGCACAGGATTTGTTTGGGAATGGGAGAAACATTGGTGGTATTTTGCACAACATCCTAGTGCAAAACAGATGTCGGTCACCCCCCTCAAAATAGTTACACTCCCCTCCCCCAACCCCAATGTTAAGAAAACTGCTGAATTTAATAAAATAAACAAGAGTTGTTTTGGGGTGAGGGGAAAGTTGGAAGGGGGTGATGGGTTCCCGCCAACAACATCAAAGTGCAAACAGGTGGCGTTC
The DNA here is from genome assembly GCA_914767635.1 of Melanostoma mellinum. Classification (NCBI taxonomy): domain Eukaryota; kingdom Metazoa; phylum Arthropoda; class Insecta; order Diptera; family Syrphidae; genus Melanostoma; species Melanostoma mellinum. Next base: position 49,176,319 of record OU612058.1, read on the forward strand.
AACCCATTCAAAACTTTTTTATTTTAATAATAGTAGCCAAAAATTTGAAATTGTGCACATTCAACGTTTATCAATCAGCAAAATTGGCATCTTTGGAGTGTTGGTAAGTGGATAATCCTTAAACTGATAGTTTCCATGCTTTAAGGGATCGTTGGTTAAAACTTCTTTAGAAACGCCAGTCTTTCCTGAATTGAATTAAGCTGGTGGTTTCAAAATGACGCCCAGCGCGCAACGCTTCCCAAACCGTGTTCTAAAATTGACAAAGACCTTCTCTTTCACCATATTTTGTCAGGAAATGGAAGGTATAAGTCATTTTTGCAGATTCCGGATGCGTAACAGAGAGAGAGCTTTTCTGATTTTTTTGACGTTTCTAAGATTTGAATCTCGAACCTTTAACGTAACAGTCCGACGCTACGGGCACAAAAAATTTGAAGGCGTTAGATTGCTGTGGTCGATTACGATCATTTTGTCTAAGACACTGTTAGGCACTCAATTTTACTTTACTTTACACATACACACATAGGATGACACAACAGAGCAGAAGCTCCGGGGGCTACCACTTGTCTGACAACCTTTTGAAGTAATGGATGGGACCAAAATTCCCTTTCGGTTCCGAACGGCCAATCGAGAAAGAGCTCTTCATGGCAACGAATTAAATATCGGAGGACTTGCCGATTCCTCCCTAAAGGCGTTACCCATTGAAATACATTTTTGTTTTCTTTTGGGGATTCTAACAAAGCAACCTTTCGCCTATAAACGGCAGACGTGCTAACAATTACACCACGGCCATGGCAACGTTGCTTATACAAAATCATTAATCATCGTTCAAAAGCACAATCAGCAAAAATTGTTATAGCATCATTTTATCAAAAAAGTAAGTTTCAATGACCCCGCCGGACCAAAACCCGCAGCAAACAGTCACACTTTCGAATTTTTCAGGCTTTTTAAGAATTATTAGACTAAATAAAGACGAATTTCTGAAGAAAGTCCGGATGCATTTCGATGCATTTCAAGGGCCCAATGTAAAAATACACCACGTTTAAGATGGTAGATAAGTTTGAGTTATGAACTTTAAAAGCTTTAAGATCTAAGACATTATTCTAAAGATCGATGAGAAATGAACATACAAGGGTTTTCCCAACATTATGGGCTACAAGAGCAAAATTGTTAGATCTTAAACGGAGTGCAAAATTTTGACCTTCCACCTTTCTAGCTTGCCCCTTTAATTTTTCGACCAGTTTCACAAACGCTGACGGAGAAGGTGTTTCACGCCGCGACTAGAAAAAAGATCGAAATTTGCGAAATGTGCAGCAGAATTTTTCACCATTTTTGTAGTGAAGTTTATATTTCAATATGTCTTTGAAGCATGGAGTCTGTCTCGTGATGGTATTTGCCTATTACGTGGGAGTTTGAGTTTTGAGTCCCACAAACGACCAATAAATTGTTCTTCTACGTGTAGAATATCGCCTTTAGAGGATTTGGCAAGTCCTCTTTAAGTATGTAATTACTGTGCCAAGAAAGAGTTTCTCCTCACTAAGGACGCAGTCACATACAGTGCGGCAAAGCGGCAAAATTAGAACAAAATTCTAACCTGAGAAAGACATCGTTCTGCCACTCGGCCCTCAATTTTCTTCTCACTTTCTTGCTTTGCCGCTCAGTAGGTGGCGATGTCCTTCGTAGTTCGAAATTTGCTAGGTTCATTTTACTCTTCACAAGGTATAGTTAAGAGAAATGCTCGAGGCCTCAGGGTTCTTCGAGTTCTGTTTTACCACTGTTTTTATTTATTTTTTTGTTTGTTTTCGTTAAAGCGTGTAGGTATTGTTCTATTTTTACCAATGGCTTAGTTTTTAATTGTTATCTATTATAGAGTTCCAGTTTCAGTTTAAACAATAAGGGCTTTTCAAAACTCAATCTTTTATTCGAACAGCTTTTATTCAAACAGCATTTATGCAGCTACTTCCTGATGATCATTCGATATGCTCTCGAGTGCTAATGTTTTCATTTAAAGTATCGAAATATTAGTTATCGATTAGGATTATCAGTTCATAAGACAGCTATAGTACAGCAAAGACACAGAACTCGTTTTACAAAATTGATAGCGGAGCGGCAGTTTTCAATTTCAAAAAAATGGTCAACATCAAGCTTTTGTTCCCAATATCCTAATAATCTAGCTATCTTATTGTCCCAACTGCCGCAACTGAGATCATAGTTTAGATAAATGCTTTGACATCGAACTTGTTTTAAAGAATCCCTGAAATACCAACAAGGTCAAAAATTCTTAGCGCACAAGAAATAGGAACCATGGTCGCGGTAGTTATACTGACGGCGCTCCTGCCATGTTTGATAAAAGTGAATTTTTGCCAAACAATTGCAACTATTCAAAACTAAAATAAGGAGATAGATTGATTGTTGATGACAAGAGTAGATTTCAAAATATATTCCGTACTTTTAGTATACATATCCGGATCCGGGCTTTCAGAAATTCCAGGCTCATGAAAAATCATCCCCAACCCCCACCCACCTATGAATCAAAGAACGAAGCGTTCAAATCAGAAATGACAAAAGCTAATGCAGAGTATAGTCGCTGTATACCTAGATACTCTGACGTCTTTGAGCGAATGCCCTAGAAGTAACACTTAGTCAATTCTATTGAGGAGATTTGCCACATTTTTTACAAAATACCCGAGCGCAAAACCTTTTGGAACCTTCCGTTGCTTTTTGATGAAAAGTAACTGAAGTTTGTTTTATTCTCTAACTTGTTAACATATTTTGTTTGTTTTCTACCAGATGGCCTCGTTTTTTGTTATTTTACTTTTATTGTAAAATTCGAGCATAAAAGAAAAACCTTCAGTACATGTCATCTGTTGTTCCAAGTGTTTCCAAAACTAGCTCCAGTTGATTGCACGTTATTTCGTTAGAACCCCACTGTCACGATAGTCGTAATTTGATCACACAGATAATCTGCGACTTAAAAAACGTGACACCGCTCACTCCAAATCTGTTCGCGTTATAATGAACCAAAAACCAGAACCAGGTGGGGGAAGGAGCAGGAGAACACTAGATGAACACACAAGTACTAACACCTCCTCCACCAACCAAAATACCTCAAAATCCACATTCTAACACCTTCAATGTTTTCTTGTTTGCATACGAAACAGAAAAACAGATGCCTCAACGCTAATTAAGTAAACGTCAGAAGTAATTTACCATCTGAAAAGGAATGAAAGCTGTTTTCACGTTTTCCCTTCAAGTAGAGCTCTTGGAGCTGAGCAAAAAACCCAATTTCCATCACGTTTGAAAGGTTTTTACGTTTTTTTTTTTTTTTTGTTGTGTAATAACTCCTCGAAAATAAACTACCAACCAGCAGTAGGTACTTACTTCTTCTACCTATCCTTCAGAGCTGCATCACCTTCACCATCACCATCTTCATCATCATCATCATCAGAATCTTCTAACGGTTAGAGTGTTTTATTCTTTCATTTGAGGCCAACAACATCCATCTGACAGAATCAGCGTCTCCATAATATAATGAGTTGAACTTCAAATCTGACCTTTTTTTTTGTTGCTTTTTATTTGGTCTCCCTTTGTGGGGCTATGGCTGTCCTTCTTTGTCTATGAGCGCAATTGATATTTCATTTTGTCTTTTGTTCCGCCATCAAAATAATTCTTCTTGGTGAATAGCGAAATGCCATTTGGATGATATTAATGTTGGTTGTTCATTTTGCCGTTGCTCCGGTGGTGCTGCTTCCATGTTCCAGTTACGGCACGACTTCTAAAAAATGCTTGAGCTAAAGTAACGTTTTCCTTTTAACATTTCCTCTTCATTTTTTTTCTTTGCTGTTACTGTTGCTGTTATTGCACCGAACGAGATGTCTTCGTTCAAGTGTTTTTGCTGCTCTGCCATTGCAGTGAGAGGTCACTCGAACGATCAACTTAAAACAAAGTGCATATCTCTCTTTGCATTCGAGAAGAGAATTTCCCGGTCTTCTATAAGCCAAAGCCAAAGCCAATTCATTTAAAACCCAAAAATGGATTTATGGATAGAAATGGAATCGTGATCTTTATAATAAATTGTTTTGGATTTGGATTTTGTTTGATCTTATTGCACGATGCACAGTTCTCTCTCTATTCAGTCCACGATAGGATGGTGATCTTTCTTTGGAAAGTGTGTTAAGTGAACAGATTGGATTTTATAGATAGAGATTCGCCGTCGCGTCCGTCGTCGTTCATATGGGCGCGGAATTATGGAGATTTATTTTTTTTGTTTTTGGATTAAGTTGACAAATTATAGGCAACCCAACCGAATAGGGAGGGGTAACAAATTGCCTTTCCTTTTGGGAGAATGGCTATTGTTTTTAGAAAGGCATGGAATTTTCAATTGTTCTCAGAAATTTTTTGTGAAGCAATCATTTGAGTCGTAAATCGTATTTCTTGCTTAACTCTGAAACTTTGAACTTAGAACGGACAAAGGAACGGCGATGCACTCTACCATTTGAGTTTGTGTAGTTTGATGTATCGTATAAAGATAATTTACATGCTGATAGTATCGATGCCACGGTACTTGTATCATCCAAATGTGTTTAACACAGGTCAACGGTTAGGGTAAAGTCGGGTGATATGGCACCATTTCAATGTTTCCCACTTAATGGCTTCTTTTTTGAACAAAAAGAGCAAAAGATAAGTCAGTTTGGTGTAAGCTTTCAGTTGATGCATTCGGATCCGCAGTAAAGATTGAGACTTAAAATTTAAACACGGACAAAAAAAGTGAGTTCATTTGAAGCGAAAAGTTTTTTTTTGAGTAGGTAAGTGATGTACGTGTGGTTGTGACGCCAGGTGCTCATTTTAACATAAAAAAAAACCGTAATTGTTGTGTTTTTGTGTTAGCTTATGGCAATGAATGGTTAAGGGAAAAAACAGAAGTGTAGTCAAAAGGGGGATGTGGCACCAAGAAACCTTGGGATATATGGCACCGCCACTAGTGCCATTTCCCCCGTTTCTACTTTTAAACCGGTTTATTGTTTGAGTGACCGTTGTTCTTATTATTTTCTTTTAGAAATGCTCTTTTAGAAAAACTCAAGTTTAACTCCCATCAGCTGTCTGTGACAGTAAAATGCCAAAAAATGTAGCAGCGAAGCATTTTGTGATTCCTTTCACTACATTTACAAAGTTTCTCAAAGGACCAAACCCTAAAATTCTTTTCCAAACAAAAAAGTTTCAGGCACACGGGTTCGCTTGGATAAAGATTAGCTGAGAAATGTGGGATACGTCACCAATTCAATCATGCAAACAAAAAGCTGGAAAGGACCTGTTCACTTGGTATGAATCGCCATTCATAGCTATATCATTGGATGATGAATTAGATAGACCCTTAGACTTCCGTGAAAATACTTTTGTGAGGTTTGGTGAGGATTATGATCAAACAACGAAACAGCATGAATGGATATGACACTTTTGGTCTCATGATCTGTGTAAGGTCCTTTTGATAGTCAGAAAGCTGGTGATGTTTTCCCTTCTAGTGTTTGTTTTCCTCATGGCATCATCTGAAAAGTCTGTTAGATTCCAAATTTGAATCAGGAACAATTGTGGGGCTAACTTGATGTGAGGCAAAGGCAAAAAACCAACATTTCTACAGACCAGCATTCAATTCAGGCTTTTGCAACTGAGGCAACAAAGATGAAGGTATTATCCTACTGGTAGCGCTAAACAACAAATAGCTGATAGAGCTCGGGAAGGACACGCTGGCTGCAGAAAGATTTTGAAAATAGTGTTCTACTGAACCGTAATAATTTACTAACCGCAATCCAAAGGAGTTTCAGTTCTTCTTAGATAATGAAATTGTATCCGTCGGTACCATCAAAAATTGAGTTCTTTTTGTGAGATGTTATACTCTGTATCATCGTATATTTCCTTCGTTAGCCTCAGGCGCTGTTTCGGTGAATTGAAGAAGTGTTTTTTTCCTCATTATCTGGTACTTCAAAAGACTTGCTTTTTGAATAATTCTGTAAACTGTGGTTCTACTGGCCTCAGCACCAGGTAGATGGAAAAAAAAATGTTTCGCTAAGAACCAAATGCAATAAGATTGAGAGTTTGAGACCCAAACACTCACTTGACGTATTGTTTTGCAGTTGCTGTTTAAATGAAAAGTTCTTTTAACGATGTCTTACTCATTACAGAAACTTCGCAGGAAACCCAGAGGTCTTCTGAACAGGTCTCTCAAAACCAAATCAATTGGAACCAGTTCCGATTAAAACAGAAGGATTTTGGATATTTAATTCTAAGATCAAAGAATACCTCTTACAAAGAATTCGGTTAAAGCATCGAAACAAAACTCAGTGAAACCAGCCGTGTTTCCAAGCCTTTGAAAGGGGCAAGGTAAGCTAACAGAAAACACTAAGGAAATCAAACGGTTCCTAAATCGAATCAACAGCTGACGCACTCAGTACTTATGCTGGGAGACTCATTTTCCAAGAAACCATCAGCTATCAATCAGATCGCAACACTCTATTTCTCTTAAACCAGGTAATAGAGGTGGATTCATCCACTCGACGCAGCTGATACATGTCATCGTTAGTTGCTACTAACGAGGCCATGAAATAGGCTGGCAATGTAGGGGAGGCAAGACATGGGGCCCGTCACCGAAAAGGGCTAATTATCCCCTATGCATCCGTCTTCCAAACGGAGTCGTATGCTATCCACAAACGGCTATAAGCTTCGTTGCGGAGTGGGGTGGGGAGAATTATTTGTATCTGCAGCGACAGTCAAGCTGTTCTCAAGGCTCTATTTAACTCTCTACCTTCTTCGAAAGTGATTCAAGAATGAAAGATATTTCTGACTTTATTCTTGGGTTCCCGGCAAGCCATCACAAAAGAAATGTAATCGAGATTTATATGTTCTTCATTTATTTGTTATGATTTAGTTAGACTGGAAATGGTTGACTTATTCTTTCCGAAACTTTACATCGCTCCTTAGAGCCTTGAGGTGCCGAGGTATAGCATTCCATAGTCGAGTGTCATTAACGAAAAACTGACGTCTAGAGGTTAAATAATTAAACCGAGGAAGAATCAGTGTTAGTGCTCTGTTTGAGGATCCAAAACTTAATCTATCAATCTCCTCAGTCCATATGTATGGCAGTGTTATTATATGCAACATTAAGCTTCCTCCTACTAACCGCATCGCAGTCACAAAAGATTTCGCACCCAAATGTTAGGATTGGTACAACCAGTGCTTTAGCCAGCATTAGGCGAATTTTTAAAGGTGTAAAAAACTGTGAGGCCCATAATATACGAAGCACACCATAGGATTTCCCCACTGCCGCATTGATGTGTTTATCCCAAGTTAAGGTGCTATAGAACAGCATTCCCAAATTCTTAGCAGAATCAACGTATTCGATTGCAGAGTCGTTGAGTTTGATGACTGGAAAATAAGAAAGACTCAAGCGAGTTCTGCTGACTACAAGACATTTGGACTTCATTGGACTTAAAACCAGTCCATTTCTATTAGACCAAAGTGAGATCTTTTCTAGATCCATGTTGATAGTATAAGCACAGTCCTCGATAAGTCCTAATGGACAAGCAATTGGACGTCATCTGCGTACATTTGAATTGATGATGATGAGATAATGGAAGCGAGCTCGTTTATGTAAAGAGAAATAAGTTGGGGTCCTAATATTGATCCTTGTGTAACTCCTCTTACAGTGGGTAAGAGACAGGAAGTAAAACTACCGTTAACAACTGCTTGTCTTCTTTCACTAAAATAGGACGATAAAAGATTAACAGAAGAGGAAGAAAGTTTATATAGCCTCGAAAGTTTAGTATAAAGGATAGAATGGTCGATGGTGTCAAAAGCTTTAGAGAAATCCAAAAGAACTAGAAAAGTTACCTGGTCTTCATCCAACGCGTGTTTCATATCGTCAACAATGTTTATTATGGCAGTGGTGCAGCTATGCTTTACACGGAAGCCAGACTGCATTGGAGACAAAATCTTCTGTTCTCTAAGGTGTGCTCCTATCTGTTTTTGTACAACTTTTTCGAAAACTTTGGACATGAAAGGAAGAATGGCGATGGGTCTGAACTCGTTACCTAAACGCGTCTTAGGAATCGGAATAGTTTTGGCAATTATCCATTGGTTTGGGAAAATTCCAGTCTTTAAAAAGATGTTGAATACATGTTTTATATGTTGTAAAATAATAGGTAAAATTTTCCGATTTCATTTGACGTTGCGGACAATTCTCTGATCCGAACGGATACCTCGCTAGGGCCGAAGAGGCCATGATAACTAGTTTGAAAGCCCAGTTCTAGGTGTGGGCGCCACATACCCCTACCAAGCATTAACAAAATCTTACTTTGTTTTGAATATCCAAAAACATTCTTCTTCAGAATGATTTACCTCTCGCATTTTTTTCCCCATTAAAAGCTCGTAAAACTTGGTAAAAAGTTTTCAGTCAACATTCCATTGAGTACAAAAACAGATTTTTAATTAATTTTTTAAGAGAACAACTCTCAAGCAAATCTCAATGCTTTTTCTTCAAATACCAAATAAATCAATCATCGCTGCACCATACACAACACATATCAGCCTAGGTAGTAAACTTTCTATTTTCAAAATCTCGCATCTCAATAACAAGACGTCACTTGATTAGACGTACGAGCATCATCACCAACTACAACAGACATAAATTTTGAGAAAACTATTTGAAAAATTTATTGTTTTGCTTTTTATAGACTCGCAATATTCTTTCACTCGTAACCACAAATTCCTATTCAATCGCTGTTTGACTTATTTGTTTGTTTTTATTCACCACTGGGTATCAAAACGTATCGGAACGGTATAAGGCATCTGTTATAATCAATTCGATTTAGTATTCTATTATGTGGGTTAAGGTTCATGAAAGTGAATATTAATATGAATATGAATACCTACGTAAGTGGAGGCGCCAAATGATAGTCTTATCGTCGTCGCTATAATAGTCGAAGGAAAAAAAATTACCTAAGCAAGTAGACTACTCCAGCCGTGCTTCTACATGTCTATTCTCTAAGGAAACAAACAAATATATTTTCAGTTGAGTGCCTAACTCTGCATCCATCAAACTGGAACCGTACCGAATGCTGAAACCCCCAGAAAAAACCTCTGAATTGGGACAACCACAATGAATGCTTATTGAGTTAATTACCCAGCCATGTGAGCTGAAACACAACAGAAGCCAAAAGCCATCTAAACATTCGTTGATTGAGTTCATGATAAGTCATTAGAAAACAAATCAATGTCAATCCTACTAGACCGTGTCGCCTTAATAGTAGCAGAAGTTGAAATACCTGATCAGTATCAATATCAATAGAATTTAACTACACTCCTCCTTTGCTCTCTACTAACTCTGCCTCTCCTATAAATAATTCTTTTATTACAATGCACTCTGACAGCACCCAAGTACACAAAACTCCAATCGCGACGTCGAACGGTTAGAAAAAGTCCAACAACAATCCGACAACAAATTAATTGCATGTGATTCCTCAATTAATTGACGAAAACGACCAGCCACTACTAAAGCAAAAAAACGAAAAAAGTACACAAAATAAGAGAAACAAAAAAAAACAAATCACTACTCCCAATGAGCCAAACTCATCGTCGAGAACTAGATAAAAGCCCTAATCAAATCGTTTTCAATTGCTACTTTATTTTACCTTCTTCGATTGTAGCATGTAATTTATAGGTGCAAGCTGGTTGGCAGTTGTACCTCTTTTTCCTGCCAACAGAGCCGCCACCTCCAGCACCACCGCCACCATCATCATCAACCGAACCGACTTAACAACCGACAATACTTCGAATTTATCATCATGGCCCCTCTTAACGTTTCACATTCTCGCGCGACATAACAACGAGAGAAAGATGAAACAAAAGAACCACAAAGTATAAGATGGATAAGAATCTGGGATGGATGGTAACTAGATAATTCTTTTATACCCTCCTCAAGTGCAGCAGCCCAAGATATCAGGTACAGGCCAACAAACCAAATTTCCTCCCAAGACCACATACTAAGTAAACCTCTACGAGTATAGACTTTAAAAAAGGGGGGAGGCGGTGGCGCGGCGGGGCGGGATAGGATATTGTTCTAGGTTTCTGTGTCTAATGCCTTTGCATGGTAATAAGTGGCACTTTGCTTAGAAAAAGAAATTAATTTCCGATATCATTTGATTCGGATGCAGAGCTTGACTGTTGTAGCTTTTTGCCGGCACTATAGCATGGATTAGAAGTTACCAGGAGCACAGCAATCAGAGCAACGTTGAACCTACATATTATACCTACTCTTCTAGACGACCGACGCTATACATCCTCCTCCTTATGGGTAATATGACCCTCAGTGCAATGCAACTATATGCTGATTTATATGTGTCTTCTTCGTTGGATAATTCTTGTGCACTTACCTACTCCATCTCTATTCTTATTCTTGTGGAAATAGTTTCAGGAAGCCCATCAAGTGCATCTTCTTTCTGCATTGCTCTATGACTCTTCGTTCTCATCTTTACTTATGGTGATGTATTTTACAAAAAGGGGGTAAATGGATACCCGACGACGACGACGACGACGACAACAACAACAACAACGACAACGTCGACGACGACTCATGTGCTTACATCACGTTTGTAGAAAAGTAAGTTACTAGCTAGGCACAGTGGGATGGAGTTTCTTTAAAATTGGACAACAATTTTAACGAGGTGGCTGATTCCAACTACATGCTTTGATTTTTGACTACCCGTTAAAGGTTTCAAATTGAATGCTGCGTGCAGCAAATTATTGGCAAAACCATAAAGTGGATCAACCTTAAGCTTATTTCCTGACTTCGATGTCTGTCAATGTTTTATGAACATGAACACACTGCTATTATCCATGAAGTAGTTTTTGATGAACGTCACAATAGACAGACATAACTTCAACGTGGTACTGGACTTCGTCTACATAGGATACGCTGTAGACACGGATAACAACATCAGTGCGGAGGTCAAACGGAGAATAACTCTTGCCAACCGTTGCTTCTTTGGGTTAAGATTGCAATTGAGAAACAGAACCTTCTCCAGAAAAACCAAGGTGACTTTGTATAAGACCTTAATCATCCCAGTCCTGCTTTACGGCGCGGAAGCATGGACCTTATTGAAAGCGGATGAGGAGACCCTTGGTCGTTTCGAAAGAAAAATATTCCGAATGATCTTTGGTCCCGTATGCGAAGACAATGTGTGGAGAAGAAGATACAATAACCAGCTGTATGAGCTGTACCGCGACATGGGCAAAGCCAGAAGAGTACGCATCGAGAGGCTACGATGGTTGGGCCATGTAGAGCGAATGGACCCAAACGCTCCGGCTCGACGGGTTTCGAAAGCACATTGCAGGAAAATCGCGGAAGGGGAAGACCTCGTCTTAGGTGGCGCAATTAAGTGGAAGAAGACCTCAACCGACTTAGAGTGCAAAACTGGAGAGAGCTCGCCCGAAATCGAAGTCGTTACAGAAGGATGTTCGTGGAGGCCCAGGTTCTCCCCAAACTGTAATGCCCACCTAAGTAAGTTTTTGATGAATTTGAAGATTTGAAGAAGAGTAGAGTTCGAGTAATGCGATTTTCGGAAATCTTAAAATTGGAATCTAAGAAACGTTGCAGTAAAAAAGAGTTAAAGTAGCAAAGAGTTAGACCAGTAAAACGATACACATGATAATTTTCTTTTTGAAGAGCGGCATGAGGCCATTAAGGCAAAATATAGAATATTCTGAACTCATCTCTCTTTCAAAAGCAGCAAGAGTTTAAATTTTAGCAGTGAAATGTCGAACCGGGAAGGAAAAATGTACGAGCACTAACAGAACAGTATGTAAACATAAACAGTAAAGGAACTAGAAAGACTTACTACTAAGATGCGATTTTTCGTCTCCAATTGCTATTTATGTGTAGAACGTGGAAAGTCTCTACCGTCACCACTCCCAAGCAGCAGAACTACATATTAAGGTTTCCATACGAAGAGCACAGCAGACACCAGAAGATTTGTTACCCATAAGGGCAAAAACGCAGTTCCGATACCAACAGCCCTTCCATTGAAACTTGTTTAGGGGGAATCTGGTAGAGAACTAGTCAATTTTAGCCGCAGAACACCCCAGGCGGATTCTGTGACATTAATAAAAAGCCTTTAATCAAATCTTTTAACTAAGACGGAACTCAAGGGGGAATCATGGGGCCCAATCACAGATATCAATGAACCGCTTTCATTTTAAAACTTTGTTCTCAGAATTAAGGATAATTAGCCTACGCTCGCTGCAACCAGGTTGAATTCAGCACGATTCTTAAAATACTGGTAAACATAATGAAAAATAGTGGTCCAAGAGCAGAGTCTTGTGGAACTTAAGCGAAAACGGCTTTACTGACGAGATGATATATATTCATAAGATTTAATGTCAAAGTTACAACTAGTTAATTAGCAGAAAAGTGTACTTGGATTAGGGTGTCCCAGATTTTTGAGATTTTTCAACTGCGGCTTTGATTTTATTTTATCAGAAAACAGTACTTACTACCACCTCAAACTGTCACAAACCTCACTGGTTTTCGTTCGAAATGTGCTTTGTCATCTACCGACAAATGTACAAAAATATTTTTCGGAACGAAGTCGAAGGGTTGCCGTCAAAAGTGCCAAAGTGAAATTTGGTGTGCAAGAAGCGCAGGGAGTTTTTCATGAAATGAGAGGTCATGCGTTCCTTAGTTTGTATGTTCAGTATCAGGCACTTGAAGAGTACTAGTATGATAAAAGTAAGTGAGTACAACTCAATAATGATTCTTAGAAGACCCACTGTTTCCTTTACGTGAGATAGGCAGCTCTTCACAGAGTAATAAAATTCTAGATTGTTAATCACCAGATAAGAGGTATTCGAAAGTTCTTTGCATTGCAGATCCTCGAATCTTGATTGTAAGAAAGGTCAGTGATCTAGATTCATCTGGCTTAAAAAAGCCATTCCTTTAACGAAGATGTCTTTTCAAAAGATTAAATGACAAACTGTCTCCTGCCTGTTAGGGAGGTAGATGCCAAAGAAGAAGGTGTAGTTCAGATTCCAGATAAATTATTCAATTGCTCCTTCACGATTATCGTTTTTTGCGAGAAACTGGCCAGTCTTCCGAGAGTAATAACAAAGCGCTTTCTCATTTAAGGTCCTTGAGGTAGACATGAGCGAACGCAGTCTGATGTCATATCCAAAAGAAATGCTCCTTCAAGTTTTCATAAATATTATGAATACCCATAATGGACTTTTGCGCGCATAACATTTTCAATACAACACAAAAAGTTCTCTTTAATAATAGAAAAAAAAAAGAAAAAAAACATTTTTTATTTTTGTCAGATTCTGACCAATCTATGAAATCGCACAAGCCTGGATCGACTACAGGCACGGCCACGTACTGAGCGACAAAACATAAAAATTACATACAACAAAATTGAAAGTGCAAAGCGATGACACTTAGTTTTTAATTTTGTTCTCATTTGCAACTTTGCCGATCAGTACGTGGCCGTGCCGTCCTTTCAGAACGACCTTGCCAAAGACTCGAAAAGTGAACGAAACTTTTTTAAGCAGCGCTAAACTTCACTATGCCCTTGTAATGGTGATTGTTTGTACTCACTCGGACTGTCCTGTTTGATTAAGCTGGCCCATGCCTTTTATATAGGACCTTTCGCCATTCGATACCAGCAAAAATTCTACATATATGTCTCCAAAAAGGAGGCCCCGAGGTTCCTCGAGTTTTTTTTGTGCAGCATTATTTATTTTTTACTTACTTATAAAGAAAGAGAAAGGTGTAAGGAAAGTTTCTTTTGCGAAGACTGTTTTTCGATAGTGCTGAAGCAAAGATCAGGGAAAAAGTAATGGTCCAAGATTGGAGCCCAGCGGTTATCAGAACATTAACTGTGTTCTTTACTGAAGTAAATTTAATTAGATGTTGAACCACTAGTTTGTTAGCAGCAGGTAAGCACTTCATAAAAGTTCTCTACGTACAGACGGCTCCTCTAATAAATATGATTAAAAATAGTGGCCCAAGAGAAGAGCCATGTGTTACACCATCTAAAAATGTCGCCCTTGTTTGTCGTTTAAATTAAAAAGTTAGTTAAAATTGTTTAATGCCTCTTGTTTATTACTTGGATACATACAATTAAACTTGAGCCTTAAAAGTTATGTGTAGAGCTCAGGATTGATTTAAATAAACATTTCCAAGAAAAAATCAACTGACTTCCACTTCAAATACAAAAAATAGCCATCAGTTTTTTGTAAAACACCCCACAGTACCTGTAGTAGTATACTCTTATGTTATTGAAAAGAGAATCTCAAGGAAAACGAAAAGCAAAACAATGATGATGTTATTGGCTTATATCTAGCCATAGCTTGTGCCAAGAAGCAAGGTGCTGTGCTGGGTGCCAACAGCTTTGCCAACCAACTCTTGACAGCCATTCGATTCGGCCTCCATGCACTGCACAGCACAGCACATGCATCAATGCTTGTATACCCTTTACTCCGTATATGGTTATCTGTAGCTCACATGCATTGGCACTGGCAGTGCCTAGAGACGGACGGACATTCACATTCTTTAAGCTGCACTATACTATAAGCAAAGCAATGACTTGGCGCGTTTAAAGAAGGCTTCTCCTTGGTGCATGCACTGCACCAGGCAATCAAGCAAACTGCATGCTGAGACTGCGACTCTACCTTCTTGGATTTCTGATCGCCTGTTACAAATAGTTGAAATAGAAAAATTGCACTTTTAGAGCAGGCCTAGACTAGGTAGGCTCTATTGTGTAGGTATGAGTTCACCATCATCATCATCATCTTTTGCCATTTGCCTCATGTTCGATGTGGGTAATGGGGGTATTTTTGCTTTGCTATCTTTGCCGGTTGGGCCGGTTTTTTATTTTGTATTACTATAACTACATTTTTTCTGTTTTGCTTGCTTGGGTAAATATTTAACTCTCATGGATGCTTGGATCTCGATTATGCTATGCATAATCGCAGGCTTTCGCATTTGACTAGAATTACTTAGTCAGTGATGCGATTGGCAGAGTAGGCAAATGAGAGACGAGGCTTGGAAAACCTGTTATCAACATCCAGTTCAACGTCGAGAGTGAATTGAATTTACGAATGCGGTAAGCAGGAGTGATGCAATGAAGGACGCAGGTGTAAAAACATCATAAAAGAGATGTGCGAGGTTTAGAAGACACGTGAACTCCAAGTTCCAAGAGATAGATAAAGGAACTGCTAATGAAGAACTTTGCGATGTTCGATAGGGTGTTGCATCGACTTTTGTATATCCGGTGACGAGGAAGGGAGTCTAGTCAACATGAACTTTCTCAACAACTGAAAATTGGCAGAAGTTCTTCAACAAAACTAATACAAATTCATTTAGGGACTCAAGTGTCCACAAAGCTATTGTAAAATTCAATTTAAACTTTCCATAGGGCACATTTGGTTATTGAAATTCTTATATGGAAAGAGGCCTTTAATACATCACTCAAACTGCTCGCGTGTATTTTTGAAACAAAGTTAAACCAATGGAGTTACCTCCATTCAAATATTTTTGAATTACCCGTCAACTCGGCTATGCGTGTACATTCGTTGTTACGACCGAACGAGCGACGTCGACGACGACGACGACCTGTCTCTGATTAATTTAATTTTGATTTTATTTACCTCAGCTCTCGAAATAAATAACATAACATGATGATAGTTACCTTCCCTTTGAGTTGATAGATAGGATGTTTCTCTGGTAACAGAACAAGGTATCCATAACCGAGCTATTTCATAGGCCCTTCAAGTTTTAAGTGGGATAGCGAAATAATGTTAAGTAGGTTATCGTTGGTATAGGCATAGCATTATACTTTACACTGCATTGAATGTAATTGAAGTGTTTTTGGTAAGAGGCGAGTTACTCTCCATGATTCCCATTTCCGTAATGCTTTTATATCAAAAGTTCTAATTGGTTTATTAACATAAATTCAATCAAACGGTGAGGTGGAATTAATTCCTTTACCCAAAACCGAAGGCTGTTGCTGGTATATTAATTTTAATGATCACTCGAAAATGGTAGTAGGAGTATGTAGGTAAGGTACCCTCAAAAATGAAGCTTTAAGTGCAGCGCAGTTACGTATATTTTATTAATTTTAGAACTAATTTTACAAAAAATAATGTTCAATGGAGAGGGTGGGAGAGGTATTTAATCCTTGAGATGATTATAAAGATTTATATAATCGATTTCCATGGTGTTAATAAGCTTCTTAAGCTTTAAATAGAGATTAAAATACAAAATGGGGTCAGACAGTACCTACTTCATTTTGTTGGTTATAAATTATAATTGATCTTCTGCCAGGAGTTTTGTTCAATGGAGGGTATTAACCCTTCAAAGCCACATATATTTTAATCTCGCAAAGGGTCTACCGCATTTCTCTGGAATAAAGGGAACCTAGAGCTTACGAGCTTCTCCATCAATCCAAGAAAATAAATTAGTAAAGTAAGACCATGTCCAAAGTCTGGATTTCTGTCCTAATATGAAAAGAGTTAGTTATCGATGCCTGCATCGGAAACAAAAAGAAAAGAAAGGCCACGTCCAAAGAAAACTGAGCTCTTTCAAAAGAAGATCAAGCTGCTGTTGAGCTCGTACTGATGTACTCTAGTGTATGGTTGCATCTTTTGATTGGTCTCATAAAACGGTAAAGATCAATGGGTATTAGAAAGAACCGAGTTTTTAATAAAGTGATGTCTGTGGTGTGATCATTACAGTTAGTAAGTATGCCTGTCTTAATGAGAAAACGGAACTGCTTATGAAAAATGGTATGTACCTCATGAGCGGATCACTAGTGTGAAGTGTTTTAGTGGGAGAGCTATGATCGTTTTAGTATAAGAATTTCCATGGGTATCGCCTTTCGCTGGGAATTTCAAGACCTCCAAGATTAAAAAACTGCCATGAAAATCGCTTTTTTATTCTGTTGTATTCGGAAAAAATTATTATTGATCTTTGAGATCCGTTTAGCTCCCAGGCTCCCCGAGGATTCTTGCGCCACCCTATATACTTTTATTTATATATATTTTATACTTTTTAAAAAGAAGAAAGTTTAATGAGAATGTGTTGAATGATATTTAAAAAATTTCTGCGTACATACTATTCTAATGAACATGATGAAAAATAATGGCCCAAAAGTAGAACCTTGTGGAACACCAATTCAATGGGTTTTTTTTTCATATAAGTTGAAAATTTGTTTGCGAAGCATTGTACTTGTTAACTTGATACTACAATTTTAGCCTCAATTAACTGCGTCGAGCACTCAAAACCTACGGTTTTCGAGGGAACACTAGCTTCTTTGCCCTTTAAACAGAGAAGGCCAAGTCCGGGTCAATGTTGAATCTGCGTTCCTGTATACATGAAGTGCATGGGTACAGCAGTTGGCAGGCCTCACATGCTTCAAGAATTCGTTAAGTGGTGACTACCAATTTTTTTTACGGATTTTCTGATCCAAGCGTATATGAACGCTTGGCACGAATACGGAATAGGAAATAATTATTCAAATATATAAGTGACCGAAGATAAGTCGTACAGTGATAAAAAAAAACCTATTATCTTGTTCTCTTGCTCACTTAGTAAGACCGAAACCTTAAGAATTGGAAAGTAAGACAGCCGTAAAGCAATCTATATGGCAAACTAGGTGACCCGCTCAGCGTAGCTCTGGTCCTATGGTGATTTGGTGGACAATGAAAAAAAGTCAATGTTACTCGGTTCAGTATTTTATAAGTTTTCAGTTAAGTTCCGTTTCCGTCCCTTACATGTAGGAATATGAGGATGAAATATAGCGTAAATCACTTCTTGGGTTCTAAACCAATTTAGTTCCAAACATAATTCAAACGGGCTCAATATTTTTGGAGCGCATTCAATACAATCTCTTATTTCTCGTTTACATTCCTATTCCCGAAGGTATAAGGATTGAAGTATGTACGCAGTTCTCAAATAGTAGGTGCTGGAGGTCAAGAGCTCTTAAAGGCGTATTTTTAGCTGACTACAAAGATCTACATATACAGGGTGTCCCGTAATTCGTTCGCCATACCTAAGGACGTGGCAATTTTATAAAAATTGTGATAAAAGTGCTAGGTTCTGGAGCCAACTGCTCTGTTGATCCACCCCATTTATTATTTATTTATGCGTGTCAAAACAATAAATGAATTTTTAATTCAAGGAAAAATTTTCACAGTTCTCCTGACAAATTAATCACATTCTCCTCAGTTAATGATAAGCAATTTATACGATTACTAATCTAAACATAGACAATGGTCTTAAGGAAACGAAGACGAGGAAACAATTGGTCTTGTCGGAATGCTTTTCTGACATCTACTCCTGTCCTGTAACTATCACATCTACAATAGTTACAGGACAACCGAATTCTCAAAAAGAAAAATAAGCAGCATGAGAAGCGCTCGTTTGAGGAAATAGAGAGGTGCCATGACAGGAACCAGATTCGGAAGTTTTACCAAAAGGTAAAAAGATCCTGCCAGGGAAGCAAAACCCGAACTCAAGCCTGTAAAGACCAGCAGGGAAACATAGTTATAGAATCACAGTCGCTACTGATTATCTGGAAAGATCACTTTTGTAGACGGCAATGAGGACACAAATTCCGCTGTCAGGCAGATTGCCCCATTCAGCTTGGACGATGATCAAGAATGCCGTCCTCCCGACCTAGAAGAAGTTAAATATTTTCGTTTGTAGTAGAACCAAAAAATAGTCACAGCTCATTAATTAGACCATATCATTCGCATGCAACTTTTTTCAAAATGTTCACTTTTTCGCTGGCTATTCGACTACTACAAACGATTAAACCACTTAAAATCACTTAAATATGTTCCTAAAGGTTTGTAGTACAATTAATTTGTAGTATATTTAATGAGCTGTAACTATTTTTTGGTTCTACTACAAACGAAAATGTTTGTACTACAAACCTTTAGGAACATATTTAAGTGAGCAACGGGGGTACACCGTGCCGTGGTTAACAAGGTTAACGAGGGGATGAAAAGTGTTGAAAAGTTAAGTGGAAGAGCTGTGATCCCTTCGAGATCACAATGCTGGTAACGCCGAAAAATGGAAGAAGTTGTAGGGTTTCTTGTACTTTGCGAACAATAGATTATCAGACTAACTCCATTAAACGTCGTTTTTTTCTTCTCCACTTACGGCGCTGCTTTGCAAATTTAGTGATCTCGAAGTTGAGAGAAGGGAGTAAAAATGTCGTCTTCTTGTCCTCAGACTGAAATCACATTGTTGCCTATAGTCTCGTCTGAAAACCTTCTTAGATGCACTTTGACCTCATAGCCAAATCTTCCGTTGAAACCTCAAATGTCTACTTTGAGGTTTCAACGGAAGATTTGGCTATGAGATCTTGTTTTTTTTTTTTTTTTTACTTTATTATAAAGCCAACCGTTTTAAACTTAGCCATCCTGCTTTTTAAACGCTTTGACGTTACCTTATGCTCACTTTAAGCCTTCTTAATTTGCAAAGATTGTTCAATTCTCTGTATACGAGTCCTATTTTCCAGCTCGTCGAATGAATAAGGTGCTACTCTAACGTAAATTTATAAAGAAAAGCTGCACTCCTCTCCTGATGCCTCTTCCCCCCAATTATATTGTTCACATTTCACACACAACATTATGGTGAACATCATGGTGGTATTCAAAAAACAGACTTTCGTCTTGTCAGCATGTCGCCGCTTTTATCGTCGTTGTCGCTGCTAGCTTACCTTAATAGGATACGATTTAGGAGAGAAAATTTTGTCTGTGAACAAGAAAGAAATAAAAACTACAAAAATGAGGTCAACTAGAGATTATGACCGGATAATAGTCTACCCGTGTCGTGTAGTGCAAACAACCCAGCGACAGATGAGCATGAGGATGCTATCATCAAAAGCACTACGGTATACCTACATGCACCTCTTCCACACGCTTGTCTCCCTCTCTCTATCTCTCCCAGCAAATGCAATATAAAAAGAAAACACACTTGTTGAGTGGTAGTTTAATATTAATTCATTATATAGACTTTAAATTATCACCCAAGCCGAGAGTGTGAAGCGACTGAAGAGGGTTTTCATCTTCATAAATTGAATTACACGATGAAACCAGAGACGATGCTCTTTGGCGAAACTAGCATGGAAAGCTGCTCGGATAGATTTGCCTCTCTGATATTGATTGCATTATTCAATCTAAGCCTTGAGTGAAATTTTCTTGTGTACACAAGTACCTCTACCTATTTACAGACGAGCGCAATTTTAAAAATGTCTTAGGTAACAGGGTCAATGTGTGCGATGCATACTGAGTGTTGTTGCATTAGTGATACAATCACCGAATGAAAAAATAGCTCGACCTGAAAGCTTTATAGGTGTTAAGAAATAAAATTAATTGATTCCGATGTAAGTGGATTGAGGAACCTGTTTGGTGACGACTCGATCAATCGCTGTAAAAACAAACTCTCGTCACGCGTTAATAACTTGAACATTCTTCAAAGATGAATTATTTTACGATATTTTTTACTTTTATTGCAAAAAAGAGGATGTCGTCTTGTCTGCTAATTGTTGCTTTATATGACTAACTGGAACTGCATATATGGCTCGAATGGGAAGAAAATTATTAGCACGCAATTGGAAAAGGAAGGGTATAGGTGACTTCGAGTTCAAAGCTTGTTTGTCATAAAGCTGTTTGCAACCTCTGCTGCGTCATTTGCCGTTTTTGGAAGATAGTTTTTAGGAAGGTATGTTTTTCTAGCCAAGATTCGCATTATGCTTCAATAACAAGGATATTTAAGTGTGGTTTTCAATCTGACATTTGTTTTGTCAGAGTTTTTTGCAGCTGTCACTTTAGTTATGCTAAGTTCAATTTGTCATTACAAAGTGGAAGAATTGAAGGCCCACGGCCATTGGGCACTGTGTACGTTCTGTTAATTGTCTCGAAGCGAACTAGCTGTTGACGACGATTTTTACATAATTTCGAGTTTTAAACCTGTAAGTTACCCCCAAGATCGTGCGATTTAACACCGCTACTTTTTGGGGGTTATGTGAAGTCGCTTGTCTGCGTAGATAAAGCCTATATTATAGAAGAGAATATTCGGCTTTATTGTAGACACAAGGCATCAAATGATACAAGAAATGGTCAAAAATTGGGCCTTTCGGATGAAACCTACTTGACCCATCCTCGGCCCTGCCAATTGCCACCCCAAATCAATTTTTGAACGTAATGGCAAACCCTTCCCCTTACAATAAAGCTTAATTCTTGCCCGTAACATTAAATTATTTGCGTTTTGTTTCTTCTTGAATACCGCACGCCTAAGTGTACCTACAAAAATTATAGTTTAAAGTAAATCACGGTTTTTAGGTGAGGGCATAGTACAATTTTACTCAGCCAGAATAAATATTAGTCTAACATTACTTTTACATAAACCGGCGCGGCGCGGTGAAATCAGCAGGCGGATCACTAAAGTGGAGCTGAAGTGGAAGAGCTACGATTCTTTTCAAGATTACGATGGTCGAAATAGAGAAGAAGATTTAGTCTCGATATCCACTGTAGCGTGTCTCAAGCGGAAATTCAAGAAATCAAAGAGGTCCTATCATATGTTCAAAGATAAAGTTATATCCACATCTTCTCAGACACCTATAAGCAGGCATTAAACCACTCGGCACTATCAATACGAACTCAGTAACAAACCAGAACTGTTGATTAGTATGTCGGCCTGTCAACCCAGAGGATCGTGGTTCAAATTCGAATCCTAACAGAGGCAAAAATGTTTTGTCATGGAAATGGCTTTTTGCGATGAATTGGCAGGTCCTGCGACATTAAATTCATTGCCATGAAAAATGATTTCTCGATTTGCCGTTCGGAACCGAAAATTGTAGGTCCCCTCCAGTCTCTCGTAAGGTGAAAAATGCGCTAGGCCCTAGAGCTCCTCGCTCTATTGCGCCACCCTATTTATTTAAGCACAGACATAAATAAAAATAAACAGGCACAAATATGATGTTACATCAATCGGTGTCCAAACTCATTGCTAATACAAACCCCATGTAGACCACAACTTAAGGCGGTCAAAAACCATCACCTGTCTAGCTATACCAAAGAATATTTGGCCAAAATAGGAGCAAAGCTTAAAGACGTCTGTTGTCTCTAATTAGTTCTCAATTTAGATCTGTATAATTGCTGTCATTCATAACCTGACACAGCCCAAGAGCCAGACATGACGCAATGTTTGAAATTTTATCAAACTACTTTACAGAAGCTGTATAGGGAGTTTTTGGACCTGGAGAAAGTTATTCACAGTCTCTCTACTCCTACCCTTCCTTTTAGTACATAAGAACTGAAACTACATATGGAAGAGGGCTCTTTAAGTGAACCTAGCGATCCGATTAACATGCCAATTCACTGTTTCCATCGCTACAGAGAGCATAAACGAATTGAGCAAAAATGTGACCGACAGACGGACACATTTTCGATGTAATACAGGACTTCGTCTACTTAAAACCCGCTAGAGACAGGCAAAAACATCAGTGCGGAAATCAAACCGAGAATTGATCTAACCAATCGCTGCTACTTCGGATTTTTTCTAAACTCTGGAGAAATGAAAACCTTTTCTAGAAAAACGAATACAACAATTTATAAAAATTATTTCAGAGCTATACGCCGCAGCGTGAAAGCATTAACCTTATCTGAAACGGATGGGGCATGCTAAGCGGACGAACCTCAACGTTCCGGGTCCAAAGGTTTTCTAAAGCACAATCCGGGGCAATCGCTGAAGGAGAAGACTTTATTTGAAGTGACAAAGTTAGGCCAAACTGTAATGCCCTCCTAAAGTAAGAACACATCGCTTTATAGAAATAAGCTTTAAGCATTTCAGGTGGTGAGGTTCACCCTCGTATCTTTTATGTGGTACCACAACATTAGCGTAGTTGTTCTTTTGGCAGTCACCTTAACCTAACAACCAGGCCCCGATCGCGCTTATTATCCAATCATCTGCTGTCGATGATTTACGTCAAAAAATTGTTTTGCGTAACCTCATTTTCGGCGATTGAAGAACCCCTAACAAATTTTGGTAAGTTTTACGGGTTTTGGAACACGTTTATTCAGTACCTAGATTTGGAACGTTACTCATCTGAAAAGTTACGCGGTTTAGGTCCCGATTAACTGTGTCTCACTCCGGTTATTGTAGTTCTTCTTTAAAGTAGCGGAAAATTTCTTTGCGTTATGCATAAGTGTGATTCATGCATGAATTTGGTTTGTTTTCGATTGAACACTAGAAAGATACCGAACAAGAGGTAGCAAGGGTCCAGCTATGTAGCTCTATTCTGCTTTTGAATTATTGGAAAGTTGTTTTTAAATCTTATTTCAAATGCCAATAGAATAAAAGGGTCATTCCATTGCGACGGATGGGACAATTATACTCATTTTTTGCACAATTTTAATTATTGTCAAACGCCAACTTACGTACTGAATATGACATTCTCACAAACTTGAATAGTCATTAAACTGTACCAATGAAAAAAGTATGAAAATATCATTATTATTTTGAGAAATTGATGGTTTAAAAAGTGTGACGGGTGGGACTTCAAATGACCTCTCCTTTGCGAATTGACTTAAACTATTCGCAATAGGCAAGAAACTATGAAACTATTGTTAAAGAACCTAATTTTATATGGTTCCTGATATTGTACAGATTAAGTATTAGAGTAGTTTACGAAAACATCTCGTAAAACAAAAATAATATGCTTCTCAATGCTTGTGACGGGCCAGTACTTTTGTGACGGGTGAGACGAGTAACATTTGGCCATACAAGTGTACAAAGTTTTCTTTTGTATTTACCTTAAATCAGATTTTTAATTAATTATTTAAATGTTAAGTAATATTTTCAATTCATAAGTATGTATTATGTTCTATTCTCCAGATATGGATCTAATTATAAATTAAGTTATTTATTTTTTAAGCGTACGGTGTCGGTTTCGCTGGAATGACCCAAAAGTAGAATCGAATTTGAAACTTCCTAGTTTTGTTGAAGTTTCATTTACTCCTACGTTTTTCAAAACTCCACAGATGGAATTGTGGGCATTTGAGAGATGGAAGGGACCTACATTTTTTTGCCTGAATAGAGAAAGCGCTTTTCATGGCAATGAATTTACTATCGGAGGACTTGACAATTCCTCGCAAAAAAATATTTTTGCCTTTGTGGGGATTGGATTGGAGTTCCCTTAAGTTAATGTAGCCTAACAACAGTTTGCAGCGAGACTTTACTTTTGACGGAACACACTGATGTTTGGAGGAATAAAATATTTCCAAGATCGAGATCTGAAGTCACACGTCTAAATGTTACTTGAAGTTCAAGCCCACAAGTATACAATTGTTTTCCAATGAGTATCGCCTCCAATTGGCATGCTTTCAAAAAGTATTTACACTTCCATGAATGGACAAACAATTTGTAGCTCCCCTTTATTCCTCCTAAGTTATAGTTGAGAGAAAAGCGCTGGACCCCGTGGCTACCCGTGCTTCGTGGAGTCACCCTACTTACTTATTTGTCGAGCTTTATCTTTTTTGAAACCTAAAAATGTTGCTTTTTCTATAAATCAGAAAAGCAGAAATTCCGTCAAAAAATTTTAACATGTAGGTACTACCGAAACAACAAACAAAATCCATATGGGATGGGAATGAGAGCTGGGGCCGAATTACCGAACACGTTATCGAGATATATGTACGTGACTGAATTGTTTGAGAATGGCATTAGCACGCGCTTCATCAAGCAATATAGTAATATAATTTGATACTTTCTCATTAGCAGCCGAACGTAATTTGAATCGATAGGTAAAGAGCCGACTGAAATTATGTAATTTAAGGCGAATTTTAAAAGAAAAATGCCACTCACTCACTCAGCCTCTGGTAACTTAGGGTTTTTATCATAACAGCTTTATCTAACTTTTCTACGAACATTGGGCATGTACAAGAGGTCTGTATTGAGGTCGCAGTATTCCAGTTGCTTTTGCAAAAAAAAAACGTACCTCCAACAAAGAAAGTTAACTATTTCCACACAAATAATGAGTCTTCAAAACTACAAATTTTCTCCGGGAGGGCTTTTAAATTAAATTAGAAAGGAGTTAGGGTAGCGCAACAAAACTATGAAAACCTCTGAGTCTAAAGCATTTCAAGGACCTACAATTTAATGCCCTTTCCGAAGGGCCTAGTTACAAAGCGGTTTTCATGGCAATGTGTAATTACTCTCGAAGGACTTTCCAATTCCTCACGAAAGGCGATATTCTTGATACCCTTTCTGGAATTCGAAACTCGCACATCTTCGAACGCTACAAACACCTTTGAATAAGCAAAATCAAAATTTTCCATCTTTCGATTTACTACGACTTTTTCAACAGGATTAACAAACTTACCCTACCCTAAGTCGGGGGACAGTATAGAGGACAAACAGAAACGGCTACATTTCCATTTGCCTCTTTCCAGCTATGTCACCCGTTGCACCAAGTCGCGTCGACAACATCAACGACAACACACGATGCAAATCTGTGAACCTGAGCTCTCATTAGATCAGGGGGCACCTCGTTCAGTGTTGTTAGGCGAAAAAGAAGTGCCTGGCTTTCCCCTTGACAATGCGCAATGCATTGGACGTGTGGTTGTACACACATAGAAAATAAAAGAAGAAAAAAAAAGCCTGACATTAGTCCTCTCTCCGACTAGAGATAGATGACGACAGTATGTTCCAAATGGTGTACAAAACCAAAGACTTCACGTACTATTGTGTGAACCATAAGGATCTGTTTACCTACACGAATACCGTGTATACATTATTCATAACAAAAAGTGTTGGAGAATCTCTTTTTATTTTCTTTTTTGTCTTTCATTCACTTTTAAACACTCTGCTGCGTTAGCCGTTTGGTAATACCTACGAACGAGTATATATATGTGTCTGCTACACGACAGTCTCTCTATTGTGCTTGGGATGAATGCCTATTGCCTATATGCCCACAATGTCGTTATTTCAAAGAGTTTTTAGTTAAGATTCGCGATAAGTGTGTTCCATTGAAACAATGTGCAATGAACTTGTTCCCATCGCTTTGAGATGATGAATGTGCTTTGACGAAATGCAACTGTGTGTGGCGTTCAGCGGATCGCTTAGATGACTTGGAATAACAAAAACTGCAATTGCTTTGTTTCCGCCGCGTGAGAATTTCTCACAATAATAATAATTGTTTATTGTCTTTTGAATATTAAACGCATTCAGGGTGACATACGCGTTGGTGCATCAATCGGTAGCAGCGCTAGGAAGGTTGATTGTCAAATGATGTAGGTGACAGCCGGTAGAATGACGTGTGTAGGGGGTGAGATATTAATTTTAACTCTGACCTTGGCCTTTCATCATACAATTCAATCCCACACACCTATTCGTGGCCGAAATCATTTAAAGACAAAAGCGATACGTGGAGGAGCAAATTTACTTCCCAACAAAAAAATAAATTAAACTTTATCATCTTTTTTGATGGCATTTACAAAAGATTTTAATTATAGATGTGTAACAATTGCATTGAAGTGGTGGTGCAACATTTTCCCGACACCCATACTCCACATATAGTATTGCATGCATAAAAGGAGCTTCTCAACATTGTCAACAACAAACAATGTCCTTTTCAATATAGAAACCCTTTTACACACACAGGTAGAGGTACCAATACCAACTACCAACTCCTTTGGGTGTTTGTGCTTAGCAGCAGTAACCACAACAATCGAACATTCGATTAGAGTGTCAATGGATGAGTTTCATTTTGTTAATACCTCGAACATTGTTTCTGCACATGAAGTCCAAGCATTTTGTGGCTGGAATCATTAAGAGCAGATTAGTGATTAGAAACAGTGTGATCATTTTAATCCAACTTAATGAGTTAGATGTCCCCAGAGATGGAGAAAGAGAGAGTCGCAGTGGCGGCCGCCACACCGCCGGACAAAGCCACGATGACATCATTACGATTGAGTTTTCCCATGATGGCATTTAGTTGACACAAAAGACTTTCGGATTTGAATTTCAAAGTTTTTTTTACTTCAACAAATATTGAGTTTTGTATACGAGGAACAGGTTTGACCTTATTTACATAATTTAGATTTTAGACTAACTTTTTAAGAGACACCCATGCTGAGACCAAGAACTGGAAGCGGGCGGATGTGAATTGATTTTTTTTTTTGTGTCATCAAGTTGAGATGGTGCAATAGGAAGAGCTAATGTGACAGTCATTGAAATCAGCAGGGAAGTTTTCTTTGGACTCGAAGTGTATAACGTCTGTGTGGCATTTCTAAAAGCGAGATGCAGATGGCAGTGATACTTTAGATAATGTTTCCGGTCAAATTAAATTATGCCTATGATGACACAACGCTGGGATCTAAGAACATAACTGTTAAGCTTACTCAAGCATACAAGATAGATCTGAAGAATGATCTCCCTGAAGCAGACAATTAAAATTATGAGATTATTACAGTTGGACACTTCCTTAATGCTGATGAAGGCAAAGATACTTTACTAATTCATTCAACACCAATCAATTCGTCTAAACAACTCGTAAATCCACAGCAACAAACAATTCACCTGTTGATCAGTCGAGTTGAGTCGATATCATATCCAAAAATGAAGTCAAACGCCGATTATTTCTTGACATCTTGACATGGGGCGTTTGATAAAAGAATGACTTAGTAGCAAATTCTTAATTTTCTACAGCTCCACACAGTTTTGATGAACATGAAGAATGTAGGTAGACAAATGAGCCCAAACGAAAAGCCCGATTGATGCAAAAAGAAAACCAGGGCTGACTGTGACACAGGAGATTTAAAAGGAAAAGGAATTCTCAAAAAGCAAAAAAAGCAGCATGAAAAGTGTTTGTTTCAGGAAAGTGAGATGCCATGTCAGGAATGAGCTTCAAAAGTTGTACCAAAAGGAAAAAAAATCATGTCAAGGTGACAAACCTCGAACTCAAGCCTGTAGAGACCAGCAGGGCAACAAAGTGATGGAATCGCAGTCGATTCCGTATGCCCGATCCTAGAAAGGGGAGATCCTCATATTCGCGCCAATTATAGACGAATAAACCTTCTTAACACCGCGTATAAGATCTTGTCTGCTGTAATATGTAACTTGATAGGTCGTTATCAATGTGGTTTTAGACCAGAAAAGTCCACAATAGACCAAATTTTCACAATATGGCAGATCCGATATATCGCGGGAGAAGATGCATGGGCACATATTAGACTAATGTTGACGAATTTAGCTCTGATGCGGATGGTCGTTAACGCTTATTTACTGGATTTTGCCTGATAACGTCATCCCTTAGTCTTTCTCTAACGACAGATCCGCACTCAAATAAGCGCTGTTTCTGTTGTCTGTAGAAGTCGTCATAGTAAATGTCTTCTTTATGCCCGGCTCATTCTATCGCACTTCTTGAATGGCGGTTATGTCTGCTTTGTAGGATTCTTAATTGTCCGCTGGTTCTGAAACTCCACGTAATTCGTTAAGGGATCTTACGTTCCACGTGCAGATCCGGAGAACGTTAGTTGAAATGCATGTAGCACCTGGTTACTTATGTACATGTAAAATGTTTTAGACTTTTTCTTTTCTGCGAAATGTACCGAACAACATAAATACTAGGTGCACAGAAAATGCAAATGTGGCTCGGTTTTTTTTTTAATAAATAATATTTTTGCTGAATTTTTTCATTACGACCACTGAAAAAAATAGCTTTCTTAAGTTACTGCAGTTGAACTATGAGTGGAAGCAAACAGTCTTCCAAGACATTGTGATGTTTCTCAGAGTTCACAAGGTCGTCAAATCAGCTGCCAACACCACACTCAAATATCAATCCCCATATTATTCGGATTCTGAAAACTTTACTGTTCGTTTCAAATAGTCTTTTCTAAACGCTTCTTTAGAGGTGAATATGAAATATGGATTCATAGTTTCAATTAACTTTCCGCCACTGATATGAAGTCTAACTTTGTGCTCCTTGGCCCATTCAATTAGCTTTTTCGTTTGTTTGGTGTTTTGCTAAAGCCCTAAACGACAAACATTCTCGTCGAATGTGCTCGTGCTCACCGTATTTTCGTCGTGAAGGGTCTGGTTCGCGGGTAGCTCGCGAGCCGCTCGCTGTTGGCGTGAAACCTCGATTTTGTCATGTTCGTTGTGTTCGATGTTCGCCATGTACGGCCATGCTCGCGAGCAAATCTGTTTTTTGCTGTGAAGGAAACCTAATTTTTGCTTTAACGTCGTCGTGTGCGTACCGCGGATTAAGTAAAATAGCAAGCCAAGATTTTATAAAAGAACTCACATGCTACGCTGCTGTGGAGAATCAACAAATGAATGTTTGGCAAATGTGTTCGTCGTGTAAGGGATAATGCAAACGAGCACGTTCGTCTTTAAGGGCTAGCTTTAAAAGCGGCTTTTCTTTGCCTATTGGGATGGGTTGAAAAAATCGCAATAAAATTGAATACAATTATTGAACACACATTGCAAAATGTATAACCAATTTTATTTATATAGCGCTTCCAAGAAGTGTCGACTGAACTTTCTTTTGTGATTAGGCTTCTCCACTCTACAGTGAGCCAGGAGCAGTTCGGCGGCGATTTTTTATGTTTATCGATTGAATTATTGAGGTTTAAGGTTCAAAATCCAGAAACATCAAGGAAAAACATGTTGGCAATTTCTCTGATATTAGTTGCATACCATGAAAAGCGCTTCCTCTATTAGCAGTTCATAATAGACAAACAATTGTAGGTCCCTTCCCTTCCTTAGCAAGGCATTGTTGATAGAAATGCGATAGACCCCCAGGCTCACCTGTTGCTCCTTTCATTTATCTTCTTTCTTCCTAAATATCCAACGATCGCGGACAACAGCTATGGGTTGTTAAGTTTTCTTCCGGGTGATGAAATTCTGGATTGACAAAAAAGGGAGAATAACATTTTAAGGAATTATGTTGAAACGATTTTCGAAAGCATTAAGTATTGATCGTCGAAGATCTTTGGATAAGGGAACATCTGGCACCTTCTATCATTAGACAACAATTGCATTCCAACTTGTCACACAAGTACACGAATTAGCTGCCGATGAAAAAAACGCTTGTCTCTGATCAATCTTCAAAATTAATCATACCATGATGTGGAATACTCATGTTTGACGACGTAGAGAACTATTTTGCTCAGACAAGGTCAAACTAATGGTGCAGTAAACAAGTGGACTTTCAAGACTTTTTGGCCATTCTCGGAGCTCATTTTTCGGATATACGCACTAATTTTAGAAAGTTCATCTCCATTACAACTTACTCAGCATTTTGAAAAACATTGGTAAAGATTTTACATGCTATGATGTTTTTCGAGGAAAAAAGACTTCAAGGTACTAAAATGGACATTCTAGTTGACAAGTCTCTATTATTTTCTTCTTCTTTTTTACTGACAGTGTTGGAAGTAATCTTACAGGAATCACAACTCTGTCATTCGTTTACTTCGAACACGTTATCCGCTTGCTTAGTACTCATCGTTGATTTTAGAAAGCATTGACAATTGTGCCTGGAATAGTGCAAAGTATTTGTTCATTTGTTACAGCCAAGCTTCACCAAGAGTGTCCTATGGTCTTACCTCATTATAATATGTAACGGGTTTGTTTTTAGAACTATAGAACTTCGAATTGAAATAAAACACAAAAAAAAATCGTTGTTATGCCCATCCATCAATTTGCCTTTTATTAAGGATAATTTTATGTCATTAATGTTTCCATATGATTTCGAGCATGTGGCCAAGTCTAGGGGTCTAATTTTCCACAACTTTTTCCAGCATTTGAGGCCATATGTCGACAATAACGAAATGAATATTGGCTTCCAAGCCCCCTTACGTTTCTGCTTTGTTGACGCATACAAGCGACTTCACATATCCCCAAAGAAAATGATCCAATGATGTCAAAGCACACGATCTTAGTGGCCAATTGACTGGTCCCACTCCGCGAATATGCGCTCATTTAATGTTTTCTTCAATAAATCGATTGTGAGGGGCGCTGTGTAACATGTAGCGCGATCTTGTTGGAATCACATCTCATTCACGTTCATGCCATCCAATTCGGGAACAAAATAGTCAGTTATTATGGCTCTATACCGGTCTCTATTAACGGTAGCTGGCTCGACAGCATCATTTTGGAAGAAGTACGGCCCAATGACTCCACCAGCCCATAGAGCACACCAAACAGTCAGTTTTAGTGGATGTCATGGCGTCTGAAAGTACTCATGTGGATTTTCTTCACTTCTAATGCTGCAATTTCGCTAGTTGACTTAACCATTCAACCAAAAATTAGCCTCATCACTGAACAAAAATTTGGCGATGAAAATCAGCATCGAGATCAATCTCTTTTCGGCACATACTCCAAAATCCCGACGCATTGCATTGTCTTGCGGCTTTAATTCTTCCACAAGCTGCATCTTGTAAGCCAAGATCTTTGACAAAATCTTCCATAATGTTGATGGACAAGGCCACAATTGCTCTGCACGGTGGCGAACTGATTCATTTGGGTCTTCTTCAACACTTTGCTCTACTGCGACAATTGTTTTTTAGGTGCGCATTGTTCGACGCCTCTGCGGAAGCGTAATATCACATAAAGCAAACGTAGTGCGAAAACTATTCATGGTTAACCGAATCAATTGCTCTGATGGACGATTATGGTCGACTTCATAAAATGGACGGAGCTTGCGGTAAGCTTCGCAAAGTGAATTTGCACGATTTGCAAGTGTTGTTCTTTTGTCAACCTGTTCATTATGAAATGGCAACCAAACTGAACATAAATGGCATTAGAGTTGGTTGATTTGACAACAAGATGTCAGTTTTATCCTTATTCAAAAAACCTTTGTCTTGAAGTA
Source organism: Melanostoma mellinum (assembly GCA_914767635.1). Classification (NCBI taxonomy): domain Eukaryota; kingdom Metazoa; phylum Arthropoda; class Insecta; order Diptera; family Syrphidae; genus Melanostoma; species Melanostoma mellinum. The sequence goes on from OU612058.1 coordinate 49,208,241, forward strand.
CTTTTTCGAATTCCTCTGGTTTTTTTTTTTACTGTGACACATTTTAATGGCTTGATGCTGAACATTGCGACCCACCCACTTGTCAATTCTGCTTTCAGTTGAAGCCCCATTTTAAGTTCAAAGTAAGTAGATGCATTCGCTACCCACCAACTAACAACACGACAGTCCTCTGAGGAAACACCATATCCCTCGGTTATAGGAACCAACTTTAGAATAACAACCTTAAAAGGATGTCAAGCGAATAGAAAAGTTTATAGCTCATTACAACGTTTAAGTGTAATATTCCAACAAATCAAAACTGATTCCAAACAACTGTAATCAGAACCCATTCCTCCCCATCCAGCATCCCGACACAACATCCTTGAATGTCTATTCATGAGCATGGTCGCAATCAACTCGATCAGAACCCACCGATGCGGGTATAAGCTTCGATGAACACAAAGCACCTGGCTGATACACCTAAGCCGTGCTAATAGCATCAAAATACCAACTAAACTGGCACATTTACGACCAAAGCAATTATTTTTAAGGGGATTGCTCGCTTGGGTGCCCTGGAAACCGAAACTAATTTTAAACCAATCAACTACCGATACCAACGAGTAGATAAACAGACATTGAAAAGATAATAATCAAACAAAACTCTTCCCAGACAATTAAAAGTCTCCCCATGGCGACAAAGTTGTAAACTTACCTTCGGCAAATCCCGAATATGGTTCGCATCCAAGAGCAGCTCCTCGAGACTTCTAGAGTAGCGCAATATCTCTTCGGGTACTGTCGGAAGCGAGCAATGTCGCTTATCGACAAACTCCACCTGGCGATTGCAGCCCTTGAATATTGGAATGCACTTAAACATTATCCTGCTCAATGCTTCCACAGCGCTTTTTTTATTAAATTTTCAAAAAATGAAAAACAAATAAAAATGAATTTACTTTCTCCGATTTTTCTTCTTTTTTTGTAACACAAAACACAAATTGAATTAACGCATTCGCAAAAGAAAATGTTGTTCTGCTTTGTGTTTTGCGGCAAACATTTAGCTCGCAAAACTCTCCTCACTCACTCACGAATTAAAACACCGACACCACACACTTTATGGGAGGATTTATTTAACACTTTTTAAATCACTTTTTGAACTTAAATTAAAGAATGAAAAATAGAAACATTCTATGTTGCTGCCTGCCGCCGAGCCGATGATGATTGGATTAATTATTTTGACAGTTGTTGTATTGTATGTAGTCTGAGAACATACAACACATATACACACATATCTCGCTCTCCGATTCTAATCCGATAAGAACATTGCACGCAGATTGGAATGGAACAGATGGATATACACACGTAAATTTACTTATTACACAAACACAACATAAAACTTGCTGGAGAAGCGTTCAGCGGAATGACAGTCGTCCTCCAATCCAAGCAAACCAACTGAACTAGTTTTTGCTTTTTTTAAAAATATTTCGTAACTATTCGGCACTTTGGGAACTCTGAATTTGTGTAGATTTAAGCTCCACTGTTTGTTCTCCAATCAGTTGTTGTTTTTAGCCATGGAAAAGCCAACAAATTCGATGGGAAAACATTCTATTGGCTCACATTTAAGTCATTTAACGAGACAAGTTAACAGGTGCAAATGAGAAGAAGAAAAAAAACCAAAATGGATTCTATCCGCGGAATTGATTTTTCTTGTGGCCTTTTACTTTTACCTGGCGGCGGGGATTTTATTTAAAAGCTGAGCTGGCACACTCGAGAGCCTTGTCTACACATTTTTTTGTATTTTATTCCAGTGGCGCGACCGAATAGTAATTCCCAGTTGGCTTATTAAACACGATTCCGATACCACGACGACGGCGGACACAATTTGTACGACGAACACGAAAGCGACACAGCGACGAAAACGATGACACGCCCAAATTAGAATTTTATGCTTCCCAAGTTTTTCTGTTTGTTTTTCTTTACTTTTCGGTTTTCTTGGGGGTAAGTTAAAGCAGGTTGAGGTAAGCCAGAACGATAGAACTTTTTTTTGTTTTTTGTTGGGCGCAGCAAACTAAAAGGACGAACGCACTGAATTTAAGGAATGAACCGAAACGCGGCAATGATTTTCTAAATGTATACACACGGCTATATACTTCTTATTCAGATGATGTATATAACTTCTACATTTAAAGAAATAAAAACATAAAAAGCGACGGATTTTAGACTTTACTACGTGCAACTATACGGAACAACACGGTCAACTCAACTGAACGACAAGCGATGAAGCGAACTACGAAAATTCGTTGTGGAATCGGAATATTTGACGTTTCATTTACCAGATTTTATAAAGTGCGTTTCTGTGCGTTGTGGAACAGTGCACAATAGCCTAGGCTAGTTGTCTCATTCTTGGGAGCAGTGATTGAATTGAAGCTGCAAACAGAATGTAAGTGGTAAGCGAAATTGAAAGGCAATTGAAAGTAGTAGGTGCGTTTTGTATCATCTGAGCAATTCAATCAGCTCAACAAATTCATTGTCACTGAACTGAAACTCTGCAATCCTTCAATTAGCTCAGTAATGCAATTTCCCACTGAACACAAAAACAAATCACAGACGAAGTTCACATTGGCTGATTTGTTGAAGAAACAATTACCCTGCAGCTAAACGATCCAGATATGGTAAGCCATCAGCCTACATATACACTATGTCAAATTCCTGTTCGTATTTCGGCTGTGACGTAGGCGACTTACAACTTGCCAGGCAAATGGCTTTCAATCGACATGTCATTATATATTTTCAAAATGGCACCCACAAGAAACTTGAAATTCAAAGTTTTTTTCCAGGCACTCTTTTCTATTTTTGAGGGTATTTGATGAAGCTGTCAATTACATGGCTACTGAAACTGCTTCTCGGGTGGCTTTCAATATTCCATACCAGTTGGGTTTCAATTTCGAAAAGTTTGGTTGTGTATGTAAGAAAGTTCGAATGTATTGTAAATGGCTTACCATATCTTGACCGTATAGCCCCGGGGTTAGGCCAAGATGATTGAACGAATTGACAGCAAGTCAATGCCGACAAATTGATGTAACAGAGAAGGAGGACAAGAAAACAGTCCAATTTTACCGCACGGAGTTTCAACAAATCGACCAATGTAAACTTAGTCAAAGAGACAGAAGAATTCAAAAAGGACTGCTAAGAAATTTTAAACCAATTTTCGCTTGCGGTATCTTAAAAGCCAGTAATAACAAATTGCTAGAAAATTGGCAAACGCTGTACCTGTACTCACTAAAGCAACTTTAGCCGTGTTTTATTGGGAATTCATATTCACTTCTGCAAAACATCGCTCATAGAAAAACAGCAACTCACTTGCAGAAGTGAACAACAGGGATGGCTGGTAAATGGCGTTTATGGAATAAAGTTGTGTAAGTGAGTACAGTGTTTTATTAAGCGCTTAAGCGAAGTGAATATAAAAATTCACAATAAAACTCGGCTTATAATACCTGCAAGTTTTCTAAGAAAGTTTTATAAACGCAATTGCGAAGTGCAACGGCTAGCGAACACTGAATCCGAATTATCGGCCGATATTGGATCGGAGCTGTTCGTCTGCATGCACTGCTGCGGTTCTCTGACGATAACTGACAGACATTCTGTTGTTGAATTTATTTCTTGAAGGCTTCTTTACATTGATTTTTAGTGACATCTCTATTATTGCATGCCTTTGAAAAATTATTCCTCTGTGGTGTCCTATTAGAAGCGAAATTAACTAACTTTTCACTATCCATTGCTTGTATTCTTATGTACTTCTACTGGCAAACTGACGTACGACGTACGATAAATCCAAACAGCTCGGATTTGTCGGTTGTTCGGTTGTAGTCGGACGACATCTGACGTTGTCGGTTGGAGTGGTGTACGTGTTCTCTTTGTTTAACACATGTTTAGTTCGAGCGTCAGAATTCGGCCTAAAACGGCCGATTATAATTCAGACGATGTCTGATTTTGTGTACGCGAGGCGCAAGAAAACGAATTCTTACGATAAAACATGAGCCCCTCGATCCGTCGACCTGTGTGCTTTTGCCTTCAAGTTTCACTTGTGCGCATGGCTCGTTCTGTCAAAAACTGTCAGCTGTTGATGACATTTCTACAACTTTCTTCTTACGTTGCGATTTTGCAATTTATATTTTTCGATGGAGAGTTTCTGTAATAAAGTTTTCATTTTAGTTCCCAAACTATAATTTAATCTTTTACAATTAAAAATGTAAAGTGTAGTTAAAATCGTCCCAAAAACAAACTGTACATTAGTCTCAACAGGGAAAGGTTATTTTAATTCATAAATACTCTTCGAAGAACCACCTAAAATCCAACACAAAACAAAATGTTCCGTCGCTTTTTTGCAACATTCGTGGATCAACAGATCACAGCTTCCTCGCCAGATTTTATATTTAACTCACCAAAAATCGCACAGACATTCACATCGCCAGGATTGGAGAGTCTGTCATGGCTATATTCGCACACACCATGTTTTCCATTGCAAGGCGACCAAATATCAATCATTCACGAGCCAAGTAAATTCTATGAGACTCTAATTAAAAAGTCTAGTGAGGCAAGGGAACGAATTGTTCTTGCAAGCTTATATTTAGGAACTGGCAGCCTTGAAGCAGCTTTTGTTCAGACCATCAAATCAAATTTGCAACAAAACAGTGCGTTAAAAGTCAATGTGTTATTGGATTTCACCAGAGGGACCCGTGGTGAAGTCAACTCAAAGACAATGCTCATGCCCTTGCTCACTGAGTTCGACGAGAACGTATCCTTATCCATGTACCATACTCCCGACCTACGTGGAATGACAAAAAGGTTCGCTCCACCACGATGGAACGAACTTCTCGGCTTACAACACATGAAAATCTACCTCTTTGATAATTCAGTAATGATAAGCGGAGCGAATCTATCCAATGACTACTTCACAAATCGACAGGATCGCTATATTTTAATCGAGGATAAGAGTTTGGCAGATTTCTATGCCAAACTGGTTTCCAAGGTTCAAGAATTTAGTCTTTCGGTGAGACAAGACGCTGAAGTTGGATTGCACAAAAATTGGTCGGTATTGCCGTATGAAGGAGACAAGGACACGTTCATGAACACAGCTAAGCAAAGAGTGACCGACTTCTTTCAGGACATTTTCAGTAAACAAAAGACGGCGTTGGAATCGAAATCAGGTGAGTCATTGTAGGTTAAGTTAAACAGACGACTGTAGAGTGAGACTGATCAAATTGCCTGTTATCAATAAAAGCGTTTATTTGCAATGACGCAATCTTTGTTTATTCTGGTTTATTGTGGTTTTGCGTACAACATGTGGTTTTAGAACGATAAAACAAGAAGTCATGCTCACACTCATTGTTCAAATGAGAACAACGGAATATTTTTGCATATTTGGAGGTAACATGAATTAATCCTAAGTTCCTAGACTTAAAATTTTTTCACCCGATGCGGTCCTTGTCATTTGATGTGGCAAAAGTGATGAACTTGAAAGCAAAGTTGTCTTCGTTCTTTGCTTTTTAAGAACAAAAGATAGTTTTTTTAGTAGATTCTAGCACATTACGTTGTTCCTCAAGGCCATATAAAGATTGCTTTAGATTTCATTTTGTTTGATTTGTCTAGTGTAGACGCAGTTACGTGCCATTTTACGGTGCTTTAAGACCTTGTCACTTAAGTTATCATCTTCTTCTTTCAGTTCTTGTGATGAATCTCGTGTCCATTCATTCATTTCGCTGACCCGAAACTCAAGCAAAACTCAATCCATTCATTTAAATTCTTTGAAACTTTGCATTCTGCTGAAGAAGTCAGTTCTAAAGTTAACATTCTTTAAGAAAACATCAGCGTCATTATGCGTCATCGGTTTTGGTATTTGATGGCATAACCATGAAAAAGTTTTTTAAAGGATAACTTTTTCGTGATTTCGCTGAAGTTCTAATTCGAGTCCGAGTCAAAGTCCTAAGCCCTTAAAAAAAAAAACGATGCGATGATATCGGTTAGATGGTTTCAAATGTTAAAATGTTTAATTTCAATCTAAGCGGAACTAACGGCCAATTTGGCAATCCAATAAACGAGCCGTTAAATTAAAACTGATTAAATACTTAAACGATCGAGGGAGATGTTGCAAGAGCTTTTCTTTTAGACAGGGAAGGTTGAAATACAAAAGAGAATGTAATGAATCCATTTTACTCAACAAGTCGGTTCGATGAGACAGAATATAGGATGAACTATCAAAATATAATAACAAAAAGAACGAAACTATCAATTGCTCCTTAAAGGAGAATGAAAATTATATAAAATACATCCCAAGTGGGAGTAGATTGATAAGATCAAAATGAGTATGTTCAATTCAGTTCAAACACATCCGAATTTTCTCAACAATCGCTCAGACTTGATCATTTTCCACCCCTATTCACATGCAAATAGCTCGCAAGCATATTTACTCACAAGCAAAAATGCTTCTGAACAAACTAAATCAGTAAGGATGCTCACAAGTCATTTTTTCTGTATTGCACTTACAAGCAAATGACTTGCAAGCAGATTGACTTGTTTGAACTTACTTGAATATATTCGAACACTCATGAGCACGCAAAATGTTCACAAGCAGGCAGTGTGTTCACAGGCAGGTAGCGTGCTTACAAGCAGGCAGTGTGTTTATGAGCAGGCAGTGTATTCATCGGAAAGCAATGCGTTGAAGACAAAACAAACAAAAACAAAAAAAGGCATATAAAGGCATAAACTACCCTTTTTGGTATGATCACATTGCTTGCTTATGAACACACTGCTTATTCACAACCACACTGCTTGCTTCCTTGCTTGTGAGCTAACTGCTTGTTTACGATCAAATTGCTTGTGATTACTTTTACTCACAAGCACTTTGCTCACAAGAAGTTCAACTCAATGTTATTCAACCTCATTTTGACTTGCAAGCAAGTCTACTTGTTTGGTTCGTTTGAAAATAAGGGTTGTTTAGAGTTGCTTGCTTCACAAATAAGATTGTTCAAATTTACTTGCTTGTGGGTTGACACAGTTTTTTTTTTTTTCAAGTAAATACTCATTGTTCAGCAGCAGACTTAGTTCATTTTAATCTCTGGTTGATACTTGCGATGCATATGCACACTCAAGGAGATGTCCAATTGGGATGTACTTTCGCTTGTTGGAATGGTCAATGAAATTCACAAAAGTTTGATCTGCAATGCTCTGAATAGATTGTTTTTTTCCCTGTCTAAAAGAAACCAACTTTTGGAACGTAGATTCATTCGTGCAACTCTTTCAACCAGGCAATAAAGATGATTGTTAGTAGGAGGAATGGTTGTTGTTCTGTCCCGGGATGAGATGGTCGGTCATAACTGGCAAGAGTTTTGGTTGACCCGCATCTATTTGCTATTACAGGTGGGCCAAACCTTTATGTGGATATTTTACAGTTTGATGTAATTCTCCACCAAAAAACAACTTTGCATAGATATTGCGAGGAAGCATTGCTATTCACTGTATAACTTGAAATGCTAACTACTTCTGCTAGTGAGTTGTGAAGTGCTGATTATTTCATTACCTTAGAAGCCAATGTTTTCTGGATTCGGAAACAAAACGGCTTCTTTAAAGTTATGGCTTAAGTTTCTAGATCACGATGCTTGCTACGCCATATAAGGAAGAAGAAGCGTTCTTTAGAGGTTGAGACACATTTTCGATGCTTGTCTTTATTATTTTTTATTTGTTTCATCATCGAAAAAGTCATATGGGCAATCCAGATCATGTAGATCCTTTATTTTGAGGTAGTTGATCCTTGGCTCCTATACTTATCTATGTAGGTCTTGGTCTGAAGGAAGGCAGAGTGTCAGGTACTTAAAGAGTTCTTCAGATTGATGTATATGAACGGCACCGGCACAATAGGTTTCCCCCATCCCCTTAATCTAAATATGAACGGCAACATTTTGGATAGGTGGTTACTATTGGTCGTGGCTGTATAAATTGGAGCAAGTAACTACTAGCAATTAAGAGCGTTCGTGGTGCAGTGGTTGAGTGTTCAGTGGATAGGCTGAATCTCCTAGCATCTACTTTCTATTTGTATCTGCTGTACCACAAAAAAGAGAAGGTTAATGCCCCGGTAAGCCGGCAATGAGTCTGAAGTACTCTAGATTAGTATTATCGTCTTAAAAAAAGAGAAACAGAACTTACGACCTTGTCTGCAATGTATTCCGGTTTTTCTTTAGCGTTTAGCATATAGACTTTCCTTTGCAATCTTTTCCGAAAAAGATAATAAAGATTTTCCGGTTTGATTTCCGACCAATCTTCCATCGAGTCAAATGGGTTCAGCGCCCTTGGGTTTCTGATAAAACATTGCATGCTAATTTTAATGTTAAGAATTGAATATGAACAAACATTTCAAGCAAGAATACTAATGTCGCTTTCCATTGGTTGCACTCGGGGAAGCACCCATTTCGAAAACCAATGGAAAACCTTAAATTGTTGTTGGAGAAATTTTTCTTTTTGATATTTGTGTCACATTATTAGTGCTTCTTGAGAGGCTTTTTACTTCAAATCGAGAAGTGGCTGCCACTTCTCCGAAACACGAGAAGCGGTTTTTTGCACCGATGGAACGAATTGAGGATGCTCCTGGACACCCATGGACGGTTCTTTTCGTCCGACATTTATCTTAAGAGGTTAGTTGTCTTTCTCATTCCTGCTGTTGCGTTGGCCAAATCTCTGTCTTCGAACAACTCATTATTTACAATCATGCTTAGAATGCAGATTTTTGACCTACACTGGGATATAATATTCCTCATACTTCTTGTTCTGACTAGAAATGATTCGCCTGCCATTGACAATCTCGGACTCTGTTTTCGTTGGGATCGGTTAAAGAACCACAGGTTTTGGAGCTTCTTAAGAAACAAGAAGTTGTAGGTGAGACCTCAGTACTTCCTAAACTCAAAGTGCTGCCCACTATGCTATCTTGGGTAAGAAGTCTTTTTCATTCCTTCATAATAATCTTCTTTGTAACGTACTTTTATATTAAAAACAAATTCATGGTTATTCACTAGTTAAACTTCATAGATCCGCATGGACAACAGGCGTTCTTCGTCTCTTTTTTAATTTATTTTGTTGTGGAATTTGCCCATTGTCATCTTCAACGACGCTCACACTCTTCTTTATGGGAGCTAAAACTTTTATCTCCGCCTTTGAAATGTTATGTATTAAACACTCACGAAAGTACCTTATCTTTCAAAGAAATATTCCTTTTTGTGGAAGAAGCAGTCATCTCTACAAGTTTTTGAAATTCGCTGTTTGAACAAGATCATCATGTTATCAAAACCATGTTTTGTATCTATGCTTCGACAATTTCTTCTAAAGCTGTCAACAAAAGAATGTTAGACTGATAAAGCATCAGTCAATAAACCCTAACAAGTGGGTGTGAGTGATGACTTCGGACTAGTAATGTACATCCAACGGAAGCCGTTCCGCAGGAGACAGTGTGTAGACCAATAGTTAGGAGCTTTCCTGTAAACTGTTCTAAACTGCTAGAATGTTCTCGTGCTTTCCTATATACTTTTAGAAGCTGCTAGAATGTTCTCATATGTGGCAACCTTTCCTATACAAAAAGCTGCTGGCGCAAGTAGAGTCAATTTGTATTGTAAAGTGATGGCGTAAAAATTGAATAGTAGAAGACAAAGTGTGTATAACGAATAAAAGTTGTATTATTAGAGGCGGGTAATAAGTGAAGCAAAGTTTAATTTTTCGATCTCAGCTAATGTTACAGTATTTATCCCTTATTAAGATCTGTTTTTTGATACAACACAAAAAACACAATTCAAATACTTTGAAGCTCACATTATCATTTGTTTGGTATTTTTATAGACGCTGACACATGGATCTTTCCGTTGATCGAAATGGGCCAAATTGGTATTCATCACGATAGTGTAGTTACAAAACAACTGCTTTCTACTTCAGTAAGCGGATCCAGACTGAAGCTAGCAACAGGCTATTTTAATTTAACCCAAGACTATATGGATACAATCACAAATAATTGTTTAGCTCAATGCAGTATCTTGATGGCCCACCCAAATGTAAGTAACTTAACTCGATCTCGTTGAAAAAGTCAAACTAAACTTCGTTCCATGTTCTCAGGCGAATGGTTTCCAAGGTGCTAATGGCCCTGCTGGCGGTATACCAGCCGCTTACACTCTAATAGCTAAACACTTCTATGAAAATCTAGTTAGAGCCCAACAAGACCATCGAGTAAATTTCTTTGAGTTTGAAAAAGATGGATGGAGCTACCATGCCAAAGGCTTGTGGTAAGTTCAGTCATACTAAAAACATTTCCATCCAAACACCGAATGAATGATTTTCTTTTAAGGTACTATCTTCCAAACTCAACATACCCTAGTCTCACACTTATTGGCTCGTCAAATTTTGGAGAACGATCTGTAAATCGAGATTTAGAATCACAAGTGTGTGTGGTGACTACAAACAAGTCACTACAGAGCCGACTTCAGGATGAGGCTGATAGATTATACAGTTTAGGATCGACAGCAGAAACTCAAATAACAACGCGACCTGTACCAAGATGGGTGCAGGCTGTTGTTAGGATATTCAGGAATTTCTTTTAGTCAAAATGTGTACCTACGTTAGCATTAAAATTAAATAGTTGACTTTGTTACTTTATTTCTTGATTTCTTCAAATTCAAACGCTTTTTATTTAATTGATTTCCGCTCACTTTCTTATTGTACAACGTACCTACATAGATTACTGTTGCTTTTTGAAAAAAAAAAAGAATTGAAAGAAGAAAAACAAACAGATTTTTGTTTTCTTTTTCAACGAGCTCAGGCTTTTTGTGGCATTAGCTTGAACTGTATTTTAAATGAATGTGATTTTATGTCTGTTAACAACAAACAATTTGTACGATAAGATACTATCTGAAGCTCTGCAGATTTAATATCTGATTTACATGATTACCGAAGCTGCTCCAGTTGAATTTTTATTAAAGTAACTAGCAAACCCGGCGAACTCCGTTTCGTCACCAGATGGCTTCGTTTTGCAACATTAAAGTCACGGTAACTATAAACCTCACGGAGCCAGAGACCTTTCCAACGAATGCAAAACCATTGAAATCGGTTCGTGCGTTCTGGAGTTCTAGCGTCAGGAAGGAAAACCCGTCTTATTTTTATATTATAGATATGGGCAATTCTATAATGGCTTTAGGCTTTAAAATGTTACAGTAAGAAAACACCCCCAGTTTTGCATTAGAACACAAATTTAAAGCTTCAATTAGTTCTGTGGTTAAAATGCATAATTCAAATAATAACCATAAAAATTCAAACTTTTCCTTGACAGGCCTAGAAAATATTGAAGGTATTAGTAACTTCCTGTGGATGGGCGTTGTACTATTCGGGTAGGCTCTGATTGGTGCTAACTTGGCGGCGCCCAGATGTTGTAACTTATAGTACACGTCAACTGTGCTTACTATACCTCCAAGCGGTATCCACTGGGACCTGGGATGCTCCGTCCAGAGCTGACCTGCTAAACTAGTAAGTGCGAGTGTTGAGATAAGGGAATCCGGAACAAAGAATTGTGATCGATCAACACTATAATTGCTCTGCGAACAATGACTGACTGCACGAATCTCAGTGGTCTAAGAGAGCTTTCGTGTAAATGTCCAAGCGGATGAATTCGAAGGACAGAATCAACGGTGGACTTCAGCAGCCATAAAAGCAGAAACCCCTGAAAGAGCTACTCCAACATATCTGGTTTAAAGGTCTTTTGGGGTCTTTCAATACTAGGACAGGGTATTGAAGTAGAGATGGTGGCGGATGAGCTCCTGGTGAGCCAACGGCAGCACTCACACCCCTGCAGCAGGGTACTGACTCTGGATACTCCAGCCCTTTGTGTCCGAAGGGATCCAAAAGGACCTGGCCCTCCAGGTTGGGGGTTGTGCGTAGGGTTAACTACCCAACCACGTAAAAAAGATATTGTTCCGAAACAATCAACAGCCTCGGATAACGATAATGATTTCAAAGTTGACGACCCATGCAAACGAAAAAAGGACAACGACCTCCGGATCTGCACCTGGAACGTAAGATCTCTTAACGGAGAAGGTGCAGCTGGAGAATTAGCGGACGCCCTGGACTGCTGCAAAGCAGACATAACCGCCATCCAAGAAGTGCGATGGAATGGACCGGGCATAAAGAAGATGAAAAACTGTGACATATACTATGGCGACTGCTACAGACAACAGAAAAAGCGTTTATTTGGGTGCGGATTTGTCGTTAGAGGTAGACTCAGGGATAAGGTGATTAGCCAAAATCCAGTCAATGAGCGTATAATGACCATCCGCATCAGGGCTAAATTCGCCAACATTAGCCTTATATGCGCCCACGCCCCCACAGAAGAGAAAGACGACGATTCCAAAGACTGTTTCTACGAGCTCCTCGAAGAAACATATGAGCAATGCCCTAGATACGACGTGAAAATCGTTCTTGGCGATTTCAACGCAAAACTAGGGAAGGAGGACATCTTTGGAAACACAATCGGTAAGCATAGCCTCCATGACAAAACCTCCGAAAACGGATTGAGGCTTATCGATTTTGCTGCGGGGCTAAATCTTGTTGTAAGTAGTACACGCTTCCCGCATCTCAAAATTCATAAAGGCACATGGCGGTCCCCAGATCAATTAACCGTCAACCAAATTGACCATGTTGCGATCGACGCAAGGCACTCTTCCAGTGTGCTAGATGTCCGAACTTTCCGAGGGGCCAACTTTGACTCGGACCACTACCTTGTTGTAGCCAAGGTACGAATGAGGATATCTTGTTCACGACCAGCACGAACTAACGCTGTGAAGAGATATGACGTCGGAAAGCTACAATCGCAAGAGATTGCCAATGCCTTTTCCAATCGAGTGTCCCTTCAATTATCCGTGAATCCCGTGCCGCCAGCATTAAACATCGAAGACCAGTGGCAGCAATGCCAAGAAGCCATCAGAACCGCTGCCTCTGAGATTCTGGGTTTCACTCGGCCACCAACACGAAACCCATGGTTCGATGAAGAATGTAGGCAGGCAAATGCAGCTAAGCAAAGAGCACGACAAATGCTTTTGCAAACACGAACGAGGGCTGCTCACGATCGGTATAACGAGATTTACAAGGAGAGAAGAAGGGAAGAACACCGACTTCTCAAAAAGAAAAAGAAGCAGCATGAGAAGCGCTCGTTTGAGGAAATAGAGAGGTGCCATGACAGGAACGAGACTCGGAAGTTTTACCAAAAGGTAAAAAGATCCTGCCAGGGTGGCAAACCCCGAACTCAAGCCTGTAAAGACCAGCAGGGAAACATAGTTGTAGAGTCACAGTCGCTACTGAGGATCTGGAAAGATCATTTCTGCAGACTGCTTAACGGCGATGAGGACACAAATTCCGCTGTCAGGCAGATTGCCCCATTCAGCCTGGACGATGATCAAGAATGCCGTCCTCCCGACCTAGAAGAAGTTAAGCTTGCTATATGCAAACTTAAATCAAATAAGACTGCAGGTGCAGATGGCCTTGATGCCGAACTTTTCAAGGCAGCTGGAGATCAGTTGGAAAGGAGCTTGCACCAGCTGATCTGCATGATATGGTCGGAAGAAAGCATGCCCGATGAATGGAACCTCAGTATCGTATGCCCGATCCTAAAGAAAGGAGACCCTCACAACTGCGCCAATTATAGAGGGATAAGCCTCCTTAACGTCGCTTATAAGATCTTGTCTGCTGTAATATGTGAACGTCTGAAACCCCACGTCAACAACTTGATAGGTCCTTATCAATGTGGTTTTAGACCGGAGAAGTCCACAATCGACCAAATTTTCACATTACGGCAGATCTTGGAAAAAACCCGAGAACATAATATCGATATTCACCACCTCTTTATCGATTTCAAGGCCGCTTATGACAGTATCTACAGAGACGAGCTGTACAGAGCCATGTCTAGTTTCGGCATCCCTGCAAAGCTCGTACGACTATGCAGGATGACTTTGGAGAATTCACGCTGCTCCGTCAAGGTCGGTAAAGAACTCACCGAGACCTTCAATGTCGAAAAAGGTTTTAGGCAAGGCGATAAACTGTCATGCGATTTCTTCAACATCATACTTGAACAGATTGTAAGAAACTCAAACGTCAACACCAGAGGAACAATCTTTCAAAAATCTGTGCAATTGCTCCCTTATGCAGACGATATTGACGTAATGGGAAGAAAAAAGCGTGATGTCATAGGTGCTTTTGCAAGTATTGAAACAGAAGCGGCAAAAATGGGTTTGATGGTGAATGAGGGCAAAACGAAGTATATGCTGTCATCAAACAAGGACACAGAACATCGACGAATTGGACAAAACGTCACAATAGACAGACATAACTTCGAGGTAGTACAGGACTTCGTCTACCTAGGATCCGCTGTAGACACGGACAACAACATCAGTGCGGAGATCAAACGGAGAATAACTCTTGCCAACCGTTGCTTCTTTGGGTTAAGAAGGCAATTGAGAAACAAAACCCTCTCCAGAAAAACCAAGGTAACCTTATATAAGACCTTAATCATCCCAGTCCTGCTTTACGGCGCGGAAGCATGGACCTTATCGAAAGCGGATGAGGAAACCCTTGGTCGTTTCGAAAGAAAAATTCTCCGAATGATCTTTGGTCCCGTATGCGAAGGCAATGTGTGGAGAAGAAGATACAACAACGAGCTGTATGAGCTGTACCGCGACATGGGCATAGCCAGAAGAGTACGCATCGCGAGGCTACGATGGTTGGGCCATGTTGAGCGGATGGACCCAAACGCTCCGGCTCGTCGGGTGTTCGAAAGCACATTGCAGGGAAATCGCGGAAGGGGAAGACCTCGTCTTAGGTGGCGCAATCAAGTGGAGGATGACCTCAACCGACTTGGAGTGCGAAACTGGAGAGAGCTCGCCCGAAATAGAAGTCGTTATCGAAGGATGTTGGTTGAGGCTCAGGTTCACCCCGAACTGTAATGCCCACCTAAGTAAGTAAGTAAAGTAACTTCCTGTGAGTTGAAAAGAAAATTCCTCGAAAAGAATCCAGTTTTTAAAAAAATTCCCGAAATAAACACTCGTCTGAGAACACTTTAAAAGTGAAAAAGTTTCGTTTTCGATAAAATAACTGTCAGTGTCAAGTTCAGTTTCACCTTTCACTGAACACAACCAACAACCAAGTACCAAGTCGGTGTTTCGTTTGGGAAGTGCAAATCTTTAACAAATAACTAAAATTATAAGTATTGCCTCACTCTGATACTAATAAAAAAATGTAAACTAACAAAAAGTGTTTAACTACTAAGTGAAAGTCTGTGCGTTTGCAAACAGTGGGAGATTTAAACGAAATTTGAGCCTTCGAAACACACGTATAGTTTATGTGAGTGTGAACATTTTTCCTCAAGAATGCGTCTAACTAGCGGTTTATTTTAAAAAAAAACTTAAGTTTCGTGCTATACCTAGCGTCCACGTATATCAGGTAAAATTTACTGATCTTTTCGCAATATAATATGTGAAAGCGTTTTTTAAGCAACTAATTAGAAGGTCTAGTATTTGTCCTAAATTGTACTTTATTTGTTTCTTGTTCCAATCAGCCTTTGTGATAAGCCTTGTTTCCACAGGCGCAACATGAAGTGAAGTACATGCGATGAAAAAAATCCGTGTTTTTCGTAATTTAAAATAGCAGAAACTGAAAATTTCATCTCATTTCTATCTCCGCGCATACACATTACACACATTGATTGTGATGGAGCGGAGTTCTCAGCGATCGGAGATATTTTGCTTCGTGGTACGTGGTAGTTCTCCGATCGGACGATCCGACGTTCTCCAAAAAGTTTTTGTTGCGGAGATTTTAGTTTTGGGAATGCAATGCATTGACGCATTGCATGCATTGCCTCCGGAAAAAGATACGTTGCGGAGAAATCTCCGCTCCGACGGTTACCTCGATAGGGCCGAATAGCAAATAGCAACTGAGCCAGCCTTGCTCTATTTTTTTCCAGATAGTATTTTAGACGTGAAGACTTGCTAGGATCTAGGTATATAATTCTAATACGGCTGCTGTCATACGGAGTATCTTCATCTCAGTTAGTGTCAGCAAGCTCTCTTAATACATTTTTTATATTGTCCAACATTACGTTCGTTTCTTGAAGCCTTGCGGTTGTTCTGTGGTCGCCACAACGCGTTTTTTAAAAAACCTAAACTGAACCTGAATGTCAAGCTGAGATTTTTTTGAGCCCTGTGCCCCAGCTCTGTAACTATCGCCTCGATAATATCCGATATCGATCGAGAGACAGTGTGAACCGGAACGAAATCCTACTAAATAAATAGAATTTTATTTTTTTTTTTTTTTTTTTATTCTATTTTCCGTTTATCGAGGCTATAATTACAGAAGAGGGGCACTGGGTTTGCCGTCAACTCCCCCGTAGCACTTAGTTTTTGCTAAGGCAGGTTCAAGTATGATAGGTTCGTTCGTTGAACTTTGCTCAGGGTTGACCCAGGTTTCCTTGACAACCCTATGAGTTGTCAAAAAACCTGGGTTTTCCAGTCCTCAAAAAACGCTAAACCACAGAATCACCAAACACATGCTATCGATGCAATAGTTACAGAAGCACAGGGCTTCAACGAACGAACCAAATGAACAGGGCTGTCAAACGGCATGTATATTTCTTTTATTGACAGGGATAAAAGGTGATTTTGACTTTTATGCTGGATTTTTATGCATCTGCAACTGCAGAAGTGCAGTAAAGTAAAGCGGGACGGATGAAGATTGAAGATTATAAAGCACAAAAGTTAAAAAGAGAAGCGAATAGAATTATTACTGCAGATGAAAAATTATGGGTGCAGATGTACAGTTGCGAGCAAAATAATAGCAGTGCCCTATTTTATATTATATTGTTTCTTGTAGGTACAGAGTCACAGAGTGTTATGTTTTTCAAAACGGTTGTTTGCGTAAACATGTTTACTTGTTTACCAACATTTGTTTTTTCTGGCAACATATTCGAATAACGGTAAATCTATCGGCATATTTAATTCTTTTTAATTTTGTGTTGCTGGTTATAATTCAACGCGAGCAAAATAATAGCAGTGGATAAATTAAAAAGTAAGCGGAACCTTTTTAGTATATATTTTACTCTAATAACAAACATTTTCATGCAAAAATTTAATATGAAGTGGGCCGTGTAAAACATTGTTCGGATGAGAAGCGTGATTTGATAAAAAAGTTAATAAGTTCTGGAAAAACTTACAAAGAAGTGCAGGAACTACTTAATTGCTCTGCAAAAATGATAGCCAATGCTTTAAAGCATCAAAATAAGGCTGAAACACGCGGACGAAAAAAAATTTTATCGACAAGTTTTGTAAGACGCATTGTAAGGGCTTGCAAGCAAAACCCATTAGCAGCAGCCACGCAGATTAAAGATGACCTAAACTAAACATGCCATCTAAGGTTGTGCTCTTCACAGATCCAATCGTTGATTGAAGCCCTCACTGAGGACGCTGGCAGACCTAGTGACGGTTCAGGTCCTGAGAAAGCTGTCTGAGATCCCTGCATAGCAAGTTCATCGGCGATTTCATTTCCAGTTATGCCGTGATGACCCGGAACCCAAATGAGACTCAAGGAATTCAATCTTCCGACCGCATTCAGAGAGCTCTTGCATTCCTGGATCACTTTCGAAGTGGTTAGAGGGTTGAGAAGGGTCTTAAGCACAGCTTGGCTGTCGCTGCAAACAAAGATACTTCTCCCCGTCATTAGGATAGCATAAGCCTCCGCTTGGAAAACGGATGCGTATGATCCCAAAGATGAGTGCAGTCGTATGTCGTCGTTCTCAACAAAGGCACCAGCACCGGAACCCTCGTCGGTTTTGGAGCCATCTGTGAAGATACGATAACAGTTCTTTCCAGGCTCAGATTCTGGAGCGAACCAGTCCTGAACCGAAGGAAAGTTACCTGAAAAATTTTGACGCAGTTTGAGCATTGGGATCATCGTGTAAGACGGCATATCCATTAGACGTGAGTCAAAAGATATGCTGCTTGCGAGTTCCTCAAAGCTCCAGTGCGAATTGTGCCAGAGACCACATCGCTTTAAACGAGAAATGGTCTTGAGAGTACACCCCATGATGTAGGTATCAAGGGGAGGAAGACTCAACAGTGCGTCGAGAGCAGCTCCCGGTGTGCTGGGGAAGGCCCCCGTAACACCCAGACAAATTGTTCTTTTAAGTTTGGCAAACGAGGCAATAACGTATTTACGCGAGAGCTTATTCCACCAAACAACTGACGCATAGGAGATGATTGGTCTTATCATAGCCGTATAGATCCAAAGGACCCTTTTCGGTGAAAGACCCCATGTCTTGCCAAAGGCTCCTTTACATTGCCAGAAAACTGACAGTGCTTTAGTAGTTTTAGACTCGACATGTTTAGACCAAAGAAGTTTGTTATCCAGGATTACTCCAAGATGTTTGACTTCATTTGAAAAGGGGATGTTGATGCCTTTAAGCGTAAGTTGGGTCAGACCAGTCAATTTTCTACGTCTCGTGAAGAGGACAACCTCGGTTTAAGAGGATTGACGGAGAGACCGTTTCTAACACACCAGGTGTCAATCATATAAAGCGCAGCCTGTGGCTAGAACCAACCGAGAGCACGGCGACATCGTCTGCATATGCTTGGGCATGAACGTTAGAACCATTGAGCATTACAAGTAGAGAGTCGATCAACATACACCACAGGAGAGGAGATAGAACGCCACCTTGTGGGCAGCCCTTATCCACTCCCGTTGCAACATATTGTCCACACTCAGCCTCAGCGATTACGGTTCTATTCACTATAGCATTGCTGTAATCCACAACACTAACGACTCGTCCACACCGTGTTCACTGGTTCTCTAGCGCTTGGTGTACACCTACTATGACTTGGAATGCTTCGGCGACTTCTGCTGGACATATCTAACCTTCATCACCACTTACTATTTGTCGAAGTCATCTATCAAGTTCCAAGTACCCACTCAACTTTATTCGAAGTCTGGAACATCAGCTCGATCGAACGGTAGTTTTCGCTACTTTGTGTATCTTCCTTCCCTTTATCATTGTTAGAAGGTAATTTTCCCTCCATTGGTTAGGCAGACTATCACCTCCAGTTCTTGAAGATGAGGATAATGAGCCGTCTAAACCCGAACTCATTTGTTTTTTGGTTTTGCTTGGCAACTTTGCCTTTTTTGGAGTTCTTATCTACTTCACTAAATTTACTGACATCACAGTCAGTCGGGTATTTCCTTTAAATTAGGTTCAGCTTCTGGAAAGTGCTCTCTAGAAAATTGTTAATTCAAAAGTTCAAGCTGTCCTTGAGCATTATTGATAAACTTCGGCGAACGAGGCCAGTGTTCGTCTACCGATGCGATGTTCCTTAAATTTTTGGTGGATCAGCTCCTTTACGTTTTGTTTCAAGAACCTTGACTTTCAAAAATGAAAATAACAAGTTCGTTTGCACACAATTTTCATCTTGCAGAAATAAGCACATAGAAAAGATGTTGATGTTGTTTAGGCGTTGCCCAGGGCGGCTTGCGATTGCGATTCAATCGCTACGAAAATGTAAAATTTGTTAGCTTGTAGACTGTAGAGTGGCACAGATATACGCAGCCTGCGGTATGTACAATTAAAATACGCTCCTCAAAATGCAAAACGCAGTCACCGACCGCGATGGTTTGTACAGGACTTTGAAGAAATAATGCGTTTTCTTAAGTTGAAAAAGAAAAGAAAAGAAAGTGAAGTACTATTCACATGATAACGAACTACGAACGACGAATAAGTCAAGAAAAGTGATAACAGGGACGTTACCATTAAAAGGCTAAACTCTTGACAAATTATCAAGAAAATGAAAGAAATATAGCCTACGCCGGTTTTGAGAGACATAAACTTTTATTTTTAGACCTAAAACTAAAGAAATAGTAGGTTCGATCTGCCAAAATTTATTCTTGTTCCTCATACAATCCACCCACACTTCAAGGAATAAATTTTTTGTGCGTTTTTAACCTTGAATTTTAACCTTAATTTTTTTTGGTGTTGAAGTCGAACGTCATTTGCGAGGAAAATAAAAACTACTACGTGAATAAAATTTAAGAATTAATGAATGTTCGTTCATTCATCGTTCATTGGTGGAGCACGAGCAAGTTAAACTATACGCGCAATAGCCACTCTAAAAATCTTAAAAAAAAATCTTTTCTGGCAGCTCTCTATCGACGCGAACATGTTCCAAACAAACATCAATCCAACCTTCCAACCAAGTTATTCCAGCTCCCTGCTCCCTCCTCCAACGCTCCAACACAAACACAACATTGAGTTGCGGTTGCACTGCCACTGCGCGATGCGATGGCGTTGGCGAACAGCGATCAGTGTTCTTCAAGTTTCAATCGAGGGTGGTTGCTTCTATGTCGATTCGTTTGAGTGTCTCACGCAATGCTCGCTAATCGCGGTCGTCATGTTTCGCAGTTGGTATAGACTTTAACGCTATCGCTAAAGTTTCTTTGAAATGTCGTCACAATAAAAAGAAAAACATCGAACCGTTTTCACGGGAATACCAGTGTGGGAGTGATTAAGCAATTTACCGTTGTTTTACTTACTTCAGTTTACAATTGTTATTGTTTTCGATTTATCTGTCAACCGGATGACAATCCCTCATCAATAAACCGTTTTTGTAGATCACATGTGAGGATATAAATAATAAACTCTGTCAAAGTGCAACAATCCGCGAGGTGAATCATCAGAATTACTCTGCTGAAGATCACCACGACTGCCTTGCTGTTGCTTCTTCTGCCAGATGAGCTCGATTCTGTGAATGGGACTTTTGGTGTCGTCGTCGTCGGTGGGTGCATGGTGATGCCATCCATGATGATAGCATCTCATTCGGTTCGGGGAGAGATGTCATCTTGTTAATTACCAACCAACATTTGATACTGCTCTGCTCCTTGGTAACTTTTTTTTTTGTAGTCGCAGGCAGAGTAAACGATCGGAGATCCTTTGTGTTGATTTTTTTTTGCTTCTGTCCATGGGATTTCCTGCTTTTGTCAGGGAGAGCCCGTCCTTTGATGGCATTATATTGATTGCAATTTTGCGGTGCGGGTTGTGAACGTCAACTTAATAAAAATTCTTGTGTGTTTTTAACGGGCAATCTTGATATGATGAAGCATCAAGTGTCAAGACCTCCTCTAGCGTCATAGGAGGGAGTACAGATCACTTGGCTGATCTCGCGTGTGAAGTGCTGCAACTTGTGCAAGATAAATGCAAAAATTATGGAAATTTTTTTAATTATTTTTACACACAGTTGTTGCTAATCAAATTGGATAACAAAAACGAAAAGGAATACCAGTGCTTGTGTTTTCTTTCATTTGCCCCTTTTTTTTAAATCATACGAGTCTCCCTTGTGGCCAGTGCTTATTTTTCGGTTGTTATGCTGGGCATTGCTCTGAAAATAATCAAACATCACAAATAACATGGCTCAAAGTATGTTTCTTTCGGTGATCTCTTGTGGATCATTCCTTCATACGAGTTTGGATAGAAGTTCAAGGAAGACAACAACACAAATAATAAGAAGACAACGAAGGAGGTGTAGTAGTGAGTTAGCGACTTTCATTGGATTTCTGCTCATTTTGGCAGCAGTGGGTTCTTTAGAAACAATCTCGGCTGCTGTTCGTGATGGAAGAACTGCATTAATGCTGAGTTCTAGGAACCATTCATCATCGGATGCTGAACGTGGTACAGGTGCATCATCAACGTCCGGAGTGAAAATTAGTTCAGGTGGGTTTTGAAAATTTTCGTTTCTTCTTTTTTTGTTCGTTGTTGCTATAGTTCGTGCATGTTCTTCTAATTGATATGAAATTTGGGAATATCGGAGAGAGAAAAAGAAGAACATCTTAGTGGACCAAACCCCAGTAGGTAAAGGTTCTTAAGAGATGTGTGAGATCAACAAAAAAGCAGGTAGATTCTTGTGTAGGTAGGAAGACAGAGATTTTTTTCTTTGCTGTTTTTGGATTTGGAAGTGAATGGCCGGCTACCCTTGTTTTTGTTGTCTTCTTTAGACAGAAAGATTTTTGTGTATTGCCAAATTCGAACAAAAAAGTTAATGAGTTGAAAAGATCAGAATCAGATTAGAATCTATTAAAAGGGAACAGGTTTCAAGTGTTTTTTTTTTAGCTCTCTCATTTAGGCTGGGATTTTAATATGGAAAAGTAAACGTTTATGGAAACACGTTGGAGGTTGGACCACTGTTTGTTGTACCTATACCAAATCATTTAGGCTACATTTTTCTTTGCTGATTTTATGTGAGAACTTAAGGCATGTTGACCTGTATACTTGGGTAGTCATAACTAATGTCGAATTTTAAAGCTTTGAACCAGATAGGCGGCATTTATTCTTAAAAGTTGATTTAAGCAACATGGATGAAGTTGGCATAGATGCTATAGATTCAATGTCAAAGGCACCTATGGGCATGTATGTAGCCTAACCTACCTTCTTAAGTCTAACTACAAGCTTCGTGTAGTTTCTTTCAAGGCTCACAAATTTACCAGAAATGTTGGGTGTGCAGTAAGGGATCATAATATTGTTCAATAGGAAGTAAACATCGCCACTCAAGTCACTTGCTTCCAGTATTTTGATTCTTCCGGTAGTAAAGTAAGTAAAGTAAGAGGCTTGACATGTTTTATAGTTGAGACATTCAACTCAAAAAATTTTTATTAAACTTTAATTTAGGTTCGTTCGTTGAAGCCCTGGGGTCACCCTGTGGTGGCCACAAAGCGTTTCTTGAATAAAACTAAACTCGCCCTGAACGTCAAATTGAGTTATTTGAGCCCTGGTTTGCCCTCAGTTTTCCTTCAACTGACCTAGGTTTTTGCTGGGGCGAGTTTAGTAATAAACAGGGCTGTCAAACGGCATGTACTTTTGATCAAATCATACGGATGTGTGGTGATTTTGTGGTTTAGTGTTTTTTTTTTTGAGAACTTGAAAGCCCAGGTTTTTTTGACAACTCTTGTGGTTGTCTAGGAAACCTGGGTTAACCCTGGGTAAAATTGAACGAACGAAACTTTTATTGGGCTTATCAAATTTTGACACACATAAATCAGCTGGTCCAGATAATATTCTGATATAGTTCTCGAGACGTGATGTTACATAAATACACACACAAAGTGGCGCAACAGAGCGGGGAGCCATGGAGTCTAGTGGGTTTCTCGTATCCATGACCACTTGAGGGAGTTTGTCTACAGTTCTCTGACGATTTCGAATGGCTAATTGAGAAAGCGGTTTTAATTTCAATGAATTTACCATCGTAGGACTTGCCAAATCCTCGCGAAAGGATTTGTTCTTTATCGTGTGAAAGTCACTTCGTGGATTTGCTATGTCCAGATAGTCCCTAAAACGGGTGAGTATCACCCTTTAATAGATGGAACATTGGCTCATATAGATTTTTTTCGCTGAGTGGAAAGCAATCGCAGTAATCGACAGATTGCATTTGCTTCCATTTGTTCCGAAGGCGTGGAAAAGATAATAAGCTATTCGCTTAAGAGATGCTATGTACATAGGTTTCTGACAGAAAAACCAAATTCGTTCCTTTTTCCTAGTGTCAATTACTCAATTGATCGCACTTGCGTCGATGAAACTAATTGATCGTTTCTCATCTCGATTTCCTTGAAAATCTAAAGTGTTTTCAAGTTTTTCCAGCCTCCCAGCACTTCAACCGTTTTTTCTGGACAATGCAAAAAGTAATCAAGCATAACCACAAACCAACCAAATTATAGAGATGCGTTTTTTATTCCTGCATCTTCCAAATATTTTCCGTCTGAAGTTTTGTTTTGTGTTTTTTTTTGTATTTTGCCTTTTTTGTATTTTGCCTTGTAGTGAATAGATAGATATAGTTGCGTGCCTTTCATCAAACAATTCAGCCATAGTAAAAGCAAGCTCTTTAAATTTATGAGGTTTCATTTCGAAAATCCCGCTATTTTAAAAAGCGTCATACTCATGCAACAATTAACGAAATTCATTACAGAAAGGTGAAAATTTCGTTAAACTAAGGCATTTTTCGGTTGTGACCGTGGTGAGGAAGCACCTTCTCGGCTAGTAATTGCGAAAATGGTTTAAAAATTTAAGCCAACTTTGTGACGTGAACAACCAAACTCGTTAAAGCCGCTCAAGAACAACTGAGATGAATACTGTTATAAGCCATATCTATAGTGTTGAGGAAAACCAACGTTTGGCCATTTCTCTCCGTTCCTTAGGCCGCACTGCAAACGACATCACACCGAATTTTGAAAAAGTCAACATTATCGTGACTTTGCTGATGCATCTAAAATGCATCAAAATGATTGGATTTCATCGTGAAGTCATTTAGAGTGATGAAGCCCATTTTTTCTATGTGTTCTTTAGATACAGCCCTTGACAGAGCAGCGTGAATTCTCCAAAGTCATCCTGCATCTAGTCGAACGAGTTTTGCAGGCATACCAAAACTAGACATGGCTCTGTACAGCTCGTCTCTGTAAATGCTGCCACACGCGGCCTTGAAATCGATAAAACGATGGTGTATATCGATTTTATACTCTCGGGGTTTTTCCAAGACCTGACGCAATATGAAAAGATCTTATAAGCGAAGCTAATTCCTCTACAATTGGTGCGGGTCTCCCTTTTTTTAGGATTGGACATACGAAGTTTAGGTTCCATTCATCGGGCATACTTTCTTCCGACCATATCATGCAGATCAGCTAGTGCACACTTCTTTTATAACTGGTCTGCACCTGCAGTCTTATTTGATTTATGTTTGCATAACTCATTGAGTGCGTACAAATTATATAAAAATTGTTATTTTTGTTTTTATCCAACCATCCTAGTATCTTACTCGTGTAAACATACCCACATTTAATTAGTATTTTCTGAAGTTACAACGACCTAAATACTCACCATAAACTTAGATAAGCTTGTTTTAAACTGAGATGAGAATCTGTCTACATATTTTAGTAGGGCTGAAATATAGTCTTTCCACCCCACGAGCTAAGTCAACAGTTTGCTCTTCCCATCTGAAACCAAGCAAATGTTAGATTCGAATTTTTCTTAAACTCGCTAATTCGCTGGTCAAATTGTGTTCTATTACAACTTCAAAGCCTTGTATATGGTTTGACGATATATTTACTATTGAATTAAATTACTGATAGTTTATGCTTTGTGTATTCATGCAAGGTAGCGACTAGCGAGTATCTACGATCTTTGGAGTTTTCGATATTAAACTCGTGTATATCTGATTGGTGATTGTTGCTTACGAATTTAAAATGAAGCTTTTGTTATTTGAATTAATTAAAGAGGCCACATTTACACAGTTAGGCCTCGAAAAAGTTATTAAAATACATAAATGTATTTTGTTTGCTTTGTTTAGCTTTAGCAAGCTACACGTATTTAGGTAAATTTAAAATTAGGTTCGAAAAGGGTTTGCTAATTAATAGCCAAGTATTGAGCAAATTGGTGTCGAACAAATATTCAAATATTTAAATCAAAATCAGTTATAACGAACTCAAAGGGAACGAAGAACTTGTTTGTTATATTCGGTGTTTCGTTAGAACCAATTTTTTTGCTGCTTACAAGCAGGAACATATTTTTTTTATTTGAGATACTTTTATATGGATGTTGTACGATTGCACGCACTCCATTACTACTTCCATAACTTTTAATATGTTTGCTAACTCTTACTCCTAAACTCAGTATTAATCACAGAATCATTCCCTGCTGTAATCTTCTTGTGAAAGAGGAATGAGTTTTTTCGGATTTCACTAAAACGATTCAATGCTTAAATAAAGGGTTTTGCTGAATTCCCTCGAAATTTAAATTTGCTGCCAATAAGTGTTGGCAACCTACCTGTAGCAAGAAAATAGCTGCGTTCGAGTATTTTGTGCAGCATAAGCGGCAGTCACTAAATTTTAAAGAGTGGGAGTAAAATTTCTCTGAGAGCAATTGAATTATTACACATTTAAAAGTAAAATTTGAACTGACTGCATTCAGAATTATTTGAGTCGTCTCGAACATCTTCGGCGTTTCGGCCTTGTGCATTCACTAGTGTTTATTTATTAATCACTTCCTTCACAAATGTCTTAAAATGTGCGGTTATGGATACGTACTCGAACGCAGCTGGATCTTTTAAAAACTGGCACTGAAAGTTGCGCGTTAGTAAAAGTGAAGCACTACACGAAACAACATTGCCACTGCTGAGCATATTTTTTAAATAAAGATAGTAATGTTACACTGTCAACCACTAGGATGAGGCCACAAATTTTGCAATCGATTTTCGCTTTTTATACCTGGTAAAAGTTTTGTACTCGGAAAAGCTTATTACCTGTTATTAGGTACGTATTTCCTCGTTAAAAATTCATAAAATTAAAGGGTTAATTCGAAACGACCGTTGGAATTTCCTAAGATCAATTAATGAACTACTGAAATTAGGTATAAAAAATTGCGTTACTAGGTTGAGGCCACATGCAAAATTTTAGAAAAAAAAAAAAAAAAAAAATGAGTGAAATGTTTACATTTTATGATGGTATTATAATATTTATTAATAACGTTTTTTTACATTAAGAATGAGTATGTTCGCCATTTATGGATATAACCACTATTAGACGGTTTAGGATAGAATCAAACAATTTTTTTTTAAATAATCATATGTAATTTGGGCTCAGGTAATACGAATAGCATCAATTAAGGTGTGGATTGGGGCATTGTCTTTTTGAAAAATACAAGTCAGAGGTCCAAAAATGTTTTTCATTTTTGGAAATTACCGTTCCAGCAAACATTTGTAGCTATTTCCGTTCATTGTTGTGGACAAAAACTCCAATTCGATCGTGCCATAGTAGGTAATAGCTCCCCACATCATTAGGTACACCTGATGTACGGCTATGATGTCTTGCCAAAATAAGCCCATCCTTTCTAACATCATGGAAATAAAAGTTGTAACCATCAGGATCGTCAAGGTTATACTTTTTTTCATCCGAAAAGATAGTGCGTTTCCAAGCAACATGTTGTCTTGCTAAATTCATACGATGCTCCTTGTGTACTGGCTTCAAAACAGGTTTCTTTTTTAGTTTCCTTCTTGGAATAGTATCACTTTTTTGTATTATTCTTCGAACCGTTGTTATGCTAGCTGATACTCCGCTTTTGGCCATTATCATAGTCGCTGGTAGAGTGGAATTTGAGGCAAGTTGTAGAATCAACCGATTTTCTCTTGGTGTTGTGGCTTTTTCCGTGCGTCCTTTTTGATTTTTGCAATAGTTTTGTGGATCAGCAAGATAATTTTTTTACAACTGTCTTGCTCCTGTTAAGTCTCTTTGCTGTTTCACGACCTGAGAGTCCTATTTCCTTGAAAGTATCTATTTTTGCTCTTTCTGTCGCTATCAAAGTCTTTCCGGAACCCATTTGTGCTTCAAACTAAATCAAACGGTTATTTTTAACACTCTCTTAGATATTTTATACAAGAATCCGCACATGCGCACTCCTGCACGGAAATATTCGTAATGGCCTCATTTTAGTGAAGCACCTTTTTATACTAATTTTCAGTAGTTCATTAATTGATCTTGGGAAATTCAAACGCACGTTTCGAATTAACCCTTTAATTTTATGAATTTGTTTTGGGAAAATAGGTACCTATTAGGTGGTAATAAACTTTTCCGCTAGCATCCACTCTCTTCTTCGTCAAATTCACTGAAATATTGGAAAGAGTGTGTTCAGAACTGAATTTGTCAGAAAGTTTCGAGCTGGTTTGGCTAAAACCTTGTAACTGAGAAGGTTTCCTTTAGTATGGCAAACCGTTTAGTTTTCAAGTAGGTTTGAGGTAGTTTTGAGTTAAACTCGTTTAAGTGCCAGGCGGAAATATAGTAAAAGGCTGCGTTCGTAAATTTGGTGCAAAATATGATGCTCGATATCGCTAAGTACACCACAGCCGAGTTTTTTGTCTAAGTTATATTATGCAACAAGTATATGCTTTTAACAAGGCGGTGTTTGATATTAGTCAGATGCTTGCAACCGACGAGGAGATAACACGCCAGCGCAGCAGCAGCAACTAACAATGTAAATGGCGAGGCAATTGTTGACGTTTTATTATTCGTTTACTTTCTTACTTACTTAAGTGGGCATCACGGTTCGGGGTGAACCTGGGCCTCAACCAACATCCTTCTGTAACGACTTCGATTTCGGTTGAGATCTTGGTACACTTGATTGCACCACCTAAGACGAGGTCTTCCCCTTCCGCGATTTCCCTGCAATGTGCTTTCGAAAACCCGACGAGCCGCAGCGTTTGGGTCCATCCGCTCTACATGGCGCAACCGTCGTAGCCCCGCGATGCGTACTCTTCTGGCTATGCCCATGTCGCGGTACAGCTCATACAGCTCGTTGTTGTATCTTCTTCTCCACACATTAGGCGTGTTTTTTTCACAAGGATGTTATGTACATAACATGATATCCAAAAAAACGCTTCGTTTTTTTTACTTGCGATTATAGGTACTATAAGGCAAGTCTTGCAATCGTGCAGAAAAAACATTTTGAGATAACTACTAAACATGACATTACGATGATAGAGAATACGAAAAAAGTGGGTCCTACAATTCTGTCTGTCTGTCTGTCTGTCTGTATGTCTGTATGTCCGTCTGTGTGTATATGGATCTACAGCCTGAACCGCTTGACCGATTTTTTTAAAAATTTGTAGTTAAGCTCTGTAAGGTAGCCTACAGAGGGGTTTTTGGAATTGGGTCTCTAGGTCTTGAAATAACGGTACCTGCCATACAACCGATATGATAATACTTATTTTTCTCGAAAACGGCTCTAACGATTTCGATAAAATTTCATGTGAAAAACTATTTTCTGATTGTCTTTTAGATAATGTAAAAAACTTTTTTGGAAAAAGTCTAAGAACGGTACTCCCCATAGTACCGTTTTTTTCAAAACCGACTTCCTCGTTAATGGCTGACACGATTTTGCTGAAATTTCATATATAAGAAGTCGTAGATGACATAAAAAAGATTGCATATTAACATTTGGAAAATTTTAGATTTTGAAATTTTTGCTAATTTTTTTTTTTTAAATCTTGTTTTTTTTTGAATATTTTCAAAACGGTATTTCTGATTTATTTCAATTTTCTTGTCAAAACATCTACTGGCAAGATCTTAAGACTTGCATACCTAACTTTTGAAAAACTTTTTTTTATTAAAAAATGAAAAACAAAAAACCGATTTTTTAAAAAACTGCTCTAACGATTTTGGTTAAGTTTTCAACGTTTACAAGTACGAGCAATTGCAAAAGAATAGCGTTTTCGGATTTTCGCTTGAAACCTTTGGAATATTTAATTTTAATTTTTTTCAATATTTTGCGTGTTTTAATTCAGTTTTCATTTTTAAAGTGTAGTTGGCAGCCCTGAGCCCACCAAAGATATTTAGAGCGAATACTAAAACCTTTTACTAGGCCTTAATATTTTGGTATTGTACTAAGCACACAATCGCAAGTTCGTGCGACCCAGTCGTGCCCATTTTTTATTTGTGGGTTGATGTTCTTTATCAGTTGTCAAACCAATAAAAGTCAAAAAAATATTTTTTTTTTTTTACAAATTCGCACAAAAACGCAAAAAATGTTTGTTAATCGCTATTACGTTGTTTTATGTATCTTTATATAAATTTACAAATCTAACTCTTGAAATCAATAAAATTCTTAAAATCAAACATTTTCAGCAACTAAATTGCGGAGTGTAAGAGTAGGCATACGATTTTATTCAGTTGCACATTTGTGAACAGACCCTTTGCCACCCATTTTGCTTTTGTTCGAGATAAATGAAAGTCTGTAGACGCAGCAACATTAAAAAATGAAAAGTCGAAAAACTCATTCGATACTCGACTAAACGTCAAAAATCTATCCCCGACCAAATCTTAACCATCCTTTTATCCATAACATCGGTTGTCGGGGATGTTGTTTTTGCTTTGCATGTAAAATGATGTTATGTATATAACAGTCCTGTGAAAAAAACACACCTATTGTCTTCGCATACGGGACCAAAGATCATTCGGAGAATTTTTACGAAACGACGAAGGGTTTCCTCATCCGCTTTCGATAAGGTCCATGCTTCCGCGCCGTAAAGCAGGACTGGGATGATCAAGGTCTTATACAAGGTCACCTTGGTTTTTCTGGAGAGGGTTTTGTTTCTCAATTGCCTTCTTAACCCAAAGAAGCAACGGTTGACAAGAGTTATTCTCCGTTTGATCTCCGCACTGATGTTGTTGTCCGTGTCTACAGCGGTTCCTAGGTAGACGAAGTCCTGTACCACTTCGAAGTTATGTATGTCTATTGTGTATTGTATTGTGTTTTGTCCAATTCGTCGATGTTCTGTGTCTTGTTTGATGACAACATATACTTCGTTAACCATCAAACCCATTTTTGCCGCTTCTGTTTCAATACTCGCAAAAGCACCTATGACATCACGCTTTTTTCTTCCCATTACGTCAATATCGTCTGCATAGGCGAGTAATTGTACAGACTTTTGAAAGATTGTTCCTCTGGTGTTGACGTTTGATTTTCTTACAATCTGTTCAAGTAAGATGTTGAAGAAATCGCATGACAGTTTGTCGCCTTGCCTAAAGCCTCTTTCGACATCAAAGGTCTCGGTGAGTTCTTTTCCGACCTTGACGGAGCAGCGTGAATTCTCCAAAGTCATCCTGCATAGTCGTACGAGTTTTGCAGGGATGACGAAACTAGACATGGCTCTGTACAGCTCGTCTCTGTAGATACTGTCATACGCGGCCTTGAAATCGATAAAAAGATGGTGAATATCGATATCTCGGGTTTTTTCCAAGATCTGCCGTAATGTGAAAATTCGGTCTTCTCTGGTCTAAAACCACGTTGATAAGGACCTATCAAGTTGTTGACGTGGGGTTTCAGACGTTCACATATTAATGCAGACAAGATCTTATAAGCGACGTTAAGGAGGCTTATCCCTCTATAATTGGCGCAATTGTCAGGGTCTCCTTTCTTTAGGATCGGGCATACGATAATGGGGTTCCATTCATCGGGCATGCTTTCTTCCGACCATATCATGCAGATCAGCTGGTGCATGCGCCTTTCCAACTGATCTCCAGCTGCCTTGAAAAGTTCGGCATCAAGGCCATTTGCACCTGCAGTCTTATTTGATTTAAGTTTGCCTTATAGCAAGCTTACCTTCTTCTAGGTCGGGAGGACGGCATTCTTGATCATCGTCCAAGCTGAATGAGGCAATCTGCCTGACAGCGGAATTTGTGTCCTCATCGCCGTTAAGCAGTCTGCAGAAATGATCTTTCCAGATCCTCAGTAGCAACTGTGACTCTATAACTATGATTCCCTGCTGGTCTTTACAGGCTTGAGCTCGGGGCTTGGCACCCTGGCAGGATCTTTTTACCTTTTGGTAAAACTTCCGAATCTCATTCCTGTCATGGCACCTCTCTATTTCCTCAAACGAGCGCTTTTCATGCTTCTTTTTCTTTTTGAAAAGTCGGTGTTCTTCCCTTCTTTTCTCCTTGTAAATCTTGCTTAATGCTGACGACATGGGATTCAAGGATAATTAAAGGGACACTCGATTGGAAAAGGCATTGGCAATTTCTTGCGATTGTAGCTTATTATTCGTCTTCTATCTTGAAGCGATGGATGCAGCGTTCTTAGTACAAAGTCCATTTTCGGTTGTTACAAATTTTCGCAACGGTTCCTGTGTTTGTACTCTACGCAGTATGAATATGTATCTCCGAAACAAGACAGGCGAGGATCGATTGAATGCGTTGACGTTGTTGTCGGGATTCTTTAAGTAGAAGCCCGTTCTGCAATAAATTGAAAGATTATCAACTTACATATGTCCAGGAAAATGGCTTTTACTTGAAGTTTTGAAATCTTAATATTTCAAGTGACCAAACGTAGTTTATATGCCATATTTAAACTAACGTCAAGAAGCCAGCAATCATATTTTTAAAATAGCCTAAAACCTCTTGTCCTGACGCTCTCCACACATAGGCGCATGTTAACAATTCGTGAAAAATTGCCTCGGAGTCACTACCAGCCACAAGTGTCACTTTTTGACAATGAAAAAGGAAAAAAAAAATAAAAAAAAATCTATCTGGATTTGTTAAACTTGACATGCCGTAAATTCAAAATAGTAAAACAAGCACCACACAAATTAAGGAAAATTGAAAAATAAATTAATTTCAAACTTATCGCTTTTAAAACTTGAGATAGCAAAACGTTCTCTAAGAACAATGATTTGCCTCTTCAAAAACAACTAAACTTAAAAAAAGAACTCTAGACCACATTGTTTCTGGCTAAACATGCAAATTTTAATTCTGACAGATTATTGGTATAAGAAAAATTAAAACTGTCCTGTTCGGATTTGTCTGCTTAGTAATTAATAGACATCCACTGCTGCAATATATCATCGCAATTTATTGCCTACTAACTGACCATATTTTTCAATAAAAGCCCAAATAAATCGTACTCGTGCTCTTAAATTGTTGACAAACACACAATTTGCTGGTGCTGGCTGATTCGAAAGACAAACCGTCTATTTCCGCACTCTCAAGACCTGTCAGTTTATGAAAGTCATCTCGCAAAAAAATAATAATGAGAAATAAAAGCTGAAATAACAAAAACAAAGCACCGGTCAATATAATTCAGCTAGAGACTCCATCACACACAGGTTGGCGCGCATCCAAACAAAAATATTTATGCAAGATCAACACCATGCGAGTCATTAAGAGAGATCTTCTTCTTTTAAAAGTCATAAAATAAAAGTTCTGTTTATTCTTTTCACGCACACATCACCGGCGCGGCGGGCGGTGGACGGACGACAGGAAGGGTTGTATGACGAGAGAACCCATATGGCACCATCACTGTCCGTCCGTCTACGTCCATTACTATGCTAACTGCAGTGGGGGTATTTCAATAACAATGCGGCAATGCAGGTGCCCGCTTGTCTTTTGCCCAATAAACTTTCATGTTCGGGATCAGAAATTCAAAAAATCTTCTCAATGTGTGATTTCGAAAGATTTCTAATCACGATGTTGCATTCTTAAGTAGGCGTCAAGAAAAGACTTGTAATCGGGGCATGACATTAGTTTTGAGAAGGTTTACAATTTCTTCGATTCAATAAATAAGATTATGGGTCGGCGCGACGTCCTCGCTGCTGGGGTGCTATAGAAACATTCCATTCCAATGCCAGCTGCACGCCTACTCAGTTAAGATGATCTTAACTCTCGAGTGATCGTTAAAGTAGAGGATCACTGATCAAACTTTTATTCTCCTCCCCCTCATCTCGCATTCACTTCAAAATGAGTCTGACATTCACTGTCTCCCCTCCCCCACCCTCTCTCCAATTTGACTTCTTAGAAAGAAAAAAAATGACAACACCACTTCGTCTTTACGTTTTGACTGCACAAAACCCAAAGATGCGATCAACAAAATTTAGAAAAGTCGAATCGATTGTTTTGGTGCAGGGTCTGTTCGATCGTTGATCGTCGTCGGTGTCGGTCGTTCGACCGATCTACTGACCTAATATATGGGCATTGTATATGTCTATTGTGTGCCACTTACAGTAAAGTAACTGACAGATAGCATTTTGACTTATAGCATTAATTCGGCCGTCAAACAATAAATCCCTAGCGCGCGTTCTTCTGTTTGAATCATACATTCATAAAGAATGGTTTGTTGTTGTTGGTGTTCTGCTTTCGAACAAAAGAGATGAGATAGATGTCTCTTGCCTTATTATAAAGTCTAAAAAGAGAAAAGAGGAAACCGTTGTTGTGTTATTTGTATGAAGGGAAGAACGCTAAGCAGGGAATATTGTTCAACCAATTAGCTAATTGATAGACCGAGATGACATGGGCGATTGGATTGGTATATTATGTTCTGCGGTTCTGCCATATTTATTGAGGGAGCTGGTGAGAACTGATGCGTATTCTTATCAGCTCTAGTGACTTATTGAATGTTCCGTTTCATTTCCGGATGGAAAGTTGTACACATATTCTCAAGTGGAGGTTGGAGGAGATTGTCTTGATGGCTCTTGAAGAAATATGTGTGTCAAATAATGTTGACTTAATCGCGTAGATAAAGCGGTTAGTGCTTGTAATTGGTCATTCGAATGAGTTATTTTTATTAGACCGTGGCAAGATGATAGTTGAATTTATTTATTATATGGTGAATCTATGAAGACACACGTAATTTTTTTTAGCTACTCTTTGCCCTTGGATTTTACGTAATCAAGCAGGGAGAGGTTTGTGATAGTAAATCTTAAAGTAACTTAGGCCTTTAAATTATATACTGGTTTTTCTTGATTTGTGTTTTGATTTCTTCGGTTTAATTGCTTGTGATTTTTTTTAATAGTTTCATGCATAAAATTACATTGTGGTACCCGTGACGTGATGGTTAGCATGTTTGCCTGTTAACACAGAGGTTCGTAGTTCAAATCCCAACGAAGGCAAATACGTTTTCCACGGGTATCATTTTTCGCGAGGAATTGGCAAGTCCTCTGTCAGTAAATAAACTGGCATGAAAAGCGCTTTCTCGATAAACCGTGTGGAATCGGCAGAAACTTGTAGGTTCCCTCCATTCCCTCACAAAGGGAGTGGTTGTGAGAAATGCCCTAGGGCCCGGGGCTCCTTGCTCTTTTGCGCCACTCTATTTATTTTTTATCATCCTAAGTTAATTTGGAACAAAAAGAGAATCTTCACAGTTTCTTTAACAAAAAAAATATTAAAGTAAAGGGTGGGCCATCTAATGGTTTGTTTTTAAATTATAGGTCATTGTAAAACACACAGACAGCTGCTTCTCGTTTGATTTTTTGACAAAATGTCAATATTATACATCAAAACATCGAAATAAGTCGCTCAACGCTTGAACAAGGTTTGGAACTTTTTTTCAAAGGTATTGCAGTGTACCCAAACAGTGTGTTTTTGAAAGAAGCTTTGGTCGAAATAAAGCGCCCAGCACCTCGCTGTAAACAAGTTTTCGCAAAAAGTGATCCTTGTGGACAACTACCAAGATCCAAGTCTAGAATGTGGCTGCTGTGGTCGAGACTTGATCCACAAAGAAGTTTCTATGATTCGATTTATCGGTGGGTTTTACAGATGCTGGAATACTATTTTTTAATGAGATTAATGACATGGTCCTAAAAGACCTGCAGGATGGGGTGCTCTTCCACACAGCCTATGCGGCAATGAGTCTGTTATACTCGAAATCATGTTATCAGCCATCTTGGCTGTGTCAATTGGCCGTCACGGAGCTGCAATTTTATCCCTTTCTACAATTTTTTGTGGGGATTGTGAAGTACCGATACCGATGTAATGTCAACTATGCTGACTGAAACTATCGCCTTTCGCGATAAACTTGCATCTGCCAAAAAAACTCATGTAGCCGTTCGAATCCGGTGCAAGATGGCAGGTCCTTGAAATGCGCTATAAGACCCGAGGATCTCCGTATTTTCTTGCTCCCCTATCGCTTTTTTCACTCATTGATTTAGAATTTCAATCTTAAGCATTCTAATCTACGGTTGCCGGTATCCAATATTTTATATGTCGAAAAGTTGGCTGAATTTCGAAAAAATAGAAGAGTCGGAGTAGATTTAATTTTTCTTCAAAATTTGCTTTGATCGGTGCAAGGGTTGTAGGCTGTGTTTTGTTAAAAAAATCTTTTCCTTCTGAGGTTCTCTGAAGTTGCAAGTTTTTATGCAAGAAGCAAATTTCAAGACCCGTTTCTATCAAACTTTTGAGTTTTTGTTTTATCTTTTATTTATTGTAGGTACTTGAAAAGCAGGTTACTGATGATAGATTTTGAGAAGAAGAGGCAGCTTTGAAGGCTCCAAATTGTTCTACGCTTTACTTACCCAACTTTTTAAAGCTAACTTTTGAGCTAAATGTTTCATGTTTGAGTTTGCTGTGATATTGGGTGTTATGGGGATTTTTCAGCCCACGTCTTACTGTGCCTTGGAAGCTATGTAAATTTTTTATTTTTTTTTTTCAATTCAATTCAATTTTTATTTTCTTCTTCTTAAACATAATAATATTTACAAAATGAAGTTACTATGAATTTACAACAAATAATTAACATATTCAGTTAAACAATATTATAATATACAATATAAGTTTTAAGCTTTACAAGTGTACCTACTTCAATATTAAAATGAATTAAGAAAAAGGAAAGGTACGATCTGTTGCCTAAAGACAAGTGCCGAAAGTACCAAAAAGAAAACTAATACTATACTAAGATATATATTTAATCAACAAATGTTGTGGGGTATTTTGTCGAGAAAATAAACAAATAATTAATTTTATTTACTTTAATCTATGTTAAAAATCAAAGAAATTTTTCAAAATGCTTCAAATTCATTGCAGGATTCCGAAACATTGGACAGTTGCGCGATAAGTGTTACTTCTTCCAATGACTCATTACTTTTTATCATTTCTTCAAAATAAAAAATAATCGTCAAACTCTGTTTAAAAGATAAAAATGAACAAACGAAAGGGTGATTCATGAATCAGAGAAGACTTTTAATTTTTTGGTCTTTGCCTCGGTTATGTAAAGGGTTTTCCAACAGTGCCTTCTGATCTTTAGTAGTTGAAAATGGCCAACTTGATGGAACTATGTGAAATTAGTTGTCATTCATTCGGTCTGTTTTGCCAAATCACAATGGAAGCTTATAGAAAATTGGCCATTTTGGAGCGCAAGACTCAGGTGTTATGTCCGACGTGAACTATGTAATATTCTATACATAATGGCATCAATAGGTCTTTCAAATGAATGAAACATTTCTGTAATATTTCATATATTTGAAAGATATGAATCGCTTTTTCTCGAATTGACTGTTCGCGTTGATAGTTCTTTGTGAAGCCACAACTGGATCTTCGCATCGTGAGCTATTTATAGAAGGTACAAACAAAATAGTTTTGGCTTACTGCAGTGAGCCATAAAAAATTGGTACTCTGGTGTTTATTTGGATCGATTTTTTCGAAATTTATTGTCTGATTCTAGATAAACATCACAGGTCAGAACCTTCCAGTCAAATCAGGTGTCCAACTACCGCATCAGTGATAGAGTGAATGAGTATTATTTTCCTTTCAAAATTTGCTCTTTATTACACAATGTCAGCCTGTTCGTTGAAATACTGATAAAAGAATGTCAAATTGTTGTACTAAAGTCGCGCACTAACGCGAGAAGTAATGCCAAAACACATAATTCAGTCACGTAGGTATTACTCAATTCGGCCCCGATTCTTACCACTGAAATTGTGATATTTTTTTAGCTGGTCACTGCTTTGTAACTTGTGATGTTAAGGAAGAATTGTTAGTCAATTTTGACTTAACATAAGTTAAATATGAATTTGTACAGAATTTCAAATTTTTAAATCATTTTTGGAAACGGTGAACCAAGTTGGAAAACTGTACCCTGTTGATTACTAGTAGCCCCAGGAGTTTTTTTGTAGACTGAAACTTCTGTTCGCTGGCTTGGATCAGCTTTTTTATTTCATGACGGTAGCTGCCGTTAATTTAGAACCAATTTGTTTCAGCTTTTATTAGACCTGCTCTAAAGCAACGCCAACGGTGTTTTTTGGGAGCTGGTGGTGATGTGTTTGAAATTTGGCTGTCTGGTGCGCTGTGAAGTCACTTGTCTACACAGTTAAGTCCGAGAGTATTGACACCTAGGAATAGAATATTCGGTGCGTTATTGCTGACATACGGCCGGCCCCAAATTCTGCAAAAAGTCGTCAACAGTTGGTCTTCTCGGCTAAAATTTGTTCGACCTTTATCTTCACAATAAAGCTGAATCCTTGGCTATAACACTAAAATTTTCAAACGTTGGCCGCAACTTCGCATGGTGGCACAATTTGCTGATAAAGATAAGGCTGAAAATGAAATAAATTCCGCAAAGTTCAGAATACAAAACCTAGTGATGTTAATCTTACAAACTTGGTGAGTGGAGACAAATCCACTTCACACAAGCGATAGATAACCACACCCTGAAATCGTTTTTGGAATTTCTATCGCTGCCTAAATGCGTAGCAGGGAAGCACACAGCCCCGACCGCAACACCATCCTCCTAAAACTCATATTATTCCACTCCATATCGTTTAATTCGGACAAAACGAAACATTCCGTCATCGATATGAACCTGTACATGTCCGGAAAATATTTGTCTCGGGTTCAACTGTGCACTTTCACAAGAAGCGCCGCGGCGGTGTTTCTGAACTATCGGAGGTTGCTTTGACGAGCAAGTATGAGCCGCTTTATCAAACCTGTAATTTCAAACTTTGCCACTATGTACTGATTTTCAAGAGCTGTTAAATGTGCCAGCAAGGTTGGCACTCGCGAGAATTTATGTTGTTATAAGACTTTGTCATTTGAACATGTTCCTCGTGTGATTTGGTACAGTGAGGCAGTGACTGAATAAGCAAACTACTTGTCATCAATGCAACATAGCTGCCACAGTTTGTAATCAACACATCACTGTTTGAAATCTTCGTCGGTACTAGGGCTTGTACCACAAACCTACAATTACTTATAATACAATTGAATTATGACAAGTGTAAAAGATTTCTCTAAAACAAAGCTGCAAGCCTGCTTGATCTTCCAAAAGTGTAATGAGCACTATCCAACAAGACCAACCATCTCCAGATGGTTTTAGGATCTTTACGGGTTCTCGAGTGCACATCATCTTTTTCAATAGAAAACAACAATCTGAATATGATGTTGCTTTCAATCCAACGAATCTGCATTGCGTTGGATGATGGAGAGAATTTTCCATAACCTTTCAAAAGTTTTATTACACTCTTCCTGCAAAATAGGATTTTCCAGTGTCTCGTCCTGATACTCTTTTGCAGATTTTACTTTTGAATAGGATCTTTTCGACAGGTATCAAATTCGGCAACGTGATTGTCCACTCCGTCTTTTCTCAGAATTAAGACTATTTTGAAATTCAAATACCTGAAATCAAAGGGCAAATATACTCGAAAACCCACATAATTTCACACTTTGAACAAAAGACAAAAGGATAACAAAGTAACAAATTAACACTTCTATTCATCTCCTGAAAGGCACAGCATAAACCTCAAACACTATGTGCTATGTTCAGAATCCTGTTCAACCAAATTGCTTCGCATTGCTATGCTAGAGCTACCTGCGTCCAAAGTTCCCGCCACAGCCACATCAACTGCAGTTCACATTAAAAATCCTTATTTGCTCCTCCAATTTATCACTTTGACGATCATTCTCCGACGCGACGCAGCGTCTATGATGGGTAAACAAAATTTTTATTTTTATTTACAATTTATCCTCCTTTGATGTTTATTGCTTTTATAAACATTTCATTAGCTATTCCAAGGTGAAAGATATCCAATCCATATGCACTTCCAAGAGCACATAATAATAAACGTGTGCATGTGCGGCTACAGCATTTTTGTGGTGCTGGTGGTGATGATAATAATAAATCTGCTGCACCGTCTCCATCTCCTGGTTTGGCGTTCAGGTTCAGATGTGTGGCGTTAGATTGGCTCCCATAAAAGAAATTTAAGGAAAAAAAAGAAACTCAAAACGAAACAGGATCGAGAACGAGTTTGAATTTTTGTTTTTTAATTTTTTGGTTTTTTTGAAAGGAAATCTGTGGATGTGGCCCTTTGGTTCCCTACTAAGAATCGTTTTATCTTTTTCTCTCGTGTCTCCCTGTTCTCAAGATAAATTGAGGGTCCACTTGAAGTACCTCGTCACGAGACGAATATTCTCCCAGTTTCAGTCGGAGTGTATTTTGTTTAAAGTAAAGCAAACCCTACCTGACTTAAAACACACGCTTTAGTGAAGGGAAGTATCCCATTAGATTTATATCTTGAGACAACAAATATTCTTGAGTACATATTTAAGGTCCAAGAAGGAAGTACATACCTACCTTACAACTGCTCCATATTCGAGTGTTATGTTACGAGTGGTGAAAACAGAAACAGTACCAGTGGCAATATCATGGGAATATCCTGTTTGCTTAGTAGTGACTACGTCAACATTACTTTGACACATGGCGGTCGAATGTTTGTCATAAAATAATATCAAATAACATGTGGGCTTGAGTTTATGGATCACGACGCGTCGTTGCTCGTCATCATGGTAATTTTGGAATTTAATTGAGGATCAGGAGAATATGGTGGAAAATTTTAACACAAATGCGAAGTGTGTATGTAGGTGGTGTTTGCATTTGTTGTAAAAGAGGCGCCATAATAAATTCAGATGACAAATCTCAAAAGGAGATTTATGGAGTACCTATACCTAGTAAACATTGTGTAAGGGAACATTGTTGTTTAAAAATTGTTGCCACGTAGGTATGTTGATTTCGTAACCTGGTTAAAACTTTGAAGCAATTAAGAAAAAGAAAAACTAATGGAAGCGTGAGCAGAAGCTTGTTCGCCTATTCGTGGCATTAGCATAAGTTTATGCTGCTTTAATGAGGCAACATAACTTTTGTTTTTTTCAATAAGAGGATGAAGCTTAAAAGCAATGTTTAGTACACCAACGCACGATTTTAAAAGAAAACCTTCCTCTGGTGAGCTACTTTTACGGCTGCTCATTAACGACTTTACAACTTATTGTTTGTTGCGTAAGAAGCACGTGTTGTGTTTGTTTTCCCATTTAAATTTGTGTAGTGTTGCTTAACCAATTGATTCCATTATTGGGTACATAAAACTTGTCCCCAAATAGATGTTTGGTGGTTAATTTATAAACCCTGAAGTTGGTGCGTTAACTCATTAACTTCATAAACAAGAGGGCGATATTAACGACGACAAAAAACCATTCAACAGGTGTGTTTGTTTTTTACGACACATTGTTAGAATTAATTCTATTCCTCAATTGATTATCTCGTGTAAGGTGTCATTTGCGCGACACACCCAATAGATTTATTTTGGGCTTTAAGGAAAGGCAATATTGAAAGCAAAGCTTAGGAATAAAGTGAATGGGATTGGTTGGCAGGTACCTAGCTTGCCAAGTTTTATTGATAAAAAAAAAAAAAACGGTCAAATGGTATGGCTTTGTTGTAAAGCTGATTTATGTGTTATGCACGTCTGGTTTTAGAACCCAATCGAAGTAACACATCGTTTTTCTTTCTTTTTGAACAAAGCCCAATAGACAATAGACAAATGACAAACAAAGAGTCAAAGATCTAACTGCCTGTTGAGTGTTTCAACATTCAATACAATTGACTTATTTCTTAGTGAGGGTATGTGGTAGCTTTTTGTCATTTATGTTAAATATTGGTGGGGTATACACGGATATACCTTACTCAAAAGTTCTATAAACAATTTGATGTTATTTAAGTTGATCTGTTTTCTTAAGCAGGAGGATACGTGATCTGAATTTGAATTTGTAAAACGCCAACGAAGTATTGAGAAACAGTTTTTAATTTTTCTTTTGTGAATTGTTTACAGGAATCAGAGAGTTATCGTTGAAGTTTCTCGTTTTCTAGAAACAGAAACTATTTAAGTGGATTTTTCTTTAAATAAATTAATTGCTTTTCGTAATGTTGTTGAGCTGGAGGACATCTTTATTTGTTGGTTCAAATATTACTGACGATGATGAAAGTGAATGAATTCCAATAGAATATCTGTTTGCGAGGAACTGCCAAGTCCTCAGCTAATAAAATCACTGTAACTTTGTGATGCTTTTTTTTCAAAGGCTGGGGTTTAACTCGGAATGTCCAGGGTCTACCCAAGGAAGCTTCGTAAGAATTAGTTTTTGGCGGTCCAACTTCTCAAAATGATACGCGAAATGGTCGTCTTAATTCTAATTAACTCCAAATTTATTTTAATATCTTCTCTCAGGATTAAGTTTAAAAATTAACAAATTTTATGTTCAATATTACTAGAAAAAGCAAATTTTATGATTTCTTGAGT
This sequence comes from Melanostoma mellinum, assembly GCA_914767635.1. Lineage (NCBI taxonomy): Eukaryota > Metazoa > Arthropoda > Insecta > Diptera > Syrphidae > Melanostoma > Melanostoma mellinum. Next base: position 49,250,156 of record OU612058.1, read on the forward strand.
ACGGTCTATTTCTGGTGCTGGTCCACGGAACGGCTGATATCGATCCTCACTGGTGTAGTGGCGATGGTTTCTTTGGGGATACGGTCAGTGGCGGATTAAGGCTTATTGCCGCCCTAGGCCCTGTCTGCGCCGCCATTTTTGATCAACAAAATTCTATATGTTTTGAATCACAATTGTTATTAAAAAATAGCTGTTATTTTTTACACGACTCATAATGCGAATCATAAGAGAGTGCTCTATTTTTTATTCAAATATAATTATTAAATAATACAAAAAAATGTTTATTAAACTCTAGCTAGCATAACAAATAAAAGTAACCATTTTTTTCAAATCATAGTGTATTGCCTTCTTCCTGACTTTTGTCCGAGTAAAAGCATCAACTATGTCATCATTATCAATTTCTTGAACTAGTTGAGCTTCATTAGACAATTCTAATTAGACAATTCTAAAGTACATATTAAGTCTATCTTGGCCCATACTTGCGAGTAAATAAGATTTAACCCTTTTTAAGGTAGAAAAAGATCTTTCTGCTGAAAAATATGTAGCGGGAATACCTAAAAAAATACGCAGAGCAATGTCTACATTCAGATAAACATCTCGAAAATTTCGAGAATGCATGACATTGTGTATTTCTTGTGCGGAGCGTACATCTTCCGTATTTGCTAGGGAGAGGGATACTTTTCAACTAGTTTATTCGCAAGATTTTTCAATTCAATCGTATCTATGTCAGGTAAACTATCAAAAAAACTAAAATTTTCGTAAAGTTTTTTATAAGCACTTTTACGTCCGGCCTTGTACGCTTAAAGTATCGAAAATTCGGTAATACACATTGGTGCGAACATTTTCGTGATCAGATGAAGGTATTGTTTCATTCACCCGTAACTCAACTGCCTGAATTTTTCTAGTTCTCTTGGTTTCATAACGATAATTAACTTTACCTCCATACAGTGCTTTTGTTTTTTCTTCATATTCAGAGTATTGTTTGTCCCTCATATCTTGAAGAAATAATGCCAAAGATCCATAAATTTTTACCACAGATGATAAATCCGCGTGAGATTCTTGAAGCTTCTTACTTGCAGCACTGAAACGATCTAAAATAACATTATTAACTATGACCAAAATTGTCATTTCTAGATGCTGTAATTTTCGTTGCAATCATGTAGCGATCGCGTATTTCTTATGCAAATGCCTAACGGTCGTAGACAAGTTTGAGACTTCTACTTTTTAAACGGCACTAGTAAAACTGAAATAATTACTGTGACTCGCTTACAGACAAAAAACGCTTATTAGTTCTATACGTTAAAGTCAAACTTTGTCAATACCTGCTACGTGCTACGCATAGCGCTCTTATTTTTTGTACACATGTGTAACACACTCACCCCATCAACGGAACTCATTCTCAATCACATACAAAATACTCTCACTCTACTTGAGTTGTTGCAATGACGATCATAAAGTTAAGAACTTGAATTAAAAATTATATATTGAAATTTTTTTATTTATACTTATGACTTATGATAATAACACTTTATATAGATGTTACTATATTACGCAGATCACTTTAATATTATTCCCTTCCAATTTGATAAAATTTTATAATAACAAATTCTTGATTGAGATATAAATTAAATATTCTTTTTTTTTTTTTAAATTTTCGTCAAACACCGAAGTTAAATTGAAAAATCTGGAAACCGCTATTTCCAGATCTAAGCGATCGAAACCTTCAAAGTTATTGAGATCTTCGAGCTCAAAAGAACGACTTTCCTGTTTTTTGAGATCTTCGAGCTCATTTTCCGAACTCTTTGAGCTCGGAATATAATTGTAAATTTTGAGTCAAAAACGTGAGACTTATTCAAAACGATATTTTGTCAGACTTTGAATTGCGATTTTTTGAAACGCGTCGTTCGATATTGATCCGCTTGGCGGCATTCGTCGCAATTTTTAATGCACAATCGATATCTCAATCGGTTGATTCGTCCTTGAGATATCGTGCAACAAAATTATAGCTTACACACACAAACACGGCGGGACGTCACGCTTAAACTACTCAGAATAGCTTCCTAAGACCTCAAAATGTGAAAATCCGATAAGAACTCGATTTTTGAAATTGAAGAAAAAGCGGGACTAAGTTAAAATCCTGTAAGTAATTTCAGAGGCTTAATACATATATGTAATAGCAATCTCACCAAAGATACAGAAGTGAAAAAATATTTAGTTATTTGCAAGAAAGCTTATCAATTTGATTGTTTCTTTATTTGATAATTAGACTATAATTTATTCCATCAAAATATTAATGATGCACCCTCAAATTGAAAAGTCAATGAAAAAATAAATTATATTATAGTCCATAGAAAATTTTTAATAAATTCCAAAAAAAAAAAAAACAGATACTCGCGATCGAATTCACTTCGCAGTTTCCACTTGCAAGTCACTGTCGAACAGGCTGTCAGTCATTTCTTGCAGAAATTTTCTTGCAAATCGAAACGTCGCTTTAGAAAGCTTCGGGGTTTCAGATTGTTCCATATCTGAGATCAACCAATTGCAGATGTCGTTGTATTTGTCTGTATCACGGGTTTTTCGGTCTGCCTTCCTTTTTGATTCTCTTGCAATCGTATCGTATCTGAAGGTTGTGAATCCCTCCTTTAAACTTGAGAATGCAAAATGAGCCGGTAGTCCTCCATTTTTTTTGTTTTAAGTAATATTTTTGTCGTGAGGTATTCCTTGGTACTTTACTTCGAATACAATGAATCTTTCTTACTCCCGCTGTCTTCATTTCAACTGACTCAAAATTACTCTCAGACTTACTCAGGCTTACTTCTCTAAAGCCAAGTGCTTTTCCGCAAGTTGTAAGGGTATGTAATAAAAAGCATAGGACTCCAGACGTTTCCTTGGTGTACACCTGTCTGAAGGCTAACCATATTTAGTCACGTGGTTGTCGATCAAATGCTTTTCGAAAATTAACAAGGACTACAAGCTTATCCTATAAAGAATCACTATACTTTTCCATTCGGTTCCTTATGTTTTGAATTTAATCAGAAGTCGGGTACCCAATCTACTATCTTCTCCTTATTTTTGCACCTTTCAGTAGAAGGTTAATATCCCTCTTTTACTAAGGCAGACCATCACATTATTTATAAGCTTGGATATAAGAAACGTTGAGCCATCTTAGCCCGTTCTCTCTTATTTGTTTTTCCAAGCTCATATGGTATCTCCTCTGGCCCTTGGCTTTTTTTGAAGTTATTAAATGCTTCACTGACTTCTTGGACTGTGATGTCGGGTATTTCCGTTGAGTTAAGGTCAGCTTCTTAGAAGTTCGCCCTAGGACACTGTTCATTCAGAAGGCCATCACAATATTGTCGCCACCTGTGCATAATCTTGTCAGCCACAAGAAGCAAGAAGCATAATGGAATTCAGCAAACGACCCTCCTAAAAATTTCGTCTACTTTAAAGGGTCATTTTAAAGATGGTTGGCCCCTTATTCAAGTTGTTTCCTCGGATTTTTTTTGAAGAGCTTGGTCTGCATCAGCAGCGGGGTAGACATTTTTTCCAGTTCCCGATACATGCCCTCCGTACATCCTTTGCTTTCAGTTGAACGCACTTCTTCTTTTTCTTCACTTTCTTGCAGCTTCTTTATTTGTAACCAATGAAATACCCGTTGCAATCGTACTGCGCCATATTCAGTTTCAACAGTTCCTACATCTAGTTTAGTAGAATTTTAAGGAACACTGTATAACAAATTCCAAGTAAATCCTAAAAAGATTTCCTCAATTAGTTGGTTTTTGACCCAAACTCAGTTTAAATGCAAATTGCACACAAATTGGCCGTAGTCCGAGAGCTGGTCTTAAACTTTCGAGGTGTACCCAGCCCATTCTTGCAGAATCTAATCACAATTTTGCCTGACAAACCGTTTCAACTGCTGCCAACCTTATCTTTTTAGTTCTATTTTTTTTTTCATTCGCGCTGGTGTACCTACTTACTTACTTACTTACTTACTTACTTACTTACTAACTAACTTAGGTGGGCATTACAGTTCGGGGTGAACCTGGGCCTCAACCAACATCCTTCTATAACGACTTCGATTTCGGGCGAGCTCTCTCCAGTTTCGCACTCCAAGTCGGTTGAGGTCTTCATCCACTTGATTGCACCACCTAAGACGAGGTCTTCCCCTTCCGCGATTTCCCTGCAATGTGCTTTCGAAAACCCGTCGAGCCGGAGCGTTTGGGTCCATTCGCTCTACTTGACCCAACCATCGTAGCCTCGCGATGCGTACTCTTCAAGCTATGCACATGTCGCGGTAAAGTGCATACAGCTCGTTGTTGTATCTTCTTCTCCACACATTGTCTTCGTAACCAAAGATCATTCGGAGAATTTTTCTTTCGAAACGACCAAGGGTTTCCTCATCCGCTTTCGATAAAGTCCATGCTTCCGCGCCGTAAGACAGGACTGGGATGATCAAGGTCTTATACAATGTTACCTTGGTTTTTCTGGTGAGGGTTTTATTTCTTAATTGCCTTCTTAACCCAAAGAAGCAACGGTTGGCAAGAGTTATTCTCCTTTAGATCTCCGCACTGATGTTGTTTTCCGTGTCTATAGCGGATCCTAGGTAGACGAGGTCCTGTACTACCTCGAAGTTATGTCTGTCTATTGTGACGTTTTGTCCAATTCGTCGATGTTCGGTGTCCTTGTTTGATGACAGCATATACTTCGTTTTGCCCTTATTAACCATCAAACCCATTTTTGCCGCTTCTGTTTCAATACTCGCAAAAGCACCTATGACATCACGCTTTTTTCTTCCCATTACGTCAATATCGTCTGCATAGGCGACTTTTGAAAGATTGTTCCTCTGGTGTTGACGTTTGAGTTTCTTACAATCTTTTCAAGTATGGTGTGCGCTGGTGTGGCGTTGAAATACTTTCCTAACTTTTATTAACATTTATTTATTTAGCCCCCCACCCATTCGTTACTACTGCCATTGCCTTCTTTTATTTGCTGGTAAATGTGTTTTTTCTATTCACTCTTTTTTCTGATTCCTTTTTTTCCTGCAAGGAACTGGAATATATTTTCACCTTTTTATTTATCAAAATATTGTATAGACTGTAAAGTTACTTACATTTGTTAATAAGAACATGAGTTCGTCTTAAATTTATGTTGATCGTTCCGAAACAATCAAAGTTACACATCTTGTTTTCCCCCCGAAGTGACATTTAAAAGGAACAAATTTTCAATCAAGCCCCTGAGAGAGATAAAAACGCAAAGCTAAAACAAAACAAATAAAGTCTGTTTAACCCGTTCACTTTGTGAAACTGCAACTTTACAGATGTGCGCGATTAAAATCACTACTTATCCGCATTTTGTCTTTAGCAGTCGTGAGATACATTCATCTATCAGCTGCACTGAATTATTCAACAACGCGACGCGACGTCCCAGTCGTTACAATCGAGCTCCGCGCATATGCAACTGCAATAGAAGATCAACCACAAAAATGCCCCCACCAAACTGACAAGCTCTCAAATTCACTGTCATAAAGACGTGACTTGCCCGAGAGATCGCTTGGGTTCATTTCTTCTTTTCTTTTGTTTTTGCAAAGTAAACTCTGAACCTCCATTTCCCATGTTTCACATCATTGTTTTTGTATGCATCGTCGCAGCGTCGTCAGTCGTCAGTTTTAGTCAGAGTTTTATGTTTTATGCCATTGTTTTTCACTTCTTTTTTTCATATCGTTATGGCTGCTTAATGGCCGTCATTTGCCTGTGGGGTCAGTGTTATGCATTTACTTCCCAGAAAGAAGCAAATAAAAAAAAAAACACAAGATTTTGTGCCCAAAAGATACGTTTTAATCTGACCAAGCAAAACATGCTCGATAAAAGCAGCGGCAGCGGCTTGAAGCTGTCGTGCAGTCTTTCAATTTTATTTTTATAGGCAACGAAAATCAACAAAACTTTCGTATTCCGTGCAAGTTTTGGGAACACGAAAAGCAGCAATTTCTCTCTCAGACTACGCCTCTAATAAGCCACCCAGAAGTTACACCTTTATGTGTGCTTTTGAAAAACAAAGAAAATGGGCTCGAGGTACATTTTATGCAAATTCAAGATCACAATATGGACGACACCAGAGGCTGCCTAACTGTGAGCTAAGGTGCAGTTTTGTCAGGTTTTATATCTCTTCTTTTGTATAGTGAAGTATAATGAGCTTTGTTATTTGTGGATTTAAGAATTAAGTATGTTTTACCGGATTATGTCCAGAGATATTTTACCTACGAGGTGGATTTTCAAAACCTGTTGTTGTATCTTTGAGATACGTCGCCTAATCGGATTAGTTAAAATGAACACAAAGTTGATTAAGCGAATTACTTGTTGAATGTGGCTTGAGGTATTTGAAAAAATGTTCAAGTTACAGGTTCGAAGTTGTTGTTGTTGTTGTTTGGAAAATTCATTCACAGGTCATGCATATGATGACCCTTTTTAAAGATAAAAAATATTTCATGGGTTTCAGAGCTTGATAAATGGGGGGAAAGAAGATGTTTAATTTTGTTTTGACCGGAAGCTAAGTAACGTAGGTTCGAGGCGTTGAGTCGTGAAGTATTCAGCACGTGGCCAACGAAAGTTGAAAAGAAAGTGAAAAACACGACATTTTCCACAGTTGAGCGAGGTGTGAAATCTTTGAATAATATTTCAAGCTGTCTAGACAGACGTCTAGTTTTTTTTTTCTTCATTTTTGGTTGATCTTTCGTTATCGCTTTCGTTTTTATGGTGATAACTTTTAATGTACCTTTTGGAAGGCCTAATAAGCTGCGACAGTATTTAAATTACCTCCTGAGATGGGTTAGTAGATGCTGCAGTAAGGAGAAGATCATGAGTTTATATGGTAGGTATATCTGATCTGAAAATATTGCTAAGAGGATTTGTTATATGAGAGTTATAGGAAATCCCGCTAATGTAGGAATTAAATTTGAAATTCTTATTCAAATCCTTAGTTTGACTAATCAGCAGCTTCTTGTTTTTAGATTTCTTTATGACTTTCTTCTTAACCTTACCTACTTAAAGACTTAAGAAAGACTCAAAATTGTTTATTAATGAGTAAGTATTTGGCCAAACAGATACACGAATTCCTTCTAGTGAGCATTTTACATAAAAACAAAGGGTGGCTCAGCAGAGCCAGAACCTAGGTTTGGTTATGTTGCATGGGGATGCAGCCACAAGTGGCAGGGCACCTCACTCGGATCTGAAAGATCCATTGTGCTCCCCGGGAAAATCAGAGGATGAGGAGATGGGAGGATTGGAGAGGTAGAGGGTTGGGTTGGGTTGGTAAATGATTTATTGGGGTAGGGAACCCCCACTGCACCATTTGGAGCCCTGAGTAAATTTCAGGACGTTGCTCAATACGAGATTAGAGAGGTCGCCCAGTTCGTCGAAAAAGTAGGGGTTTTTCCGAGTGTGGGCCAAGCTAGGACACTCACAGAGGAAATGGAATGATCCCTCCTCTGCCTCTTCATCTTGGCATCCTCTACATAAGGATGTGCTAATGCCCATTCTCATCATGTGGGTACCCAACGAGTTGTGTCCCGTGAGAATGCCAATCAACAGAGAGAGCCGAGGTCTGCTTAGCTGGAGTAGAAATTCTGTTTTTTCTTGGAAATATCTGGCCAAAGGTTTCTGGAGACTCGGCAAGGTTTCTAAAGATGACCACCTGTCGTTGGCGGTTTTTAGAAAATTGTATTTGATTCTGTTTTTTTCTTGCTCTAGTGGCAAGAGGTGTTCGTTTCACTGGATTCGAGTACTGACCCGATTTTAGCCGCTTATCCGCCATTTCATTACCGATTATGTCACGATGTCCTGGAACCCAGGATAAACTATCTGTGTTTCAGCCAGAACCTAGCATAGTTCTCTTAACTATACCCTGTTATGGAATGGAAGAGATCTACAATTTTATGCCGATTCCGAACAGTTCATCGAGAAAGCACTTTTCATGGCATGAAATTACTATCGGAGAAATTTCTTATTCCTCGCGAAAGGCAAAACTACGGGTGTTTGTACTCTTTTACTTGATGTTTCTGGGATTTGAACCTCGAACCTATCACTTAACATTTTTTTGATTCTCTTCGGCATAAATTTTGGAACAGTGTTCTTTGGAACTGACTTTTTGCAAATTTCTCTCGTACATTTGATAGTTTAGAAATCAAAATATCCAGCATTCAAACACTGTCACCATTGCGATCTCAAAGGGATCACAGATCTTCCACTTGTCGGCTTCACACTTTCGATACGCCTGTGGGGTTCGACGCACTAGGTCCACTTCAAAATGTGTCGACAATCCTCCCAGTTATGAATTGTTCCATACCTGAAACCAGCTTTTGTATCAAAATTCGGATTGCCATGCCTTTTTTCTGATCGTGATCGTGTTAAAACTTTGTTTTGTGTTTTATACGGGGATCTCCGGTTCTCTCTATCGAATGTGTGCTCTCTTTTCCTCTTTTCTGCAACAGTTTATGTGCATTGTGAATGTTTTTGCGGATGTAAGCATTTTTAATTTTGTCGAACTTTGTTAGGTACTCTTGCCATCCAACGAAGAATCTTCATCTCTGCTAACGTCAACCTATTCTCATACTTTGACCGCTTGCGAGAGATTGATGTTTTTGAAGTACCAAGATCCGTGGAAATCTTTACGTCGAAGTACTACCTTGGAAAATATAGAGCACGACAAGTTCAGTTGGCATTGCCATGTTCATAGGAGCAGTCCAGGGAATTCCGTTAATAAGGCAATGTCACATAAAGTGTTGAGGTACCATTGCGAAGATGCAAAATATGAATGTTAGATAAAATCACACTTTGTTTTTGAAATATGCAACGATATCTGCACTAGATTGGCCTCAGACGTGGAAAAGTTCTATACCGTAAGGTTCGCCAACGCTTTCTGATTTCAACTCAGCCACGGGTGGATCACCTGTGCGAAGCATTTACACGGGAGGGTTGTAATCCCTTTGATATCACGATGATCGTAACTCCGAAAAAAGGAAGAAAAAGAAGAAGAGAGGAGGATCTTTAATCAGCTTAAAGGCAATTTTTCGAATACAGGAGATAGATGTTATATGAATAGTTTCGTCATCACAAGTTCACTATTCATCATAGATCCTTGACTTCTAAACTTTTCACAATTGTAGTCGAATTTCGATTTATATAATTGTTGGTCTGGCTTATAAAAGGGACAACACAAGCCCAGTTTTTTTTACTAGAAAAGTTCCATGCTTATGGTACCCGTGGTGTAATGGTGCCCCTGTGAGGTTCGAGATTCGAATCGAAAGAGTGACCAAGTTTTCAACTGAAAGAAAGCTTATGGTTTATTTTTGACTCAGTTTGAGCTAAGGGGTTATCGTATCGGGGTGGGCTTATCCATTTGACCTGAGTCAGAAGTTATACCGCTTGCAAGATCCTCAACACAGTATAACAAAAACCATACTTCTTTTAAAACTGAAAATCGTCTTGAGAGTCCCATGATGTAGGTATCAAGGGGAGAAGGATTTCGTTGTGCGTTGAGAGCCGCATCCCGGAGTGCTTTGATGGCCCCAGCACAGCCAAGACATGTTGCTTTCTGAAATTTCGCGAGCGAAGCAATGGGATGTTTACGTTAGAGCTTTTTCTACCAAAGAACTGACGCGTAGGAGATAAATAGGTCTTCTCTTAGCCGTATGGATAAGGGTGACCTTTTCATTGATAGACCTCATGTTTTGTCAAATTGCCAAAAGGCTGACTAGGAATTGGCAAAATAAAAATTTAAGGGTCCTCTTTATCCCCTCACAGTGGTAACCGTGGCGTAATGGTTAGCGTGTACGCTTGTTAACCAAAAGGTTCGTGGTTGTTCAAATCCCAACAGAGGCAAACATTTTTTTCCACGGGTATCTATTTTTGCGAGGAATTGACCAGTCCTCCATTAATAAATTCATTGCCATGAAAGGCGCTTTCTCGATTAGCCGTTCGGAACCGGCAGAAAATTGTAGGTCCCTCCATTCCCTCACAAGGCATCGTTATGAGAAATGCGCTATGCCCTGGGACTCCTCGCTCTGTTGCGCTACCCTATTTATTTATTTATTTATTTATTCATCCCCTCACAAGGAATGGCTGAGAGAAGTGCGCTAGGCGCGGGTCTCCCTGCTCTGTTGCATCCGCACCATATTTGTTCATTTGAATGTGTTTGGACCACAGAAGCTTGTTATCTAGAATTACTCAAAGATGTTTCTTAATTTAGAAGAGAATATTGAAGCCCTCAAGTGTGAGATGGGTTAAGCCAGTCAATTTTCTGCGTCTCGTTATGAGGAGAACATCGATCTTCAGCTATCAATAAAGTTTTGCAAAGCGCTCTGGAGGAACTTCTGTACATTAGAAGTGTTGTTCTAATTGAGTCATTCGTTTTCCAGACAGCTACCTTAACCCGATTTACCTGAGAACTAACTCCTCGCCGACCTAACGCCTTTTCCCGAATGATCAATTTTTAATCAGCTTTTAGAACTCCGTCTGAAAAAAGTGCATTCTGATGTCTTTGTTTCAAAGATATCAAAGATATCTCACTCGCAAAATCAAAAATTTTCACAATTTATGATGATGGAACGCCCCCTACGGAGAGGTTTTTTTAGTGCCCCTCAATTTTTGGGTGAATTTTGCCAGCTAGTTTTGTGCTAATTTAAATTCAAAATTAAATCACTCCCATAAATTCGCAAACATTTCGTTTGAATTATATTTTATTGCACCCTGTGGCAGTCAATATCGCCAAAAGATCCACAATCATCCCTTCTCCGAAACTACCACCAATTTAAACATACAAGTCAGGCTTCAATTTGTAGGTAGAACTTATAAGACTAATCGTGTAATTAGCGAGCAATAAAACTTAGAAAAAGTACCTGCAAATAGTTCAAAAAGGATTAAGGCTCTTAAACCACCTGAGTAGATGCTTTCAATAATCACGCAATAAAACTTTGTTGGGTGTACCTGTTGATCCTTTGATCCTTTCTAGAGGTTTATAAGGACTGCGTAGAGTAATGTTTCACTCAGTTTAAAAGCAACAACGCTACAGTGAGGACATATCAAGTGTAAATTAAAGATATAGGAACTTTTCAAGTTTTAAGAAAATAGTGAGAACAATTTTAAGAAATTGTAAGGACCTACAAACTGCATTCTAAAGAAATATTGAGGACCTGCCAATCCAATTTTAAAAGAAACAAACATACAATGGAGGATCATCGCATCGTAAACTTAAACCAGCAAGCAGAAGAGGAATACAATCACGATGAAGTAATGTACAACCGTGTAGAAGGCATATACGAACAAGCAAAATCTATTTGGAATGGATTGTTTTTTGAAATTTTGCTGGACCCAATAAATCCAGGACCCGGCGAGTTACCAGAGCGACACATCATCTACTACCAGAACTGCATGGCCAACCCAGAAGTTCTATACGACAGAGCTCTGACTCTTGATGAGATGTTTATTCAAATCGAAAGACTAAAGGACTACAAAAATGTTTTGATCGCCGCTCTAGATTCAATTGAAGCCATCAGAGAGGAGTATCAAGGAAGATACACAGTCACTCTGTTGGGTGTGTTAAATCATACAGACCAAGCTCCCCAACAAGAATTACAACCTGAATCGGAAGAAGACGAAGAGTCCGTGATAGAATCGGAAGCAGAGAGTGAGTTGGAGGAAGAATGGGAGCCAGTATGGGAATCCGACTCAGGAATGGATTCCACACTAGATAATGAACAACTTGTGTATTACTCAGAAACAGATTCAGATTGGGAAATTGTGACAGACAGACTCAGGACCGTTCAAGCACCCCAGAACTTGAGTCAGATGAGGAAGTAATAGAAAATGCTGACGTAAGCATGGAACAACTTGCAGATTATGATGAAGAAGAACTGGAGGACATGGAGTACGATTCGGAATCAGAAGACGAACAGAGCTCAGCCTTTCCGAAAACAACTGAGGAATTGAATTCAACGATAGAGTGGGATATTGAAGAATACAAGAAGGGGACGAACACTTAACTCTGAAGAAAAATTTATTGTAAAATATAAAATTATTGCTAATAGAGACTTAAATATAATAAAACGATTTTTTTTATTGTATTATATCAAATTATTGTTCATAAAAACCTAAATGAAATAAAACAATTTTTTAAAATATATTCACGGTTTTGTAAAATTAAATTTGTTTCAAAATATTTTTCGTATTCTTCCTGTGCAGCCTTTGTTCCTTTTTACAAAATGTAGTTAAGTATTAGAAGATCTTTTTATTTTTATGAATAAAATATAATAAATAAAGAATAAATTTTTCAATTTTAAATTTTTTTTTTTCAATTCTAGTGCAAATTGAATTTGATCGTATATCATAATTATAAATTGTTTTGTTCTGTTTAAATGTGAGCACTCAATATGCTTGTTCGGTCGTTGCGGTGTGGTAGCTTTCTTGATCCTGGCTTTAAATGATCAAATTGATCGGCTGACATTCAAACAAAACTGTGGTGTATTTCTGGTTCACTTTCACGCAGTTCCAATAACAATTTCGCGCAGAAACCTTCCGTCTGGGGATGGAGAAGGCAATCCTTTGTCCGACACAAACTACGCATCCATAACTGCTCAACACCCGATTCCTTGCTACTTTTTTGATCTTCATCTTTTTCAGTCGTATCCAACGCCAAAACAGCAATAGCTTGGCCATACAAAAATAGAGCATGAGAATTTACCCAGCTTTGCAAATTTTTTTTCAGCACCTTTCACAGGCTTCCCTGTTCGTAACCCGGTAACAGAGTGAGTATTTTTTGAAACACTAACTGGAGCACTGAGACCTTAATACCGTCCATTATACAACCAGATAGCAACCTCCTTTTGCCAAAAATCGCCTAGGTAACCCGCCTAGGTAACCAGCTCTCACCATGTCTGCCCTGAGTGTCTGTAACCTGAAAAAATGCACAGAGGAAGCGCTCCACTGTGTCGTCATCCTCTCGACAGGATTCACAGAGTGTGGTATCATTTAGACTTAACACGTTTAAAAGCTTAGCAGAACGGAAGTACCCTGTGGCAACGCCAATAAGCTTTCTGCATACTTGCTTTTGACAGGTTTTGCTCTTGACAGATTCAATTTTGATTGAAGTTGGCTGAAGTCCTCACTAAGGTTCATGCAGACCAAGCGTTGAATCAGGTCCTGAGAAAGCTGTCTGAAATCATTGCCTTGCAAGTTCATCGCCTCTCTATTTTGCAGTTATACCGTGATGGCCTGGAACCCAAACGAGAATCAAAGGATTTAGTCTTCCAACCGCATTCACTGAAATCTTATGTTTTTGGATCACTTTAGAAGTAGTTAGAAGGTTGAACACAGATTGCCTGTCGCTGCAAACGCAAATACTTCTCCCCATCCATCCATTAGTTCTTAAAGTATAGCTTATATCGATTTGGATAAAATACGCCTTCACTTGGAAGACGGATGCGTATGTGCGGTAACTTCCCATACAGTTAGAATCAACATCAGGAAGATAGAATTATTTGTCGCCTGAGGTAATAGATTTTGAGTGAATGCAAAGCCTGGGCGTTTTGCGAATAAAGCAAACAAAACATTTCCGTTTCTGGTAACTCAATATTCTGTAGGAAACTATTCTCTCTGGGCCACACAATTTTTATCATTTACCATACTGTAGAATTTGCTGTTGGGAAACTTCCAGCGGCCATTTCTCTTTTCATCCATATCCAAATACCTAAGCATAAAACCTTTTGCTTCCACAACAGTCTGTGCCGCCAACCGACTTAAGCAGGCATTTCTTTTCACAAAAGATCGATCGCTTGCCTGATTAGATACACTTTGCACTTTCCGCATGACAGACTCATTTACGACGCCGATGCACAGCACAATGCACCATGCACCATCATCAGAGACTCATGCCAATGCCATCAACGGCAGCAGTGTGCGGTTTTTAAGTAAAGGCAGTCATTTGTTAATACTGTCTTTCTCTCCTTCACTTTTTTTCCAAAAAAAAATCACCCTGTGCTGTATGAATGGGTTAAGCCTTTAACAAATTACTAACAGGCAAACTTAAGACATTCATTTGAGAGCTCAAGTAAATAGAAATAAGGTGAAAGAAAATAAAAATATCTGTGGAGGCGACGTGATGCTGGAAAAGTGATCATTACTAACTATTTCAAGCCATCGCTAAGTTGAAATACTGGTGTATCTTCAGCAAGCATTTATGTTAATACTTGTAACTAGTTTGCCACACAGTTTGACGTCGCCTGTGAGTGATCCTCCATAGAGTGATCCTCTCCTTACTACAGCATCGAAGAAGACTCTCAGATTTCAGCGATGATCGCAACATTCAATTTGCTTGATTACATCATTTGGCTAATGAATAATTTCTGTGTTAACAGGTTTTTATCTACGCTGCGCAGCACCAACACAAAACGAAACTATCTTCTCATCGTCAATATTGATCTTGCGAAAACGGTTTTATCTTCAAATAGCTTTGATATGCCTAGACGGGGTGCCGCACTTGAACATCTTGTGTTTGTTTATTTTGTGAATGTAATCTGCTGACATTTGTGTCGATCATAATTGGCATATAGTTGATAGTTTTCCTAACCTCAATCCGATCGAGTGTTGTTCATTTGAATGTTTTGTCTTCACATGACCCCACACACTCTTACTTTTCCCTCTGCCAGCTTGAAGTGCCACAGACAGGGCGTCGATTCTGCACATTCTAAAAATAGGTGAGGCGTGAAGTGATCTTTTAATAAAGTGAGGTGAAACCGGAGGCGATATAAATCAAATATGCAAATTAGAAATACGTTTTAATTAAAATCTGTCGGAATGAATTATGTTTTTGTTTGCTTTGTTGGTGATGTCATCGAGAGGCTTGCATTTTTCTTTTTGTTAAAGTGACATGATCGGAGATTTTTGTGATGCTAATGAAAGAAATGTGAAAAGGCTGACATTCGGGTTGAAGAATGTAGTCTAGGTGGGCGGTGTTTATTTAATGTTTCAAGCTTCGTACACAAACAGGCAACTCAAACTTCGATTTGAACGAACTGGTGCTTTTAAGAAGGTGGAATTGATGTTTAGTGAATCTTTTTGGGCGGAAGACATGTGTTATTTCCTGCAGGGTGTGTATTGTTGAAAGCATTGATGGATTTGTTAACTTAATTCTTAAAATGATTTTGGAGTTTTTTAGGAATGCCCACGAATTGTCTGTAGACTTCCTGTAGTTTACATTTGAGGGGTTGAGTATTTTATTGAATATTTAGTGCGGACAGTCGGAAAATTGGAAGTGATCAAGGAGTGGTGTTGAATGATATCTTATTGGAATCGGCTAGTCGAGAGAATCTGCTGAAAGCTGGAGTGTTAAGCAAATAGAATACCGGAAGCAACTTATAGTTGTCAGTGAAATGGAATCTGGCGATAGACTTCTACGAAAGCTTAAGATTGAAAGAGACTCTAACTTGGAAATCTCTCACTCAAACAAAGGTTCTTGGATTTCATTGAACTTACTGCAGTTTGCGTGGTTCGAATCCCAATAAAGGCAAAAAAGTTTTTCCATGGGTATCGCCATTGGCAAGGAATTGGCAAGCCCTCCGTTAGTAAATTCATTGAAATGAAAAGTGCTCTCTCGATTAGCCGTTCAGAACCGGCAGAAATTTGTAGGTCCCCTCCATTCCCTCACAAGACATGGTAAGAAATGCGCTAGGCCCTGGGGCTCCTCGCTCTGTTAGGTAAGGTTAGGTGGAAGTGGCTGTCAGCCAATGAGTACATTGCCTGACACACTTAGGCCGCAAGGGCTCATTGTGATACCACAGAGATCAGCAAGTTAATCACCTACTGATCTCAGAAACCCGATGTAAGATTAACGAGTTGATCATTTATTAATCTTCCATTACGGGAGTAGCCGAAACGAGATTCGGAAGTTTACCAAAAGGTAAAAAGATCCTGCCAGGGTGGCAAACCCCGAACTCAAGCCTGTAAAGACCAGCAGGGAAACATAGTTATAGAGTCACAGTCGCTACTGAGGATCTGGAAAGATCACTTCTGCAGACTGCTTAACGGCGATGAGGACACTAATTCCGCTGTCAGGCAGATTGCCCCATTCAGCTTGGACGATGATCAAGAATGCCATCTGCCCGACCTAGAACAAGTTAAGCTTGCCATATGCAAACTTAAATCAAATAAGACTGCAGGTGCAGATGGCCTTGATGCCGAACTTTTCAAGGCAGCTGGAGATCAGTTGGAAAGGAGCATGCACCAGCTGATCTGCATGGTATGGTCGGAAGAAAGTATGCCCGATGAATGGAACCTCAGTATCGTATGCCCGATCCTAAAAAAGGGAGACCCTCACAATTGCGCCAATTACAGAGGGATAAGCCTGCTTAACGTCGCTTATAAGATCTTGTCTACTGTAATATGTGAACGTCTGAAACCCCACGTCAACACTTGTTAGGTCCTTATCAATGTGGTTTTAGACCAGACAAGTCCACAATAGACCAATTTTTCACATTACGGCAGATCTTGGAAAAAACCCGAGAACATAATATCGATATTCACCATATTTTTATCGATTTCAAGGCCGCATATGACAGTATCTACAGAGACGAGCTGTACAGAGCCATGTCTAGTTTTGGCATCCCTGCAAAACTCGTTCGGCTATGCAGGATGACTTTGGAGAATTCACGCTGCTCCGTCAAGGTCGGAAAAGAACTCACCGAGACCTATGGTGTCGAAAAAGGCTTTAGGCAAGGCGACAAACTGTCATGCGATTTCTTCAACATCATACTTGAACAGATTGTAAGAAACTCAAACGTCCACACTAGAGGAACAATCTTTCAAAAGTCTGTACAATTCCTCGCCTATGACGTAATGGGAAGAAAAAAGCGTGATGTCATAGGTACTCTTGCGAGTATTGAAACGCAAGCAGCAAATATGGGTTTGATGGTTAATGAGGGCAAAACAATGTATATGCTGTCACCAAACAAGGACACAGAACATCGACGAATTGGACAAAACGTCACAATAAGCAGATATAACTTCGAGGTAGTACGGAACTTCGTCTACCTAGGATCCGCTGTAGACACGGACAACAACATCAGTGCGGAGATCAAACATAGAATAACTCTTGCCAACCGTTGCTTCTTTGGGTTAAGAAGGCAATTGAGAAACGAAACCCTCTCCAGAAAAACCAAGGTAACCCTGTATAAGACCTTGATCATCCCAGTCCTGCTTTGCGGCGCGGAAGCATGGACTTTATCGAAAGCGGATGAGGAAACCCTTGGTCGTTTCGAAAGAAAAATTCTCCGAATGATCTTTGGTCCCGTATGCGAAGGCAATGTGTGGAGAAGAAGATACAACAACGGGCTGTATGAGCTGTACCGCGACATGGGCATAGCCAGAAAAGTACGCATCGCGAGGCTACGATGGTTGGGCAATGTAGAGCAGATGGACCCAAACGCTCCGGCTCGTCGGGTGTTCGAAAGCACATTGCAGGGAAGTCGCGGAAGGGGAAGACCTCGTCTTAGGTGGCGCAATCAAGTGGATGAAGACCTCAACCGACTTAGAGTGCGAAACTGGAGAGAGCTCGCCCGAAATCGAAGTCGTTATAGAAGGATTTTGGTTGAGGCCCAGGTTCACCCCGAACTGTAATGCCCACTTAAGTAAGTAAGTAAGTAAGCAAGTGAGTAAGTAAGTAAGGATTAGCCGGTTAATCACCGAACACGCGGAACTTTTAATGTATTTCGAAAGACTTTTAGGGTCTATTTAAACTAAGTCGCTAGTATCATCGAAGAAGAATTGACCGAGATGAGTTTTCCTTCTATGAAGTAGTGCAGGGCATGAGTGAAGAAGGTGTTGAACGGTTTCTTCCTCCTCCTCGTCCATGCAGCTTCAGCAGAAATCATTGGAAAACACACCAAGGCTTTTGGCGTGTCTCCCTATTAGACAGTGTCCCGTAAGAACACCTATGGTAGAACCTTAATAACTTACTTGTAGCGATAGGTGCACCTATGTTGTTCCTTTCTGAGCGTAGGAAAGCGGTCGTGCCCTTTTTGGCTAGTTCGTCTGCCATACAGTTGCCTGGTATGTCCCTGTGCCCTGGCACCCATGCAAGGTGAATGTTAAACTGATTTGACATCTCCCTCAGAGACATCTGACAATTTTGGACCGTGATGAATTTTGTAGAAACAGAGGCAAGAGATTTAAGGGCAGCTTGGCTGTCCTAGAAGATTCGAATATCCGTGAAGGATATGATGTTTTCTTTCAGCCAAGACAGCCACAGCACCTCCTTAATCGCCAGAATTTCCGCTTGGAACACACTACAATGATCAGGTAGGCGGAAGAAAAGACTGAGATTCATTTTTTCTGAGTAGAATCCACTTCCCAAAAGTGGATTTAGCTTCATTTTCCAAAAGAGTGCCATTTTCCCAAGCTTCTCTTGAAGGTATGGTTACTTGGAAATTATTGTCAAACACCAACTTGGAGGTGGTGTAGTCGGATCGATTCGGTAAGAATCTAAAGTTATCTAGAATGGTAGTGTGGCCGATTTGATTATTGGTCCACTGTGATGTAGCTCTGAGTCGAGTAGCTGAGCTAGCTGCGACTTGTTTGCTGAAGATATCTAGGGGTGTGAGATTTAGTAGTACATTGAGGGCGTCCGATGGTGTTGTCCTCAGTGTGCCACTAATACACAGAATAGCCGTTCTTTGTACTTTGACCAGATTGTTGTAGTTGATCATCTTGTCTAGTGCGGTCCACCAGACTATCACCCCGTATGTGAATATTGGTCTAATTACCGATGTAAACAGCCAATGGGTGATTTTGGGGGAGAAACCCCATTTCAAGCCAATGGCTTTTTTACAGGAGAAGAGTGCCACATTAGATTTATTGGTTTTCCAGCTCAGTTTTTTTTTGTCAAAAATGAGACCTAGATATTTAGCCTGATTTGACAGCGTAAGAGTTACCCCTTTAATAGTTGGGGGTCCGGAATTTTGTATTTCCTTTTGGAGAGAACTAATTCCGTTTTGTAGTTCAGACCACAGTCTACAGACCAATTGTTAAGCTTGTTAAGTGCTGTTTGTAGCAGCTCAGCTAGGATTTGTGGATGCTTGCCTGAAACGGCAATTGCTACATCATCGGCATAGGCTATGGTTTTGAAACCTTCGTCCTCTAGGTCGATTAACAATTTGTTCCACAGTAGGGGAGATAGAACTCCTTTCTGTGGCGTTCCTCTATGGGCCATTCTGCTTATTTTGTAGTTCAACAATTCGGAACTAATGATTCTGCTCCTGAGCATTGCTGTGATCATGTTCTTGATGTGTTCTTCAATGAGCAGCCCATCAAGAGCATTAGTGATTGCTGTATTGTTAACATTGTTAAATGCACCCTCTATGTCTAGGAATGCGACGAGAGAGTATTCTTTGTAGAGCAGGGATTTTCCAATGGTGCAAACCAGAGAGTGGAGTGCAGTTTCCACTGATTTACCTTTTGTATAGGCATGTTGCGCCGTTGAGATCAGACTGGGTTTAATTTCTTGTCTTAAGTGTATGTCAATCATTCTTTCCAGTGTTTTAAGGACGAAGGATGACAGACTAAAAGGTCTTAAATCTTTTGGAATTACATGAGAGCTTTTGCCGGCTTCAGGTATGAAGGCAACCCTAGCTTCTCTACAGGCCTTGGGAATATAGGCGTAGCTGATGCATCCTTTCATGATCATCTCTAAGTTATAGATGATGATGTCTGAAACCTGCTGCGCTCCGCAGGGATGATTCCATCAGGCCCTGGTGATTTATAAGGGTACTCGCTCTGTTGCACCGCCCTGTTTTATTTAGAGAGTTGTCATTTGTTGATCAAGAGTCAAATAGCGGCCTTAAGCTTAAGAAAAACGATTTGAGATCTTTCACATTCACCTTAATGCATGACACAAAACACAATATGCACAATTAAATCGTCTCTCCATGCCATTGCCCCTTCACTCTGCTACAAAGCAAAATAAAATACATCATTCGGTGTTAATTTAAGTCAACAATTAGTATGATTTACTAACATTACCTGTACGTGTACGTGTTGGTCATGTATTTTCTTTCAAACAACGATTACGCGTCTTTCTCGTTAGTC
Source organism: Melanostoma mellinum (assembly GCA_914767635.1). Classification (NCBI taxonomy): domain Eukaryota; kingdom Metazoa; phylum Arthropoda; class Insecta; order Diptera; family Syrphidae; genus Melanostoma; species Melanostoma mellinum. Next base: position 49,270,279 of record OU612058.1, read on the forward strand.
TGCAATTTGCATTCATGAGGTAATTTGTGTGTCGAATGGCCTCTTGCAGTTCAACGCTAACGAACTCTAAACAAGCAATCACGTGCTAACTTTTGCTACATTCGTTGACTTTGAGTGATCTTTGGTTCATTATTATAAGATTATTGAACCCTTTCTAAAGATGTCCTCTGACTTGATGTATGCTTCTTAAATCTTTGTTTTGATCAAGAGTTAAAATTTTTTGTCACATGTCAAGTGAAGGTTTTTTCTCAGTAGATAATCAGTGAGAAGATTAAAAGCTTCTTATACTGAATTGGCTTGAAGGTCTTTCTAGTATAGATAAATCTTTGGAAACTTCATATACTGACACGCCTCTAAGTTTTACTTTCATTTGGATATGTGTTTCATTTTCTAAGGCATGAGCCCCTGCCGCATTTGAATTCATGATAAAAACTTAATGTAAAACAGTTTATCAAATTCTGCTGTTGGTTTTGTTCGTCTCTTTATTTAATAACTGATAAGACATAAACAAGCAGACAACATGGTTTTGATAAATAAATAATATGCATATACACGATAAAAATACAAGTCATGAATGCGTAGTAAAATGAAATGGAAACTTGATTTTTTCTGCGTTTTTTTTCGTGGAATGTGATAATGCATTGTTCTATATTATTTACTAGCAACCAAGCCTTTTTATTTAGCGTGACATAATCGAGACTTTATGTAGAATCGAAAAGATTATGAGTGTTTCGTGTCGTCGCGTCGGTTGTATAGAACATAATGACGAATTGCGGTGACATCGAGTCTAAAAACTGCCACTTGTGAATAAGTTCTGATATGAAATACATATACGAGCATATGGCTTTTCTTATGAAAGTAATATTGCTTCAGGGAATGTATTCAATTTAAAAAGGAACGAGAACACTTTCACACAAGGAGAAATTATTTAAGAACCTGCAAGCTTCGTGGCTAGTTAGCACTACAAACTACGCTTTTTTAAAAAAAACTTTCTGAAAGGGGCGTAACAAAATCTGCGTCCATATCCTAATAACGACAAATTTACGACAATAAATGACGTACTGAGGTTTTTTAAAAAGGGTTTGCCTTTATTCTTTCTTTGTTTTCGGAATAAATTTACGACAAAATAGTGACAATTAATTTCATATACTTAGTTTTTAGTTAATGATCTACTTGTTGGCTTTCGAAGGGTGGTCGTGAAAACAAAAAATTTGTCGCTCTTCGTTAAAAAAACCGTGTGTAATGCTAACTGACAAGGAGGCACATATTTTTTGTTTTCACGACAAATTTACGACAGTTTATCCAATGTGGTACCCGGGGCGTGATGGTTAGCATATCTCCTGTTAACCCAGAGGTTCGTGCTTCGGATCTTAATTGAGGTAAAAATGGTTTTCCACGGGTTTCACCGAATTGGCAAGTCCTCCGTTAGTAAATTCATTGCCATGAAAAGCGTTTTCTCAATTAGCCTTTCAGAACCTGCAGAAAATTGTAGGCCTCCTCCTATCCTTCACAAGGCATGGTTGTGAGAAATGCGCTAGGTCCTGATCTTCTCGCTCTGTTGCGCTACCCTATTTATTTATTAAATCCCATTATCAAAATTTGAAAATATTTAAGAGGTAGTGGTAACTTGACGGACATCTTTGCATTATACCTTAGTCACTTCTTTTTATACTTATATTCATCCGCACATAAACCTCTGGAACTCGCTGGTTTTTCGATCGATTGCTTTTTCGGAGTCTAGCAGCACAACATGCAAATCCTCTAAGGTGTCACTATTTATAACTCATAGTGGTTTTGTAGAAAAAAGGAAGCTACGCAAAAATTTATGGAATCGTCTTAACCTATACACACACGACCCTCTGATGAAAAAAGGTTTCCTATTGCCTATTGGATTGATCAACCTAGAATGAGCTTATTACAGTATTTTGAGTTTAAAATCTCATGAAAATTTCATTTTTTTAATAGCAGAACTCGCAGTTACATAAATAATGGCTTAAAATTCGCGAACTCTGGCAACGCTAAGATATTTTCAGCTGATACTTATTCTAGATGGGCGTTGTACTATTCGGGTAGGCTCTGATTGGTGCTAACTTGGCGGCGCCCAGATGCTGTAACTTATAGTACACGTCAACTGTGCTTACTATACCTCCAAGCGGTATCCACTGGGACCTGGGATGCTCCGTCCAGAGCTGACCTGCTAAACTAGTAAGTGCGAGTGTTGAGATAAGGGAATCCGGAACAAAGAATTGTGATCGATCAACACTATAATTGCTCTGCGAACAATGACTGACTGCACGAATCTCAGTGGTCTACGAGAGCTTTCGTGTAAATGTTCCAGCGGATGAATTCGAAGGACAGAATCAACGGTGGACTTCAGCAGCCATAAAAGCAGAAACCCCTGAAGGAGCTACTCCAACATATTTGATTTAAAGGTCTTTCAGGGTCTTTCAATACTAGGACAGGGTATTGAAGTAGAGATGGTGGCGGATGAGCTCATGGTGAGCCAACGGCAGCACTCACACCCCTGCAGCAGGGTACTGACACTGGATATTCCAGCCCTTTGTGTCCGAAGGGATCCAAAAGGACCTGGCCCTCCAGGTTGGGGGTTGTGCGTAGGGTTAACTACCCTACCACGGAAAAAATAATTTGTTCCGAAACAACGAACAGCCTCGGATAACGATAATGATTTCAAAGTTGACGACCCATGCAAACGAAAAAAGGACAACGACCTCCGGATCTGCACTTGGAACGTAAGATCTCTTTACGGACTAGGTGCAGCTGGAGAATTAGCGGACGCCCTGGACTGCTGCAAAGCAGACATAACCGCCATCCAAGAAGTGCGATGGAGTGGACCGGGCATAAAGAAGATGAAAAACTGTGACATATACTATGGCGACTGCTACAGACAACAGAAACAGCGTTTATTTGGGTGTGGATTTGTCGTTAGAGGAAGACTCAGGGATAAGGTGATTAGCCAAAATCCAGTCAATGAGCGTATAATGACCATCCGCATCAGGGCTAAATTCGCCAACATTAGCCTTATATGCGCCCATGCCCCCACAGAAGAGAAAGACGACGATTCCAAAGACTGTTTCTACGAGCTCCTCGAAGAAACATATGAACAATGCCCTAGATACGACGTGAAAATCGTTCTTGGCAATTTCAACGCAAAACTAGGGAAGGAGGACATCTTTGGAAACACAATCGGTAAGCATAGCCTCCACGACAAAACCTCCGAAAACGGATTGAGGCTAATCGATTTTGCTGCGGGGCTAAATCTTGTTGTAAGTAGTACACGCTTCCCGCATCTCAAAATTCATAAAGGCACATGGCGATCCCCAGATCAATTAACCGTCAACCAAATTGACCATGTTGCGATCGACTCAAGGCACTCTTCCAGTGTGCTAGATGTCCGAACTTTCCGAGGGGCCAACTTTGACTCGGACCACTACCTTGTTGTAGCTAAGGTACGAATGAGGGTACGAATGAGGACGACCAGCACGAACTAACGCTGTGAAGAGATATGACGTCGGAAAGCTACAATCGCAAGAGATTGCCAATGCCTTTTCCAATCGAGTGTCCCTTCAATTATCCTTGAATCCCATGCCGCCAGCATTAAACATTGAAGACCAGTGGCAGCAATGCCAAGAAGCCATCAGAACCGCTGCCTCTGAGATTCTGGGTTTCACTCGGCCACCAACACGAAACCCATGGTTCGATGAAGAATGTAGGCAGGCAAATGCAGCCAAGCAAAGAGCACGACAAATGCTTTTGCAAACACGAACGAGGGCTGCTCACGATCGGTATAACGAGATTTACAAGGAGAGAAGAAGGGAAGAACACCGACTTCTCAAAAAGAAAAAGAAGCAGCATGAGAAGCGCTCGTTTGAGGAAATAGAGAGGTGCCATGACAGGAACGAGACTCGGAAGTTTTACCAAAAGGTAAAAAGATCCTGCCAGGGTGGCAAACCCCGAACTCAAGCCTGTAAAGACCAGCAGGGAAACATAGTTATAGAGTCACAGTCGCTACTGAGGATCTGGAAAGATCATTTCTGCAGACTGCTTAACGGCGAAGAGGACACAAATTCCGCTGTCAGGCAGACTGCCCCATTCAGCCTGGACGATGATCAAGAATGCCGTCCTCCCGACCTAGAAGAAGTTAAGCTTGCTATATGCAAACTTAAATCAAATAAGACTGCAGGTGCAGATGGCCTTGATGCCGAACTTTTCAAGGCAGCTGGAGATCAGTTGGAAAGGAGCATGCACCAGCTGATCTGCATGATATGGTCGAAAGAAAGCATGCCCGATGAATGGAACCTCAGTATCGTATGCCCGATCCTAAAGAAAGGAGACCCTCACAGTTGCGCCAATTATAGAGGGATAAGCCTCCTTAACGTCGCTTATAAGATCTTGTCTGCTGTAATATGTGAACGTCTGAAACCCCACGTCAACAACTTGATAGGTCCTTATCAATGTGGTTTTAGACCAGAGAAGTCCACAATAGACCAAATTTTCACATTACGGCAGATCTTGGAAAAAACCCGAGAACACAATATCGATATTCACCATCTTTTTATCGATTTCAAGGCCGCGTATGACAGTATCTACAGAGACGAGCTGTACAGAGCCATGTCTAGTTTCGGCATCCCTGCAAAACTCGTACGACTATGCAGGATGACTTTGGAGAATTCACGCTGCTCCGTCAAGGTCGGTAAAGAACTCACCGAGACCTTTAATGTCGAAAAAGGTTTTAGGCAAGGCGATAAGCTGTCATGCGATTTCTTCAACATCATACTTGAACAGATTGTAAGAAACTCAAACGTCAACACCAGAGGAACAATTTTTCAAAAGTCTGTGCAATTGCTCGCATATGCAGACGATATTGACGTAATGGGAAGAAAAAAGCGTGATGTCATAGGTGCTTTTGCAAGTATTGAAACAGAAGCGGCAAAAATGGGTTTGATGGTTAATGAGGGCAAAACAAAGTATATGCTGTCATCAAACAAGGACACAGAACATCGACGAATTGGACAAAACGTCACAATAGACAGACATAACTTCGAGGTAGTACAGGACTTCGTCTACCTAGGATCCGCTGTAGACACGGAAAACAACATCAGTGCGGAGATCAAACGGAGAATAACTCTTGCCAACCGTTGCTTCTTTGGGTTAAGAAGGCAATTGAGAAACAAAACCCTCTCCAGAAAAACCAAGGTAACCTTATATAAGACCTTAATCATCCCAGTCCTGCTGTACGGCGCGGAAGCATGGACCTTATCGAAAGCGGATGAGGAAACCCTTGGTCGTTTCGAAAGAAAAATTCTCCGAATGATCTTTGGTCCCGTATGCGAAGGCAATGTGTGGAGAAGAAGATACAACAACGAGCTGTATGAGCTGTACCGCGACATGGGCATAGCCAGAAGAGTACGCATCGCGAGGCTACGATGGTTGGGCCATGTTGAGCGGATGGACCCAAACGCTCCGGCTCGTCGGGTGTTCGAAAGCACATTGCAGGGAAATCGCGGAAGGGGAAGACCTCGTCTTAGGTGGCGCAATCAAGTGGAGGATGACCTCAACCGACTTGGAGTGCGAAACTGGAGAGAGCTCGCCCGAAATCGAAGTCGTTATCGAAGGATGTTGGTTGAGGCCCAGGTTCACCCCGAACTGTAATGCCCACCTAAGTAAGTAAGTAACTTATTCTAGATTTATCAATGGAAAACCTTATCTTATCAGAAACTACTGCGAAAATGCTGTATTAAACGAACGTTACACGATCCTACACGATCTTTATTTTCTTAAATTTGTAAAAATGCGTTCTTAAACGATTAAAAACGGCTCTCACCGTGGGTGCGTATAGACACCTCCTTTCGTTTTAAATGATCCAACACCACTACTGACCACTCACACCACTTTTTTCTTCCCCCTTGAAGTTCTAAAAAATGTGGTGTTAAACGAACCTTTTTTACCCCTTAAATGGATCGCGTTCCCTCGTGTTGGATGCAAATAGACACGTCCAAAATCTACTTCCTCCACTGTAAAAAGAAATGAGGTGTGGTAGGACATTTGATTGGAATGAAGTTCCTCACGCACTTGAAAATACATAATATTACCCTTTTAGATGTCTGAATAATAAGGCTGAAACATACTCACTCTTCCACAAAGGTTTGTTCCTCAACTTGCGTCGAGAAATCCTCAAAGCACCCTACTGTCGTTCTTACTTACTTAAATGACTTTAAATCAAAAAATTATAATGTCCAACGAATTTTATTGTTTTGTAAAAATAGCGAGAGTAATAAGAGCACTTCCATGAAAAGCACTTTCTAACTTAGAATTTTGGAATCGCCTTTGTTTTAGGTTCGTGAAATGGCCCCGCGGTTCCCGAGTTTCATCGCGCCAACCCTTTCAATTAAGATCATGATTTGAAAGGTCAATTGCCTCAAGTTTGAAATAAACTTGATTAATGCTTGCATTCTTGGCTAGAAATAAGTCTTACTTTGTAGAAGTTCTGTCGGAAAACATGAATTGGACTGGTTATGTTAACTTAAGATATTTCAAATGTTTTTTTTTTTTTTATAAATGAAAGACTATAAGATGTGTGCTTTGAAATAAATCACAAGTAAAATCACCATATAATAAAATTTCTGTAAATGTAGATAGACAACCATCTTGGCATCGTTCTTCTCTCGTCAGTGTATCATGTGTCAGTGCTTAAACATAGATAGGGCTGACGGTTGATCTTATTTCCTCCACACTTAGATCAATGTAGACCCATTGTAATACCCTGGAGTATTGTAACGTCCTAAAAACCTATGACTTTATGGTTGGTCAGTTTTTAACCATTGAGCCTTAATGAAGTTCAACTGTTTCTTGAAGTTTCTAATAATTTTTCAAGTTCATTGAAGAAGTAATTGCCTAGAAATTTTTTCCTGGTGTGGCAGATTGATGAGCAGTGACAAAGGAAGTGAGTGGTATCCTTATGTTCATTTTCGTCATTACATCCTCTGCACAGGTCATCGGTGCAAAGACCCATTTTCTTTTTGTGGTAGCCTAGTAGGTTGTGTCCTGTTATGATACTAATAAGCGATCGTAATGAAGGATAGTAGCTTTTCAGATCCTTATCGTATTTTGGCCATAGTTTCATGGAAGTGACATAGGCATCTAGACAATCTTATCTTTCATTGGATTTACATACGTATTACTTTGTTACCAATGACCTGTTTGATTGATCAATGAGAGAAGAGTTAAGTGCTGATCCTTTTCTCGCTAGTTCGTCCACTTTTTCGTTTCTCGGTATACCACTGTGACCGGGAACCCAGTACAGTCTAACGTTATGCTGTGTGCCGAAAACCCTTAGCTCTTCGCGAAAGCAAGAAACAAGCTTTAATTTGATAAGAGTGACAGAAAACATTACTTAACAGCTTAATTTTTCGGTGTCGCAAATATTAAAACGATTTTGTTTTGTTAAGCATATCTTTCTTTAAAAAAAAAAATGCATCTGTATTATGTTATCTGTCATTTGTCATCTGCCATCCATCAGCCACCATGTGTCATCTATTTTGTCGTTTTCCAAAAACCAAATCCGGAGTGAATTCGAGAGTTGGAATGTCAGATCTGACAGATAAAGTCTCAAAATCACTCCCAAACGTTTTCCAAAATGCGGTTTGGAGATAACTTTTGGAGTGATTTTTTCACTTCCGTTTCTGTTTAGGTGCAAGGGAGTAAACACCAATACATAAACAATGAACAAACTGTCATCTGACTGCTTGTCAAAGCAAGCCGCAGTTTCTATTTAATTTTTGTCGGCTCCAGAAACCCGCGATAGTTAATAAATTTTCTTTAGAAAACCATTAAATAATTTTAAAATTCAAGTGAACGGTTTTTAGTCTTGTTTTCTACTTTAACATGAAAGAAAAAATCTAGCAAGTTTACCTCTACCAATACAATCACTCCAAATCTGTCACTTCGCTTAAAACGAATTCAAAAATAAACGAAAATGGAGTGAAAAGAGTGAATTTGTTTTTGGAAAACGACATTATTTGTTATCTGTCATCTGTCATCTATCATCTTATCATTTGTCATCTGTCATCTATCATCTGTCATCCGTTTTCTGTATCCGTCATATGTCATTTCCTATCTGTCAAGAGTTTCTAGTTGACAAATTTTTTTACTGGATGTTCTGTTTAACAGCTAAAAATTTTATGAATGAAATATCCGTTTTCTCATGTGTGTGGTTTTCTTGTGTGTGTTTGTAATGGGACCTTGTTTTGGACCAAACGGTTATAAAATACATCCTAGATTTTTTATGTGGTGCGCTTCAAGTTTTTTTAGTTTTTTAGTGCGACAAGTTTTTCTTAAGGAAAAAAGTGCAGTGAGGAGCTTCTTTACACCGTTGCGTCGCGTCGGGTCAAAGGTAAAACTCACTAACTTCCAAAACAGATTTCTGTGAATAGTGAAGCTTGGACATAGTTTTGGGAATGATTAATGTTTTGCAATCATTGTTTACAAATCTACTCTCAAAGTAGGTATTCTTATTCTAAGAAAATATTTTCCTAGTACCTACATAGTTTTTTTTTTTTTAAATCAAATGTAGGAGTCGAATTTTATTTGTTAAGAACAGATAGCTATTTAGAAAGCTATTTGTTTGGATTCCATGTCTGTTCAGCTACAGTTGTCAGTTGCCTTCAAGTTTAGATTGACAGATTGTTCTAGTTTCATAAACAAACTTATTCCATTTGAATAATTCGACTGACCCATTTACAATTTTTCCATTGCAAATCGACTTCTTCCACATTATTCATCATCACAGCTTACATAAGCCTTGGGTATAATTACTTAAGTTACTTCTGATTTACGGCCGATAATCATAAAGAGCGTTTCACCGCCAATTAATAAATTTCATGAATATCCGCTTCTGGCTTTAATTATTGTACACCTTTATGAAGTTTTCCATACTCCAAGTAAGTAACACACCAAACCCCACCTCGGTTTTGTTAAATACACGTTTCCAAACATAGTAAACCATAAAAAACTTTTGCTCTTGTCGTGTGTGTTGGTAGCCCCCAAGAGTGTAATTACGACAGTTATTAAAATCTAATAAATCGCATGTTTAAGCCGCCAAAGTGATCCGCACAGCAGTACATTACTTAAAGAGTATTTATCTTTCATCCGAGAAGTGTGCGCAAGCTCCCTGTATGTCAACTACAAAAGACCCGCTCCAGAGTTGATCTCAATAAATTAAAAAAATAAAGAGACCTGATGCAAGTTCCCCATCTGCATATCCATACAGTAAACAGGCCACCCAGTAAATCAAATTGTTTTTTCTTATATCAATGGCTGTTTGTTCGGCGCATTATGCAATCGCAACTTCGAAGGAGACAAGTTGACATCGCGTATACTTTACTGACTGCTTTTCTTTATGGCGTCATTGAAATTTTGTGTATGGTGTGGGCATGGTTGTTGTATGGTGTTTCTTCACAGATGCTCAATGAATCACTTAACGATTTCTCATTAAAAAAAAATAAAGTGTTTATTGCCGAATTGTGTAATTCCAGGCACTCATAGCCATACTCTAACGAGGCTACCGTAAAGCTTAGCGTTGAGACTACCACAATCAAAGGCATATCCAAGTTAATGGCGTCCAAATAAACTCTTTCCTGTAGAGAAACATGAAAAGTTCAGCGATTTTATAATTCAGCCATTAAGTTTCATCATAAACCACATAGTTAACTAAGGACCACGCACATCCCATCGCATGTTTAAAATCATGTTTTCTAAATTACCATCCATCCTCAGGCTCACACCTTTTATGTAAAAATATTTTACGCCAAGCCGCTGTTCATGACACGCACTGTCGTATTTCTTTATAAGATTTCAACCGAACGTATTAATTTGTTGGACAACACAGTGAGCATGCTCACGCACAGTCACACATCATGTTGCCGCTACCATAATCGGGATCTTACCACGATGATCAATTGATCATTGCCGATCTTTTTGTGTGTTGTTTTATTTTTTTATTTTTTTGCATTGAAGCTACTTTCTTCGAAACGTCATTCGTGATTTTTGTAAATTTTTTAGATTACTTATTTCACCTTATGTGCGTGTGTGACGTATGTCTACGTGGGTACCGTCCTACGATCACATTGCATATCCGCGCACAGCGTGATGTCTGATGTATCTTAGCACGAAGACATTCACCTTTGAGTAAAGATACCAACTTTTATTTACATCTTTCCTCTTTTGGTATGATCGTCTGACAGTGACGTGTTTGTTTCGAGGTGTCCTAGTTTTTGTTTTTGTTTCTTTATTTTGTAAACGAAAGGTGCGTGATTTCGCACCTCGAGCGCCGCCACTTTTTGCTGCCGGGTGTAATGTAATCGTTGATAATTGCCACTTACAACGCAATCTGATTTGGATCTGATTTATTTCAATGGATTGTACGCACGCGTCGTGAGTTTCAACAATCGCTTAAACAATAATTTGTTACTGAACAGTAATTCGTTTAAGTGGCCGATGCACGTTTTCTGAAGGGACAAATGTAATTCACATACAAGCAACGAGCTTGTAACTGCTCAATTAAATCAAGAATTACCATTAATTTAGCTGGGCTTTTTACATGTTTTTCAAGCTAACCTGGTTAAAGAAACAGATGATCAGTTCTGTAAACTAAAACCAACAGCTCTTGGCAACAATTTGTGTAACAACATGAGCCGTTCTGAAAATTGTTCAAATTCAATGCTCTCTTGATTGTAAAACTTTTTTGAAAATTTGTATACGAACCAATCCACTTAGTCAATATACTTGAATTTTCGGGTGAAACAGTTCTTAAAAAAAAAAACCAGTTCAGCAACGGGGTAAAATTAAAGACGACTGAAGTTGTTACCAAAACTGCCATATCTCAAAACTTTTCCACTATTCTCACTAAAATTGAAAAGAACTGGAGATCACAGGTGAACTGAAAGAAAGATCAACACAAAGAAATATGTCATTGTATTGACGTTTCGAAAACAAAGCAGAAGCATGTAGACAGTTTCGAAAAGTACATATTGAGCATTGTTCGAGGTTCGAGTTTCAGGAAATAAAAATTGCTTTTCCAATTGTATCGCCTTGCGGGAGTCATTTGCAAGTCTTCTGAGTATAATTACACTCTCACGTAAAGCTCCTTCTGACTTAACCTTTCGGATTCGGCCAAAAATTTTGGGTCCGTGAAATGCGTTAGGCCCGAGGCTCCCCGAAATTTGAAATTTTAAGGCTGAGTACGAGGTTTAATTATTCGCTCTTCATAATATGATGCGTGGTACAGGGTTGCTAACTAAACATAAATTATAAAAATTGAATACAAGTACTTAAAACATTGAAATTTTTCTTTTAAATATGTATACCAAAAGTTTTCAGTGAAACATAAAATCGCCACTTTTTAGCAGTTGCTAAAACATATTAATGCTGAAAAAAAATTTTTTTTAACTTTTTTTAAAAAATTAAGTGTGCAAGTTGTGCATTTAAGGATACCGTTTTGACGATATTCAAAATAATCAAAATTTTTTTTAAAAATTAATATAAACTGAAAATATTTGAATTTTTCAAATGTTGATACGCAATCTTTTTCAAACAACTTTGGACTTTTTTATTATAAAGTTTGGATAAAATTGTGCTAGCCATTGAAGTAAAAGTCGTTTTTGAAAAACCGTATCCCATTTTTAGGTTTTTTTTTTTTAATTTGCTTACATCATAATTAAAGCCACTAAAACTAATTTCTCCTGAAAAAGTTAACCGAAATCGTTAAAGCCATAGTCGAGAAAAATAAGTAATATCATATGAATTGCATGTTAGGTACCTTTAGGTAGGTTGCCCAAAACCCAAACCCTAACCGAATATTTTGAAGAAAATCGTTCAAGTGGTTCAGGCTGTAGATCTACAACCTGCCAACCACTAGGATAAGGCCATAAATTTTGCAATCGATTTTCGCTTTTTATAACTGGTGGGAGTTTTGTACTCGGAAAAGTTTATTACCAGTTCACAGGTACCTATTTTCCCATACAAATTCATAAAATTAAAGAGTTTATTCGAAACAACCGTTGGAATTTCCCAAGATCAATTAATGAACTACTGAAAATAGCTATAAAAAATGTTCCACTAGGATGAGGCCATGGCGAGTTTTTCCGTGCAGGAGTACGCATGTGCGAATTCTTGTATAAAATATCTAAGAGAGTGTTAAAAATAACCGTTTTATTTAGTTTGAAGCGCACATGGGTTCCGGAAAGACTTTGACAGCGACAGAAAGAGCAAAAATAGATGCTTTCAAGGAATAGGCCGTGAAACAGCAAGGAAATTTAACAGGAGCAAGACAGTTGTGAACAATTCTCTTGTTGATCCACAAAACTATGGCAAATATCAAAAAGGACGCACGGAGAAAGCCACAACACCAAGAGAAAATCGGTTGATTCTACGACTTGCTTCAAATTCCACCAGCGACTATGATAAGGGCCAAAAGCGGATTTTCAGCCAGCATAACAACGGTTCGAAGAATAATACAAAAAAGTGATACCTACTATGCAAAGGAGGAAGCTGAAAAAGAAACGTGTTTTGAAGCTAGTACACAAGGAGCATCGTATGGACTTTGGAAGACAGCATGTTGATTGGAGCAGTGAATGGAAACGCGTTGTCTTTTCGGGTAAAAAAAAGTGTAACCTTGACGGTCCTTATGGTTACAACTTTTATTTCCATAATATTAGAAAGGATGAGCTTATTTTGGCAAGACATCATAGCCGTACATCAGGTGTAATGGTGTGGGGAGCTATTACCTACTATGGCACGAATAGTAGAATTGGAACGAAAATAGCTACAAATGTTTGCTGGAACGGTCATTTCCAAAAATGAACAAAAATTTTGGACTTGGATTTTTCAACAAGATAATGCCCCAATCCACACTTGCAGGGTTGTCAGAAGCTGGATTCAATCAGAAGACGTGGAACTTTTGTCATAGCCGCCATATTCACCAGACTTAAACATTATTGTAAACGTTTGGTCATGGCTATCTCGTAAAGTTTATGAAGGTGGCAGACAATTTGAAGACAAGGACACCTTAATTAATGCTATTCGTAGTGCCCGGGCCCAAATTTCATATGATTATTTAACAAAAAAGTATATGATAATATTCTAAACCGTCTAATAGAGGTTATATCCAAAAATGGCGGACATACTCATTATAAATGTCAAAAAACCTTATTAATAAATATTATTTAACCATAAAATGTAAACACTTCACTCATTTTTTTTGTTTTTTTTTTCTAAAATTTTGCATGTGGCCTCATCCTAGTGGAGCATCTTCTTATACCTATTTTCTGTAGTTCATTAATTGATTTTGGGAAATTCCAACGGTCGTTTCGAATAAACCCTTTAATTGTATGAATTTGTTATGGGAAAATACGTACCTATGAAGTGGTAATAAACTTTTCCGAGTACATAACTCCCACCTGCTATAAAAAGCGAAAATCGATTACAAAATTTGTGGCCTCATCCTAGTGGTTGGCAGTGTATATACGGACAGACAGACAAAATTCCAAAACCCACTTTTTTCGTATTCTCTATCATCGTAATGTAATGTTCAATTGTTATTGCACAACTTGCCCTGTAGTATACTTTAAATCGCAATTAAAAATATGAGAGTAAGTTGACGGCAGCTGCGATGAAGGCAGCACGAGTTACAAAGCTTGTTTTAAAGGGTCCTCCATTCGGGATTTGGTTACTTTGAATTTAATAAATGAACGCACCCTTTCACTTATCATCGGGCTATCAATGTCCACATTTTCATCATGGCGAAGTACACGAACGAGCAACGTCTGCGAATTAAAATATAAAAGTTTTCTAATTCGAAGTAATAGACTGCATCTGAGAGTTAACTCCAAATTTCGGTCGTAATTTTCGCCGTAATTTTCATAGGCAATAACAAGTAAAGTGCAAAAATTTGAGTGATGTTGCCGTGGCAGTGAGACAATGCCTTCACCGAAGTCTCGAAAATATCGCTGCCATTCATGTGTCCGTAGCAAACTTTCCAAATCATTCATTTCCACGAGGTTCCCAAGAATTGAGCATCCCTCAGACCACATTTTGGCTTATTTTACGTGAAGATCTTGGTTCACACCCATAAAAGATCAAGCTGACTCAAGAATTGAAGCTGATGGACTTTTTGAAGCAACACGTACTCGTACGTTCTCCAATTGGGCTTTGGACAAGATGCGCCAAGATGTTGAATCTCTTGGAAAAATTATCTTCAGTGACGAGGAGGTCATTTTTGGCTCAATGGTTTCGTCAGTAAGCAAAATATGCATTGTTGGTCGGGTAAAAATCCACATGTCCCTTATGAATCATAACTTAATCCACAAAAAAATAACTGTTCGTTGACGTTTGCATCCAGGCAGCAGGCGTTATTGTGCCATATTTTTTCATCGACGAAAACGATCGTCATTAATGGCTAACGTTATTCCGCCATGATTACCGATTATTTTTGGTCCGAATTGGAAAATATGGATCCAAATCTGACATGTGGTTTCAAAAGGATGGTAGGTACTACAAACCACACTACACACTTTAGAATTGATTTATAGAAGAGCAAAATTTGATGAACGTGTTATCTCAGGAAATGGGCCAGTGAATTGGCCGTGCTGTTCATAGCTGTAGACTGTTTTCTATGGAGCTGCGTTAAGTAGTTGGCAAATGCCAACAAGTCGACGATGTTTTAAGGGCTTAGTGCTAACAATTAACGCGAAATAGCGACCGCCGATTCGCCAACCATGTGTGTGGCTGATTCATCGAAAATTGGGTCCAACGAATTGACCGCTGTAAACGTTCTCGCAATGGCCATATTTGCAACATCGATTTCCGTCCACAAATGTTTTGATTGTAAACGATAAAGAAGAAATAAAACGCATAGTATAATCTAATATCATGGCCAAGAATTAAGCTTTGTTATAAAGGTTTGAGTCTGCCATTATGATTTAAAAATGATTTTGGTCAAGTGACCAGCGCGGCTGACTGGAATACCTTCCAGCGGAGAGTCTCAATTTTCGCCTTTTACTTACATTTATAACCACACAAAAAATAATCCTGCGGCGTTAAAAAGCCCGATCCTTGGGGGTAGCTCACAGGCTTTGAACCCGAAAAAGTAAAAGTCGGTGTCAACACCGATTCCGTTTGGGACAATTTACCGAACGTACACAGTACGCCGTGGTCGTGCGGCTTCAATTCTTTTACGATAAAATGACAAAGCAAACTGAGCATAAATCAAGTGACAGCTGTCAAAAAAAAATTAACAAATCCGAGAAAGGTATTGCCAGATTGAAAACCAAACGTCTAAAAAAACACCCTTTACTTCAAGCCGCCGTTGATAAAGTTTTCGAAGTATCTCAAATTGCTTGCATTTTACTTAAAAACAGTTGTCAAGTCCTTATTCCAAAAGCCGATATTAATAATATCAGTCCGTGAAAACCTTCACGTCAAAAAATCGTGGAAAAACTATATCACGAGCGGTTTAGTTGGTATTGTCATATTCAAAAGAGAGATCCAGGGAACCCCGTTAAATCTTATTCAACTTTCAAGAAAGAGAAAACAAGGCAGAGTAAAACACTCCTGGAGTTTCAATCATCGTGATCTCGAAAGGATCACAGATCTACCTGTGCTTAGCAGTAGAAAGCCGCCCAGAAGGCACGCCAGCCTTGAAGTGCTCTTGGCGAAAAGGAATTTTCAGAAATTCAGGGTCAAACGATGGTCAGTGCATAGCAAACATTAGCTGAACAAGTCTTAAGTCCTTGTGTGACAGATCGTAAAATGCGACTTAAGTAAAAGTAATATGTAGACAATTATCATCAAAGCGACTTTGGCTCCACCCGTACCACAAACTTTACCACAAGTGTGTGTGCTTAGGACGGGACTTTCACGACTTTAGATCACCGATATAGTAAAAGAACATCGAACCTCGACCGTTTTTGAGTTAATATTTAATGTAGTTTTCTACATCTATCGTCTTAGTAGACTCAAGCTTCTCCCAAACCAAAGCGTTTTTGCATTTAGGGCAGCGATAGAAACGCTGTTCGGTGTCGTTCTTGTCGCGTCAGTGTGGGTACTCGCATAAACCGGATAAACATAATTTAAGAGCTGAATTTGCCGCTTCAGCAAATGCAAAAACTCTTTAATTTGGGTGAGCCTTTAGAATTCAAAAATAAAAACGAATTGAAAATATGACTCGTACTTCAAACCTTGAAGCTGACCTTCCATTTTATAGTTGGGGTGGCGTATCACGACGTATAACAACAACTCTTTTGTCATATCTAACAAATATAACCTTATTTTCTTCAATAAAACAAAAATGCAACAACAGTTTAGTATGACCGAATAACACACTCAGACTAACAATAATTCAACAGTTCACTTCGTGTAATTAGATCTCTTGTTTCAAAGACTCGCCTTGTGTGCTACTTTTGTGTGACCCTCGTTAGTACAAAAGGTTATCTTCTTCTTTCCGAACCGTAAGTCGTCTTAAGCCGCTGACCGTGCATCGTGATCGAGCTTAATTGCAATACTACAACATTATCTTCGATGAGCTTACACTTCAATACAAAAGGTCAATGTGCGGCATTCCAGAGAATTTGGAAAGATATCTTCGAGAGGAAGGAGACTCTATTGAAACACCCTTGGTTCAGATGACTAATTTATTCAATTTTATTTTTAACTAATAATAATACAGCTCCTATCAAGACGAGTGCGGTTATGAAATTATTTTTTTTTTGTTTGTCTTAGGTGCGCATGTAGTTGTTTTATATGGACCTTTCTACGCCTTTGGTCAGCAGCTAACAACGTCACTTCCAAGAACTGCGAGACATGGTGTATCCAATGCAGCTCCAACCAACCATCAACATAGTTGGGTATTATCATGAGAAATCCACAAAATCAAGAAACCATAAACGAACATTCAACATTAGTTTTTTTTATTTTATTATTTTATTTTTCTTGTGTCTGGGAGAAGTATCTTCTTATTTCTAACAACAAAGAGTTGGGGCATAGATACTCGCAGAGCCCATCTTAGGTAAAAAGGCATTTAGTTTTCATACAAATGATGGTTGAGAAACGGATGAGCGCGGGTATCTGTGGAAATGCTACTATCCCGTGAGATACTCTATATAAGTGGAGAGTTAGAGACATGTGGCGAAAACAGGTTTCCTTGGACAGAAGAAATGCACGCGGATACACAGTCCAATGAACAGAGATATACCCGGATACATATAGTTTTGTGTTCCGTGCGGGCAGAGATATAAAATCTACTGATGTAGAGCTTCTAGCTTGCTTGTGTCTTAGCCAAAGGAGTGAAGAAGACGACCAAAAATATAGTTAGTTGAACCCTGAATAATACATTGCTTAGAGGCAATTTCTGGAGAATTCAGAGAAGGCATGGAAGATGCCTTGAAAAGGAATAATAGCCTTAAGAGATAGAAGAAAAGTGTAACGAGCAGCAGCAAGGAGTGCTGTGGTGTGGATTCTTTTTTTTCCTAATTTAAAACAAGAGGAAAAGACGTTGCAAGATGGTGTTTGTTTAGTTTAACTGTTCTCGGCGGCTACAGTATGTCTAGCAATAAACATGGATCTGTCTATTCCTTGGCGGATTAGTTGTAATTATTCGTATACCAATTTGTACTTTAAAGCAAGTTTAGCTTTTTTGGGTTGAAAAGAATCGAGATGATTGTAATTAATTGAGTAGCCTGAAAGATACCCGCCATCATCTTGCATCGCATATGGAAGATATGCATTTTTAGGGGATTAGAATTTCAATTGTGAACAAAGTAGCCAAAAAATCCTTGGCGTTTTCTACGGTTTTTGACGATTTACAAATGTGTTTAATCTTAAAGCTTTTGAAAAACATTATACACGCCGTAAATTTTCAATATGCAACATACATTTTTGTTGAACCTCAGTCATGAACCATTATACATATGACCCAGAAATAAATATCTACAGCTTTTGAAAATTCATTAATATTTTCCATGTAAATTGTATTTTCTTAGGGTGGTTTTCATGAAGAAATTAAACGAATGTAATTTAATATTATGGTCAAGAGATTACAAAAGTTTTTGTCATCATATGTAAAATTTTGGGCATGTGGCCGGTAGGCTCGAATAATTCCCAGCCAAGAGGCACAATTTTCGACGTTTTCTTGCAGCATTAATTTGGGGCCGTATGCCATCAATAGGGCTCCGAGTATTCTCTTCCAAGGTGTCAGTCGTTTCAGGCTCATCTGCACAAGCAACTTCACATAACCCAAAAAAAAAAACTGTCCGGCGGTGTTAAATCGCCCGTTCTTGGAGGTAACTCACAGATTTAAAACTCGAAATTATGTAAAAATCGGCGATTTCTTTTCGAAGCAAAATACCGAACGTACTGTGTAGTGCGTATCAATAGCAATCCTCTTACGATAAAATGGCACATCAAACTGAGCATAAATCAGGGCTCGAACCTCAGTCATTAAATTTCGGAACAAATTTGAAAAAAAAAGTGGAACTTATGACAAAAAGGCAATGCTCGCGTTCGTCACATTTTCGAATCTTCGATATTCAATCTGTCAGTTCAAGAACGAAATTTAAGTACTGTGTCAGATATAAAATGGTACTGTGATTCACCTCTCGGTTCTACATAGTTAGTGGTAAAACTAATTGGAAAACATGTAGATTTTCCCAGTTTGAAATTAAGGAATTCGATTTCCAAGTATTTGTGTAAGGTAGTATGCAAATTAAATTCACTTCAATCAATTTAAAAAAAAAAAAAAAAAATTAAATCATGAGCCCTCAATAATATATTTTCGTTGCTGATTAATTTACTTTCAATATCAATTTACAAAACAGAATATCCGAACATCAATAATAATTTCAATTCAACAAGTAACCGAAACTAATAAAACAAAAAACTAACCCGCAAGAATACCGAGTAAATTCCGATTGTGATGTATGTTGTTTTCCTTGTTTTGACAACTAAAATTTAAGAATCTTCAAGCTGTTTTTTCCATCTGAAAATCTATGTTCGAAAATCTGGAAAATATAACTGTCAGCTAAATGTCAGCTGTCACTTTTGACCAATCAGAGCGACGAAAACTGACAGTAGTTTTCGCAGTCCCGGTGCGAAGAACGCGAGCATTGTGTAACCTCCGCCGAACGTAAAAAGTTGTTCTTTGCCTGAACAAAGTTGGCAGGCACTGTGACCAAACTAAACAGAGCGATTTTTGATAGAAATGTTGGGCGAAATAAAGCACCGCTATAAGCAATTTTGTGCAATAAGTAATTTTAGTTGACAACTCCGAAAGCATTTGTCGGTTCTCGGTTGTGCATAGACAGAATGTGGCTGGTAACTGAGAGTGAGCGACTCAAACGCGCTTCGGTTATCAAAGCGTTACAGACGATAACCAACTTTTTTAACGAGATTGCTGACATGGACTGGACTTCATGCAGACTGGTGATCCACACCCAAAACGTATGCCGCAATCAATCTTTTGCACTCTAAGTTGCCATAAATCCGTGTTATCAGTCATTTTGGCTGTATTTATTGGCCACCTCAGAGCTGCAATTTTTTTTGGGAACTGTGTAGGACGGATATTTTGTCAACAATTTGGAAACCATTAGAGCACGTACATATATCGCCTTTCACTTAAAACTGACAAATCCAAGAGAATCACACTGCCATTAAAGCACCAACTCACTTTGTCGTTTGAATTCGGCATAAATTAATTGTGGGCTTAGAGAGCCCCCAATTTGTTGCGTTCTCTTTGACTTTTTTTTAAATTATTTATCTATAATTTCAAGCATTTCAATCCGCAGTTGTCGGAGTTTGAGTTTGGGTATCCAAAATTTTCTTTGTCGAAAAAGCGGAATAAATCCCAACAAAATCGGAGCGTGGGAGTAGATCAATTGACAGCTGTCAAAAAGACCAATTCCGTGAAAAGTATTGCCATCAGATTGAAAACCACACGTCTTAAAAAATAACAGTCCTTTATCTATTTATGTAGAGAGCAACCATCGCGATCTTTTACAAAGTATCACATTAAATGAATTCCGGCTACTGAAGCGACCATTGGCGATGGCAACACAACTTTTGATATAATGGCCATAAATATGAATCTCTGAAGATGCTATAGCGTAGGCTAGGTATGATATGATTTTGGAGTGGCGTTTCGGCCATTTGTAGTAGTATGTCATGATCTGTCATTTGCATTTTATTGCATTCAGAAGTGTTTACAATTTCACCATTGGACCACCGTGAACGTGGTGAACTTTCTGATTTTGCCTTGGAACAACTTGAAATCGATAACGATTTTTTTAAGAAAATCAAATCATTGATGTTCTGGAAGGAAATGGGTACCGTATTAGGGCTAAAAAGACTGAATACCTGTCCTGCCCTTTTTCTGATCCAGACAAGCCTATTCCAGACATTTATTTGAATGGAAATGTGTGAAAAGCTTAAATATCTGGGATCTATGATCAATAGTGAAGCAACTTGTGATGACGACATCAATCATCGAGTAAGCGTAGGGTGGATGAAGTGGCGAGAAAACTCCGCTATCTTCTGTGATCGAAAAATGCCCCCTAAGCTGAAGGGAAGACTCTACACAGCAGTTGTCCGTCCAGCTCTGACATACGGTTCACAATGTTAGACAATTTACAAAAAGTATGAGAGCAAATTGACGGCAGCCGAAATGAAGATGCTTCGGATGACAGCAGGAGTAACAAAGCTTGATCGAATTAGAAGTACTAAGATCCGTGGAAGCCTTCATGTTAAAAGTACCATCTTGGACAAAATTCAGCACGACCGGCTCAGTTGGTATTGTCATGTTCAAAGGAGAGATCCGCAGAACCCCGTCCAAAAGGCAATATCGTACAACGTTTCAACAAATTCGCGACGAAAAAGAAAAGGCAGGCCAAAACACTCCTGGTACAAGCAAATGCAAAAACAGCAGCATTTGGTTGGCCTCAGACATGTAACAATTCAAAACCGGGAGGCTTGCCGACGATTTCTGAGGTCAACGCGGCGCGGCGTACCCCACAGGCGGATCAGTAGTGTGAAGCAGAAAAGTGGGAGAATTGTGATCGCTTCAAGATCACTACTCGTAACGCCGGAAATGGAAAGAAGAAGTAAGACGATTATGTAATCATTGAGGGATTTTATTGCTCTTAAGTAGCGATGCCATACCACTACATCGACAGCCTTAGATTGATTTGTATGATACATCAAAGATATGAACTATCGTGGGACTACAGCAGATACTTTTACTAGAAGTAGTGTTTCTGCTGAGCCTAAAGAAAGTCACAGGAATTATTACGGCAAGCTATCATATGAAAAGAAACTTTATATACCCTTCTGTCTTTTATTATCTGATAATCATTTTATGAAAGTTTTGAACATGAGAATTTTCCCATTGGTCTTGAAACTTATTTACTCTCAAACTTCTTTTTCTCTTATTAATTCGTGAACCTATAGTGGAGTGCCGTAAGCTTAATACTGGACTGGCCCTGGATTCCTAGATTTTGCCATTTTTATGTCTAACGGCACTCCACTACTAATAATTTACGTTAAGTAGCTTTCATTTGAACAAAAATTCACTTACTAAATTATTATCATTCCTACTTGAATAACCTTTAATCTTGGAAAATGATACTAGAAAAGTTTGAAGAGACTTGGAGCCTTTCACCAACAAGAACCTTTTTTCTTGAGCCGCTGCGCTATGGTAAGGCGAATTATATCTCATGCACTGTTACTCCGTATGAAATTTAAGCATCAAAATGCGATGGGGGTTTGCAGTCAAATCACTCAAAGTCTGTGTTTTGAACAGGTTCAGTTCAGAATGCGAACCAGAACAGACCGTAATTTTTCGAGAACGATTCGAAAACGAATGGAGAATCTGTTACTGTTATTTCATGAAGAAAGTTAAAATGGTGTTGCTCTCTTTGGAGATTCTAAGTCTAAACGAGTCTTATGTGTGTTTTCCCCAAATAACGCGAATTGGTACTTGGGGCGTAGTATTTGCCTGTTACGCGGGAGCTTCGTGGCTCGAATCCCAACAGAAGTCAAAATGTACTCGCGAGGAATTGGCAAGTCCTCTGATAGTAAATTCATTGCCTTGAAAAGACCTTTCTCGATTAGCCGTTCGGAATCGGCAAAAAATTGTAGGTCCACTCCATTCCTTCATAAAGAATGGTTGTTTGTGAGAAATGCGCTTGGCCCTGGGGAACCCCATATTTTTTAATCGATCAATGCGAATAAAGTGAAACTCTCTCATGACTTAACTTCAATAAGGAAGATTTCATATGAAAAGTAGCTAACTGAAGTTTGGACGCTAAAGGTCGGATTCTGAATCGATTCAAAACAAAATGATTCGCAAATGTGATATGGCTGTATGTGCTGGTGCACTTTCAATTAAAGCCATGAGTAAGTTTTTATATCGTTCTACTAATAAAGGTTCAATTATTAAAAAGCCTGATAAAGCTTTATAAAAGCAAAAAAAGACAAAAAAAAACGATCTTAAAATTCAGTCAGACTAATTCCAACGATAAAATCAAGTGCCAGCCTACCATGCGCTTTTAATTAAAATTAAATGTAATTCAATTAAACCGTTCAATGAAAGTTGTACTTCTGCAATCGGTTTGTTTGTTTGTTTTTTATTTCTTTGCCACAAAATCGACAGCTTTACTCGCGCCAGTGATCATTGTGCAGCCGCAATTCTATTCCAGTCCAAGAGGATTATCGCGAAAGTGGGTTACTTTCAGCGAAATGCACCGTGCTATTCCAAATCCATTCACTTTGGGGACGCGCAATCATTTTGCAAGAGAATTACAAAAAAAATTAAAAATAATTTAATTTATCTCATTTCATTTGGGGAAAAGAACGATAAAGAAAAGAAAGATTAACACAATCGATGTGTTGTTTCTTATTATGGTTTTCGGTTGGGCAACACCGTCAGTTTTGTGTCGATTGCTGTTCTCTGACACACAGAACAAATTTCATGCTCCAATTGGCTGAGTTGTAAAAATTTATTTGAATCATTTAATTGCAGCTATTAAGAAATACAGCGGTTGAGGTTAAGTCACTTTCGGTATCTAGTGCACTCAGATATGAAGAGTTCAGGGGATTCTACACCATTTAAAGAGTTGAGGACAAAACAAAGCTATGCCTCAAACAGAAGTGAAAGTTCAAAGTGAATAGGTCTTAACTATCTTCATTTGCTTAGCCTGTCTATGAACCGTAAAATTTGGTCAACCAAATCAAAGATGTTCCAATTAACGAAATAACCTTCCTTCTCCACGCATCATTCCCCCTCAAATCGATTCAATGACGCAAATGGTCTCTGTCATAGAAAACCAACCCAACTTATTTTAATAAACGTTAGGCCATGTCACAGTGTCGCAATCGCTACATATACGTTGAGTTAATTAGTCCAACATTCCAAAAATAAAACACCCTATTTGTAAACGATTTCAGTCATCATTTCCAAACCAAACTCAGTCCCATAACCTTTCCCACTTTACGATGCCTTTCTCGCAACATTTGCCCAATTCAATTACCGTAAAAAGTTTCGAACTTGAACTTAAATGTCAAATATGACATTGACACATAACAAAAAAAGTTTTTTGGGTGGATGCCCGCTTTTGCTTCTTATGAAAACAGTTTCAGTTTCAAGTATTGTCTTTTATTTCGAGGTCTCGTCTCCACTTCAAATGACCAAAAACGATTTGCTTTAATAGCTGTCATGTACACTTATATTCATGCATGGCTGTTTTGGAGGCCCACATATATGACTAATTGCAGCGCCATTGTGCTCTCAACAATTGAGTTTTCTTTGTTTGGGGAGGAAAAAAAAAAACGATTTGGTTTCGTTAAGTCGTTTAACAAATTCGAAAATTATTGTTTATTAATTTGAATTTACCCCGGAAGGTAAAAGACTTGGTATGTCAAAATGATAAATTGGTAGCCAAATATAGCAACAAACTTAAACGGGGAAGAAGGCCTCAAGAAACAACATGACCGGAATAAAGAAATACTCTCGGCACGTTAACATGCATACCTGAGCGGTTAAGAGATTGTTCAGCGGATATGGTTTGACAAAGAAACGCTGATCCCTTTTCTTTTTTTTTTTGCAACTTGTGTGATCCAAGGTTTAAAATTCATAAGGATACCGGCTGAGGGCCGATGATGAAAATCGATGAGGGAATTTATTAGAGGCATCGATTGTTGATTCTTTTTTTGCTTTTAAGAAAACTTATATTTTAACATAATGTTTAATTCATTAAAATAATTTTTTCTTTTTTTCTTGCAGGTTTGTGGAAGCATTTTGTTATTTTTGGCAAAAGATGACACATGTACGTATAGACCCTGCTGGTTTGTTTTGTTAGGTTTTATTTATTGAATCTATTTTACTCTCTTGATATTCTAAGCTTTGTTGATGCAATGTTAAAAATTACATAAAATGAAGCATTAAGGCACTAACAATTAAGCCATCAGCCTACGCTCAAATTTGAAAGAAAATATTTACAAGATAATGATGTTTAGTTACATTTGTATGATTTTTTTCTAATCTAATTCTAATTTATATTTTGTTAAACAAATTACATTGTTTTAAAAATTCTATAGTTCTTAGACAATTTTATAGGTTAGGATTTTTGATTAGGTTAATGTGGTCGGTCCTGTGGGCGGCCGATTGGAGTTGTGGACACATTAAAATATAATCGATGCTTGGATTATTGAGATAGGGTTCGAGTAATAAGAAATCACGCTTACATGTTTTCAATTTAAAATAAATTATATTTATAGTGGCACACATTCACAACACAGCTTGTAGGGCCCCAATCCGAGCGCATTTCTCTCAAATAAACCTAAGTTAAGAAATGAAGTACCTATAATTTGTTTAAGATTCCAAACGTCTAAATGAGAAAGCTCTTTTCATGGCTGTGGAAAGACTCTCATAAGACTTAAAATTCTCGCGCAATGGTTATCGAGATAAGATTTCAGTTAGAATAGCTGACAAAAGTCAAGTGAAAAATTATTTAGGGGATGAGTTTTTGGATACATTTCGGTTTTTAGGAGTAGGGTAGGGTTTTAAAGTTCCTTTTTTGTTTTTGAAGCGAGTGAATAATATTTCAAAAATATTGTGTCAAAATTTCAAGTCAATCGGAGCACAATTGATGACGTTATGAATATTTTTATACTCGCTCGACCTGGGCTCGCTTTTGTCACCTGGCAGCTTTAAAGCGTTTTTCTCACAACTCACATTTTCAAAGTTGGTATCCCTCAAGACTTCAAAACTACTGCACCGATCCTTTCAAAATTTTGAACACAATGTATTACTGTACGTTGCTTAGGAGGTTACGTTTTTAGAGTTTTTTTTTTTAAATATTTTTTGATATTTTGCATTCTACAATGATAAAAGCGTTTTCTCAATTGGCAGAAAATTGTAGGTCTCTTCCATTCTCTCTCAAGGCATGATTGTTGGAAGTGCACTAGGCCCGGGGGACCCCTATTTATTTATTCTATCAACGTTTCATCAAAGTGATTGAATTCGGATGATCCAGTACAGAGATAAGAGGGGCACCGCTCATCGCATCTCTACTTTTTTGCGAGACACTTCACAATAAATGCTGCATTGCCGTATTTTCGGATATTGATTTCAATGAATAGATACTTACTGTGTCGTGAAAAAAAAATTCGCAGAAATGTGCCTTTTTTGAACGAATTCACTCGTTTTTGCAGTGGCTGCAGCGGTAATTGTAGTTGCCAAATTAAGACATACAGCGAAATATTATAATAGCGAATAAAAAACGTAGCGGTATCATTCATTTGTATTGTCGCGACGGCAAAAAAAGATGACAACAGCGTTTCTGCCGTTTCCGCAATTGCAAAAATGATTGATTTGGGAGAACCTTTATTCTCTTTCAAACCAACAGCTGTCTAATTATGTTTCCATAACAATACCTATTTGAGATATATGGCGGAGCACTCCACGGCATTGCTACCCAGGACATAAGTCCCAACTTTTATTTTTGGGACTTATGTCCCACTCAAGCGAGACAAAAGTCCCAGCTTCGTGTTGAAAGTTATGCCGCACACCATCGGGACATAAGTGCCTTTTTTTCCGTTGAAGACGTGACATAAGTCCCAACTTTTCAGGGATATGGCTTAGCAAATCGTTGTACTTTTCTATTAGACAAAACAAAAAAAAAAAAAACAATTTTTTCTTGCCATAAAGTTGTTGGTCCTTGAGACCCTTTCTCTTAAGTGCTTTTAAATATAATTGAACCAATAGCCTCTGATCTAACTTTGAATTCCATTTTGAAGGCTCTGTTTGAAATATGTTGTAAAGGCAGCGGGCGTGAACGAAAAATGTTTGGTTCAATTTGTTGAAGTATGAGTACATACATATGAATATTCTATTTCTGACTTTCTATTCTTTTGTTTAAGAAAGAAACTTTAGAAATTTTAGTTTTTGAGAATTTGAGAAAATAAAATTTAAAAAGCAGCGTACCCCACAGGCGGATCCTAGTGTGAAGCAGAAAAGTGGTGGAGTTGTGATCGCTTTAAGATCACTACTTGTAACGCCGGAAATGAAAAAGAAGAAGAAGAAGAAGAAGAAGAAAATTTAAAAAGATTAGATTAGAGGCTATTGGTCCATTACCTAAAAGAACTTGATAAAAAGATGTCAAGGGCCAACAACTTTATGGCAAGAGAAAAAATGTTTTGCTGTCTATCCTAACAATAAAAAATTAGGACTTATATGCCCCGTCTTCAACGTACAAAATTTGACACTTATGTCCCGATGGTGTGGGACATAACTTAAAAAAGAAGTTGGGAGTTTGGAACTGGGGCTTTTGTCTCACTTGAGTGGGATATAAGTTCCAAAAATAAAAGTTGGGACTTATGTGATTTAGGTCCCCGCGCCGTTAGTAACGTTATATGTGAAGACCCACACTGAAGCGATAAACACTTGGATTTTTCGAGCACCGAATGTAGTTTCGGTTGTTTAAACTGATAAAGATGACTTTCATGCATTTAGTCCAAAAATAAATGCATCAAAAGCTTTGTTCGTAGAGTTGTAAAAAGAATGTCTTAAACGCTGGGAATTTTTTGCGATTCATAAAATTCTTTTTGAATGCGGAGTGAATGTTGATTTTGAATAAAGACAACCAAAAAGTGAAGAAAAAATGAGAGCAATTGGAATTACCTACCGAAAATGGGAAAATTTCTCTTTTTTTAAATTCTTCTCATCAATACATACAATAAAAACGTAACAGGTCGCTGTCTGTATCTGGAAGATATATGAGAAAAAATACTATAGGAAACCTTTTTAACGCAATAGAAACCAAAACAATAATTTTTGGAATTTTTATCTGTTTGTCTGTTTGTTTGTGCACACTAATCTCAGAAACGGCTTATTCTATCTAAATGGAGCTTTCAGTACTATATTGTGGTAAGCTTCACTTAACATTTAGTTCTTATTTCATGTCAATTGGTTGATAAATAAAAAATGTATGCCAATTCTTGCGGACGAAGTCGCTGGCACACCTAGTACTTGTATATAACTTCTTCACTTTTTTTTTTTTGAATTTTGATGAAAATTTTGCGAAAACTAGGTACTATCGCATTTTATCTCTTTTCTAAATTCAAAATCACTTTATTTGCTTTTGCTATTTTTGTCCGCATGTAAAGGGTTTTACAGTAGGGAATTGACAACTGTCAATCTAATTTTTGAACGCACCCTTTCACTAATCAAAAAACTCATAGCAAAGCACACGATGGACCACAGTCGGGGAGTTATAAGAAATTACTGCAGACATTTTGGATTCAGTGACCGCAACTTTAAGAGCGTGAGTTCAAACTTTAGGTGGCAGTTCTCGTCCCAGCAATAAGGCAATAAAAAGTTTAGTATGTACAAAAAATTTTGTCTACATATGCCATGAGACTTTTAGATCGAAGTGTCGTTCAAGCATCAATTACACGCCCGCCGTCAGATTGGGTCCAAAGAATCAGCCGCTTAAACGTGCCCGTGGTGGCCATATGAACGAAGTCGAGTTCCAATCATAAATGTTTTGATTGTACTATTAGCTAATATAACATTGTTTGAAATATCTCAAATAGTTTACATTATGAAAATAAATCCTTGTTTGAAAACCCGAAACTTGAGTATAACACGCATTTTACTTAATTTTTTTTTTGTTTTGTTAACCTAAATTTGAGGTTTAGGATATTGCAAGTCGTCAGGGAGAGCGGAGAGACCTTTCCTACGTGGTTCAAATAATTGTAAACAATTGTTTCCTTCCTAAAAATATCATCTTAAATTGTTTTTGTACAAATATTATTCGAGTGTGTCAATTCGTTCTCTCCTCACTCAAAGTTGAGCCGTCTATCTTTTGTTTTTAAACTAGTACCTTAAGCCAATGAAAAATATTGCTAAGAAACCGCCTCATCCACAATCGCTAATCGCAGCAATCGCTAATCGCAAGCAACAGTATCTTTGCAAATAAACGTAGTGCAGAGAGTGTACAAACAATTCCTCTTCGACTTTTGCATTTTTTTTTTTTACAATTTAAGTTTTTATTGAAAAGCTCGTTTGTTTTACAATATTTGATATATACAATTATAAATTCTTAGACTAACATTATTGTTTTAAAATCTGCGAGCACAGATGGGGCTCTGCTTCGTTAAATTGGCGGGTTTTATACATTTTATTAAAAAGGTATCTATGTCTAACATTTACTTGTTTCTTAAATAAATAATTGGTATGTTCTCGTCGGCTTGAGCAGTGCTGACGGTCGTTGCTTCGACTTTTGCATTTTATTTTAATGCATATTTGGAAGATGAGAAAAATCAAAGGCAAAACCTTGAAAACTAAGGATAGCGAAAGAATGAGAGTTTGAAATTTTTACCGAATCTGTAGTATTTTTCGTTAAAATTGTGTTCCTTTTCTGTTTGATGAGCTCTGCAAATATTTGCATTCACTTTTACCATGTCACAGCAATCCAATATTTGTCTCTTTCTGATCAATTATCTGGACCTTTCTTAAACCTTGGTTTCCAACCATGGTGAGCTAAGCATAATCATTTGTTACTCAGAGATCCCTGCTCTATGACCTTAGTAGCTATTTTCTCAGAAGAGTAAGATCTCCACTGGTGTAATACTGACACCAATTCGGTAAACCTTTTTTCTAAGCCATACAACATCAAAATATTCATTGACTCAAATCGTAAAACAAAAAACCATTAAACTTCAATTTTGTACTGCCTGGTTTAGTCGCTCTGAGGTGCGCACATGATTTTTGATCTTGACCCAATCAGAGAAGATAACAAAAAAAAAAAAAAAACGCTCTAAAACCCGCCTCCTCACCTGTCGTATTAAATCAACATTAACATCTTTATTTATTTAATTTCAAACTTAACCGACACGCATTAGCCACAAAAAATCGCCACTCAATTTAATCGAGATAATTTACATGACGGCATATTATCCCACGTGAGATGGTGATGGTGACACACAGCGGCCAAGCCCGTAATTTAAAAACCGCATTACCTACATAATGCTGCTGCTGTTGCTGCAGCTGCGAGCTAATTTGCATTAATAAATAAATCAAAAATCATAAATAAATAAATATAAGCAAATGACAGACAATTGCTCCAGCAACAGAAGAAAAAAATTGGTACTAGTGTATCTGCATCTACACTACACACCTGTTACAGATAATGCCCATTGGCTATTTGAGGCGGGAAAAACACCGATCGGCAGAGAAGTTAAGAAAAGGAGAAGTTCGCCTAAAAATAGCTTTTCGTTGACGAGGTTCCGTAATGCGAAGCTAAGAAGTTGGTGACCCTCGGACTGTGACTAGTTCCGGAGACATGTGCGAATGTTTGAGAATATGAACGAAAAAGCAGTTTAGATATTGAGCTGACACCTTCCAACTCAAATTCACCAAGGAAGCATCTTGAGTCTTCTCCTCTTTATTACAGACCTTGATTACCCGCTCAGACCATCAAATTCTGTGATCAAAAGTATTCTTGGCTGAATAGAAGACTTTACACCTCGGTCGTGCATCTACTACTCACAACGGCTGGACGATGTACCAAAACTGTAAGAGTAAGTTGACGTATTCTAAGATAAAGGTGCTCCGTATGACAGCTGACTGTCAGATTAACTCTCAGTTATTGTGGATCACGTTTTTGGGTGCTGCTGAAATGATTAGATGAATAGATTCAGAGACACTAAGAGCTGTTGCAGAATAAAGAATATAGACCACAACGTACTCAGTTAGTATTTTTGCTTTCAAATGAGAGATCAAAAGACCTCAAAGGTTGACGTGGTCTGAAGCCAGCTCGGTGTATCGCACTGGCAAATCACTAGTGTGAAGCCGTCGAGTGGGCTCATGGCTATCGATTAGCTCACGCCGTTTAAGGAAAAGAAGAAGATGACACAAAACTCCTTCAAAATGAAGCCAATTATCGATTTCTTTTAGTCCATTAACACCTGCTTTCCTCAAGAAATTCTCCTTTGAAATAACTTGTACATCTGGGGCGCCCGATTGATTCAACTTGCTTCATTCAGACTTACCAACTCACTTTGTCATTTTTTGTTTTTAAATACACGCCAAGCATCGGCGTATCTTGAAATAAGACAAAATGACAACGTTAGAGGTTTGTTCGGTTTTATTCGACTTTGAAATTTGAATTTATCACTATTGCCCCGTTGAAGTCGTACGCGCACTGACTTAATGATTTCAGTTCGAATCATCAACGGTAAAGACAGGCAGCAAACAGATCGATATTCAAAGACAAGCCACGGCAACGCAGAGGCGAAGCGTCATGGCGGGCGATTTGCTCGGATGGATATGGCAAAAAAATATAAACGATTGCAAATGGAAACGTGTTTATCTTACGATTGGAATCAATTAAAAATCATGTTTTACCAGTGGAGCTCAATGCAGCGCGGATGCGATTAGGAATGCACGATGAAATTTAATACGAGCGATAGTGATAGTGAGCTTTGACGCGCGTTCAGCGGATTTAAAAGTTGAAAATTATTTCTAAGAAAGAAATTGAAATAATGTGAGAGAGAAGAAAAATAGTTGAAAATCGCGAAGAGAAAAATGTTATGTCGTGTTTGGACAAATAACTCACAATAAGTGGAATTGCCACTTGGTCGGTAGTTGATGTGGTTACAAGCGCGACTAACACAGGATTTGAGAAATCGCGCAATTAAACAGACCAATTTTGTAATTTGATTGGGTAACACGTGTTTATGTAAATGGGCTTAGTAATGTGGAAACAACTTTGGACTGGCTACCGGATCACGGATGTAATTGATACCGTAGAACTTTGATCGTTTAAGTCCAAAGACATTATTCAGACTGGCTTGGAATGGTTTGTCATCAGAAATGAAAGTCCTTCAAAACTTATCTTATCGATCTGATTGTCACGTTCATTAGCTAAAATGGTGATATTGTACCATTTAAGGTGAAGCCAAAATGTGAAATGTAATTTTTTCAACATGCTGACGACTTTATACTAAGACTGGCAATGGTGGTTCGGGATGTTGTAAAAGAGAACACTTCTTCTCTAACCTGCAAGTTTACTGAGGTTTCCTAACCTCGATAACCTAGTAACAAACACTTCCCTGCTTATCAAAATGTGTCCCAAGAGAGTCAAAATGCTCCTCGATTTTATAGTCCTTGTTGCTTTTAATGCGTGTTTTTTGTTAGACGTGTTGTTTTCAATCTGGCAATACTTTCTTCGGAATTGATCTTTTTGACAGCTGTCACTTTATCAGTTTGGTTTGCCATTTTATCGTAAGGCAGAACCACTGGGCACTTAGTACGTTCGGAAAATTGATTTTTACATAATTTGAGTGAGTTGCCAAGTGCGATTTTATCGCTGGACTATTTTTTGTTAGGTTATCTAAAGTTGCTTGTCTACGCCAGAGGAAACGATTGACGGCTTGGAAGAGAATATTCGGCGCGTTTTTGCTGACATATGGCCCCAACTACTGCTGAAAGGTGTTGACATTTTTTGGCCCGTCGACTGGAATTTATCCGCGCCCGATGCGGGGCCACTTGCCGGAAATCATTTTTAAAACATAATGGCAACCCTTATCCTTATAATGAAGCTCAATTCTTGGATATAGCTATAATATATGTATATGCTTTTTGTTTCTTCTTGAAAAACATTGTTTATGTCCGAAAAATTTAAATTAAACTTCAAATATTAAAAAGTACACATATATGTCATAAATCAACAAAACGAAGAAAAAATCTTTCTTGGTTTTTAAGAAATTAAATAAAATTTTTTTTTTCCAGAAAACAAAATATTGTTTATTTTCCGCTGATTGAACTTTATTCTCGGAAGTTAAACCTGAAATGTGTTTTTAATATCATATAAAAAAAGTTTAAAAAAAAGTATTTTGAGCGATAAATAAAAAGATTAATACAATTTTAAACAGTAAAAAACACTTTTTATATTTCCTCAAATGTACATTTCAGAAGCAATGCTTCCATCGTCAGTGAGATTTAGACGATGGAAGCATTGCTTCTGAAATATACATTTGAGGAAATATAAAAAGTGTTTTTAACTGTTTAAAATTGTATTAATCTTTTTATTTATTAGATTAAAAACACATGGAATATCTCTACTACTGAGCGATCTTAATTTTGATATAAATTATAAATAATTACTAATATTTTAGAGTTATCTTTTTATTATATTAGTTTTAAGTTAAATTTCAAAAAGAAGACCTATTCAAAACTTAAATTTGATCTCAAAGGACTGCACATCTACTAATGTGTCCCCAAATGCTGTTTCCGTTCAAAGGAGTTGTTGAAACCAAAAAATTGTTTTCTGGAAAAAGGTACCTTTTTTCAATTTCTTAAAAACCAAGAAAGATTTCTTCGTTTTGTTGATTTTGAATAAAAATTAATTAACACATTGAATATTGAAGGAAAAATTACCCTTAATGAAGCAAAATCTTGTAAAAAAATTAATTAAAAAAAAACATTTTCTTTTTTTCAAAATTTTGACTTTGAGACCTGATTTCAAAAAAAACTTTTCATTAAGTGAACTCAAACAAAAATTTTTATTAAAGAACAAAGCATTTGCTTTCAAAAACATTATTGTAGTATGAGGTAGTTAGTGGCTTAGCTGATTTTTAATAATTTTTTAAAAAACTAAGCAAATTTGTGATAAAACCGTCCGCCCCTCCCGCCTATACAGAGGAATATATACAACCCCTCCCATACAACTTTTTTTTTGTCTCGACTCAATCTATCTATCCTGAGCCTTTGGAAAACCGTATGTAAAATACCCTACATAAATAAAAGAAAATTCTAAAAGTTAATAATTATTTATAAAAATAATTTAAAAATTGAGAGCGGTGAAATTTTTTTTCTATACGCTATTTAAAACATATTTCCGAAAATCAATGGACTGGCCCTGTTTTCCTAGGTATAAAGGTTACGGCACTCCACTACTCAGGAACGTAGATTTCATTTCATCCGAATATGGCAAAGTCGATACTATACACGAGTTCACCGTAGTACCCGAGTTACGCCCGCTAGACGGGCGGGTCAGCTAGTCTATAATATAAAAATAAGTCGGGTTTTCCTTCCTGACGCTATAATTCCAGAACGCACGATCCTATTTCCACGGTTTTGTATTCGTTGGAAAGATCTTGGACTTCGTGAGGTTTATAGCAAAATACTTCATCCGTATAATCCTACGGGAACAGAAACGGGAACGAGAACGGAAACCTTTAAGCAACTTGACCGATTTCAAAAATTCTTTCAACTCTGGGATGTTACCTTCCTCAGTGACATAGACTTATATTGCATTCACATATTTCCACGGGAACGGAAGATTACCACAGGAGCGGGGTTGGGAACGGAAACTTAGAAACTACTGGACTACAGATCTCAAAGATTCTTTCGGCATTGGGATGTCACATAATCCCTTTCAGCATTAGGATGACATAATCCGAAAGTAAAAACTATTATTTTTCATCCCCAAATTCCCAGGAAAGCGGAAGAACGAGAACGCGAACCTTAAAACTACAGACCCGAGCAACGCCGGGCGGCTCAGCTAGTTTATTTATAATTTTGTGTAAATAGCGCTTTAGTCGTTTTCACAAAATTATCAAGAACCAAAAATTGTCGAAAAAATCCGTTACCTAAGCTCAAAATTGCCTGCACCAACTTTTCAGTTTCTCGTTCTTGTGCGAATATTGGGATGAAAAATAGCCAAAGGTAAAAGAAATTTTTAAATCGGTTCAGTGGTTTCTTAATCCGCGGTTCCGTTCCTACTACGGGAAATTGGCATAAGTTATAGCCTATGTTATTCTGATGTACATATAAGCTATTTTACCATAAAATTTTGAATCAGAAATGTTGACTGTGAAATAACCGGAGTGCTCAATGAACTTCGCGAGCAGATTTATTTTTTGGATGCTTCAATTTCCAAACCTAACTGACCGAAAATTTCAAAAAAGTATGACATTCTAGCAAGGAATACGCATCAGCTCTCCCTTCAGCGCAACTACGGTGGTACAGAGGTTCATATCTTTACCGCTCAACCTGGATGTGGAATGTTTTACCTAGCTCATGAGCGCATTATAAAAATTATATGTATCGTCATTTCTTTTCTAAACCTTTCCTTTTTCCCTAACACCCACGGACGATGTTTTTCATCATTATAAAGGTAGTTAAGTTACCAATTGTCACACCATAGATAACAGCTACCAAAAGTTCTTATACAGATAAAAAAAATCCTTTTGAGTGCTACATGTGGCGTAATAATTTAGCTTGTCTGCTAATTTCAGGTTTGAATCCCAGAAACGTGCTTTGTTTTCCCACGGACATCGCCTTTTGCTAGACATTAGCGTTCCCTCCAAGGGTAGTAACACTGTCATGAAAAGACTTTCTCACTAAACCATTGCAAAAATTTGTAGGCTCCTTCCATTCTATGGCTAAATTAAATGCGCCAGTCCCCGGGTCTCGTCAAGTTCTGCTGTGCCACCCTATACAACCTCTTCAACTTGGCGTAACTTTAAAGTTTTGAAATTTGTTAGTGGTTTCATATAGTATCATTATTTCGTTGAAAAAGTATAGAAGAAGGAGTAGCTCCTTCCTTGACTGTTTTTACTGGATGTCTAAGGACATGAAAAGGTTAAAATTATACTTACATTTTCTTCTTCTTTTCATACCGCCCAATTCACGAAGAGATTCAGCAGCAAGTTAGATGATTAAGTTTTTTTTTTGATTATGAAAAGTCTCGTTCTAAGTTTGAGCATTCAGACTGGCTGTTGCGCGGGAGGTTCGTGGCTCGAGTTCGAAAAACACTAGGCAAGCCATGAAAAGCGCTTTCTACTTCAGCAGTTTGAAATCGGTACAAAATTGTAAGCCTTTGAAATGCGTTAGGCCTCGATTTTTCTATAACGCCACCCAATTTCTTTTCTTATTTCAAATATATTGCTTACTGCTGGCACATCAGGGACAGTCGATCTGAAGTGGAAGGCTTTTATAAGCTCCTTTGGTATTCTCCTATGCATAAAATTGTCAATGTTCACTCATAGTGGAGGACCGTTAGACATAAAAAAGGCAAAACCTAGGAATCCAAGGCCAGTCCATGGATTTTCATGAAATTTTCGGAAATGTGTTTTGGATGGCGTATAGAAAAAAGTTAAAAAATAAAATTTCACCGCTCTCAATTTTTTAATTATTTTTAAAATTAATTATTAAGTTTTAGAATTTTATTTTATTTATTTAGGGTATTTTAGATAAGGTTTTCCAAAGCGTAAGGATGGATAGGTTTGGTAAAGACAAAAAAAATTGTATGAGAGAGGGGGTCTATATCCCTCCGTGTAGGCGCGAGGGGCAATTTTATATGAAATTTACTTCATTTTTTAAAAAACTATTAAAAATCAACTAAGCCACTTACTTTCTCATACTTTAGTGTTTTTGAAAGCTATTGCTTTGTTCTTTAATAAAAATTTTAATTTGAGTTCACTTAATGAAAAGTTTTGAAGAAATCAATCCTCAAAGTCAAAATTTTGAAAAAAGAAAATATTTTTTTCTTAATTAATTTTTTTTTTCATAATTTTGCCCCACAAAGGGCCATTTTTTCTTTTCATATTCAATGCTTTTATTAATATTTACTCAGAGCAAGAAACCGAACAAAAAAATTTTTCTTGGTTTAGGAGAAATTAAAAAAAAAAAACGAAAGATACTTTTTTCCAGAAAACAAAATGTCGTTAATTTCCCGCTAATTGAACTATTTCCTTGAAGTGAAAAATGAAATGTGTCTTAAATAGCATATAAAACAAAGTTAAAAAAAAATTTATTGTATGATCTTAATTTTAATGTAAATTATAAATAATTATTAAAATTTTAGAGTTATATTTTAATTATATTAGTTTTAAGTTAAATTTTAAAACTTAGACCTATAAATTGGTCTCAAAGGACACCACATATACTGATTTGTGCTCTAGATGCTATTTCTGGTCAAACGTGTTGATGGATCCAAATAAATATGGTTTTTTGCCAAATAAATACTCGCGAATTTTTCTACGTGCGTTCAGTATGCAAACAAACATATATCAATAAGGGATGCATCAATTCTTATATAAAAGAAAGAACTACACATCAGCATGCTCCCCACCTAAAAAAAAACTTCGAGCCGTTAATTTAACTGATTTAAGTCTCTTTGAATTGTTGAAAATTCAAAATTTGGCAAAAAATCACATTTTTTCGGTTCCATCAACTCATTTGAGAGGAAACAGCTTTTAGAGCACAAATTAGTATATGTGCTGTCCTTTGAGATGAAATTTCAAGTTTGTAATAGGTCTTAGTTTTAAAATTTAACTTAAAACTAATATAATTAAAATATAACTCTAAAATTTTAATAATTATTTATAATTTATATTAAAATTAAGATCATACAAAATTTTTTTTTTAACTTTGTTTTATATGCTATTTAAGACACATTTCATATTTCACTTCAAGGAAAAAAGTTCAATTAGCGGGAAATTAACGACATTTTGTTTTCTGGAAAAAAGTATCTTTCGTTTTTTTTTTAATTTCTCCTAAAGCAAGAAAAATTTTTGTGTTCGGTTTTTTGCTCTGAGTAAATATTAATAAAAGCATTGAACATGAAAAGAAAAAATGACCCTTTGTGTGGCAAAATTATGAAAAAAAAAAATCAATTAAGAAAGAAATATTTTCTTTTTTCAAAATTTTGACTTTGAGGATTGATTTCTCCAAAACTTTTCATTAAGTGAACTCAAATTAAAATTTTTATTAAAGAACAAAGCAATAGCTTTCAAAAACACTAAAGTATGAGAAAGTAAGTGGCTTAGTTGATTTTTAATAGTTTTTTAAAAAATGAAGTAAATTTCATATAAAATTGCCCCTCGCGCCTACACGGAGGGATGTAGACCCCCCCTCTCATACAAATTTTTTTTGTCTTTATCAAACCTATCCATCCTTACGCTTTGGAAAACCTTATCTAAAATACCCTAAATAAATAAATTAAAATTTTAAAAGTTAATAATTAATTTTAAAAATAATTAAAAAATTGAGAGCGGTGAAATTTTATTTTTTAACTTTTTTCTATACGCCATCCAAAACACATTTCCGAAAATTTCATGAAAATCCATGGACTGGCCCTGGATTCCTAGGTAAAAAGCTTACGGTCCTCCACTATCAGTAAATTTTGTGGATCGGGTTACCTCTCAAAAAAGGCGATTCCTACTTCATGGTTTTCTTTCATGAAAAACTTCTCCTTTCAACGTAAAGCGCATTGCCACAATATTCAATGTCTGTTTTGCTACACTCTCCCGGATGTTACAAACTCCCTCTCTTCGTGATGTGATGCTTAAGCAGCTTTCCATAATATAATGCCTGCCAGTCATAGACATAATTTCCCATTCTTTGAAATTTCCCGCAGAGCTCCCCAGCTGAGTTAGACTTCAAAACAAACCCAATT
The DNA here is from genome assembly GCA_914767635.1 of Melanostoma mellinum. Taxonomy (NCBI): domain Eukaryota; kingdom Metazoa; phylum Arthropoda; class Insecta; order Diptera; family Syrphidae; genus Melanostoma; species Melanostoma mellinum. Next base: position 49,308,306 of record OU612058.1, read on the forward strand.
AGTTTATCCTCCACAACACACATATGTTCAACAAAACCTCAATCACTTAGTGTACATTAATTTGAATCCCAACTCAAAGACCACACAAAGACTCCAGTTACACTTTTCACTTTCGTTTTAATTCACTTGGGGGAGATTGAATTCGCGCTCGAGACTTAGTTAACATTCATTTCTTTTTGTTTTGGTAAATTTATTCAACTCATACCGCGCACACAGCGCGTGAAGTTTTCACCACATCATCACGATCTCGATTCAAGTATGTTATATGTTTGTTACGGGCAATGCATCACACATATATTCAGCACATAGATGTGTGTGACATACGATTTATTTTTCTAAGTTAGCTTTGGTGTTTGCAAAATAACCGACATCACAGCATGGGGTGCGGGTGGTATAGTGTATACGAACTGCACGGACATACAGAGAGAGACTCGCCTTCCTGCTTGTGGTCCTGCGGCATTCTGCATATTGCAGCATTGATTTCGCGAGTCATTTTTCTAAAGATCACCAAATCTGCTCGTAAATCTTAGGCAGGCCATACCCTGGGGCGTGCAATAAAATTCCACATTCAGGCCGTTGAAGACCGATCGGTTAAGGAATTCACTTAACCCACCTCGTCGACTTTATGCGAGTGGGCGGATAGTTGAGGCACAGTGGATCTGGGTGCTAACACTGAAGGACAAAATGTTCAAAGATCTTAGAAAATTGTCACAAGAGCTCGTGTTAGTTTTTCTACTACAAGCAGCGTCTTATAACTGTAATTTCATAGCGGATTGCTTTTATGTCAACGAAAAGACTCCATCACCCCACTGTGAAATGTCACAGCCGGGCACCATCTGTCCAGGACTGCTTAGCTGCATGAGTACAACAATGGCACACTGCACACTGCGGTGCTGCAATGGTTCTGTTGACGTCGACGTGTTGAAACAGTAAACAAATCGTTCGATTGATCGGTGCTGAGAGTTTTGTTTTCAATAATTTTCTTAAGGCGTTCCTGCTGTTCCACATTTAACGCACTCAAACTGGATCCCTTCGACATAAAGCGCGTCCATTATGTTCGCCATTTGTGTTTATCACAAACCGTTTAATTGAGCTTCTTTCTCTTTACGTAGAAGAAACGGTTTTGGATGTATATTAATCGCCACAATTGTTTAGTTGCCGCGCATTAATTGTATTTCGTCGACGCGACAGCATAGCGCGCAGCGATGTAAGTGGCTTTGCCACACATCGTAGGTCGTCGTCGTAAGTGGTTGTTGCACATTTGGTTAGCAGCTTAATCACTTATAAAACGTGAATTCTGTCGTGGGCGAGATGCTTAGAAAAAACACCGCTGTGGGATGAAAAGCCTGTTGCTGAGTGGACTCCTATGTAAGTTAAGGTGGTACTGTGTAAATTGGATTAAGCATGATTTCGGAGTGATACACGGTGAAGAAATTATTTCGTTATAATCTTCGAGTTTAAATAGGCGACGGACCAATGGTGGACGATTGATAGAGAATACGGAGGCAGGAGTTTTCTATGAATGACTCTTAATTGATGTAGCGTAAAATTGTTGTATCTGGGTTGATAAGTTGTAATTAGCTTGTCATTGTGGTAATTATATGAAATGCTACATTTTTAAGTCTATTTGAAGTTAGGTAATGGAGTGGGCAAACTGAAAACCGGAAACTTGGTAATGAGGAAAAAGGTTGAAAGGTAATCTTTGACATGTCAGTCAAATTGACACAAGTTCAGTGGGAGTTGCAGATACGATTTCAATATAATCTCCTTTTTTCATACTTTTGTGATTCCGAATGGTGTTATCGTAATGCTTTTGCAAGCGTTTTTTATTCCAAGGGCTTCATATCACAACAAGAAATCAAAGGTTCAAGGAACATCTAAAAGCTGCATACAGCTTACAGCATTGGGCAAAGCCTCTTTGTCTCTATTTCAATACCTTTCTTAATTTTACTACCACTCCTTCTTCCTTTATCGGTGTTACGAGCACCGTGATGTCGAAGATCACAGCTGTCCCAATTATCTACCTCACATTACTGATCCGCCTGTGGAGCACTTCGTGGCGGAACTATGAGCACAAAAGTGGAAATAAAAGATAAATAAACTAGAAACATTAGCTATATGTTCTAACATGAGTTTAAAATATCAGCAAACGGACAGTAGTGTTTACACTACAATTTGTGTGCCTCATGATGTCGAGCTTTCGATTAAATGCCTTTAATTACACGTGTACACGGGTACTAAAGGAAACTATATAAGCAATAAATACTGCTGATTATTTTACCATGCTTCTGGGGCATGTACGAGTATACTTTTTCATTTCCGGCGTTACGAGTAGTGATCTTAAAGCGATCACAACTCTCCCACTTTTCTGCTTCACACTAGTGATCCGCTTGTGGGGTACGCCGCGCCGCGTTGACCTCAGAAATCGTCGGCAAGCCTCCCGGGTTTGGATTGTTCCATGTCTGAGGCCAACCAAATGCTGCTGTTTTTGCATTTGCTTGTATCAGGAGTGTTTTGGCCTGCCTTTTCTTTTTCGTCGCGAATTTGTTGAAACGTTGTACGATATTGCCTTTTGGACGGGGTTCTGCGGATCTCTCCTTTGAACATGACAATACCAACTGAGCCGGTCGTGCTGAATTTTGTCCAAGATGGTACTTTTGACATGAAGGCTTCCACGGATCTTAGTACTTCTAATTCGATCAAACTTTGTTACTCCTGCTGTCATCCGAAGCATCTTCATTTCGGCTGCCGTCAATTTGCTCTCATACTTTTTGTACATTGTCCAACATTGTGAACCGTATGTCAGAGCTGGACGGACAACTGCTGTGTAGAGTCTTCCCTTCAGCTTAGGGGCATTTTTCGATCACAGAAGATAGCGGAGTTTTCTCGCCACTTCATCCACCCTATACGCTTACTCGATGATTGATATCGTCATCACGAGTTGCTTCACTATTGATCATAGATCCCAGATATTTAAACTTTTCACACTTGGGAAGCACATTTCCATTCAAATAAATGTCTGGAATAGGCTTGTCTGGATCAGAAAAAGGGCAGGACAGGTATTCAGTCTTTTTAGCGCTAATACGGTACCCATTTCCTTCCAGAACATCAATCCAAACGTCAAGTGCTCGTTGCAGGGATGTAGGATCCTCGCTTATGATGACTCCATCGTCAGCAAAGAATAACTGTTGTAATATATTGTCCGTTACTTTTCCTTCGAGCAAATAATCCAGAACAGCAATAAAGAGCAGTGGACTCAAGATACTTCCCTGATGTACACCTACTGCTATTTGGAATTCTTCGGTGACTCCAGCTGGGCATCTCACTTTTGTAACTGCTCCCTCGTACATGCCCATAATTATTCGCACATAGGCTTCAGGAACTCCTCGGTGTCTGAGGGCCACCCATATCAGATCTCGTGGTTGTCGATCGAATGCTTTTTCGAAGTCAACCAACACAATATGCAAATCCTCTAAGGCATCTCGGTGTTTTTCCATAATGATCCTTATGCTTTGGATTGCGTCTGTAGTTGACTTACCCGCGACAAACCCGCATTGGTCATCAGACAGCCTTATTATTTTCCGCAGTCGTCTATCCAAAACCCGCTCAACGATCTTCATAGGGTGGGACATCAACTTCATCGAACGATAGTTGTCACAGCTTCTGTTATCTCCCTTTCACTTGTACATTGGAAGAAGAAAACTTTCCCTCCATTGATTAGGCAAACTGTCACCTTTTATAAGTTTGGAGATGAGAATCTTGAGCCATCTCAACCCGAGTATACTTATATAATAAGAAAAAATTGAATATTGGCTCTCCTCCAAATTCATAAAAATATTTCGTATTTTCTGAACACACCTGGTATATGTGGCATTTTGTGGTCTAACCAACTCATGAAGATACTCATACTAATGCAACTACTCAATCTTAATGCAAAGTAGAAGCATATAAGCTGAAAGTGGTTTTCTCAAATCAAATCAAGTATTTGGTTCTTGATGTAAATTTGATCAGAACCATCATTGTTATTATCCTCATTAATATGAGTAACTGCGTGACAGTTATTTGCTCGGACCTATTTTTGCGCAGAGCAGACCGATCTCTGGTTGGAACGATCTTTCCTTGGACCGATCTTCCCATCTGAGTCAAAAAGGAAAACATTACCTCTGCAACTCCACTCTAAAAAATAAGAGAAACACTGTGATCATCAAAACGATAACTTGAATATCAATAGTAATAAAGCTGGTCATGATAACTTAGAAATTGGCTTTTTTGAGGGAATGACTAGCTCTCACTATACCAATTTTTCAACCCCATTCATCACCATCAGGGCTTTTGAATCACTTAGGTATAATTGTTGCTCATAAAGCATGTTGCTCTGAAAACATGTTGACGAACATCGGGACGAATCTCCGGAGAGGCACATTGGAAGGAAATCGTGACGAACCTCATCATAAGTGGGAAGAAATGATTATGGTGTCGAGTGTCGACTTATATTGTAATGGTTGTTTACAAACTAACATTGAATTTTATATCCAAATTATATTGTATTAAATTCTATTCATTCAATTAAATATTAAATTAATTTTTTAAATATTTCCATGTGTCAATCTAGCACATCAAATTTTCTCTTCGTTGCTATCTTTTTCACACCCAAACTATTTTACCAATAGAGAAGATTCGTGATCTCGGAATCATTTGCAACCCGATTTCATCTCTCATATTGATGATGTTATACTTAAAGCCAATTCAGCACCTGGTTTCATTAAGTGGTTTCAAAGGAATTCTCCAGCCTACGTAAACCGAACTCTGTACATTACTTTTGTTCGCCCACTCCTTGACCAAGTCTGGTCCCTTTTCATTTCTAGAATTGAAAAAAATTCAAAATTTGATTTTCTCAGGGAGGACTTTCTTGGAATAATCCCTTGATTCTCCCTCCTTACCAAGATTGCATAATGAAAACGTAGCATGAAAACGCTAAAAGATCGAAAAAATATTCGATATTCTCTTCATTCGCCGTGTCGCTATACGTAAACTAAGTATAATACAGTTGGGTGAACAAACATGAAGCCAACTCACTCACTGTCCGTCAAAGTTCGTTAGTTTTTTCATAATTTACATCAAGCTCTGCCTGACGGAATGTCTATTGCACAGATTACGAACAAAAAGAACTATATCCTGCCTACTGTGGCAAAAGTATAAAATTAGCGTAGACTTGGTGAAAATCCACATTTTAAGTTGCTTGAATCCCAAAATCGTCATTGAGTTCTATGTCCAGAAGGAAAGTAACTAGTGCCGTTTCGCACTCTAGTATAGTTAAAGTTCAAAATAATTATACGGTAAATATAGGGAAGTGGGAAAGATCCCATCAACCATTTGAGACAGGCTTCAAACCTTTAATATGCCACTTTAAAAAGAAGTATATTTAGCTACTAATTCAAACTTCTGCGAAGCTTGATCACTGTAAGAACACGCTATTGCAATTTGCAACTAAGATTTCCCAGTTCAAAAATTAACATAAATGACCGCGAACAATAAATCCACACCAGAAACCACCACAATTGACCCACTTAGCTAAGGTCAAAACTCAGATCTGACAATTGGTGATCACCTCCCAGTAACCCATTAAAGAAACTTGTGCCCAACGATAAGATATCTTCCCTATCCCATGCAGTAGTAAATAACTCCATTAAGTTAATCCCAGTGTTAAATTAAACATTAAATACGCTACTTCATCGCGCCTAGCTTCTGCACTTAACTTTCTACAACCGTTGAAATAACTGACAGAAACATTTGTCACTGCACTCCATGTGTGGAACTCTACACACCCCGCAAGCTAAAAGAATTCCCTCAGCACACAAAGACCCGAAAGGCTTTTAAGATTTTTCGCACGCTCATTTCAGAGCCGAGCTTATATACAAACAACAACTACACAAATACTGCGCTAAGTAAAACATGTCGCATGCGGTTTGGCATTTGAAATTCATTACAAGATTCTTGTCCACATCCAAAGTAGCTAAATGGTCACTCGATGCGGAATGAATAAAAGCCGCCAGTTTTCGTTACAAGCAGCAAGCAGCAGCCCGCCCGCCGACAAGCGCTCCTACTTAAAACGACTTCATTTGGAGCGATAAGTTGATGGTGATGTTGGTGCGGCTGCATTTCCCTAAGACTCTGTTTAATGGACAATTGCAACATCTGCAGCTGGTGTTGATGCAGTAAACGGCACCATCACAGAAAGATATACGTTTCCCGGATCATGCGAACGTTTAATTTATTCTGACAATGATACAGCATAAGATTGAGGACTGAGCGCTTTTAACCTCACGCCCGAATACTTTATTAAGCCATTCAGCGCGTGCATATTGGTCATTTAATTTGAAATTTATTTCATCCAATCACTGAATCCGAATATGGAACTGCCAGTTGTCAGCACTGATGTCAGTGCGGCCGGGGAGATTGTAGGGTTTTATTTTAAAAACTTTGTTTTATTGAGACTGCCTATTTGAAAACTTCAGAGTTTTGTTTTAAAAACTTTGTTTTATTGGGCGAGACTTTGCACACTTGTAAACTTCTGTAGCACACTTTATCGGTATTTCGACAAAGCGTTGCATTTTTTCGTCTACTATGACGTTAAATTTGAGAAACATGCAAAGCCAAGAAGTTTCACTATTCGAACAAAAAGCTCATTTCATCCATTTAGTGAATAAACGTCCACCTAGCGAGTGTACTCTGTTTGTATGTTTTTCCAGTTGGATGAAAATTCGAAGTCTTTTAAACCCCGAAGAGAAACCAGTTTTCACCGTCTTTAAGCCTTTTCTACCATCTGTACTTAGTATGATTGCTAAAACAAAGCTTGAAATCAAAACTGAGATACTCAATTTTTTACACTCACCAAACTACGACCCCTTTCTGCATGTGAAGACCCCACAGTGCAAATGCAACATGGTGCAAAATTGTTTCCTTTATTACACATTTGTGATGGTTGTTCTTTCAGCTGCATTACCAAAAACAGTCACAAAAACATAAAACAAACATGAATTTTAATTAAAACGCTAGTCACGTTGTGAGTAAAACTTTTCAAACATTTTGTCGTAAGGTGGAATTGAGTGCCGCCTTATTTAGTTTGAAGACATGCAGTCAATGTGCTGCAACGACGCCACCGACTAATAAGACCCTCGATGAGAGTAGATTTTATCTTTCGGCGTTGATTATTATTGTCTATACTCGTTTAGTGATTTAATTTGAATAAAGTTGATGTACCGCAATGCTGTATGACGGTCACTGTACTGTTTTCTTACTAAGGAGTCTCTTTAATCGGTGTCCCTATTAAGCAATTCCTTAAAGTGAAAATCCCCTAACAATAGATTGGAATCTTTACGTCTGTCGCCTAGTCGACTACTGTGTTTCGTCGTGTGTTGAATTTATTTAGTGTGACGGTGCGGTCGGTGGTGGGCTAGCAACGTATTAGAGTAAAACGTGAAGTGTGACCCGGAAGAGGGTCTTGTTATAATCCATAAGGAGACTTTACTTGTATATGTTTATACAATGAGACTGGCGTCGGCTAGTCACATTCATTATTTTCTGTGAGTTTGTTCTTTTTTGTCTGACGGTAAGTTGAGGGGGTGGAGTAGAGGAGCATTGGAACAAAGAAATCTCCTTAGACCGCTCAGAGTTTTATTATTTATTTGGTTGCACATGCGCTGTCGCACCATATATGAGGCGGCTCTCTGTCTGAACGTTTGCGGTTGGCAAACAAAGAGATATGTGCCAGGTTTTGTGGAGGATGTTTACTTTTGCGGAGGCTTTGTGGGTGAGTGCAGGTCCGTGAGAGTCTTAATTAATAAACTTTTTTTCACGTTTTCAATCGCTGAGAAAAGATGGAGTCAGAGTTGTTTCATTTTAAAGAAAATTTGGTGTACTTTTTTTCAGTGGTTGAATATATAACTTTTTTTACTGTAATCCGTACAGTAAAAGAAAAGGAAAGAGTATCTTACATCTATATAAGTAAATGAATAATGTCATGAAATTTTCCATGCCCATATGAGGAGCGGTAGCAGAAGAAACATTTCTTTGGTAGCTGCGGTCAACAAGCTTCTTTAACTTTTGAGGATAGAAAAAGATAACAATACGATCAATTTATGAATGCCTGAAATTCAGAGGACTGTCCACATGTACACGTCCAAAAAATTTTACTTTCCAAATTGGCAGGGTCCAATCCAAACCACATAAGGAAGCTTATTGAAAAAACCAGAGGTTGAAGCTTCTGTCGCTACCTAAACAGATTTACATCAAGGGTGTTTTTTCAAAGAGGTCGGACTTTCAAGAGAAAATAAAACGTACATAATTTCAGGTTTTAGACAAGAATTAAGCTTTATTATAAAGATAAGGGTTTGCCAATCCCCCCTATCACAAGGCCCGTCCGTCGTAACAAATTCGGACGACGAATGTCAAATAGAAAGAGTGAAAAACATCTTCGTAATGAATATTTCACAACAGATTTTTAAAATTTGTCAGTAATTTTATCAACAGAGACGAATTTTCATAGCAAAACATTAACTACGAGGGAGTCTATGATGCTTCTTTTTTGGCATTGGTAGTACGAAATCGCTACGGCGGGCCTTGTGATAGGGCCCATTATGTTTTAAAATGATATTGGGCGATTTGCCGCCGCGGCTGGCTTGAGACCCAACCTAGAGCCCCATTTTCGAGCACTTTTTACAGCATTTGGAGCCGTATGTGAGCAACAACGTGCTTCTCCAAGGCGTCAATCGTCTCAGGCTTATCTGCGTAGACAAGTGACTTCACATAGCCCGGCAAAATATAGTCAAGCGGTGTTAAATGACATGATCTTCTGATCTTGGTGGCCACGCCTTAAGCCCACGACGCGAGAAAGTGCGACCACCTTCAATTAATGATTGTTTCGTTGGCTCTTTGTCATGTAGCGTCATCTTGTTAGAACCAAAGATCATCCACATCAATATCCTCCAATTCAGGCTCTATAGCGTTCCCTAAGTCGGCTTCATTTTTGAAGACAAGTGGACCAATTGCCACTGCTCATAGAACACACCAAAAAGTGACTTTTAGAGGATGTAACAGCGGCGACGCGGGGTCTCAATAATAGCTTGTGGATTATAATCACTACGAATGCGACAATTTTGTTCATTAACGTACCATTCAACCAAAAGTGAGCTTCATTGCTGAAGAAAACTTACTTATGAAAAAGCTTGGTCGATGACCATCTCTCATTAGACTTTGTAAGGTAGTAAACAAAGATCCTTCCACAAAATCTTCCATAAAAGTGATGAGCTTAATACTCTGCTCCACAGCAGCAATATCGGCTTCGGTACGCATTCTTCTAAACGTGGTGATCCATGGTTGCCCGAATTATCGATAATGTCAACCGAATATTAGAAGCAGTGCGCGATGCGTCACGCGAACCGAACCATCATTTTGATAATACATTTTCTCGGCTTGCAAACGTGGTTCTGGAGTAAGTCTATTTATTGTGAATTAACAAGCCCAATTCAGCATAAATCAAATGACAGCTGCCAAGAAGACCAACCGAGAAGCAATATCCCAGGTATTTCTGTCCTTACAAGGTGCTCCAACAATTCTTTAAGAACTATGCTATTCCGTTGGCCCATCCATCAGAACCTTATAACACAAGTATTGAGTCTTTTCCGGACTGATTTAGTATCCACTTCATTTTGAAACTTTTACCTGGACGTGAAGTGATTCTTGCAGGGATTAGCTTAGGTCCCTTGATTATCATGGCTCCTTCTTCTGCAATGAAGAACTTGTACATTGTCTTCCAGCAGGTAAGGCAAGGATTATAATAAAGAGTATATGACTCAAGACGCTTCTTTGGTATACACCTACTATGATTTCAAATTAATCGGTGAATACAGCTTTTCTGTCACTCTTTTAACTGCTAATTCGTTCATCTTTTCGATCATCTGCGTATCAGCCATCAAATCTCGTTGTTGTTGATCAAATACGTTTTCAAAGCCACAATCTGCGAATCTTGAAACGAATGACGATGTTTTTCCTTACGTATCCCTAAGGTGGGCCCAAGCTATACCGATCGGCATTACCGAAATAGTGCGGACACCTCGATCGGCCTTCCGTTTTCCGAAAGTCCACCCAAATTCAAACCAAATGAAATTTATCCGATTTCCGCTCGGCATAGTGTGAAAGCACCTTTAGACTTTGGGTTGCTTATGTTGTTGACTTGCCCGCGATAAGTATCAATAGGCGTGTTTTTTTTTACAAGGATGTTATGTACATAACATGATATCCAAAAAAAAAACGCTTCGTTTTTTTTTTATTTGTGGGTTGGTGTTCTCGATCAGTTGTCAAACCAATAAAAGGTCACAAATGATTTTTTTGCCAAATTCGCACAAAAACGCAAAAACTGTTTGTTAAAAATATAAAGCAATTGTATAGAGTGGAAAATAAAAATGTTCCGTAGTGAAATTAATGCAGGTAAACAATTTTTTTTTGTCTGTTTTTTGTTAGTTTAGAATAGTCAAAAATAGGTCCGTTCACAAAGGTAACAAAGAATTTCTCTTGACTCTGTTTACATGCTGGGGTTGAGTTTATATGAGATTGTGATTTAGATGTGAGTTGGAAAATTTTTTTGTTACTTGTTTCAAACGAATTAAGCTATTAATAATAAGAAAGTACAACCATTTTTATAGCATACTTAACAATTAGCTTTGCAAAAAATGTTAACATTCACACAAAAATGTGAAAAGATATACCCAAAAAGTGCTTTCGGTCACTAAACAGACCCTTTTTAATTGCTATTACGTTGTTTTATGTATCTTAATATACATTTACAAATTTAACTCAATCAATGAAATTCTAAAAATCAAAAATTGTCTGCAACTAAATTGCGGAGTGTAAGAGTGGGCATATGATTTTATTCAGTTACACATTTGTGAACAGACCCTTTGCCACCCATTTTGCTTTTGTTCGAGATACATAAGTCTCTAGACGCACCAACATTAAAAAATGAAAAGTCGAAAAACTCATTCGATACTCGACTAAACGTCAAAAATCTATCCCCGATCAAATCTTAACCATCCTTTTATCCATAACATTGGTTGTCGGGGATGTTGTTTTTGCTTTGCTACATGCAAATGATGTGATGTATATAACAGTCTTGTGAAAAAACACGCGTAATGAGTCTCTTTTTCGTTGAAATAGAAACTACCTTTCTGGCGGTTCAATAAAAGTTGTATTGAATGGTTTTATGTCTGACACTCACTTTATGGAGATAGTTTGTTTCAAGGCTCGGTTTTGTCTCGGACTCTCTTCCATATTTCAATAATATTGTCTGAAACTTCTAATCCCTTTTAACTGTTTATCTCACTTCCCAGCTGCTAATATTCGTTTCCAAGGTCACGTCACGTTCCTGCTTTACTAGACTCTATAATTTACCCCTGCATTACAACTCACAAAAGTTCAAAAGTAAGGTGTCCTGTTAAATATATTTCATAAAATTATATTGATTGTGCGGCGCTAGTTAAATGATTATAAAAAAAGCTGCATGGTCATCAAAGAGAGTATTTTTTCAAAGTTGACTATTCCAAACCTGCTCAGCCACCATAAGCCATGGTAAATTAGCCTGGCTATAACTTAAGTGATTCAGATAAGCTTCCATTAGACCTCTTACAGTTATTATGGAAGTTAAAAATTATTTCCTTATTGGTTTTAATGAAAACTGATTGTTTCCTATTGAAAAGTTTAGAGCGACGCTTTTGTCTGTATTTTTAAAACACAGGCAAAAACCAGGAAAAAAACACATATTTTAGAAGGGGCTGATCCTGGCACTATGTGGAGTGTGACTGAAACGTTCTTAGTTCTATTATCGTTTGCTGTCCTTCAACCACTTTTCTCCTTTTATTCCTTTCTAACAAAGAACACCTATACAATCGTTCGATTATAAAAAATGGAAACAGCTTTCCACTCCTCAAACCGTGACACTCAATTAATTCTCTCAATGTCGATAAAATGAGTATAATTATTCTATGTCATGAAAAAATCAATTCCTGGAATAATTTGCCAACCCGAACTGTGCATACTAATTGTCTGTGGAAATGTAGCTCTAGCTACCTCTCATCACCGTGACATTGAATTACATCAACTCAAGCTCAATGCAGTCAGTCTCCAATGGAAAAATATATACGCTATTGTATATCTAACTTGCATATAAACGGTCTTGTGTGTGTAAACCTTCAGCGAGCTCAGATTCAAATTCAAGCTAAACAACCAAACCAAAGCCGTCTTCAATTGCTCGACAATGCAGCACTTGACCTTGATCAAATTATCTCAAGTCAGCTGTCAGTGCCAATTCAGACTTGCTATGACCGACACAACGTACGGTCGACAACGACGACGACGACAGCCTGTTGCACCATCTCTTGAAGTCGTGCAAAGCTTACGTGATGTTTTTCTCTTCATCGAAAAAGGAAACAAATAGCAAAGAATCAATAAAATTAGTAAGTTATCTTAGCGCACCAATAAACAAGGCGGTCACCTACTTTTACTTGATCTTGTAGAGTACACAAGTCAGGCGGTCGATGGAGAGCGAGCTCCGATCACCGATCAAAGCCGCCTACGCAGCTTTGGTGTTCTACTGCCCACACACCCTGCCCGATTATTGCAAATTACAATTAACCCGAGATCAATTATTATTATTGTTATTATTGTTTTCTAGTGGTGGCAGCGGGGGTATCGCAGAAGCAACCATTAAGAACTCACACAGCGATAGCGCGTATAAAATTTAATGAACATTAAACGTGTCAATTGTTTATTAAATTTTGCCAGAGTAATTGAGTTAGAAAATAAGTAATGAAATTTGTTATTGCATCAGTGCGGCTCGGTTGAGTGTGATGATTAGCACGGAATTGAAGCCGCTTCTATTAATTGATATGATGAGACTTGACTCATGAGGGTGGAGTAGAGAGTCATCGGAGAATGAGTGTTTGGTTTTAATGAAGTCGTGAACTTCGAATATATAGGTGCTGGTGGCACAACAAAATGCAACGATGTAGATTGGTTTTGCAACAAAACTTTCAAAGCTGTTGTCACAAACTCTAGAGCTTGACTAGGAGCTATCTATATTTGAACAGTGAGAACAGCCTCAATCCATAAAAAACAAAGCTAAATAGCAACCACGCACTGAGGACGCGTTCCTCACAAATCCGCCCTCCTTTTTAGAACCCATTATTCAAGTAAAGTTCTTTTTTGTGTTCACCCACAATCTTGCCAATTTGTGGCTATTAGACGAGACGGTCGGCACGGCGCCAAATTAATTCAATTTACACAAGTCACAACATTGGCGAACGCCCCTCAGTTCTTTTTTGTTTGCCATCATGAAGGACCGACCGCTCCGCGTTCTAATAAAATAATTCCCTCAATTGTCTTATTTGTGCGGTGCAATTTTCTTTCACTTTGTGTAGATGCAAAAGGAGCCAATGTCTGTGGCACAACCATTTCATTGTTTGCAATTTGAGTGCAAATATTATTTTATTAAGAGGAAAAAAAAGAAATCAAATGCCATTTCATTGCAATACTCCCCCAGGCTTGAGCACACAGCAACTGTTGACAGAACTCTGGCCCGCATCTACGACAACGCTGTTTCGTTCCTTTGGGTGCGCGCATAGGCAAACAGAACACGATCTTATGGAAAGATCACTGGAAAACAAGGAAAAGCGTTCAGTCAATAGCTGTTAGACGAGACTATAAGGCAAAGAGAGGAGGCCCTACCTGTCTGCACATGCAACCACACTCAAGAATTATTACTCCCTCCTCCAGTGCCTCCTCGAGGTACACCTCTACCATGAGGATCGTTTGTTTGATCGATGGAAATCGTGATGCATTTTATTGGTACGGCACTCAAAAAGATCTACAACGACCAGCCAGCTTCAATAATTGCATTCGATCTCGACAGCGAATTTCACCCGAAGCGGAGGAGGGAGCCGCCGACTGTGCTTCTCAATCTCAGTTCATAGACAAGATCGTTTCATAATGGAGTCACATACGGTCGATTACATAATAATGTTTACCCGCGGTTATATATACGACTTTGCGAGTGGTGAAAAAATTTTATGCGTGTCGGTGCCGTACTATTTGCACACCGCTCACTGCCGTCGATCAAATTCCAGGCTCCTGTCTACAAACCGAACAAAATAATGTGATTTTGTAACTTTTCGACAAGATCGTACATCAACTGTTTCTTGTGGTTCAGAGATTCTGACTCAAAGATAACAAACAAATGAGTTACTTTTGAAGTCACTTTTGGAGCACTTCTGGTATCTGTTAAGTTGATTTGTCACGATCATGTTGATTGGTTGGAGTTAGTCTTTTCCTTCAGCCTCGCCAACTAATCTTGTAAACCGAGCTGGGAGTGTTTATTTAAATAAAAAAAAAAAAACTTGTCACGCTTCACTGTTTCATTTTTTTGTTTTTGTTTCCTCAACATCAGCATACTTTTCATTCAACGGTCCAGTGCTATTTTGAAATGTTTCTTTTTGTCAGTTTGGCATTGATGATGCCACACGTCAAACACCCACGTGCAAACGTTTGTGGGAGATTTCACTGTCAATTGTCATTACGGTCAATTAGATACCAATTATGTAGGTTCAGCGCAGTGTTATGAGACAAAAGTCAAGGTGAGGTGTCATCCGTTGTGGGTGTTTTTTTTATTGGAAATAAATTATTTTTTATTGCGGAATATGAAGATTTGTGTCTATGGGAGGATGTAGGTGTTTGAATTTGAAAGATGTCGTTGGTGACCTAACTAAACAATGAACTAATTGATAAAGTTTGGTTGGCATTCTTGATGTTGTTGTTTCGATTGGGTACTTTGATGATCTTATGAATGAATTGAGAGGAACGTGAACAGACAATTTTTGTAGGCGAAGATACTGCGGCGAACTTGCCAATCCCTGTTGACAGGTATGATACCCATGAAAAAACATTTTTGGTCTCTGTTGGGATCCCAACCACGACCTCAAGCGTAACAGGCAGACATGCTAACCATTACGACGGGCACAGAACAAAAGTATCATCCCCAAAGACAATTCGTAGTTTGATTCAAGCTGTAAAGAGGCGATTAGGGATAGCGAAAGTAGTTTTCGAAAATTGAAAGACAACCCTACAGTAGAAAACCGAAATTTGTTCAAACGGGCCAGAAATATCTGTAATACTCATATACAAAAGGCCAAGTTTTTGCATGACCAAAAACTGAGGCAAAAAACACTGTTATGTCCAAAAGGAAACAAAAACTTTTGGTCTATTGTTAAGAACGTTAAGAACTCGACCACGTCATCGGTCCCAACGCTTGTTTTCAATGACTCTCCGTATGTCAGCTCCATCGATAAAGCCAATTTGCTGGCAGCTCAATTTGCTGCTAACTCGACTCTTCCTGATAGCACATTGGGCCCACTTTAACTTGATATAGTAAATTCTACAATGAAGCAGATATTTTTTCGAACTCGCTCGGTAGCGAGAGTCCTCAAAGATCTCAACATACAAAAATCCGCTGGTCCAGATGGTATCCCCGCCCTTATTCTTCTAAACTGGCAAAACCACTGCGTAAACTTTCCATCTTTCCTATTCTGCTGGGATTTTTCCGAGCAGATGGAAAACTGCATTTGTCCAGCCGGTCCCTAAAAAAGGTGAATCTTCCTCCCTTTCCAATTACCGTCCAATTGCACTAACTTCCCTTCTTTCCAAAGTCATGGAAACGTTGATAAACCGTCAACTTATGAAATATCTTGAAGAACGAAAGCTTCTTAATGACCGTCAGTACGGCTTTCGTAGCAAAAGGTGCACTGGTGATTTGATGGCATATCTCACCGAAAAATGGAACCAATTTTTACATTGTTTTGGAGAAAGTAATGTTATTGCGCTTGATATTTCTAAAGAGTTTGGCATCAGGCTCTTTTATCGAAAATGCTTGGTTTTGGTATCGATTAGTCTCTTCTTCGTTGGCTTAGAAACTACCTTTCCGACCGTTCAATACAAGTTGTATTCGATGGGTTCAAGTCCGATACCCACTTCATAAATGCTGGTGTGCCCCAGGGCTCCGTTTTGTCTCCGACTCTCTTCCTCATTTTCATAAATGATCTCTTGTCTAAAACTTCGAATCCTCTCAACTGTTTTGCTGGTGACTCGACCCTCAGCTTTTCATATTCGTTTCCAAATTCACGTCCCTGCTCTTCGAATGTGGAACTGGAACGGTTACGTATGATTAGCTCATTGAATTCTGACCTTGACATTGTTACATTGGGTCTTAAAAACGGAGTAGAATTCAATGCTTCGAAAATTCAATGCTGTCTCTTGTCGTTGAAGTTAAACATTCGCCCATTGCGATTATCCATAAATGGTACCTGCATCCAAGAAACCGGAAAGCTGTCAGTACTTGCTATGTGTGTAAACTATGATCTTCGCTGAAATGACCACATATTTGAAGTCGCCAAAAAAGCTGCTAAATGCTTAGGTTTCTAAAGACGATGCAGGAAGTTCTTCACCCCTTCTGATCTGGCTAAAATTTATAAGGCCTTCATCCGCCCAAAACTGGAGTATAACTCCCATATCTGGTCTGGTGCTCCTCAAACATCTCTGCGCCTACTTGATAGGGTACAAAACAAAGCGTTGAAATTGATAGGTGATAGTTCAATCGTAGAATCGATTGATTCTCTTGAACATCGTCGAAACGTTACCTGTCTCACTCTGTTTTATCGCTTATCCTACAAACAGTGCTCTAGTGAAGTAGCCAGTTGCATTCCTCCCCTCAAACGATTTAGCCGCAACCCCTACCTCGCTAGGAATGCTCATAAATTTTACCTTAAGCCCAACTTCGGACGTACAGTCAAATATAGAGATTCACATTTTAGGCGCACCACCCGAATGTGGAATGCTCTACCTGGGCCTGTTTTTCCCCCTTCATTACGATTCACAAAAATTCAAAAGCAACGTGCATCGATAACTCCTTTCAAATCCTCTCCTGTTTTATTAAATACTCGCACTGTGCTCAACAACATTATAAGGGTAGTGTCATAACCCCTTGATCGGCTAGTGCACTTGTCTCGACCATTCCTGTGAGGTTTTTGTTTGTCCCGAATGGGCTATGTGAGAAAGCGTGGCCGTGTAACTTTCGAAGCCTTTTTTCCCAATGTCTTGAGGAAGATGATTCTTGCGAAAAAAAATTTGGGATATTGCAGCGCACCGAACCCGACCTAAACTGTCATAGTCCTACGGCAGAGAAACCATTGCACCACGTGCACCACAAATTTTGTTTACAAACAAAAAATATACACAAGTCGCTGTACAACAAAACAATCGACCCACAAAAGTCATTCAATTAAACGCAGCGAGGTAAGCCCTTGTCACTTTTAAAACAAACTTATCTCTTTAAAAAAAGAAATTGAATCTGAAACATAATTTCACTAGACGTTGAACATGAACAAACATTCCACCCATCAACATAACGTTGTCAAATTATGTCAAAAGCCCCTTTACTCACATACCATTTTCTGCTTCTGCCACTTTGGACAACTTTTTCAGTTGCATTCCCACGGAAATGAATTATATTACCTACTTCCTTAAGTGTTTTTGGAGAAAACGAGTTAAATGTTGGCCTTTCTTTGTGTTGATCTAATGTTTGGTGAAGAAAAGATAAGATGTCTAAATCTCAGTTTTTCTTCTAAAGAAACGAGCTCATTTCGTGGCATAAAACAATTAACACCTTTTAGTTGTGAGAAAAGCAAACACGAGACCTGAAATCGTTAGAGATCTTCAGAACGATCATGAGCTAAACCTAAGGTTCGTGTTCAGTGGTGTAATTAACAGTTAAGTTGGATATTTAGTTACCCTACTTCATGTAACACTAATTATGTTTATGTTCTTGCAATTTGTTTGATGCTTTATGTCATGGACATGGCGTCAATAGACAGACGTTTGTTAAGTTGGTGGCTTCTTTGCTTCAAGTTCAAAGTTTGAAGTCTTAATTTTGTCTTACAAAAGATTGTGAGACAAAACTTTTATTGGACATCGCATTCCTCTTTGTAAAGAATGGAATTGAGGTGACTCGATGAGGCGGGCTGCACAGTTTGGATTGGAAGGTATATAGGAACTACAAAGTGCGACGTGTTTGCTGGCTGTAGATATAATACGCTAGTGGTGCACCTTATGTGTAAAGTAAAATAATAGGCTTTTTAATGGCTCTTTTACCTTTGGGTTGATGTGACACCCGTTTTACTATCGCACAAGAGTAAAACTGTTTGTTGGACTACATTGCATTGAAACGGTATTACATGAACCATTTTAGTTAATTTTCGTGAAACAAATATTTAATTTAATATCAGACAGAAGAAGCAACATTCCCTTACAAGGCATGGTTGTGAGAAATGCGCTAGGCCAAGGGGCTCCTGGCTCTGTTGCGCCACCCTATTTATTTATTTATTTTAGAAGCAGGATAAGGAGATGTCATTTTAGCAGGAGTTTAAATAAAAATCAGTGACTTAATTATGAGGTTTATTTTTTTTATGTTTATATATACGTAAAATTATAGTAGGTACTGGGTGCTGTTTATTATCTATTATTATTATTATTATCCGTCAACTGATTGATAAAATGTGAGAAAGCACAGTTTACGTTTGCGTTCTTGAGGGAATATACGGATAACACATATTTCCTATTTTCATCCTCAAGTTCTAGACTTTCTCATATCAATCGGTTCAATAGGTAGATAATAACAGAGAAAAACAGACTGGCCGAGTTTATTTCGGATTTATAATATTAGTTAAGACTTCCGTTCCGTGGATATATGAAGCCAGTTGCCGGAGTACTTGGGAATAATGTAGTATTCTAACGGTGGAAGAATTTTTAAAATCGGTTCTGTAGTTTCTAGGTTCCTGTATACGATTCCGTTCCCATGGAAATAAAGGGATAAAATGCATAGCCTGTCTCTGTACCAAATTTCATTCAAATCGGTTCCGTTGTTTGGACGGGAGAAGTTAGTAAGCTGGACAGAGAGAATTACTTTCACATTTATAATATTCGTTAGGATAAGACCCAGTGTGAGTATTTGGGAAAAAGTAGATGATTTAATAAAAGACACCAATGGCGATGCACGTTGCTTTTGAACTTTTGTGAATCGTAATGCGGGGAAAAAACAGAGTCAGATAGGGAATTCCACATTCGAGTGGTGTGACTAAAATATGAACCTCTGTACTTACCTGTACGTCCGAAGTTGGGCTTCAAGTAAAGCTGATGAGCATTCCTAGCGAGCCGGGTGTTGCAGCTAAATTGTTTCAAGCGAGATGAATGCAATGAATGAATGGCTATTTCACTAGAGCACCGTTTATAAAAAAGCGTTAAAATAGATTGAGGCAAGTAACGTTTCGACGATGTTCAAGAGAATTGATCGATTCTACGATTAAACTATCGGCTATCAATCTTAACTCTCAATTTTGCACCCTATAAAGTAGGTCTAAAGGTGTTTGAGGGGCACCTGGGGGTCAATTCCCGATCTGTGAAGCTGTGAAGTGAAAAAAAAATATCATTTCAGTTTTCACACAGTTTTTTCATTTTATCACTTCACGAATCCATTCTAAGCGATTCCTGATCTCAAAATATAAAGTAGTTCTCAAACTGTGTTTTAAAAGGTTCTAAAAAAGTTCTAAATGATGAATTCTGACAGTTGTTGTCTCTTATTTTCCAATTGGATTTTTACGCGCTTGAGTTTTGCTGCCATTTTTCATAATTGAATTTTTTCACCGACTCATACGGCAATGAAAAGAAATTTATCATATGAAAAAAATTTGACATTTGAGGTTGGATTTTCACTAATCGTGAATCGAATTTTCGGTGAAGCTGTGATAAATGTTTTCACTACAGCTTAACAGATCGGGATTTGACCCCCTTATCAGATATCAGGATTATACTCTAGTTTTGGATTGGATAAGGCCTTGTAAATTGAAGTCAGATCAGAGGGAGTGAAAAATTTCCCGCATCGTCTTAACAAACCCAAGCATTAAGCAGCATTTTTGGCGACTTCGAATATGTGGCTTGGCTTTTTTTTAATCCTGAATTGAACCCTATTGAAGTTGAGGAACGGTTGGCAGTTTATATCTTCAAAAATTTCGTGGCTGTAACTTCATCACTTGTTGAGATGGTCTAAATCGAAGGAATCGATAGTACTTCCTCGTTAGGCAGTTTTTCCACCAACAGTCTTCCCAAGTGGTCCTTTTGAGACGTGGTTAGCCATCTCCGCTTAGTATTAATCGTTTCTGTGTCACCTGTAAGAGCTTCGCAGCTGCCATACGACTTCATTGTCTGGGCTAAGCTTTGATATCTAACGGATTCTATGCTTCCTTCCCCACCACAGGGTTTATATTCAAATTTTATAATTTGCATCCCACGAGTAGCTAGCGAATTAATGGGGTGCGTCCACGCATAGCCCCGTATGCGCGGATATGACTGAAATGAACCCGGAGTTCGCCTAAAAACCAGAGTACACCTTTAGTGACTGAGCTATATGAGATAGGCCCTCAATCTAGTAGATCATCGGCACAGTGCTGTTCACACATTGATGCCACTCAATAGGATAAGAGACGATTGGTGTTGTATAAAGAGGACTAGAAGATAAAAGGAGGGAGAGGGAAAGTTAGACCGTCTCTTAGTTTCACTGTTTCTATTATTCGTCTTTTTCGGTACAGGTGACCCTTCTTGATTCAACTGGCACAATTAGCTTCATCTAGACACCGCAGTGCATAGAGCTGCGCAAGTTCAACTCACCATACAGTCTAAAAATATCTCTGTATCTACCTTCCATTGGGATTGGCTCGGAAATAGTTTTGAACAAAATCAAATAAATTTATGATTTCATCAGCTTCAACCATGTTACCTTTTACAAAACCTTAACGGTTGATAAACTGATTGAAAATCTTGTTAACCTTACTATTTCAACCAGGATTTCGTTCATTGGGAAGATACCTCAAGACTGATCGAAGTAGGTGGGCTACTATTTTGGGGTTTGCATCTAGATTCCATAGCCCTAATTCTAGAATTTTCATTTAAATCCCCACCTAAAATTAAATTTGCCTTAAGTTACAGTAAATTGATTATTTAAATAAATTTCAACAAGGCATTTTTGGGTTTGATTAGAGCTTTAGATCGGTTTTTTTAACTTTTCGAGTGTTCGATGTACTCTTTTATTAATAATAATGTTCCGCCTTCTTGGTTTCTTTGAATAGGTTGGTAGTTAAGTCTGAAACATGCGAAGTGGCCAAATGTTGTCTGGCGGACGTAGTTATTTGAGGGATTCGATTGAAGAAAAATATAAAAATTTCAGAGAACATGACTCAAAATTTTTCACAATCTTTTACTTTTTTTGTCTTGTTTACCAATCGTATCCAAAAACGATGTAATCTGATTGGCTTTAAATATCCACTATTATTTTGAATTCTCAAACCTGTGGAATGTTCTACAGGGTGTTTTTCAAAGGACTATTTCCAGTGAACCACAATGAATAAACTTACTTCAGAATAAAGTTTGTAAATTGTTATTGCCTAAACACGGATCAGTTCTTGAGAAGTGGTCGAAAATTGGACTTCTCGATTACGCTCCATTCGAGCCAGCCAGGTAGCTCATAAGCTCGAAATCGTTTTCAATAAGGGCATAAGGATATCTTTTATTTAAAGGAGCTAGCATGTCAAGGGGTAGTAGGGACAATTCTCCCAAAAAAGATATATTTTTTACAGTTAGTACCTATTTATCAAAATCAATGTTACTCTAAAATATAATATTTAAAGAATACTGTGTAAAAACTACGTAAATAAATATCAAAAAGTACTGCAGTCGAAGCAATTATTGTGAAGCGTCTCGTAAAAAAGAGAGATGCTGTTCCCGTCATATTTCAAAAATTCAAAAATGGAAAATTCGATTTTTTTGAGGAAAAAATCGGCGAAATGTTCATGATAAGTAAAAAATATTAACAAATTTGAAAAAAAAAATTCAGCGTTACATTGTTAATCATGTACAGAAATATTGTTCAAAATTTCATAAGGATCAGTGCTGTAGCTTTGATCTTATGAGGGCCAACGTCTTTGAAAACGTGAATTTTGGGGGAACACAGTTTTAAGCTGTCAGGTAACAAAAGCGTTCTTTGGGTCGAACAAGTATGATAATATTCAATAGGTTGCGACATCAATTTTGCTCCGATCGACTTTAAATTTCGACACAATATTCTTGAGGCATTATGTAATTTAAGTATTCTGGTGTAGAAATAGACAAATTTTCAGAGAAGATAATAATCTTTTAAATACAATTTTTCAAAATTAAAATTATTTTCGGAGGCTCAGGAATTTTGCTGACGCGTATCTAAACGGCTTTGTAACGAAACTTTAAACGCGATTTTATCAAAACTGACTTTTTAAGAACTACGGCATTTCTCAAGCTCTACAAGAATTTAATTGATATCGTTCCAGGTGTTTTCGATGATCAAACGATAAGATAATCAAAATGTAGGTACTGTTATTTTAAAACTCCAGAAATCGAATTGACACAATGAAGCACAGCCATTTGGTATACCTTTCCTACTTCGATTTCAAGAAAATCAGTCAATTCGTTTATTTTTCAAATAGCTGCAATAAAGACACACTGACGAGCAGCTTTATCCAGCTCTCTATCGCCGTACTGTCTTATTTTGATAGCTTTACGTATTTTTTTGCGAAAGTAAAACTTGGTTACCTGCTTCATGCCTATAATCGTTAAAAATTATATGAACGTGAAACAAATTTTGTGTTTGACTTTATTGCACATCGATCGACTGAAACGATTATGACACAACCACATCCAGTAACAAAATCAACGGGTATATATCCAACATGACAGATGTAGGTAACTGATCTTCTATTACGGTCCAGACATGAAATTCGATCTTTATCTTTCCGTACAACACAAGACCCCATAAAAACCTCTTAGAATGTCCATCCGGACTTGGTTTCGAAACCAATCGCCACAACGTCACTCGCCATACCATCACTAATTATTACACACGCCGCTCATTCATCCACAAACACGATCAACGATCATACTGTGAAAAGTGCGGAAATATGATTTCCTCATTACCCGACATCGAATACCAATCGATCTTCTCAAGTTTCCATTTCAATTTATTGTACGATCTCCACTGTTTGTTAGCTTCAGAAAGAAATAAAAGGAGAATCGGGTTGATCGTAGTGCAAACCCCACACCGCACCGGCTTGAGCTGCTGAAGTCATTTTTATTTAATTACAATAAATAACTCAAATGTGCGAGTACACCATCTGTAGAGTGGACAATTTAAATGGAAAGTGCAGTGTGGACAATAAATTCCTATTCTCAGAACGTTTCCTTGAAATGTCACAACAAACAGCGCTGATGGTTAAAGCTGACCGAGTTCCACACTCAGTTGAGTAAAGGCTTGTGCATATGCAGTTGGGTTTTAAATGATTGACGTCCGTTACTGGTATTGTTGTAATATTCCTTGGAACTGTGTTTTAACGTCTCCCTTATAGTTGGTTTGGTTTGCTTGTTACTTTAACCCATTGACGTGTACTCTACATGTTCTACCCAATGACAAACTGACAGAGAAACTTAAATTTGCTATCGACTGTTTTGCTGTCGCGGATATTATGTTTTAATGACATTTGAATGGTGCTGCAAGAGAGGTATTGTGTGATTTGTGTGGAGACTTTCTATGCCAAGCTAACTCGGTACGTATAGTCAAACATACATGACCGGTAGCGCCTGGCACTGCGCCGCTGCATGTGCAACAAACACGAACCAAGAATTAAAAAGGCTACCGAAGCAAGTTGAATGTGTAGTGTCATGTTCTAAACATGAGTGAAGACAATTTAATTTATTGCAAATTGGGTCAGAGATTTTTCAACTGACCTATAATTGCTTGATTCTTTGTCAGATTCATAGTTTTGTAGAAATAAGAATCATGTCATTACTCAAAGTGATTGGCGGTTTGTAAATGTTCAGATGCTTATTCAGCTTGGTAGGAAAGATTCAGACATTTGAGCCATACTTCATATTTTGACACTGTATCATGCTGGTTGATGATAAAGGTAGATAATAGATATGGCAAGTCTTTAAGGATACTTTAATTCCATAGAAAGGAAGGATAAACGAAGCGAATCGATTTTGGTGGAGAAATTGAGGTTTGGCAGTACTGTCTTAGTTTCCTTCTCTTTCATTGTTTATACATCCTATCACCAGTATTAAAATCGAGCATGAAATGACTTTTCGTTTTTTACTGAGCACCTAAATGTTCGATAGTTTTCTAACTGAACTAGTTTTTGACAGGTAGATGGCATTTCTTTGGTTTTATATCTCCTTGTTAACTCATTGCACCAGCTGATTTACATGATATGGTCGGAAGGAAGTATGCCCGATGAATGGAACCTTAGTTTCGTAAGGCCGATCGTATTTAAAATGGAGACCCTCACAATTGCGCTAATTATAGTGGAATATGCCTCCTTAACAACCCGTATAAGATCTTGTCTGCTGTAATATGTGAATCTTTGAAGCCCCAACACCAACAATTTGATAGGTCCTTGTCAATGTAGTCTTAGACCAGAAACGTCCACATTAGACCAAATTTTAACATTACAGTAGACGATTGAAAAAACCCGAGATAATATCGATATACACCATCTTTTTATCATGGCCGCGTATGACAGTATTTACAGAGACGAGCTGTACAGAGCCCTGTCTAGTTTCGGAACTCCTGCAAAGCTCGTAAGACTATGCAGGATGACTTTGGAGAATTAACGCTTCTCAAGGTATGTAAAGAACTCACCGAGACCTTTGATGTCGAAAAAGGTTTTAGGCAAGGGGACAAACTGTCATGCGATTTCTTCAACATCATACTTGAAAAGATTTTAAGAAGCTCCAACGTCAACACCAGAGGAACAATCTTTAAAAAATCTGTACAATTACTCGCCTTTGCAGACGATATTGACTTAATGGGAAGAAGGAAGCGTGAAGTCATAGGTGCTTTTGCGAGTTTTGAAACAGAAGCGGTAAAAATGGGTTTGATGGTTAATGAGGCAAAGAGAAGTATATGCTGTCATCAAACAGGAACACAGAACATCGACGCATTGGACAAAACGTCACAATAGACAGACATAAGTTTGAGGTAATACAGGACTTCGTCTATACCTAGTATCCGCTATAGACACGGAAAACAACATCAGTGTGGAGATCAAACGGAGAATAACTCTTGCCAACCGTTGCTTCTTTGAGTTAGGAAGGCAATTGAGAAACAAAACCCTCTTCAGAAAAACCAAGGTTTTGTATAAGACCTTGATCATCCCAGTCCTGCTTTACGGCGCGGAAGCATGGACCTTATCGAAAGCGGATGGGAAAAACTTTTTACGTTTCGAAAGAAAAATACTCTTTGGGCCCGTAGGTATGCGAAGACAATGTGTGAAGAAGAAGACACAACAACGAGATGTATGAGCTGTACCGCGATATGGGCATAGCTAGAAGAGTAAGCATCGTGAAACTACCATGGATAGGCCATGTAGGGCGGATAGACATCAATGCTCTGGGTCGATGGTTTTTTGAAAACGCATTGCCGAAAGATCGCGGAAAGGAAAGAATTTGCCTCATTTATCGCAATCAAGTGGATGAAGACCTCAACTGACTTAGAGTACAAAACTGGAGAGAGCTCGCCAGATATCAAAATTGTTGTTTTAAAATTCATATAAGTGCAATGCGACGAAGCATCTTCATTTCGGCTGCCGTCAATTTGCTCTCATACTTTTTGTACATTGTCCAACATTGTGAACCGTATGTCAGAGCTGGACGGACAACTGCTGTGTACAGTCTTCCCTTCAACTAAGGGGGAATTTTTCGATCACAGAAGATAGCGGAGTTTTCTCGCCACTTCATCCACCCTACGCTTACTCGATGATTGATGTCGTCATCACCAGATGCTTCACTATTGATCATAGATCCCAGATATTTAAACTTTTCACACTTGGGAAGCACATTTCCATTCAAATAAATGTCTGGAATAGGCCTGTCTGGATCAGAAAAAGGGCAGCACAGGTATTTAGTCTTTTTAGCGCTAATACGGTACCCACTTCCTTCCGTCGTCAAGTGCTCGTTGCAGGGATGTAGGATCCTCGCTTATGATGGCTCCAACTTTAATACGCTAATTTAACATTATGGGTAAAGATTCACTCGAATAAGGTTCGCACATTAAGGTGACTTTTTCTTTTTCTGGATCCTAAAATCGAGGCTGAAATTCCTTTCATCGGTTATACTGCAATCCTACCTCTGATTCTTTGATTAAAGCTCGCCTAAGGCATTACATAACTTCTTTCAGATAGGCGAAGGCGATTTTTAGTCTTTGTCGACTTTAAACTGGCTGATGTTTCTCGGAGCGTGTTTTATGTAATCATCACCAAGCCGATAAGCAGTCTGCAGAAGTGATCTTCCAATCTTTGGATAACTACTCCAGTTGTTCTTGAGAGGCGAAGCTAGTTTGAAAAAAGTTTCGTAATGAAAAAAAAAAAAGGTTGAGGTGTCGACGGTGTTACAACCCTAAAATAATATGACGATAAACTATCATAGAGGGTTTGATACTATGGTGCCTTTAATCTTACTTACTTACTTAGGCATTACAGTTCGGGGTGAACCTGGGCCTCAACCAACATCTTTCTATAACGACTTCGATTTCGGGCGAGCTCTCTCCAGTTTAGCACTCTAAGTCGGTTGAGGTCTTCATCCACTTGATTGCGCCACCTAAGACGAGGTCTTCCCCTTCCGCGATTTCCCTGCAATGTGCTTTCGAAAACCCGTCGAGCCGGAGCGTTTGGGTCCATCCGCTCATGAGTCATGACCCAACCATCGTAGCCTCGCGATGCGTACTCTTCTGGCTATGCCCATGTCGCGGTACAGCTCAAACAGATCGTTGTTGTATCTTCTTCTCCACACATTGTCTTCCATACGGGACCAAAGATCATTCGGAGAATTTTTCTTTCGAAACGACCAAGGGTTTCCTCATCCACTTTCGATAAAGTCCATGCTTCCGCGCCGTAAAGCAGGACTGGGATGATCAAGGTCTTATACAAGGTTACCTTGGTTTTTCTGGAGAGGGTTTTGTTTCTCAATTGCCTTCTTAGCCCAAAGAAGCAACGGTTGGCAAGAGTTGTTCTCCATTTGATCTCCGCACTAATGTTGTTTTCTTTTTTCTTGGGTCGTCAACTTTAAAATCATTATCGTTATCCGAGGCTGTTTATTGTTTTGGAACAAGGTCTTTTTTACGTGGTTGGGTAGTTAACCATACGCACAACCCCCAACCTGGAGGGCCAGGTCCTTTTGGATCCCTCTGGACATAAAGGGCTGGAATATCCAGTGTCAGTACCCTGCTGCAGAGGTGTAAGTGTCCTAGTATTGAAAGACCCTGAAAGACCTTTAAACCAAATATGTTGGAGTAGCTCCTTCGGGGGTTTCTGCTTTTTTGACTGCTGAAGTCCACCGTTGATTCTGTCATTCAAATTCATCCGCTTGAACACGTAGACCAGTGAGATTCGTGCAGTCAGTCATTGTTCGCAGAGCAATTATAGTGTTGATCACAATTCTTTTATCCGCATTCCTTTGTCAACACTCGCACTTACTAGTTTAGCAGGTCAGCTCTGGGCTCCAAGGCTCAGTGGATACCGCGAGGAGGTATTGTAAGCACAATTGACGTATACTATAAGTTGCAACATCTGTTCGTGATTATATGAAATTTGAGGCATGCTTTTTCAGTTAATCACATGATCAATTAAATGGTCGGTAACAGAATAAACGTTTACATACATTGTTTATTGACAGACAGTTGATTTTTGTGATGAAAACGACTTACAAACTCTTTTGGTCCTGTTTTTCGCCCACATCGTCTTTGCATCGTAAATTCACGGTGTGATTCCGTGAAGTTATAAGTTGCACTTTTTTCGTTTGTCAATTTCAATTGTTCTTTCTTCCGGAACTTTGGTCTATTTGAAACAATGCAGGTGTTTCCTTATGCTATGACGTTACAAGGTTACCCTTAGCGACATACGATCCATTGTCTCACCTACAACCAGGTGATGTCACCATCAACCACATCATAGTGAGGATATATGTTTGTTTGTCTCTTTGACTAACCATCTGTTAGAACATTTCAAAACCAAGCTCAATGCTAATAGAACTGTCAAGAGTAGTGGCTTCACAAGATCGAGATTGCAATGACAACAACATTGACCCATATACCTACTCCACCTTAATAATGATGTTCTTTGCTTTGACACGGTCTGTTGATCTCTGTCTCTGTCGCCTGATATCAATTACCTCTCTACACAAGATCTATATGCCTTTGCTTGCCTTGCGTGCTTTGCGGCACCTCATCCCGAAACTTGATCCCAAAAAGCACGCCATTAAATGTTATACCCCTCTCAACCTATTATCCAGCGCAGCGCATGTATTGTGCACTTGTCTCAACAAATTTGTTTTCGAAACGCTACTTCATCTTTCACAAGCTCTCGTGAAGTCAATTATGCATGCACTGTTGTTGGTGTGTCGCGCCGAGCAAAACAATTACCGCTGCGGTTGATTATACACTCCAACTCCAACATGCACCAATGGAGTGTAAAAGTGATGAACGACCTGTCAGCGTGACAGTAAACTATGTCAAATGGAATGAAGTAAAAGCGGTAGCCATTGTTGCTTGCATTGCGTCTAACAACGAAGCAACAACTCTTTTGTGTACTTTCTAATGACAGTGGACAAGAAGTAGCTCCTCCAAGGTGCACGGAAAAAGCTTTAGCTTACCGTTTAAATGTAATCACAAAGCCGATCGATTGTGGTCTAACCTCCTGAACTGAGCAGTATTTAAATGTTGTGGTTGTTGTTGTTGTTTTATGTGGGCAACAATGCAACAGCGACATTGCAATTAAGTGAATCCCATGGCTTTCCAAAGAATTCTTACTGTCTTTAGGCGTGCTCATGCTCATGGTATGCTCTAGGCTCTAGGGTAACCGCGCTACCGCGAGCCGTCCAAGATTCTTGAAATAGCCTCAACCGTCCTACACCGTCCATCTGCAATGAAATGCACTACCCAGCGATGATGTAAGTCGGTTTGAAAGCAAAACAAATGACAGTGTGCGTTCAGACTGCATTTGTTGGAAACGTTATGCATACACTGCGAACGACAATGCTGCTTGCATCTTAAAGGGACCGTTATGGGGTCAATCGCCTCCTCCGTTTGTACGAGATGTTCGTTGTATGTGCTCATTGATGATAATGATGATGATAATGACAGAACTGCAATCCTTAGGTAGGTTAGGTACACAGCCGTCCCGTACAACTTCATGTGACATTAAGTGGAGAGAGTGTATAGTTGTTTTCAGCTTTGATGATGGTCTTGCATGCATATATGTAAGTTGAATGTGTGTATAGGAATTTGCTGTTTGTTGAATCGGCACAGCAAAAGAGGCAAAGTATAAGGTTAAGATGAAGTCGTTCAGAGACAACACGAAAAGGGCCAGATACCGCAAACTAAAAGTCAAGTGTCAAGATCCATACCTCAATGTTTATAGGTTTTGCTGTTGTGTGTTTTGTAGCTGTTCCTCGAGATGAAAACCATGTCTTGAGATAGTCGCGGTTGCATTTGAGTGCATTCAACTCAACTTGGATGTGGTTGAGGTGCATCAACGAAGAAATAGAATACGAAAAACCACATCGCTTATGGCAGATAATTGATATTGAACCTTTTTGCATGGGTTCACGTTGGAAATGCAATCCCTGTGTGGTTGAAATTTCCCTTAAGCTCAACGATAACGTTCTTGACAAGTGATCTTGAAGATAATATTTCGAAAGAGATTAGAAATCGTCTTTCTGGTTAGTTTCTCGAGTTTTGAAGTCAGTGTCTTAAAAAATGTACGCTTGCAATTCTCCAGATTCAGGAGTAAAATATTTTCTATTGGCCCTTGTACTTTGCCTAACCCAAGAAACTTTTTATCATGTAAAGAACATGTTAAAGTCTTAGTCATGTGCGCAATCAAAGAATATCCTAACTGTATTCTCTTTCATTATGTATGAATGTAGATAACAGTCTCCTATTCGGCCCTTCTTCAGCATTATGCTATTAAACACTGCTACAGGAATTGATTTTAAGGTTAATGAAGGTGAAAAGAAGTATATGCAGCCATCAAATACGGAGAAAGGTAAATAACGAATCGGACAAAACGTATAAGAGGAGACAGTCATTACTTCGAAGTAGTCCAGGACCTCAGGCGAAATCAGCGATTTGTGAGATCAAGCGGAGATGATTGAGAATAAAGACCAGGGTAACCTGATTATCCCACTCCTGCTATATGACGAAGCAGATGAAGAAATGAGGAAAAACACTCCGAGTGATATTTAGTACCTTTTGTGAGAACGATGGACGGAGACAAAAACTAAACAAAAAATTTTATAAACTATACGGGGGACTCTTTGTTCGTTCTACAACACGAAAATTGTTTTTCGGGACAATTCTCCGATTATATACAAAATTGGAAAAGTTTGGGTGCAAAAGAATGATTTCTCTTTCTCGTTAGCATTTAAGCTTTGTAAGCATGTAAAGTGAATCGAAGAGTCTTCGAAAATATTAAATTATTAAAGAAAAGAGAGTTCATATGTTAGGTGGCGGAATTAAGTGGGAAGGGACTTTTACCACTAGGGTCCATTTATTGTTTGAAGCTCAGGTTCACTTTGAAATGATGAGACCGTCTAAGTAATTTGCAAAGGAGCATGGCATATAATTTCTTGCTAAGGTGCAACCAAATTTCATAATTGGGATTGGGAGTGACCGTGACACAAAGAGAAGTCATTTGATCTCTTCAAAGTAATCCACATTGTTGTGCTGGCCATTAGAGTAAGGTAATAAAGAGATTCAACTGGTATCCTTTTGCTTGAAACACCCTCAAGTTTTTGCGAGGTGAAATCAAAGATAGCGTGATATTTAAATTTACGGTTATATAGCTCAGTTCGCACTGTGCAACTGGTTGTCCAACTGCACAATTTTCAAAAATATTTGAAAACCATCCAACCATTTAGACAAGCGGTCGTTTGAGTGTTCAAATTATCTAGCATTGGTCGTTCAGACTAAAGTCTATCCAACTAATTTTACAGTGTGAACTGCTCTTTGACTACAATTGGGTTTCATTGATTCCACTTTTTTTGTGTTGTTTTTATTTTAAATATATAAATGGAGAATGGAAGGGACCTACAATTTTTTGCAGACTCCGAACGGCTAATCGAGGAAGCGCTTTTCATGACAATGAATTTACTATCGGAGGACTTTGCTAATTCCTAGCGAAAGGCGATACCTGAGGAAAAACATTTGTGCCACAGGCACAGATACCACTCTAAGACACGTGCGCTTTTTTTGAATTGGAATCAAACCAAATAATATCAAACAAAGTATGACGACGATTGTTTCTTGCTTTCTTTTCTGTGTTGCTGACGCTTTGGACGATAGTATTTGAAGAGAAATTAACTGATATTCATTTGAAACTTCTTAATGGGATAAAAATGGCAGTATTAAATACAAAGACCAGATTAATTTTTGATGAGTGTCGCAAAATAAGCGTTATAATATCAGTATAATATTTCAAGTACAACAAAACTAAGAAATGCAATCTTCACTCATAGTGATGTACTTGGTTGTGTTTCACTATTTTTAGTCATGTAAACACCAATCCATATGTTTTTTTATAAGGCGCGTGACGGGGCTAAAGTCTTCTAGTTACCTAGTTAGAAATAACCTTAAGATAATAAGAATAAGGGTTTTGGTATAGCGAGACCTTGAAGTGACGTGGCCTAGCAATGTTTATCGTACCGATCTGATGTAATGTAAAGAAATAACCTTGAGGTAGCTTTCGTTTCGGAAGTGTTTGAAGTTTTGTAGATTCGGTATTACGCAAGGTATGAGGCCTAATGGTTAGCTACATTATTTTCAAGCTCAAAAGAGCGGGTTGTATGGCCAGCTGTTGGTTTCTTGTTAAAATAATCTCTTTCTTTATGGTTTGCTTACATTTATCTAAAGTTCTTGATCGGCGGTGGCTGAAGTATGACTGAAACATAAAGAGCAGCATGTCTGCTTATTTTGCGGATCATTTATTGTGCGAGGCTCGAATCCCAGAAACATCAACGCCTTTCGTGAGAGCTTGGCGGGTCCTCCGAAAGAAAATATATAACTATGAAAACCGCTGTCACTTTTGACCTTACGGAATCTGCAACATTTTGTGGGTTCACTCTTTTTTGTACAAGGTATTTGTTAGAAAAATTTTTGTCATACCCTCATACCTTACATACTGCAGTTCGTCTTCTGCAAAAATTAGAATACGCACTTACGCAGAGTATCTTCCTCAATAAAAACAATGAAAGAAAACAAAGATCTTTATATTGAATATTTAAATTATTTACTTCTAATGCTTATTTCTGCACACCTTAGCAGATGAAGATTTTGAAGAAGCATGTTAACCCTAGCCTCTAATACTGAATTGTTTTATTGGAAGCGGTGCAACACTATACCTACACCTTGGGGGCGAATAGACAAGTCCTTATGTTAGACGCGTGACCATGCACGAACCAAAGAAATTAATATGTTTTTAATTTACTCTGCAGAGGTTTACTGACCAATTTCTTTTGTCTGTTGGAACCTTCTGATGTTTTTTAACATGAGTTCATCCAATTTCATCGTAGTTATAATTTTTCTGTGACTCAAAACCTAATTTTTCACGAACTTTTCTTCTAAGATAATATGATAAAATCCATTGCATTATTAAGCTTGTTGCTTTTGACTTTCGTTCGATTCCTTTCGATCTTCGAAATCAATCACAGTCAGTCGTTTCTTTTGTAAGCTATGTGTGGTAAATTAGTTAATCAATTGCTTTTTTTTCTTCAACATTAAATATTATAGAATATTTATATTGACTTGCTTTACTTTCCGGTATCAGTATTGGCTCAGAGTTGTTCGCTCATTAATTCTTTTATTGCAGTTTCAATAACACCTTTGGAAGCCATGTTCCCTTTTATGCTCTTTTTCTTTGTACACAAGCAGCATTTTTAATATAAAAAACCTGCATTTGTAACACAGATCTATCAATAAACTACTGCGAAAAAAGGCTTGAACCACTGATCAAGTCTTCGCCACTATCATTTTCTAACAATTAAAATTTTATTACTTTTGTGAGACATAGGCGAGCTTATTTCTGCTATTAAATTAACAAAGTCTAACAACTGTTTTATAACATAATTTTGACAGATTTAACTACCACGCTTGAAGGTTTTTTATCATCAAAAACCAAAAATACATTTCGTGCTTGAAATCACTTTTTTATATTCTCCAGCTTAAGTCTGCTATCGATCGATCTAGAATTAATTTTGTATGCAAGTATAACGTCTACTCATGAAAGTACTGAGTGGAATTTGAGTGAACTACTGAGGGTGGTTCAATTTTTCCGCATGATCAATTCTAATTCTTTCCACATCATCTTTGTAAAACTTGTCTTTTGTTTCCAAAGTTTCTTTCCAATTCCGTCGTCCTGTGAGCTAAACATGATCCGTGTTCTATTGGTTTCACTCGGGAAAGCACTCATTTTGAGGTTTGAGAATGCTCCTGGACGCCCCGCTTGGACGGTTCTTTTCGTCCAATGGAAAGCGACTATAGCATGACATGATGTGATAATTGTGTTGCACTTTGCTCTTCCCGAATTATTGTCTACCTTAATCTCCTTACTTGTTTCCTTTCAAATCGATGAAACAAGTTAATAAGAAGCTTAAAAACAACCTTGGAATAGTAAAGAAATCATCAATCACATCAGCCGGTGTTGAAATTCAATATGCATCTCAAAACTTGAAAGACAGTTTTTTCCCTTTTAATCTGTCGATCAACTAACTATATTTCCAATAGTTTTGATTATTTCCGTCAATGGTCCAGCTTTTTAAGCTTAAATCAATTCATATAAAATACTCGTACAATTTGTAAGAATTTCAGTGGTGATGTTCATCTAGTGATCATGTTCACCAATAGGATTCTTCTTGATTTGACAACATCTCTGTCCAAAAGTGAGTTTTCAACTATCCACTAACCACTACACTAGTTCAAATTCGTAACCCTGCAATAAACGGCTAGCTAGCCGCCGCCGTACTAATATCTTTCACTTAAAAGAGTACTCATACGCCACAGTGCTTTAGTAAATTGAAAAGACAATAGCACCAATTTGTAGTCGACTTTAAATAAGCCTTCAGTGCCAGACTTTTTTGCTTTTTAGGTCTTCATTTCACTTCATTTGCCTGAAGTGTCAAACTATTGGTACTGTTTATATTTATTTGAACCAAGTCCTTTTTAACGTTGTCACTAGTTAGTGAGGTGTTTCTAAATCGTTTGTATTTAATAACCCCATTTTAAAGGCAGAGTGATGTAGCCGGCATTTTCTCTTAATAACGCGCCGATTCTAAATTTGCACTAACGCAATTATACATTTTACATTTACAATTACATTTTACATTTACATTTTACATTTTACATTTACATTTTACATTTACATTTTACATTTACATTTTACATTTACATTTTACATTTACATTTTACATTTACATTTTACATTTACATTTTACATTTACATTTTACATTTACATTTTATATTTACATTTTACATTTACATTTTACATTTACATTTTACATTTACATTTTACATTTACATTTTACATTTACATTTTACATTTACATTTTACATTTACATTTTACATTTACATTTTACATCACAGACTTTACATTTACATTTTACATTTACATTTTACATTTACATTTTACATTTACATTTTACATTTACATTTTACATTTACATTTTACATTTACATTTTACATTTACATTTTACATTTACATTTTACATTTACATTTTACATTTACATTTTACATTTACATTTTACATTTACATTTTACATTTACATTTTACATTTACATTTTACATTTACATTTTACATTTACATTTTACATTTACATTTTACATTTACATTTTACATTTACATTTTACATTTACATTTTACATTTACATTTTACATTTACATTTTACATTTACATTTTACATTTACATTTTACATTTACATTTTACATTTACATTTTACATTTACATTTTACATTTACATTTTACATTTACATTTTACATTTTACATTTACATTTTACATTTACATTTTACATTAACATTTTACATTTACATTTACATTTTACATTTACATTTACATTTACATTTTACATTTACATTTTACATTTACATTTTAAATTTACATTTACATTTTACATTTACATTTTACATTTACATCTTACATTTACATTTTACATTTACATTTTACATTTACATTTACATTTTACATTTACATTTTACATTTACATTTTATATTTACATTTTACATTTACATTTTACATTTACATTTTACATTTACATTTTACATTTACATTTTACATTTACATTTTACATTTACATTTTACATTTACATTTTACATTAACATTTACATTTTACATTTTACATTTACATTTTACATTTTCATTTACATTTTACATTTACATTTTACATTTTACATTCTACATTTACATTTTACATTTACATTTTACATTTACATTTTACATTTACATCTTACATTTACATTTTACGTTTACATTTTACATTTACATTTTACATTTACATTTTACATTTACATTTTACATTTACATTTTACATTTTCATTTTACATTTTCATTTTACATTTACATTTACATTTATATTTTACATTTACATTTTACATTTACATTTTACATTTACATTTTACATTTACATTTTAAATTTACATTTTACATTTACATTTTACATTTACATTTTACATTTACATTTTACATTTACATTTTACATTTACATTTACATTTTACATTTACATTTTACATTTACATTTTACATTTACATTTTACATTTACATTTTACATTTACATTTTACATTTACATTTACATTTTACATTTACATTTTACATTTACATTTTACATTTACATTTTACATTTACATTTTACATTTACATTTTACATTTACATTTTACATTTACATCTTACATTTACATTTTACATTTACATTTTACATTTACATTTTACATTTACATTTTACATTTACATTTTAAATTTACATTTTACATTTACATTTTACATTTACATTTTACATTTACATTTTACATTTACATTTACGTTTTACATTTACATTTTACATTTACATTTTACATTTACATTTTACATTTACATTTTACATTTACATTTACATTTTACATTTACATTTTACATTTACATTTTACATTTACATTTTACATTTACATTTTACATTTACATTTTACATTTACATTTTACATTTACATTTTACATTTACATTTTACATTTACATTTTACACTTACATTTTACATTTACATTTTACATTTACATTTTACATTTACATTTTACATTTACATTTTACATTTACATTTTACATTTACATTTTACATTTACATTTTACATTTTACATTTACATTTTACATTTACATTTTACATTTTCATTTTACATTTACATATACATTTTACATTTACATTTTACATTTACATTTTACATTTACATTTTACAGTTACATTTAACATTTACATTTTACATTTACATTTTACATTTTACATTTACATTTTACATTTACATTTTACATTTACATTTTACATTTACATTTTATATTTACATTTTACATTAACATTTTACATTTACATTTTACATTTACATTTTACATTTACATTTTACATTTTACATTTACATTTTACATTTACATTTTACATTTAAATTTACATTTTACATTTACATTTTACATTTTACATTTACATTTTACATTTACATCTTACATTTACATTTTACATTTACATTTTACATTTACATTTTACATTTACATTTTACATTTACATTTTACATTTACATTTTACATTTTACATTTTACATTTACATTTTACATTTACATTTTACATTTACATTTTACATTTACATTTTACATTTACATTTTACATTTACATTTTACATTTATATTTTACATTTACATTTTACATTTACATTTTACATTTACATTTACATTTTACATTTACATTTTACATTTACATTTTATATTTACATTTTCTATTTACATTTTACATTTACATTTTACATTTACATTTTACATTTTACATTTACATTTTACATTTACATTTTACATTTACATTTTACATTTACATTCTACATTTACATTTTACATTTACATTTTACATTTACATTTTACATTTACATTTTACATTTACATTTTACATTTACATTTTACATTTACATTTTACATTAACATTTACATTTTACATTTTACATTTACATTTTACATTTACATTTTACATTTACATTTACATTTTACATTTACATTTTACATATACATTTTACATTTACATTTACATTTTACATTTACATTTTACATTTACATTTTAAACTTACATTTTACATTTACATTTTACATTTACATTTTACATTTTACATTTTACATTTACATTTTACATTTACATTTTACATTTACATTTTACATTTACATTTTACATTTACATTTTACATTTACATTTTACATTTACATTTTACATTTACATTTTACATTAACATTTACATTTTACATTTTACATCTACATTTTACATTTACATTCTACATTTACATTTTACATTTACATTTTACATTTTACATTTACATTTTACATTTACATTTTACATTTACATTTTACATTTACATTTTACATTTACATTTTACATTTACATTTTACATTTACATTTTACATTAACATTTACATTTTACATTTTACATTTACATTTTACATTTACATTTTACATTTACATTTACATTTTACATTTACATTTTACATATACATTTTACATTTACATTTACATTTTACATTTACATTTTACATTTACATTTTAAATTTACATTTTACATTTACATTTTACATTTACATTTTACATTTTACATTTTACATTTACATTTTACATTTACATTTTACATTTAAATTTTACATTTACATTTTACATTTACATTTTACATTTACATTTTACATTTACATTTTACATTTACATTTTACATTAACATTTACATTTTACATTTTACATCTACATTTTACATTTACATTCTACATTTACATTTTACATTTACATTTTACATTTACATTTTACATTTACATTTTACATTTACATTTTACATTTACATTTTACATTTTACATTTTACATTTACATTTTACATTTACATTTTACATTTACATTTTACATTTACATTTTACATTTACATTTTACATTTTACATTTACATTTTACATTTACATTTTACATTAACATTTTACATTTACATTTACATTTTACATTTACATTT
Source organism: Melanostoma mellinum (assembly GCA_914767635.1). Classification (NCBI taxonomy): domain Eukaryota; kingdom Metazoa; phylum Arthropoda; class Insecta; order Diptera; family Syrphidae; genus Melanostoma; species Melanostoma mellinum. Next base: position 49,346,780 of record OU612058.1, read on the forward strand.
TACATTTACATTCTACATTTACATTTTACATTTACATTTTACATTTTACATTTACATTTTACATTTACATTTTACATTTACATTTTACATTTACATTTTACATTTTACATTTTACATTTACATTTTACATTTACATTTTACATTTACATTTTACATTTACATTTTACATTTACATTTTACATTTTACATTTACATTTTACATTTACATTTTACATTAACATTTTACATTTACATTTACATTTTACATTTACATTTACATTTACATTTTACATTTACATTTTACATTTACATTTTAAATTTACATTTACATTTTACATTTTACATTTACATTTTACATTTACATCTTACATTTACATTTTACATTTACATTTTACATTTACATTTACATTTTACATTTACATTTTACATTTACATTTACATTTACATTTTACATTTACATTTTACATTTACATTTTATATTTACATTTTACATTTACATTTTACATTTACATTTTACATTTACATTTTACATTTACATTTTACATTTACATTTTACATTTACATTTTACATTTACATTTTACATTTACATTTTACATTTACATTTACATTTTACATTTACATTTTACATTAACATTTACATTTTACATTTTCCATTTACATTTTACATTTTCATTTACATTTTACATTTACATTTTACATTTTACATTTTACATTTACATTTTACATTTTACATTTACATTTACATTTTACATTTACATTTTACATTAACATTTACATTTTACATTTTCCATTTACATTTTACATTTTCATTTACATTTTACATTTACATTTTACATTTTACATTCTACATTTACATTTTACATTTACATTTTACACTTACATTTTACATTTACATCTTACATTTACATTTTACGTTTACATTTTACATTTACATTTTACATTTACATTTTACATTTACATTTTACATTTTCATTTTACATTTTCATTTTACATTTACATTTACATTTATATTTTACATTTACATTTTACATTTACATTTTACATTTACATTTTACATTTACATCTTACATTTACATTTTACATTTACATTTTACATTTACATTTTACATTTACATTTTACATTTACATTTTAAATTTACATTTTACATTTACATTTTACATTTACATTTTACATTTACATTTTACATTTACATTTTACATTTACATTTGCATTTTACATTTACATTTTACATTTACATTTTACATTTACATTTTACATTTACATTTTACATTTACATTTACATTTTACATTTACATTTTACATTTACATTTTAAATTTACATTTTACATTTACATTTTACATTTACATTTTACATTTTACATTTTACATTTACATTTTACATTTACATTTTACATTTACATTTTACATTTACATTTTACATTTACATTTTACATTTACATTTTACATTTACATTTTACATTTACATTTTACATTTACATTTTACATTAACATTTACATTTTACATTTTACATCTACATTTTACATTTACATTCTACATTTACATTTTACATTTACATTTTACATTTACATTTTACATTTACATTTTACATTTACATTTTACATTTACATTTTACATTTTACATTTTACATTTACATTTTACATTTACATTTTACATTTACATTTTACATTTACATTTTACATTTACATTTTACATTTTACATTTACATTTTACATTTACATTTTACATTAACATTCTACATTTACATTTACATTTTACATTTACATTTTACATTTACATTCTACATTTACATTTTACATTTACATTTTACATTTTACATTTACATTTTACATTTACATTTTACATTTACATTTTACATTTACATTTTACATTTTACATTTTACATTTACATTTTACATTTACATTTTACATTTACATTTTACATTTACATTTTACATTTACATTTTACATTTTACATTTACATTTTACATTTACATTTTACATTAACATTTTACATTTACATTTACATTTTACATTTACATTTACATTTACATTTTACATTTACATTTTACATTTACATTTTAAATTTACATTTACATTTTACATTTACATTTTACATTTACATCTTACATTTACATTTTACATTTACATTTTACATTTACATTTACATTTTACATTTACATTTTACATTTACATTTACATTTACATTTTACATTTACATTTTACATTTACATTTTATATTTACATTTTACATTTACATTTTACATTTACATTTTACATTTACATTTTACATTTACATTTTACATTTACATTTTACATTTACATTTTACATTTACATTTTACATTTACATTTTACATTTACATTTTACATTTACATTTACATTTTACATTTACATTTTACATTAACATTTACATTTTACATTTTCCATTTACATTTTACATTTTCATTTACATTTTACATTTACATTTTACATTTTACATTCTACATTTACATTTTACATTTACATTTTACACTTACATTTTACATTTACATCTTACATTTACATTTTACGTTTACATTTTACATTTACATTTTACATTTACATTTTACATTTTCATTTTACATTTTCATTTTACATTTACATTTACATTTATTTATACATTTACATTTTACATTTACATTTTACATTTACATTTTACATTTACATTTTACATTTACATCTTACATTTACATTTTACATTTACATTTTACATTTACATTTTACATTTACATTTTACATTTACATTTTAAATTTACATTTTACATTTACATTTTACATTTACACTTTACATTTACATTTTACATTTACATTTTACATTTACATTTGCATTTTACATTTACATTTTACATTTACATTTTACATTTACATTTTACATTTACATTTTACATTTACATTTACATTTTACATTTACATTTTACATTTACATTTTACATTTACATTTTACATTTACATTTTACATTTTACATTTACATTTTACATTTTACATTTTACATTTTACATTTACATTTTACATTTACATTTTACATTTACATTTTACATTTACATTTTACATTTTACATTTACATTTTACATTTACATTTTACATTTATATTTTACATTTACATTTTACATTTACATTTTACATTTACATTTTACATTTACATTTTACATTTACATTTTACATTTACATTTTACATTTACATTTTACATTTACATTTTACATTTACATTTTATTTTTACATTTTACATTTACATTTTACATTTTACATTTACATTTTACATTTACATTTTACATTTACATTTTACATTTACATTTTACATTTTACATTTACATTTTACATTTACATTTTACATTTACATTTTACATTTACATTTTACATTTACATTTTACATTTACATTTACATTTTACATTTTACATTTTACATTTACATTTTACATTTACATTTTACATTTACATTTTACATTTACATTTTACATTTACATTTTACATTTACATTTTACATTTACATTTTACATTTACATTTTACATTTACATTTTACATTTACATTTTACATTTTACATTTTACATTTACATTTTACATTTTACATTTTACATTTACATTTTACATTTACATTTTACATTTACATTTTACATTTACATTTTACATTTACATTTTACATTTACATTTTACATTTACATTTTACATTTACATTTACATTTTACATTTTACATTTACATTTTACATTTACATTTGACATTTACATTTTACATTTACATTTTACATTTACATTTTACATTTACATTTTACATTTACATTTTACATTTACATTTTACATTTACATTTTACATTTACATTTTACATTTACATTTTACATTTTACATTTACATTTTACATTTACATTTTACATTTTACATTTTACATTTTACATTTACATTTTACATTTACATTTTACATTTTACATTTACATTTTACATTTTACATTTTACATTTACATTTTACATTTACATTTTACATTTACATTTTACATTTACATTTTACATTTACATTTTACATTTACATTTTACATTTTACATTTTACATTTACATTTTACATTTACATTTTACATTTACATTGTACATTTTACATTTTACATTTACATTTTACATTTACAAATTTTAAAATGTAAATGTAAAATGTAAAATGTAAATGTAAAATGTAAATGTAAAATGTAAATGTAAAATGTAAATGTAAAATGTAAATGTAAAATGTAAATGTAAAATGTAAATGTAAAATGTAAATGTAAAATGTAAATGTAAAATGTAAATGTAAAATGTAAATGTAAAATGTAAATGTAAAATGTAAATGTAAAATGTAAATGTAAAATGTAAATGTAAAATGTAAATGTAAAATGTAAATGTAAAATGTAAATGTAAAATGTAAATGTAAAATGTAAATGTAAAATGTAAAAAGTAAATGTAAATGTAAAATGTAAATGTAAAATGTAAATGTAAAATGTAAATGTAAAATGTAAATGTAAATGTAAAATGTAAATGTAAAATGTAAATGTAAAATGTAAATGTAAAATTTAATTGTAAAATGTAAAATGTAAAATGTAAATGTAAAATGTAAATGTAAAATGTAAATGTAAAATGTAAATGTTAAATGTAAATGTTAAATGTTAAATGTTAAATGTTAAATGTTAAATGTTAAATGTAAAATGTAAAATGTAAAATGTAAATGTAAAATGTAAATGTAAAATGTAAATGTAAAATATAAATGTTAAATGTAAATGTAAAATGTAAAATGTAAATGTAAATGTAAAATGTAAATGTAACATTTAAAATGTAAAATGTAAATGTTAAATGTAAATGTAAAATGTAAATGTAAAATGTAAATGTAAAATATAAATGTAAAATGTAAAATGTAAAATGTAAAATGTAAAATGTAAAATGTAAATGTAAAATGTAAATGTAAAATGTAAATGTAAAATGTTAAATGTAAAATGTAAAATGTAAAATGTAAAATGTAAATGTAAAATGTAAATGTAAAATGTAAATGTAAAATATAAATGTTAAATGTAAATGTAAAATGTAAAATGTAAAATGTAAATGTAAATGTAAATGTGTAGTTTACATTTACATTTTACATTTACATTTTACATTTACATTTTACATTTACATTTTACATTTTACATTTTACATTTACATTTTACATTTACATTTTACATTTACATTTTACATTTTCATTTTACATTTACATTTTACATTTACATTTTACATTTACATTTTACATTTTACATTTACATTTTACATTTTACATTTTACATTTTACATTTTACATTTTACATTTACATTTTACATTTACATTTTACATTTACATTTTACATTTACATTTTACATTTTACATTTTACATTTACATTTGACATTTACATTTTACATTTATATTTTACATTTACATTTTACATTTACATTTTACATTTACATTTTACATTTACATTTTACATTTACATTTTACATTTACATTTTACATTTACATTTTACATTTACATTTTACATTTACATTTTATTTTTACATTTTACATTTACATTTACATTTTACATTTACATTTCACATTTACATTTTACATTTAAATTTAACATTTACATTTTACATTTACATTTACATTTTACATTTACATTTTACATTTTACATTTACATTTTACATTTACATTTTACATTTACATTTTACATTTATATTTTACATTTACATTTCACATTTACATTTTACATTTACATTTTACATTAACATTTTACATTTTACATTTTACATTTTACATTTACATTTTACATTTATATCTTACGTTTACATTTTACATTTACATTTTACATTTTACATTTATATTTTACATTTACATTTTACATTTACATTTTATATTTTACATTTACATTTTACATTTACATTTTACATTTACATTTCACATTTATATTTTACAATTACATTTTACTTTTACATTTTACATTTACATTTTACATTTACATTTTACATTTACATTTTACATTTACATTTTACATTTACATTTTACATTTACATTTTACATCACACACTTTACATTTACATTTTACATTTACATTTTACATTTACATTTTACATTTACATTTTACATTTTACATTTACATTTTACATTTTACATTTACATTTTACATTTACATTTTACATTTACATTTTACATTTACATTTTACATTTACATTTTACATTTACATTTTACATTTACATTTTACATTTACATTTTACATTTACATTTTACATTTACATTTTACATTTACATTTTACATTTACATTTTACATTTATATTTTACATTAACATTTAACATTTACATTTTACATTTACATTTTAAATTTACATTTTACATTTACATTTTACATTTACATTTTACATCACACACTTTACATTTACATTTTACATTTACATTTTACATTTACATTTTACATTTATATTTTACATTTACATTTTACATTTTACATTTACATTTTACATTTTACATTTACATTTTACATTTACATTTTACATTTACATTTTACATTTACATTTTACATTTACATTTTACATTTACATTTTACATTTACATTTTACATTTACATTTTACATTTACATTTTACATTTACATTTTTCATTTACATTTTACATTTACATTTTACATTTACATTTTACATTTACATTTTACATTTACATTTTACATTTACATTTTACATTTACATTTTACATTTACATTTTACATTTACATTTTACATTTACATTTTATATTTACATTTTACATTTACATTTTACATTTACATTTTACATTTACATTTTACATTTACATGTATGTGTAAAATGTAAATGTAAAATGTAAATGTAAAATGAAGATGTAAAATGTAAATGTAAAATGTAAATGTAAAATGTAAATGTAAAATGTAAATGTAAAATGTAAATGTAAAATGTAAATGTAAAATGTAAATGTAAAATGTAAATGTAAAATGTAAATGTAAAATGTAAATGTAAAATGTAAATGTAAAATGTAAATGTAAAATGTAAATGAAAAATGTAAATGTAAAATGTAAATGTAAAATGTAAATGTAAAATGTAAATGTAAAATGTAAATGTAAAATGTAAATGTAAAATGTAAATGTAAAATGTAAATGTAAAATGTAAATGTAAAATGTAAATGTAAAATGTAAAAAGTAAATGTAAATGTAAAATGTAAATGTAAAATGTAAATGTAAAATGCAAATGTAAAATGTAAATGTAAAATTTAATTGTAAAATGTAAATGTAAAATTTAATTGTAAAATGTAAAATGTAAAATTTAATTGTAAAATGTAAAATGTAAAATGTAAAATGTAAATGTAAAATGTAAATGTAAAATGTAAATGTAAAATGTAAATGTTAAATGTAAATGTTAAATGTTAAATGTTAAATGTAAAATGTTAAATGTTAAATGTTAAATGTTAAATGTTAAATGTAAAATGTAAAATGTAAAATGTAAATGTAAAATGTAAATGTAAAATGTAAATGTAAAATATAAATGTTAAATGTAAATGTAAAATGTAAAATGTAAATGTAAATGTAAAATGTAAATGTAACATTTAAAATGTAAAATGTAAATGTTAAATGTAAATGTAAAATGTAAATGTAAAATGTAAATGTAAAATATAAATGTAAAATGTAAAATGTAAAATGTAAAATGTAAAATGTAAATGTAAAATGTAAATGTAAAATGTAAATGTAAAATGTAAAATGTAAAATGTAAAATGTAAATGTAAAATGTAAATGTAAAATGTAAATGTAAAATATAAATGTTAAATGTAAATGTAAAATGTAAAATGTAAAATGTAAATGTAAATGTAAATGTGTAGTTTACATTTACATTTTACATTTACATTTTACATTTACATTTTACATTTACATTTAACATTTTACATTTTACATTTACATTTTACATTTACATTTTACATTTACATTTTACATTTTCATTTTACATTTACATTTTACATTTACATTTTACATTTACATTTTACATTTTACATTTACATTTTACATTTTACATTTTACATTTTACATTTACATTTTACATTTACATTTTACATTTACATTTTACATTTACATTTTACATTTTACATTTACATTTTACATTTACATTTTACATTTATATTTTACATTTACATTTTACATTTACATTTTACATTTACATTTTACATTTACATTTTACATTTACATTTTACATTTACATTTTACATTTACATTTTACATTTACATTTTACATTTACATTTTATTTTTACATTTTACATTTACATTTACATTTTACATTTACATTTACATTTACATTTCACATTTACATTTTACATTTAAATTTTACATTTACATTTTACATTTACATTTACATTTTACATTTACATTTTACATTTTACATTTACATTTTACATTTACATTTTACATTTACATTTTACATTTATATTTTACATTTACATTTCACATTTACATTTTACATTTACATTTTACATTAACATTTTACATTTACATTTTACATTTACATTTTACATTTACATTTTACATTTACATTTTACATTTTACATTTACATTTTACATTTTACATTTACATTTTACATTTATATTTTACGTTTACATTTTACATTTACATTTTACATTTTACATTTAAATTTTACATTTACATTTTACATTTACATTTTATATTTTACATTTACATTTTACATTTACATTTTACATTTACATTTCACATTTATATTTTACAATTACATTTTACTTTTACATTTTACATTTACATTTTACATTTACATTTTACATTTACATTTTACATTTACATTTTACATTTTACATATACATTTTACATTTACATTTTACATTTACATTTTACATTTACATTTTACATTTACATTTTACATTTTTATTTTACATTTATATTTTACATTTACATTTTACATTTATATTTTACATTTACATTTTACATTTACATTTTACATTTACATTTTACATTTACATTTTACATTTACATTTAACATTTACATTTTACATTTACATTTTACATTTATATTTTACATTTATATTTTACATTTACATTTTACATTTTACATTTACATTTTACATTTACATCTTACATTTACATTTTACATTTACATTTTACATTTACATTTTACATTTACATTTACATTTTACATTTTCATTTTACATTTACATTTTACATTTACATTTTACATTTACATTTTACATTTATATTTTACATTTACATTTTACATTTACATTTTACATTTACATTTTACATCTACATTTTACATTTACATTTTACATTTACATTTTACATTTACATTTTACATTTACATTTTACATTTACTTTTTACATTTACATTTTACATTTACATTTTACATTTACATTTTACATTTACATTTTACATTTACATTTTACATTTACATTTTACATTTACATTTTACATTTACATTTTACATTTACATTTTACATTTATATTTTACATTTACATTTTACATTTTACATTTTACATTTTACATTTTACATTTACATTTTACATTTACATTTTACATTTACATTTTACATTTACATTTTACATTTACATTTTACATTTACATTTTACATTTACATTTTACATTTACATTTTACATTTACATTTTACATTTACATTTTTCATTTACATTTTACATTTACATTTTACATTTACATTTTACATTTACATTTTACATTTACATTTTACATTTACATTTTACATTTACATTTTACATTTACATTTTACATTAACATTTTACATTTACATTTTACATTTACATTTTACATTTACATTTTACATCTTCATTTTACATTTACATTTTACATTTACATTTTACATTTTACATTTACATTTTACATTTACATTTTACATTTACATTTTACATTTACATTTTACATTTACATTTTACATTTACATTTTACATTTACATTTTACATTTACATTTTACATTTATATTTTACATTTACATTTTACATTTACATTTTACATTTACATTTTACATTTACATTTTACATTTATATTTTACATTTACATTTTACATTTACATTTGACATTTACATTTTACATTTACATTTTACATTTACATTTTACATTTTACATTTACATTTTACATTTTACATTTACATTTTACATTTACATTTTACATTTACATTTTACATTTACATTTTACATTTACATTTTACATTTACATTTTACATTTACATTTTACATTTACATTTTACATTTACATTTTACATTTACATTTTACATTTACATTTTACATTTACATTTTATATTTACATTTTACTTTTACATTTTACATTTACATTTTACATTTACATTTTACATTTATATTTTACATTAACATTTAACATTTACATTTTAAATTTACATTTTACATTTACATTTTACATTTACATTTTACATCACACACTTTACATTTACATTTTACATTTACATTTTACATTTACATTTTACATTTACATTTTACATTTTACATTTACATTTTACATTTTACATTTACATTTTACATTTACATTTTACATTTACATTTTACATTTACATTTTACATTTACATTTTACATTTACATTTTACATTTACATTTTACATTTACATTTTACATTTACATTTTACATTTACATTTTACATTTATATTTTACATTAACATTTAACATTTACATTTTACATTTACATTTTAAATTTACATTTTACATTTACATTTTACATTTACATTTTACATCACACACTTTACATTTACATTTTACATTTACATTTTACATTTACATTTTACATTTATATTTTACATTTACATTTTACATTTTACATTTACATTTTACATTTTACATTTACATTTTACATTTACATTTTACATTTACATTTTACATTTACATTTTACATTTACATTTTACATTTACATTTTACATTTACATTTTACATTTACATTTTACATTTACATTTTACATTTACATTTTTCATTTACATTTTACATTTACATTTTACATTTACATTTTACATTTACATTTTACATTTACATTTTACATTTACATTTTACATTTACATTTTACATTTACATTTTACATTTACATTTTATATTTACATTTTACATTTACATTTTACATTTACATTTTACATTTACATTTTTCATTTACATTTTACATTTACATTTTACATTTACATTTTACATTTACATTTTACATTTACATTTTACATTTACATTTTACATTTACATTTTACATTTACATTTTACATTTACATTTTACATTAACATTTTACATTTACATTTTACATTTACATTTTACATCTTCATTTTACATTTACATTTTACATTTACATTTTACATTTACATTTTACATTTTACATTTACATTTTACATTTACATTTTACATTTACATTTTACATTTACATTTTACATTTACATTTTACATTTACATTTTACATTTACATTTTACATTTACATTTTACATTTACATTTACATTTACATTTTACATTTTCATTTTACATTTACATTTTACATTTACATTTTACATTTACATTTTACATTTATATTTTACATTTACATTTTACATTTACATTTTACATTTACATTTTACATCTACATTTTACATTTACATTTTACATTTACATTTTACATTTACATTTTACATTTACTTTTTACATTTACATTTTACATTTACATTTTACATTTACATTTTACATTTACATTTTACATTTACATTTTACATTTACATTTTACATTTACATTTTACATTTACATTTTACATTTACATTTTACATTTACATTTTACATTTATATTTTACATTTACATTTTACATTTTACATTTACATTTTACATTTTACATTTACATTTTACATTTACATTTTACATTTACATTTTACATTTACATTTTACATTTACATTTTACATTTACATTTTACATTTACATTTTTCATTTACATTTTACATTTACATTTTACATTTACATTTTACATTTACATTTTACATTTACATTTTACATTTACATTTTACATTTACATTTTACATTTACATTTTACATTTACATTTTACATTAACATTTTACATTTACATTTTACATTTACATTTTACATCTTCATTTTACATTTACATTTTACATTTACATTTTACATTTACATTTTACATTTTACATTTACATTTTACATTTACATTTTACATTTACATTTTACATTTACATTTTACATTTACATTTTACATTTACATTTTACATTTACATTTTACATTTACATTTTACATTTATATTTTACATTTACATTTTACATTTACATTTTACATTTACATTTTACATTTACATTTTACATTTATATTTTACATTTACATTTTACATTTACATTTGACATTTACATTTTACATTTACATTTTACATTTACATTTTACATTTTACATTTACATTTTACATTTTACATTTACATTTTACATTTACATTTTACATTTACATTTTACATTTACATTTTACATTTACATTTTACATTTACATTTTACATTTACATTTTACATTTACATTTTACATTTACATTTTACATTTACATTTTATATTTACATTTTACATTTACATTTTACATTTACATTTTACATTTACATTTTACATTTATATTTTACATTAAGATTTAACATTTACATTTTACATTTACATTTTAAATTTACATTTTACATTTACATTTTACATTTACATTTTACATCACACACTTTACATTTACATTTTACATTTACATTTTACATTTACATTTTACATTTACATTTTACATTTACATTTTATATTTACATTTTACATTTACATTTTACATTTACATTTTACATTTACATTTTACATTTATATTTTACATTAAGATTTAACATTTACATTTTACATTTACATTTTAAATTTACATTTTACATTTACATTTTACATTTACATTTTACATCACACACTTTACATTTACATTTTACATTTACATTTTACATTTATGTAAACTGTTTTTTTTTTTTTAATGTATACTTAAGTTATATGTTATACTGTGCCCGCGACTTCGTCCGCGTTGAATAGTGACTTTCGGTAACATTCTTAATTTTTTAGGCTACTTATTTTGCAAATAAGACACATTCATCCGTATTAGTAAACCATTTTTATATAATTTTATTTAAGTACATACATATATGTTTGCATACGACGTTCTTATTTTTTTCATCTTTTTGTGGGATTGATACACGTGAAACGTGATTCGGCTGCATAAAGTCGCCATGGGATTTTTTTTTCTAAGCGAACACCTGCAACTTAAAGCGTCTGAGCCTTATTTATAATGATCAATCAGTGGGAATTAAAGGAAAACGGGGAATCAAAACGTTTTGGATTTGTAATATTAGTAAGGATGTCTATCTTCAGATTCTAGACTATCTCTGAACCTAAATTCATATCAATCGCTGCAATAGCTTGGGCGGTAAATATAAACAAAGAAAAACAGACAAGCAGAGTTAATTTCGGATTTATAATGTTACTAAAGTCCCATGGGAATATGACTGACTAATGATATTTTTTGAAATGTGTGCTGTATTTTCCAAGTTCCCGTTCCCATGGGAATACAGGGATAAAACATATTCCTTAACATATATGTCCATCCTCAGGTTCTAGACTGTCTCTGTACCAAAATTCATATAAATAGGTTCTATAGTTTGGGCGGTTAATGGTAACAAATAGAAATAGACAGACAGATTTAACTTCGTACTTATAATATTAGTAAAGACTCCCGTTCCCGTAGAAACATGGTGATTGTTAACGTAAGGAGCATGGGGATGAGTAAAAGTTTATGTTGCTCGGGGATTATGGAGCATTCCAACGGTGGAAGAGTTTTTGAAATCGGTGCTGTAGTGTCAAAGTTTCCGTATACATTCCTGCTCCCGTGGTAATATGGGGAAAAATATATAGCCTATATCCTTCCTAAGGTTCTGAACAATCTTTGTAAAAAATTTCATTTAAATCGGTTTATTAGTTTGGGCGGGAGGTGGTAACATAGAACGACGGACAGACAGAGCTACTTTCGCACTAATTATATAAGTAAAGACTCCGGATGAATTAAGGTTTAGGTTACTCTAGGATAGTAAAGCATTCTAACGGTGGAAACATTTTTGAAATCGGGGTTGCAGTTTCTAAGTTCCCGTATACGTTCCTGTTCCCGTGAAAATATAGGGATAAAATATAAAACCTATGTCCCTCCTCAGGTTCTGAACAATCTTTGTACAAAAATTTATTCTAATCTGTTCATTTGTTTGAGCGGGAGATGGTAACATAGAATGGTGAACAAACAGAGCTACTTTTGCACTTATAATAATAGTGAGGACCGGTTCCCGTGGGAATATTCGAATGAAATACAGCCTATGTCCGTCTTTAAGTTCAGGACAACCTTTGTACAAAATTTCATTTAAATCGGTTTGTTAGTTTGGGCGGGAGCTGGTAACATAGAACGACGGACAGACAGAGCTACTTTCACACTTATTATATTAGTACGAACTCTTGTTCCCGTGGGAATATGTGGATGAATTAAAGTTTATGTTACTCTGGGATAGTGAAGCATTCTATCGGTGGAAAAATTTTTGAAATCGGTGTTGTAGTTTTTAAGTTCCCGTATACGTTCCCGTTCCCGTGGGAATATACGGATAAAATGTACAGCCTATGTCCTTCTTCATGTTCTAGACTATCTCTGTACAAAATTTCATTTTAATCAGTTCTGTAGTTTGGGCAGGAGTCGGTAACATAGAAATCCGGACAGACAGAGTGACTTTCACATTTATAATATTAGTTAGGATTATATTATGTAAACTCAAGCTCACCACCTCCATTTTGTTGAGCTCTTCTAATTCTAGTCGGACGTAACAAGCTCTCTCTCTATCATCTGCAAAATTCCATGAATTATTCAACGAGTTTCCAACTGAATTTCGTTCCAATCAGACGCCTTTCCGCGTGTGTTGGTGCAAAAAATGATGTGATGCGTCAAACGGACAGTTGAAAAGATGTAGAGACAAAAAAAAACAAAAAAAACATTGCGTTAACCCTCAACAAAAGGTAATTTCATTTAATTGAATTGTTTTCCCCAAGGGGACCAATTGTAATTCATTGAATCACTGCACTCTCCACTGTGAGCCTATCCGCACCACCACACTGCGGACATGGGAAACTCTTTATACTGCCCGAGATCGTGCTGTGTGTTACGTCAGTAGATTTATCAGGGAGATACGTTGATCTAGATATAGAAGTATCTTTTTGAAAGAAGGTGGAGTGGTTACAAGAAGATTTTTCCCAGCATGCAATCTCAGCAATATATAATCTGTGGACGACTGCGTGGTGTGTTGTTTACGCCGCCGACTTTATCGGTCATTATGATAATTTTGTTTTTAAATCAGAAATGATCATCAGCCTCTGAGGTTTGAAACGTCAAGTCAAACTGAAACAACCAGATCAGGTGAAATCGTGATTGAAGAACACGGATAAGAAGTATAAAAAAATAAGAGACGACAACTGAGGGAGCATAAATGCGGTATTTGCTTTAATGATTGAATAAGTTGATAGAACAAATTGTAGTGCAGCAATTGCAAAACCTTTAATTGAGTTAAATTGCAAAATTTATAGTTGTGCTAATGAAGCAAATTGGTTTATTAATTGACTGATCGCTCTATCAATGTGAGTGAGTGTTGGCCCAGACTTATGGATCAAGACGATTGGAATTGTGTAATCCAATAAATTTATTACTGTAACAGACTTTCTGCTTTTTTTAGATCCATCTAAGCTGGACTAAATAAGGTGAAGCTAATCCTCGAAAAGTTCTTGTTTAAACATAACCAAATTACCAATTTTTGTCTCTTAACTTTTTCCGCTGAAGCCTACAAAAGAGCAATGTAACGTCTTGAGTATAGAGCGTTGCCAATTGTTGGTAGATACTGTGCATGTGTTACTGATTATTATTTTTCGCAAGCTTAAATTTAATTCACTAAACTAACTACTGTTTATATTTTCTCCTTTTCAGGATGTCCACCATCAGCCAGTCGACTATGCTCACGTTGCAGCATCGAAGGATGTATTAAATGTGAAAACCTACTCATAACAGACACACGAAAATGTGTCGATGTCTGTCCATCAGGCTACACAGACCAATGGTCATCACATCCCGACTTCATGGGACGTGTATGTGTCACAACTGGAATCTCTGGACCACTGCTAGCAGCTTTAGCCGGTCTTTTTGGAGGCTTCTTTGTATGCCTCTCCTTACTAGCAGTCGCCATTGTTTTGGTCAAACGAAAACGACGTCGAAAAACTGTCAAACAAAAACTCATCAACGAAAATACGTTGGATCGATCAGATTTCCTTCGTCAGCTCAACGAAATGCGTCCGAATGCAGAATATTTTCTAGCCATGCTCAACGATACACGACGTCAGATTCGAAAACTTTATCTATCAGGTGATACTGCTATCGCGAATTCATATCGACCAATTGTACGAGATCTGGCAAAGATCCTCATACTTCTCAATCGTCCAATCGAACTCATTCCAGCGCCGCCTCATGATTGGAATCGAATATACGCGTGGTCCGAACAAGCATTGGATCGCTACAAGCCCCAGGTGGGCCAGCTGATAGACTTTTTCCAGTCTTCAGGGCATGGTGATGATAATCGTAGAGAGTCACCTTACAAACAAACAACCTTCAAATCTTCAATAAGTCCATCGAATTCGCCGCAAAAACTGCAGCTCTTTGGATCGCTTATAAGTTTGCATGAGTTCGAGGAGCCACGGGCGTCGGATCCGTTTGGTAGCAGCTTTAATACGTTAAAGGGCAACTTAATATCGGATCTCAATCAAAGCTCTCTATGGCTGGAAGATGAGTTCTTTAAACTGGGCTTTCGACCGCAGGACGAAATTACGACTGAGCTGTAGTTAAAGTGTTTTTTTTTTTTGCTCCTCTCATTTACTTTCTCTCTTATTCTTATTTTTTGATAAGTTGTTGTTGAACTTGATTTTGTACATAATTAATTTTGCATATAGATATTTTATAAAAAGGCAGTGCTGCTGTCTTTTACCTAATTTAATGCCTAATGTTAAAAGCAACGAACGTAATATTTTACTTTCACAATTTGGAATGAAAATTTTCTCTAAAATTTTTTTGGAAATTGAATATTTATTTTGATGACAAAAATAAAGAGAATTCGTTGAGTTTGAAAAGTGAATGTTAAAAAAATTTAAAAAACGTGTTTAAAATTTAGAGAAAAGTGCTCTGGAAGCAACATAAATTGGCTATACTTTGGGAGAAGCCAAGCTACGATAAAAATTTAATTTAATGGGGTGTACATATTTTTGTCCGGTCTAAGGTTACAAAACTCGTTTAAATCATTACACTTTCTACTGAAATGTAATTTAATACGAAATTTGAACAACTTTGGGCTTGGTTGTTGCAACAGAAACGATAAAAATACTTCAAAAGTATGATTGCATCGTTAAAACATATTGCGGAGCTTCTTGTACACTGTTTTTTTTATTTTGTCTGCTCCGAAGTATAACACATAAGCACATGTTTGAAAAGTATCTACTGCGATGCAGTATTTCGTTTCAAACACAATGATCTACATGATCGCGCATTTCAAAATGGAGTGCTGAAACTAAAACACCACAACTTACTTGGGGCCACTCTTTTATATGATTTTTTTCATATTGAGATACTACAATTTCCACAAACTGATTTTATAAACTTAGCAAGTTCAAATGAGTTTTTCAAAATCTTTAATGAAGATTTGGAACTAAATCGACCAAGCAGAATCATATTTTAGCCATCGGGAATAGTTTTGATAACGTGTCTTTAGCTGCCAACTCTTTTCGACTACTCCGAATGAATACCTCGCTAGGGCCGAATAACACCCAGTTGCATTAGGACTAGTTTTATTTTCATTTTTAGTGTTGCGCTCCTCAAGATAATAAAAGGAATCCTTAAAGGATCATTCTGCTATTTGTCGGTCTGTCTGATTGTCAACACCTGTCTGTCGGTCAACACTTTTCAAGGGAATGATATAAATGGGTTTGTTCCAGCTTCCAGAACCTAAAGGGTCCGCCATCTAAGTTTTTTTTTTTCAACTAGTGCTTATTTCGTGAATGGTAACACTTACTACATGTCTGATCTGACAAATAATTAGTTCTATCCTTCCGCTGAACGAATGAGGTTGTGTATACGCTTGAACAACGCTGGGAAATATTGCGACATTACTTTGAAAATCCGATGCCGATTTTGCCAAAAAAAAAAATCATCTTTTCATCGGGTTTATAAAGTGTGGTCATTTCTAAAATGTTTGATGGCCGCGTCATTTGCAACCGCAGTTTGCTATTTAGTAAATGACTGTTTTAAGGAAGTGTGCTAGCCCGCTCTAGTAAGAAAGTCGTGGACAATTCATATTTCGGTGCACGGTAGTTCAATTCCTGTTCAATTTAAACTCTTTGATATACGCCAACATATAGTTTTTTATGAGCTTGTGAATAGGAACAAGACTTAACAGCTCAATAGAATGGAACATGATAGAACGCTCTAGCTTTAGTCATAAACTCATCTCAAAGAGGTTAATCGAGAATAGATCCTTCGGAATTTTCAAAAGTGCAGAGTGATGAGCATCAACAAAAATTGAAGAAATATTTATCCCGAACAAGAACCTATCGGATACGCTATCAAGGATGCGCTTGGGATGCTTTTTAAAGGAGGAATCTGAAAACATCTGTGAAATAATAAAATTCGACTTTCGAAAAGCGAAAAACAAACAAAACTAAGCTTATTTTGACATTCTATTTGATGGAAAGTTAGTTGAATTCGAAAGAAGTGCATTTTGAGACTCGAATGATTCGAATGTGAAATTTCGAATCATTTCGAATCATTCGAATAGAATGTCAAAATAAGCATTAATAGCTTTGCAAAACGATTCGAATTTCTTTGATTGCATACACCGTAACTTTTTTTTTTGTTTTTTTTTTTCACAGAACTTATCAATTTTAAGGGACTGTTCTCTGCAACGTTGGTTGATAAAGGAATAAATTCTTTGTAAAGCAACTGGAAAACTTTTGCAAAAAAAAATTAAAAACAAGCTTTGGTGCCTAACACATTTCAGAGGCCTTAAATTTTTTTTCTTACTCCGAACGAAATTACTTGCGATTATTGCCGATTCCTTCCTAAGAACGTTACGGACAAAAGAGAAAAAATGGAAGTTTTAAAAAACTGGAGGTGAAAGAAGATTGAAAAAGTAGCACAATAGAATTCAAAATCCCAAAAATCTGATCGCCACATATTCTAAGAAATCAGCATTAAGGAGTGGAGTATCAGTCAGTGCTATGTCGGAATTCGACCAGCAGAACAACCAAAACCACCCAAATCGTTTTGATTTGAAAAAAAATCTGCCAAGTAGTTACTAGTCGGACCCAGGCATCGAGGGGTGGGTTATTTACAAACTTATATGATCACAAATAGTTCGTCCACAAAAATTAGGTCTCGAAGATTTTTCACCGCTTCTTGCCAAATATCATAAATCAAAATCTAAACGTTCCGCCGAATAACATTTTTTTTTTTTTTTTTTTCAAAAATAGGGTGCAGAAAATCGAGTGTAGATTCGGCTGTGTGGCACGTAGCACCTTCCTGTTGAAACCAAATGTTGCCAATATCCTCCTCTTCAATGAACAAAAATTCGTTCAACATGGTTCGATAACGATCGCCATTCACTGTAACGGGTAACGGCCATTTCTTGCTCATTTTCGAATAATGCCTCTGGACCAAAATCTGCACCAAACAGTGAATCGTTTTGGGTTTATCGGCTTTTTAATGTATGCGTGCGGGTTTTCTGTGCCCCAAATGCGACAATTTTGCTTGTTTACATACCCGCCAAAATCAAAATGACTTCATCTGAAAAGATGATTTTTTTTTTTGCAAAATCGGCATCGGATTTTCAAAGTAATGTCGCAATATTTTCCAGCGTTGTTCAAGCGTATACATTGCGATCATTGGCTGCAAAAAGAGTAGCCTCAAGCAACAAATAGGCAGCGTTGTATGTTTACACAAATGTTATAACGGCTACACAATGTGAAACTTGATATCGTACGATTCGAAAAATAGCTCACTACACAAATCCTGATACATGCTCAAATCTGAAATTTGGTAGGTCCGATCTCTATGCAAATTCTCTCACATTAGACTAGGAACTAGGTGATAATGAATTTTTGAAATAAATGAAATCAATATCGGTATGTATGCGAAGGTATGCTTTACTCTGATTTGGTACAAACTTGCCAGTTTAATCAAGGTTGATAGCTTTCAAGGACTTTCTCTTTTCTTTCTTTGCTTCTAACGATAACGAATTTTATTTAGAAGTAAATTTTACTTTCATTTAAACTTTCGCCAAAAAGATACAAGAGAATAATTAAGAAGATTGAAACACATGCTGGAACTAATTGCTAAAAGGTACTTAAAGCAATGTCACAATAGAGTAAATTCTAGTAAAACTATTGACTGGAAAAGTAAGTAGAAAGTAAAATCACATAAAGTGTTCTAGATGAAACCCAAATTGATTAGATGGCGTATTTGAAATTCTAAAATTTAGTTCTAAATGCATTAGACAAACGAAAAGTTTTTACAGAGAAACTTTTATAACTTTGAAAAAAGATCTTGGATATGAAGTGGTGGGAAAAATATGCTTAAACATTGTTGTCAATGTGCGAAGGCTATTTTTTTTTTTTTTTTTGTACGTAAAAAGTGTCACGTCACAAACCTCTTTTCTATAGCACTTTGCATATTCCTTTGCTAAGCTTTACCCAAGGTTGATCCGGGGGTCGAATTACCGCATCAGTGATCGAGTGATAAGTACTAAATATTTTACTTTCAAAATTCGCTCTTATTACACAACATCAGTCTGCTGTCCATTTATCGACTCCAATTCGTTCCAATACTGATGAGTGATGACAGAATAACAAATTTTGGTACTAAAGGGCTCGTTAACTTGAGAAAGTAATGCCAAAAACACATAATTTAGTCACGTATTACTCGAACACGTGTGCGGTAATTCGACCCAGGTTTCCTTGAACTCGACCACCGTTCATCTATGTCATTCGAAAAAAAATACATGCCATTTGACAGCATTCTTCGTCTTCTTTATCTGAACTTGACCTAAAAAAAACTAAGGGCATTTTTAGGATAAGAAAACCTTGGGATTAAAAAAATGACACAGTTTTGACATTCAAAACGAGTTAAGGTTCTTCAAAAAACACTTCATGGCGATCCCAATGACAAACTCTGTGTCTGAAGGAACGAACCTTAACTTTTTTATTTCACTTACTCAATGCTCAATGACGCTTAACAAAAATAAACTAAACTAGAGTCACAAAACATTTCATACTATTTTTTATGAATATTTCAAAATTAACTATTAATTCTGACGTTTATCCATTCCATTCTTATAGCTTAAGGTCTAGTATTCTTAAGCTAAATAAAGCTGAAAACATTTAAAGTTCAACTTTGTACCTACATTTTTCGTTTAAAATATAAAAGCTAAGTTAAATTATTTGACTAGGCAGTAGGTACAGTACAAAAAACAAAAACAAAAAAAAAACAATGAAACGGTATTGTAATTTAAAAAATATATATGTAAAGTTAGATTAGTGGATATAATTAAAGTAAAAATATGTAATTGTATTTAACTAATATATTTTTGTTCTGTTGATAGTTTTTCTTCAAAGTGTTTATAACATAAAAAGTAATGTCTATCGATTTAAGTTTTTTTTTTTGTTTGCAAGAATCTATGTAAGAAACTCAATGCGCTAGTCAAATAATAAAATTAAATTAATTAATGTTTTAAAAGACAAATCTAAGTAAGTAGATCGAATTTTAATTGATAAATTAGATTCATAAATAACACGAGGTAAATATTATAAATAAATAAAAACTAAATAAAAATATTTGAGTTCTTTTATTTTGTCCTTCAGAAAAAAAAAGAGATGTTAAGATAAAATACGAATAAGTACTGGAACTTTACTTTTTTTGTATTCGTGTTGTGATGTTTATCAGTTACGTGTGAGTTCGAGGTTCGAAATCAAAAGACATTAAACTGTTCTTTACGAGTATCGTCTTTCCCCTTTCACTAGGAATCGGGAAGTGATTCGAGGGTGATTGGAAAACGCTTTCACACTTAGGGCTTAGGACTTAAAAATTGTAGGTCTCTGAAATACATTTGGCCTCAAGACTTCCAGAAATTCGTTGCTCTACCCTATTTAATTTACGCCATTTGATCAAAGGAAAAACGACAGACTACAGCAAGGAAAGTGATCCACTGTGTATTTTGATCCTTGTCTTTATATTTTATATTGTAATCAATCAATGATAGCTTAGAACTCCAACAAGAATTATTGCGAGAATTAAGAAGAGCTATTGCTCAGACATTTCATCCGTTCAACAGATCTTTCGGGCACGCTCATGTCTTCATTGGATCGTTCAAGTATTACGTAACGCAATTTGGGGGGAGGGGGTCTCGTAAAACCGTACGATGCGTTTGCAGCGGCAGAAGGGGGTCTTTCTTACAACACGTTACGCAACTTTTTTTTAACTAGGGGATAAAAACTCCCGAATTGGCAACCCTTTTCATTTACGTGTTACGGAGAAGCCCTCGATTTTCTAGTCTGTTTATGATTTTTAATTTGTTCCCACAAGTTGGCAAACCTTTTCGTTTATATTTCACGGGAAATCCCTAGATTGTGTTGTACGTCATCAGGAATAATTTCAATGGAACTGTTTTTATAGACCTGCTTGGTTATTAGTTGATTATTTTTAAAAAATTTTAAGAATACGATTTTATTTCGAGTAAAATGCTTAATTTTATTTGGGTTTCTGTTTAGATTGCATTGCCAAAAGTTAAATTAATTATTTTATTTTATTTTAAGAGTTTATTATTGAAAAAAAAAATCAAAAAATAGGAGAATGAGGGACGAAAACAATTGTGTTGTAAAGCACAAAATTAATAACAAATAAACAAAAAAAAGGGCAGGTATTGCGGTTTAAAAATCTTTTGTATTATTTAATATTATATTATAACCGCAATGGCAATTAAAAGTTTACCAAAAATTAAAACTATAAAATAACCCCTACTTCTTGCGACTTTAGGGTAAAAATGGTCACTTGAGTGTTGCTTAACGTTTTGAGAGAGGGAGGGAAGGGAGGTTCAAGAAAACGTTTCGGCGCGTTACAAGGAGAGGAAGGGGAGTCAAAAATCTTCAAAAATTGCGTTACGTAATACTTGAACGCTCACCACAAAAAAATAAAAAACTAACGCGAAAAGAATCAGCTGGTCACTTAGATGGAAGTATACCAAAAACTCCCGGATAATGGATGGTAAAAATAAGTTTGTGTATCTGATTAACGTTTAATACTTTAAAAACACAAGGCTTAGCTTCCCGGATAAGATTTTTTAACGCCCTATTCACTGTCATTAGCAAACATAAGGCCTGTTCGTTGAACTTCTCCCAGGGTTGACCCAGCTTTTCTTGACAACCCTATGAGTTGTCAAAAAAAAACCTGGGTTTTCCAGTCCTCAAAAAACGCTTAACCACAAATCACCACACATCCCTGTCATTAAAAAAAATACATGCCATTTGACAGGTCTCAACTCCCCACAGCAAAAAGCTAGGGTTAGTTTATGGAAAACCTAGGTCAACCCTTGGGCTCAAAAAACACTCAATTTGACATTCAAGGCCACTTTGGGTTTCTCAAAAAACGCTTTATGGCGACCCCAGGGCGACCCTAGGGCTTCAACGAACAAACCTATAATAACCAAGCTCGAAAGACAACCTGATTAGAAGAACTTCGTATAGCGATTTTTTTTAAGCCCTGAAAACACTTTTTTTATAATTAGCGCACACATCAAGGGGTTATGACTATTACCCTTATAATGTTATAGAACACAGTGCGAGCATTTAGGAAAATAGGAGAGGATTTGAAAGGGAACACCGATGCACGTTGCTTTTGAATTTTTATGAATCGTAATGCAGGGGAAAAACAGGGTCAGGTAGAGCATTCCAAGTTCGGGTGGTGCGACTAAAATAAGAATCTCTATACTTGACTGTACGTCTGAAGTTGGGTTCAAGGTAAAACTGATGAGCATTCTAGAAGTTCATTTTGAAACTCGAACGATTCGAAACATGTACATTTTAGAATCGTTCGAGTCTCAAAACGCACTTCTTTCAAATTCGACTAACTTTCTATAGAAATAGATAAAAAAAAGATTTCAAAATAAACATGGGTAACAACATACACCGTCTCAAGACCTTTCGAGGAGTACCTACGTAGCATAAGCAGTCACAACCGCGATTACTAGAAAATAAAAGAAATAACGGCAGTTAGAAACAAAAGAGCTTGAGGAGGCGCAACTACAAATACTAGCAGCAATACGCCTAACGTGTACATTCGTTTGCGCTCTATTTTAACATTCTGAGACTACTTCAATCCAAATATGTATCAAAATGAATTGTTTAAATAAATAACTAAAAGGTTAACGGGAAGAGCCATACCTTGTGAGGGAACAGACATGGCCTTCAAATATTTGCCGATTCCGAACGTCTAACCGAGGAATCGCTTTTCATGGCATGAAATTAATAAGGGAGATCCCCGTGGAAAAACATTTTTTTTTACTTGATGCTTCTGGGATTTTAATCTTGAACCTTCCTCATAACAGGCAGACATGCTTACCATTAGCCCGTCGCTCAAGTTTGGTTTTTATGATCTCTGTTACACATTAAATAAAATGTTTGTATAGGGAAGACTTGGAAAGCTCACAAGCTGTAAGCTTCATGGATCACTATTCATATGAAAAGAAATAGATCTTATGGTTTTATCTTTCCCCATCCTTAAGGAATGTTCCGTATTTCTTTACCTCATGAAGTGGTTAATTTGGCTCACAATCACCCAAGCACAGAAGCTCATTAACTTCTCGTTTTATCCTAGAGAAAGAACTGCACTTGTGTACTAAAGAAGTCAAAAGATGTATCGACTGGGCATCTATCATAACTGAGCTAGCTATGTGTTTTTTTTTTTGCATTCTTGAATATGCAGGGGTTGAATTCCCGCATCAGTGATCGAGTGAATGAATACTACTTTTTTTTCAACATCCGCTCTTAATTACACATCAGTCTACTGTTAATTTATCGACTTCAATTTAAATGCTGATGAAAGAATGTCAAATTGAGGTCCTGAAGGGCTCGACAGCGCGAGGAGTTTTAATGTCAAAAACACATTACTCCTGTATTCTGAAGCTGGTAGGGGGTAGGCTGAATTCAGCTGATTGGCTAGTGGTAATGATTAAAATTCAAAATCTACGCCAGCGCATAAGCTTTTCTCAATATAGATCAGCTGTAGATGTGTTACTTAATGCCTATCCTGGAAAATGACAGACCTTACGTGCGACGGTTGGTGTGTAAATAAAAAATTAAGTTCAGCATTTTCTCTGTTCGTCAATGTTCTTGACATCATTTCAAAAGTTTTGTTTTCTAGCTGTGGCACTTAACGCCATTATAATAAAAGTGAATATTTTATAGCCAAAGAAATATTCTACGTCTCTACTTGGAAAAAGAAATCTACAGCATTGAATTAATTGGCTTGGTCAACTGAAAGCGTTAAAATAAAGTCAAAACCATCAACCGAAACATTCCTGTTTCAAATTTCTTTGTTTAACCTTTGGTCTTAACACTTTGTGGTATAGAAGTATTCTCCTTTTTTGCATTATGTAATTGAAATTGTACCCGTGGCATAAAAGTTAGCATGTCCACCTGCTAACTCAGATCTCAGAGGTTCGAGGTTCGAGTCCCAGCAGGGGCAAAAATGTTTTTCTACGGGTATCGCTTTACGCAAGGAATTGGAAAGTCATCCGTTAGTAAATTCATTGCCATGAAAAGCGCTTTCTCAATAAATTAGTAGTTCGAACCGGCAGAAAATTGTAGGTCCCTTCCATTCCTTCACAAGCATGGTTGTGAGAAATGCGCTAGGCCAAGGGGCTCCTCGCTCTGATGCGTCGCCCTATTTATTTATCTATAATTGAAAGATAAATCAATTTTTGGAAAAACTTACACTTTATTTTTCTTTAAAAATACTCATTATCAATTTAATTGTTCAATTAAACTTTAAAGCTAAATCTATGCGTGCAGCTGAATCTATCTGCCTTAGAAGATGAACCCAACTTTCTTTTTCATATATAAAATGATTTTCAACATAATCGGTTTCGCATAATTATTATGAAGATTAGACA
Source organism: Melanostoma mellinum (assembly GCA_914767635.1). NCBI lineage: Eukaryota > Metazoa > Arthropoda > Insecta > Diptera > Syrphidae > Melanostoma > Melanostoma mellinum. Next base: position 49,372,988 of record OU612058.1, read on the forward strand.
GACACTTGTGTGAATCACTCATCATCATCGTCCTCTTCATCGGATGGTCCTTCGTCGGTATTTTGGGTCAGATAGTCAACGTACTTTCTTTCATTAACCAATTTCGACAATTCTTGGGCATCATAGCCAATCAGCATTTTCAGGTCACAATCGAATTTATAAGCGAATCTCTTTCCAGAGACTTTGGATATCATATCACCGTCGTAATAGTACCGCAAAGCTCTGGACAACTTTTCGTAATTCATTGCTGGTTTGTTCTTTTTTTCGCCCCACAAACGAGCAACGCGCTCTGGATCCAGTAGCTTAAACTCACCATCAACGCCAACCCACTGTATGATCTCTGTGTGTTCGCAGTCGGTTAGGATTTCCAACAAAAATTGCCAAAGCTGCACTTGACCGTTGTTTCCTGATCCTCCTTGACCATTAACAACCCACAAATTCTTTTGATTGTTCCAGTTTTGTGCTTTGCGCATAATTTTATTCTCACGAGGTGCATGTACCGGTGAACTGTTGCTATCGGAGTTCTCTTCAAACTCTGTCTTGGGGATCACCGAGACGACAACAGATACAAATTTGCATTCCTTCAACAGCTGCAAATGAGTCCAGAAAACATTGCCTGGATCTTGAGGGACTTTTTTGCGAAATTCTTCATGTGTCATAGAGCACAGTTGCTCACCTGTGATGTTCCAATCGACACGAGAAATATCAACCTGCAAGTGAGGAGAATTTTTGGGTAAACTAATTGAACGGATATGTACATTGATTGGATTTACCAAGTTAAATTGACGAACAGCCCACTGAAGCCAGTGCTTTACCTGAGGGACCGTCCACTCATTCGGATCTTCGGGAATCCGTAGGCGGATTTGCTCTTTTTTGAACTTGGTGTCCAGTGCCCAGTTAAGACAGGGCTTCTGTTTTGGTTTCTGGTCGGTAATGTTTTCTGGTGCTTCTGGTAAGTCGTCATTGTAATCACTGCTGTCTTCTTGTTGAGATTCAAGACTTTTTGGCGCTACATTGGCTTCAATTCCGAGAGCAGCTATTTGAGGAAAATATTGAAAGTGTTAAGCAAAGCTCCTTAGGGAATTTCAAGCAGATTTCAAAACAACCCTACTCATTGGCACTTTTCCAATTTGAATTTTTTGCATGAAAATCGAAGTCAATTCAATTCAAACACTCGCTAAACGATGACATCACGACTTTTCGTTTTTGCGGTGCAGTTAAAATTAATTAGTGCCAATTTTCTTACCTAAAGCTGCATCGGTAGGCTTTAGCACATCCACAATGTTTATACGTTGATTGATGGTTTGAACTTGAACATTGATCTGTACCAGGCCTTCGCCCTTGACGCACTGATCGACAAGATTTTTGTGAGGCTCCAACTGTCGAAATAGAATTATAGTTTACCACCAGAACCGACTACGTACCTATTTTACACTTACAATTTGTGCGTCTTGAAGCCAAAAGCTGTACTTCTTTAGCTCTACTCCAACCTTCTGTTCCAGGAGCGATCTGAGATAAAAGAAAAAATCAAACAAACACACACACAAATTAGAGGGAATGATTTAGGAAGCCAACTTTTTTACTCACTTTAGCGAACTAAGTGGCTCCCGAATATCCATATGCAGGATAATAATATCATCCAACTCATTTTCCTCGTCGTGATCATCCATATAGAGATTGTCCTGTTGAAATATTTCACCGGAAATCATTCCATCTATTATGGTAGCAGGAAAGGGGATGTAAGTCAACAAAAAGAGTTATCACAACAAATATGGAAGTTTATTTACCTAAATCAGATCCGTTTTCGAATCGCGACAAAATGTCTTCTGATAAATGTACGTTTAAATCTGGAGAATCCATTTGTACAAAGTTTATAATTGTATTTGTTTAGCTAAAAGTATATAACATTATTCCAATTTCTTTTGAATTTTAACACGCTTTGAGTTGAATGTTTTCTTTCTGGGAAATGAAATGTCAGACTCGAAGAATCCGAAATGTCAGCGTTTGTAAACGGTAAAATATGTGCGTTCGAAACAAAGGCTTACAATACAGCGGTTCTATCGAAAAACTTATTTTATTTTTCCAACAAAAGTTGGGACAAATGACTTTATTAACAAATAAATATTTAATGCTGCTGCGGCAGCGATATAAAACGAAATTCGATTTTTTTGTGCAAATAATTTATAAAACATTTGGAAAAATTTGGAAAACCGCTTTCAGCAATTTGGAAAAGTGCCAAAAAAAAGTTAATAACAATTTTAAATTAGGCATAGACTGGGTAGCGCTAGCAATGAAATTGATATTGGTGTCAATCGATCGGGGACAGTTTGGAAAAAATTAGAAAACACTTTTCCGAATTTGGAAAACTATGGTTTTGGTAAAAAAATGCAAAAAACATCATACTCGTGAGCCGATGTACCTTTTTTTAATGCAAAATTGATTTTTCACAACAAAAATACCAATAACTTTTCTTCTATACTTTTCCCATGTACAAAATCAGTCTTTTTAGTTTAAAAAAGCTTGATTGAATTTGCAAAACCAAAACAGTTCATGAAATCTGTGACTTTTGTACTATTTTAGTCAAAAATATTTTTAATGCATTTTTGAATGAAAAATTGGATCCCTAATACTAAAACTATCACAAGCGGAGGCCATTATAGTAGAATTACTATATCAGTCTGCTATAGATAGAATATTTGTATCACAGAGATTATATTGCATCTATTAAAGCAGGGGGAACTATTGTCATCTACATGTGTGTTCTTACACAATTTTTTTTTATTTTGGTGTTGTGTTTGGTATAAAAAGTAAAGCAAGTGGGGGCACAGCGCTATAAGCCCAGTTCACACTGTACAATTAGTTGGACAGACTTCGTTTGATGGAAGTTGGATGGTTTGATGTAGTTTTCATTCACACTTATCAAGCTTGTCGTCCAACTTTATGTCACATACCCTTCTACTCCATCCAACTTCTACAGCCTTATTTATAAACCCGTATTATCGGCGGATTAAGGTTACTACGAACTTAATACTCCACTAATACTCCAAACCTTATTTATAAAAAAAATACACCAGTATTAGCGGCGGATTAAGCTAATACTGGTTCATAGGAGTATTAGAGGAGTATTAAGGTCGTATTAAGGTCTAAATGTCATAAATGGAAAATTATTTTGGTTGTGTGAATAATTTTAATTCTTTTTCCACCTTAAGTACGAGATAAATAAAATAATAAATGAAAACTAATATTTCTTGTTTTGTTTAATATCCATTTCAGAAAAATTTTCGCCAACCACAAAAAAAAAAAATAAATCATAACACTCGGATTCAACGCAATTTAGTTTTTCAGGTAATCTAATTTATTTTTCAACTTCTAATTGGTCAGAAGCCACGTATCAAAAGAAGAACTGAAACTCTGGCCAATCAGAATCCGAAAGAAGTAAGAATATCTGAAAAAACTTAATGCGTTGAACGTGCACAATGAAGTCAGCTGGGATTTGTTTACGTTTATAGTAACCAGAGCTACAGATGGGTCATTTTTTTTATGAAAAAATTTGACATAAGCAAGTATTAACTAATACGGGTTGGAAAATGTTTTATAAATAAGGATTCGCTCGACCTGGCGTAAGGGAGTATTAAGTGCTAATACTAGTATTAACTAATACCAGGTTGAACCGAGTATTAGTGAAATCTAATAAATAAGGCTGCTAGATTTTAAAATTTTTTTTAAAAACCATCCAACAAGTTGAACAAGTGGTCGTATGAAATGTTCACACTATCAAGCATTGGTCGTTCAAACTTAAGTCTGTCCAACTAATTATTGTTCACACTACAGGGCTATAGAGATAATTATGGTTCTAGTTGATATTCTCTTTTTTGAATGTGGTCATTATAACAGTAGACTTCCTATTTATGACTCGTGGGTCGTGGTTTTAATTCAAGAATTCGTATAAAAAAATGAAGCACAATTCTATATTTTTGTTTTCAAGCAAGATTAATTTAATTTTCATTGAACTGAAGTATTAAATTTTTGTACTGTTGACTTTTTTAAGCAAATAAAAAGCAGAAACGGTTTGTAAATCATTCGCTTATCATCATTATTTTTATTTTCAATACCTGAATGCACCCTCGAAACACACCCGACACGCTGTGCTTCTCTGAATCCACTCATCAGTTCAACTGATGTGTCATTGCTCGCATTCAACGCAGTTTCGAATCTTCGAAGTTCAATCTGTCAGTTCATGAATGCAATTTAAGCTCTGTGTCAGATATAAAATGGTACTGTGATTCACCTTTCGGTTCTACATAGTTAGTGTTACAAGTAATTGGAAAACATACAGATTTTCCCACTTTGAAATTAAGGAGTTCGATTTCCAAGCATTTGTATAAGATAGTGTGCAAATTAAATTCACTTCAATCAATTTTGATAAAAAAAATTAAAATCATATGCCCTCAAAAATATATTTTTGTTGCTGATAAATTCACTTTCAATATCAATTTACAAAAAAAATATCCGAACATCAAAAATAATCAATTTCAGTGCAACAAGTAAGCGCAAACTAGTAAAACAAAAAACTAACCCAAGAATACCGAGTAAAGTCCGATTGGCATATACGTTGTTTTCCTTGTTTTGACAGCAAGAACTTTTTTTAAGAATTTTCAGACTGCTTTTTCCATCTGAAAATCTATGTTCGAAAATCTGAAAAAAATCTGAAAATCTAACTGTCAGCTAAATGTCAGCTGAAACTTCTGACTTTTTGGACCAATCAGAGCGACGAAAACTGACAGTAGTTTTCGAAGATCCCGTGCGTTGAATGCTCGCGTTCAACGCAGTTTCGAATCTTCGATATTCAATCTGTCAGTTATTGAACGCAATTTAAGCTCTGTGTTATATATAAAATTGTACTGCGATTCACCTTTCAGTTCTACATAGCTAGTGGTAAAAGCAATTGGAAAACATACAGATTTTCGCACTTTGAAATTAAGGAATTCGATTTTCACGTTTTTGTGTAAGGTAGAATGCAAATTAAATTCACTTCAATCAATTTTGATAAAAAAAATTAAAATCATATATCCTCAAAAATATATTTTCGTTGCTGATTAATTCACTTTCAATATCAATTTACAAAAGAGAATATCCGAACATCAATAATAATCAATTTCAATTCAACAATTAAGCAAAAACTAGTAAACAAAAAACTAACCCAAGAAGACCGAGTAAAGTCCGATTGTCATATACGTTGTTTTCCTTGTTTTGACAACTAGAACTTTTTTTAAGAAGTTTCAGACTGCTTTTTCCATCTGAAAATCTATGTTCGAAAATCTGGAAAAAATCTGAAAATCTAAGGGTGGTATTCACCAAGAAATCTTAAACTAAGTGCCTCATAAACCTATTCACCGACCACTATTAGTGCAGATTTATGAGCGCTCATAACACTTAAGAGTGGTCGCTACCACTCTTAAGTTATGAGCGGTTGTTGTTTTAAATAACTTCGAAAATTCGAAATATACTGACTGCGTCATTTGTGGTTGTTATTCAAAAATCATAAATAACTGCTGAAAATAATAAGAAATTCGAATTATGGTTTGCAATACAGAGAATGAATTAATTTTACGCTCTACCATTTCTTAAATTTCCGATATTTTTTTCTGTTTTTGACTGATTTTGACAATTGACACTGAAATTTTCGAAGTAGTTCGAAAAGTGTGCGTTCAGAGACTCAAAAACCTTATTTTTCGAATATTCGAATTAGCTTAGACCAGACCCTATTATTGCTTGGTGAATAGCACATCCGAATTTAAAACTAAGAGCCTCTTAGCTTTAAGAGCGCTCTTAAGATTGTTTGGTGAATACCACCCTAACTGTCAGCTAAATGTCAGCTGAAACTTCTGACTTTTTGGACCAATCAGAGCGACGAAAACTGACAGTAGTTTTCGAAGATCTGGTGCGTTGAACGCGAGGAATGCGAGCATTTCGTTTTCGAATTTCGAGTTTTTTCGAGTGCGCTGTTGGCTTCTTTTGATTAGTGGAAAGAAAAAACTTTTCTACCGGCGATTTTGTAGTTTTTACTGAAAATTTCCAATCATGAAGTTATTTTCAATAGTTTTACTAACTTTATCTCTCTTGGCTCTTGCCCATGGAGCTATTGATGTAGAAGTAGTGAATAAAAATGTAGAACGCACAATCGACTTGACATCACAACTCGTGAAGACTTCGTATAAAATTATCTTGGAACATTCCGCAAAGAAAGGCATCACCGCCTACAGTTTCGTCATACCACGCGATGATCGTAAACATTTAGCTTTTATTTCTGCCAAAGATTCATCAAAGAAAGAACTGAAACACTCAGAGAAAGAAGTTGCCGATGGTGTCGAATTTCTTTTGTCCTTCCCAAGTGCAGCTCCTACGCAGGTGGTTTTTATCGAAACGGTGTCAACAAAGTCATTGACTCCTCATCCAGCTAAGATTACCCAATCGGAGAAGCAATTGGTGCGTTACTTTGGTAATGTGTACTTCTACAGTCCTTACAAAACGTTGGTTCAGAAGACAACAATTCATTTGAGCTCTCAGAGCATCGAGTCATACACTACATTGAAGCCGGTGTCTGTGTCTGGAACGACCATTACATATGGACCCTATGACAATATCGAAGGTAGGTCGCATGTTTTAAAAATTAATTAAAAATATTTATCGGAATTTTCTTAGCCTTCACTCCGGCGGAGTTGGTTGTTCATTTTGAAAACCACACACCGTTCTTATCAGTGACACGCCTTGAACGCACCTTGGAAGTTTCTCATTGGGGAAACATCGCTGTCACCGAAAATATTGACATGGTTCATTCTGGGGCCGAGTTGAAGGGATCATTTTCTCGCTATGAATTCCAGAAAGACGCTCGAAGTGGTCAGGCTGCTGTTAAATCCTACAAAACTATGCTACCAGCATCAGCAACTGGTGTGTACTACCGCGATACCAATGGCAATATCTCTACATCCAACATGAAAGTTCTTCGTGACTCTGTAGAGCTCGATCTTCGACCACGTTTCCCTCTTTTTGGAGGCTGGAGAACTTTCTACACTCTTGGCTACAATGTTCCATCATTCGAGTATCTGTTCAGCTCAGGGGAGAACTTCTTACTCAAGATGCGCATCATTGACCACATCTATGACGACATGGTGGTTGACGAGGCTGTTGTAAAGATTATCCTGCCCGAGGGATCCAGCAATATTAAACTCATCCCACCATACAGTGTCAGTCGCTTGCCCGATAGCCTGCACTTTACTTATTTGGACACCTTCGGACGTCCAGTGATCTCATTCACCAAGAAGAACCTTGTGGAAAATCACATTCAAGACTTTAGTTTGAAGTACAACTTTTCACGCATCACAATGCTGCATGAACCAATCTTGGCTGTAATGTTCTTCTTTGCCCTGTTTGTCGTGACGATCATCTGTCTTCGTTTGGACTTCTCCATTTCGAAGGAAAAGGAACCCCACGCACATAAAGAGTAGAGTCGTTTATGTGTGCCCGTAGTTTTTATTTTTTATTTTTAATACACGCGAGGCAATTACACATTCGAAGATAACGCTGATGCAGCAGCAACACACTCGCACATTCGTTTTTTTGAATTTGTATTACCCGGCATTTAATTGTAGGATTTAAAAAATAAACGAAAGTTAAAGTAAAAATTGGAAACTGTGGCATTTTTTTAATAAACAAATGAACTGGGTAAACTAAATACAAACTCAAGGTCACCTTGCATTGAAGCTCAGCGGCCGTCGGCTGACGAACTCTGAAAGATCAGCGTTTTAGTCACTCACTTGTGCACTTGTTGATTGTTAAAGTAGATGTTTTCCCACACTACACAATCGTTGCAGAAAGAGTCTAGTTACCTGGAAGGGATTAGAACTCCCACCTTAGTGATCCGCACGTATGGTATGCCGGAAAAATCACAGAAAGCGTCGACAAGCCTCCCGGCTTTGGATGTCTGAGGTCAACCAAATGTTGATGTGGTTAAGTTTGTTTGTATCAGGAGTATTTTGGTTTGTTTCTTTCTGATTTCTCGCGATCTATCTTTTCGAAAGGGTTTTTTTTCAGATAGAAACAGGAGTACTGGAAATTTCCTTGATCTCAACAAAGTGCAATGAAATCTAAATACATATTTGTTCATGCCATCATAGCTTTTGGCCGAAGGAGTTCACTTTTAAGTGATTTCTTTAAAATCATGCTCAACTACAAAAATGCAACGTCAACGCTGGAGAATCTTTCGAAAGCACTTAATTGAAGCTCGCCTATCCAGACGGAATTCGTTTGAAAAAGGGACGATGTCAGAAGACTATGAAAGATAAAAACAAAAGTGGAAAGAAAACAATAACAAACTAGACAACACATATCCAAAAGCTTATCGTAAATTGTCAACCTTGGTGATGGCCTTATTTATTAAAGAGGCCACATTAGGACTTACTGTTGCCAACCGCTATTTCTTTACGTTAAATTCAAGAATGAACTTTATTCTTTATGAGAGTTTGACTGCGATGATACTTTCATGAGCAGAAGCAAATACTAACTAAGATTAGAGAAACCTTAATGGTTCCTTAAGAAACATACTCCGAAAAAACGAAACGAAAACGGCAGGTTGTGCTAAACAAGAAGAATATGAAACGCTAAAAAGCTGAATTAAGTGCCTAAAGTAAATTTAAAAGCAAGCCTTATGCGCCTCACATTTCATGGCTTCGGGCTTCGGCTCTGTGTTCATTGTGTTCACCCAGTTAGTAGGAGTAGGACACACCGCTTAGTAATCTTTTGAAACTTTTGTAAATTGTATTTATACAAAGGAAAGACAGAGGACGGTAAATCATACACCTGACCAAATGAGTTTGAGGAAAAGCTGATGAGCAGTCCTGGCGTTGCGACTAACCGTTTTAAAGGAGATGAATGCAACTAACACGGAATATTACGACGATGTGCAAGAGAATCACTTAATATTTCAGCGTCATCTAACAATTGCTAAACTAATTTTTGAATTTTAACGTCTTAAGCGCGACGTTGTTTGATCAGCACCCGACCGAACATAGGAACTATACTCTCGTTTAATACAAATGAAAAGGAGGATTAGGTATCGATTCGAATACAGTTTGAAACCCAGAAAGCTATAACTTTTGAAAAGTTTGCGAAAGGTGATAAGGGGAAGAACGAAAAGGGTTTTGGATTTGGATGGGAACTCAAAAAGAAACGGAAGATAGGAAGAAGAAATTTTATATAGGATGATTCATTCAGGGGAAACAGGAACTAACCAGGGAAACGGAAAGGTAGGTATGTGGGAAGGAAAAGGAAAATAAGAGAAGGAAAGGATGGGAAGGGAAAGAATGCTCATACTCGAAGGCCTGCCACACAGGCGTAGCTCGGATTAGTTCGCCGGATATGGGGTTCTTGCCTTCTTTCAGAGCCTCACCTCCTATTAAAAACAGTTATCGTGCCAAATATTTTATCCACCACCACAAAAAAAACCTCACCTCACTCTAGGCACTACCACTGTTCTGTAGTGCGGTCTTTTCAAACCCTTCCCGGAATCCCATCGGCCATCGTTGGTGGCATTCCGCTTGAGAAAATGGGCCGTCAGGCACCAGTCGCATTTACCACATCGTTACAGATATGACACTCCTGAATGTCCAAGTTTACGCCATCATCAGGCCACATTAAAAGTCGGTAACTTTCATCGGCTCAGGGGTGATGTACAAAATTTTCTTTATTAAAAACTTTACATTACAAAATAAAACATATCAGCAAAAATAAAAAAACATTAGAAAACTAATCTTAAAAAATTAACAACACTTATCCAAAAGTCCAAAAAAATAGTTTGACGCAACAACCTTAAATCTAATGAAAAATTTTGATTTTGCTTTAAAAATTTAATGAAAGAAATGACCTTAACCTGGGTGCTCAAGGCCACTTACTATGGCCAGCCCGTTCTACTTTAGGCTACGTTTATGACCGAGCGTAATCGCAACGCGCAATGCGATGAGAATCGCTACTAGCGATAAATTATATTAGTGCATATGGTGGTGTTCACGACACAACGATTTAGCGAAAAGCGAATTGAGCGATTACAAGCGATAAAAGCGACGAAAATTTGCAATCAAAATATTTTGATTCATTTGAGCGAAACCAGCGAAACAGCATGGACATTTTCATAGAGTGTGTGCGTGATAATCAATGTTTATGGAATTTGCGCCATGCAGATTACCACAATCGAAATAAAATAAGGAAAGCTTGGGAGGATGTTGAAAAAAAAATGTGACTTGGGACGTGAGTAAATATATTTAATATGTTTTTTATTGTTTTTAATTATTGTTACATTTAACAAAAATTTACAAAATGCGCGCTTCGCTGTTGTGATTTGTTCTTATATACAGTGGCAAGCAAAAGTGAGTGCATGTTTTAAAATTCTATGTTTCAATATCTGTAACTTCCACAATATTTAACCACAATATTAAAAAAATGCACGCATATTGCTTTCTCAACTGCTCCAACGTGAATAAAAAAAAAGTTGAGTTGTGTTGTTAACTTTCAATCGCTTGCGATTACGCGCTACTATAAACACTCAATTGCCCGCGATAAACATAGCGAAAATGTGACAAGCGATGGAGCGATTCTCATCGCATCGCGCGTTGCGATTACGCTCGGTCATAAACGTAGCCTTAGTCCAATTGGACCACACAACCTCAACCACAGTTCGAAAAACCAGCACACCTGTCTTCGTTTCTCTTTTCGACCCCAAATGTTAAATGCACATATAAATTTCCCACAAACCATAAAAAACAATTATTAAACAAAAAAAAAAAAAAAAATACAAACAAATCACGCATTGAATTAAAAAAAAAAAAAAAAACAAAATGTTGCGCGGCCGCCACTTCAAATCAGGGCTCCGCCACTGGTATTTGCTCTTCGCCGCAAGAATTTCGATGGCACTTTGACACCTTTTGATATCTATCTACTTAAGCTCCAAGGTCGCAGAGTTCGTGTGGCTTTTATTATGTGCTTTGACGTTACCGCACATAAATTGCTTAGGAAAATTTTTACGATTTACTTGTGGAGTCCGGAGATTCCCACGAACCCAGATGTTTTTTGTTTTTGGAGCTGAATTTGTGGTTGAAACTCCTTTTTCATTTCGTTTCATTTCATTTATTTGAAGTATCTTTTACATTGGGCTAAAAAACCTACTTTAAACTGTAAAAGTTAATAGTTACATTGTTTTGTAAATTATATAGAAATTCTACTTGTTTGTTCACAAATTCAATTTAAATAAACTGTATAACAAATACAAATACCTACAAATCTTCATATTATGGTTTAATATTTAATTCAATAACAAGTGTATGAATAGAACTGTCTCAAACTGTGTGGTGCCGCGAAGTCTTCTAATGACGATGTTCCAATGCCTTACGACGTAGATGAAAAACTGACGCTCAGAATTTTTGCATGAAAATCTTGGTTGCAGCAACATAAAGGACCGGATTGAACTTGTAAAATGTATTTTTTCATTTCTTTTTGTAGTTGTTTTCTTCGTAGTGGCACTGATCGTTTTCATTTGCTGTCTGTGATATGTTGTTGGGTGTCTTTACTTATATATATGTCCACGTCCACACGATGGCTTCAATTTTCAGTTTTGAAGTTAGAGACGTCGCCCAGTTCACCAAAGAATATTCTTCTCCGGCATAAGACTGATGTGCTTATGCCCGATCTCATCAGGTGGGCACTCAATGACCCAATTCCGGCAAGGCGACTTACTACCTGTCATTGACAGTTTTTAGAAAGGTTCGTTGGATTCTGTTTTTTTTTTTGTTCTGGTGGCTTGAGTACCCAGGTGTTGGCTTCGCTGAATTCGAGTGATGACCGTTCGAATGTCTTTATCAATAGACAATAGTTCTGTCGTCTATTTCAGCCGCAGTACCAGTACGTCTCTTAAGTGAAAAGATCAATGGGAGCAAGCCACAGGAAGGTTTCGAGAGCTTCAGTTGGTGTCGTACTGAAGTCACTAGTCTTGAGGTTTGACACCTTCTCCAATGATCGCCAGTAAAGCAACAACTAACGAGAAACTGACAAATCAAATTTCTTACTTTTAACACTTGTTTCCGATAACCAAAAAAGCAAACAGAACATATAAATAGATAACAAAGTAAATAAGAAACACTTTTTTATATAAGAAGTCTCAAAAATTAAGATGAAAAACCATCAAAATTCAATAACTTTTGCATGATGCACGCAAATATTAAAATATTTTACATTTATTTATATTCATTGGCAAACAAACAAACAAATCATCTTTTAGAAATACAATCTAAAGTGCACATATTTGAAATAGCGCAGATTATTATTACCATATCGTCTACGTATGGACGCAGTTCGTATAAAATTTTGTCAGATACCATTTTATATGATTTTATATGTGATATAAGTTTCTCAACCTCAAGCTCAACCGAAGCAATCAGCCGATTTTTTTCAACGTCTTCTTTTCTTTTTCCTGGCCGAATAAACTCAACACCCGGAACAAAGTTCCCTATTTTGAATCCATTACCCACCATAATAGCATCTCCTTTTTTCAAACATTTCACCAAACCCGTCACATTGAAGGCTGACTTATCAGAAATTCGTCCAGCTACTGAGGGACTTATAAAATTTACCAATCCTGAAGGTGAAAAGCCAATCAAAAGCTTTACAGTATTCATACCTTTGCAATGCGCACACGAATTCGATCTGCACTTGACACATCTAAATCGTACAGTTTTGATTTCCAGACCGTCAAGAACCGTAACAACGTTGGGAAAATTTTTGAAGCATTCTAATGAATTTACTTTGAGTTCTTCCATGCTGGCCCAATGAATCACGGAATTTAAAACTTTTGAAATTAGTCGGATGGAACTTATAAAGTGCTTCAAAGACGTTACTTCGGAGATTCTAAATAGGTTTGCTACGTGAGAATTTGACAAATTATTCTTAATCCTGTACAATGTCATAATGACTTTGCGTTCCATTTCATTGAATGTTTCACTTGGGCGTTCATCCAGACAGCGAATAACAATGTCTCTGAGGATTTTATGGGTTGGTATTCCGGTCATCATATTTAGCCTAGCAGCCGTGTTGACTGGAAATGGGAGCATTTGATCGTAATACAACTCGCTAATTTGCACTGCTTTGTTAATTTGCATCGGTGAAGCTTGGATACCAATCGACCTGCTATTCTCCAGATCATGATATGAAATTTCAGGTTCTTCCAGTATTTCGATTATATCGACATTCTCAAATCCCAACAGATTATTTGAAGTAGTTTGCTTTCGCCTAAAAGTTATGATAAGTTATGATTTCATGCGATAATAGGAACAAAACAAAAACTACCTCAAATCAAGTTTTTTCTGTCTAATTTTTTCATATTTCGACTTGATCCTTTCAACCATCCGTTTTGTAGCGGTTTTTTCAGGAAATTGCGGCAAATTGAGAGTAGGAAATGCAGTATCCAGAAGCCTTCCAAAACCTTCTTCCTTATTTTTGGGAGGTACCATATGTTTTTTCTCGAAGTGACCGTTACAAATCATAAAATGTTTGTAAAAAGGTTTTCTTCTCTTGAGAGCTATCTTCCATCGCAATGATTGTATTTTATTTTTGTAAACATTTTCAGGAATGCGGTACAAAATTATTTGAGATTTATTTCTGGTACTAGGACATTCATCAACAGCGCATGCTTTAGAAGGACCAACTTTTTTATAAACGGGCTTTGAGGTCATCTTTGTTCTCCTAAAATTTAGAAATCTTAGCTTAAGTTCTTTGGCAACAAAAGAGAAGATTCAAAGACTTACTTTAGAGGAATTATAACTTCGTGAACATACGACGGTAGGTCATGTGATAGCATAAACGAAGGTCCTTTTGCATCCGAGGTCCTTAAATTGGAATTTTTGTTTAAATGTAAAATTAGATTTATTTAAATTTGCTTACTTTTCAAATTCATAAAATATATAGGGTAAAAATGAAGGCACAACTTTCGGTTTTAGAAGCAAAGTTTGCCTCTGCTTTGAACGCAATAAAAAATCTTTGATCTCGAAATGCTTTTTACAGACTCTATGATGATAAACGTTTATGTTCCTATTACTAGTCGCACAAACTGCGAGCCACTTTTTTGTTGTCTCGGGATCATGTATTGGAAACCTGTTAATGAGAATGTTTTAGAAAAATTCACCAATAGCTACAATTTATTACCTGAATCGAGGAAGATTTAGCTCCGCTGCACCACATAAGCAACAATAATCGAAAGGACTCTTGGTTTCAAACAAAATTTTCATGTAATGTTCTCGGATTTTGCTGTAATTAAATGAAATTGAATTGGAAAATGAGACAAGGATATTATTACTTTGAACAATTTCCTAGAAATGCAAAAAAACATTGAAGTTTCAACACTTACGTTTCAGAAAATTTACGAGTATCAAAAATTGTGGGAACTGCACCAAGTTTTAGGGACAATCTACAGTACTTGTTGTAAAAGCAATTTCTAAATGCGGATAGTTCAAAATGCAGTGAACATAAGACGTAGAAAAGTGGATCCTCTTTGGGATTCAGTTTACAGAAGGCAACCCATCGCTTCCTTCTCTCTTCATTTGGTGGGAAACTGCAACGAAAAGAATTTGTATAAACCAGGAGTTTCACTAAGATCACCTATTTTATAGTTACCTAAAGAGGACAACATATTCGCTATTCATCCTTTTACAAAGTCTGCATGTAGTCATCATCTTCATTGTTAAGGTATTATAAAGATTCTTATTTACTAAACAAGATTTTATTTGAAATGAGTTGCTGGCTGTTATGCTCTGCTCGTCCTAGGCTTTATTGAACTGACACCTGACAGTCGCGGCTGTCAAACCAAAAACAAAAACCATCAATAGCACTGTTCAGTGAAAAGTATTCTTTTACTATCCTTTTCTCTTTTGTGATCAATGAGCTGTTCTAGAGCAATTTAGCACAACATTTCTTGTACCTCCTTCTGGTGAAAACTGTCGAAAGTAGCTGTTAACTGAAGGCTAGTAGCATTGTATACAGAAACTATAGTAAGTTCATGAATCGATTTAACAGTGCTTTGGACCGGACGAGCATGGTGGCGCAGCATTCGTTTCTCTACATACAATGGTAAAACAAATTGCTTGGAACGGAGACTGCTAAGTTGGCACGGAGACCATCAGGCAAAAAGTCTACATAATAATACTATAGTTTCTATATACAATGCTAGTAGTTACGGCACGTGGTTTTAATTTGTTACTAGAAGTTCAAATAAAGTAAAAAAAAAAATAGTACTTTAACTTGTGCTGAAGTTAAAAATACTTATTTGTGACAAAAATACATCGAGTTAATTTGAAATCAGAAAAAGAAATTTTGATAGACTTTGATTTTTGTAGCTGGTTTCCTTGAAAAGTATGGTTGCGGTCATATATTTGCCTTTTTCTCATTTTAAAATCTTGTTGAACACTGCTAATGCTCAACAGTTGCAATCTTTTTTTAGTGCTGCCAAATTTGCTCAAGTAATGGGATACCCAAACTAAAACGATTTTGCAGCTGCGGTAGCGAAACAAGAAACGCAACGTTTTGTATGAAAACGTATGCATTAAAAAAATAAGTTTAATTTTTGAATTGAATTGAAATTGACAGTAGATCGAAATTGGTTCCCTGTCCTGACTTTTTTGTCGAATATACGAGTAGCTTGTGGGCGAAAATTCACTATTTTGCCCCAGTAACGAGTAAATCGGTTTATTCACTCTGTGGTTCCTGCTCTGCTCACACGAGGCTGTGCTTTCCTATCTTAATTGAAACGTACGGGTGATAATAATTTGTTCTCTTAAAAGTTGGTAGTCTTATGGCACTTTCCATTGGACGAAAAGAACCGTCCAGGAGCGTCCAGAACAATTCTCAAACCGTTCAATTGGTGCAAAAAGATCGCTTCTCATGATTCTGAGGAGTGACAGCCGCTTCTCGATTTGAAGTGAGAATCGACTCAAGAAGCACTAACACATGTTACTCAAATGTCAAAAAGAAAATTTTCTTTAAGGCTGTTCAGACAGGCGCAAGTGAACCGTGCAAAATTGACGTCTATATGTTTTTTCTCTTTCCCACATAGTTGTAAGAAAGAGAAGTTTTTTTGCGCCGAAGTTTTTAAAAATTTTAAAATTTTCTTGGCGGAGTTTTGACATTTCCTTGTTTTGACACTTGTGTTTTTTTTTCTCGAGTAAAGAGTCTGTTGTTTGAAAAATAAATGCTCTTTTTCATGTTCCTGAAGCAAAAATAAGTAAATAAATAAATTATTTTTTCTGTTCAGTTTAATTTCTGAGTTTTTTCTTCTCAAATCTGAAGGCAAAATAATCGTCAAAATAAATCCATCGTGTTCACATTACTTTCAGTCTGAACACGACGGGGTGGCGGAATGTCAAAATTGCACGGTTGACTTGCGCCAATCTAAACACCGTCATGAGAAGCGATCTTTTTGCATCAATAATGGAACGGTTTGAGAATGCTTCTGGACGCTCCTGGGCGGTTCTTTTTGTTCAATGGAAAGTGAAATAAAAGTATATCACATAAATAAAAGGAATAGAGCACCATTTTATATAATGTTTTAATTTATCTTTTCAATCTCTTTTTATAGCAAAACTACCTTTTGAATTTTAACTAGATTGAAACTTGAAATCATATTCTGGCCAGAGCTTCAGCGGGGACAGATAGACGTCCACAGATTTTGCACGTGCTACAGGAAAATATACGAAAAATAAATATTTCCTACAAGCAGTCGATATGGCGATTCAGACAGCGAATATTTAAATTTATAAATATAAGCAAATCAAAACAATTCCTAAAAATCAAGAATCTCTGCTTTCCGTAAATACAACGGCTGACAATGTTAAGAAGATGGTTTCACAATCATCATTGAAAAACCTAAACTAGCTTTGAATGTCAAATTGAATGTTTTTTGAGCCCTGTGTTTGCCCTCAAATCGCCCTAGGTTTTGCTGGGGCTACTTTGGGTAATGAACAGGGCTGTCAAATGGCATGTAAATAGGTCTGTTTGTTGAACTTTCCCCAGGGTTGACCCAGATTTTCTTGACAACCCTGTGAATTATCAAAAAAACCTGGGTTTACCAGTCCTCAAAAAACGCTTTACCACAAACCACCATAGATCCCTGTCATTAAAAAAAAAAATACATGCCATTTGACAGCCCTCAAATCGCCACACCAAAAAGCTAGGGCGAGTTTGGGGAAAACCTATGGCAAACCTATGGCTCAAAAAACACTCATTTTGACATTCAGGGTGAATTTAGGTTTCTCAAAAAACGCTTTGTGGCGACCCTAGGGCAAACCCAGGGCTTCAACGAACAGACCTATAAACTCGCTCTGAATTTCAAATTGAATGTTTTTTGAGCTCTGTGTTTGCCCTCAACCCGCCCTTAGATTTTGCTGGGGCTACTTTAGGTAATGAACAGGGCTGTCAAATGGCATGTATTTTCATTCAAATGACAAGGACGCTCATTGATTTTTTGGTTTAGCAATTTTTGAGGACAGGTAAACCCAGGTTTTTTTGACAGCTGATAGTGTTGTCAAGGAAACCTGGGTCAAAGCTCGGTAACGTTCAACGATCGAACTCAATCAACAGCGCTCATGTCTTGTTCATTATATTTTAACGACATGTCGTGTAAGTATTTCAACAAAGAATTTTCGCTCTCCATTTGAATATTGGATTGTGGGCTGAGACACGTTTTGCCGTTTTCCAGTGGTCAATGTACTCTCGTTTATAGTTTTTGTTTTGTTAACGAACTTGGTCGCTGAATTTATCACCATAGCAACTGCAAAACATCTTTGGTTTAGGAGAGCCGTATTTCTCCATTTCAAAGGGGGAGGTTTCAACAAAAAAGCCTCAGCACTTGACCGAGGGTAGTGGGTGCGTGCGGAACGGTATAGCACATTCACGTCGAGACCGTTAATTCAGTGACGTTTTCTCAAGTCTCTCTTCCCCTGTGTACTAGTTCAACTGCTATGTTGTTGTTTTCACATCTGCTACTAAGTATTAATGTCTTGGTTTACAAGATCGAGATTACAAATAAAAATTGATATGCTTAATGTTAACACAAAATTAAGGAGCTGAGAAGAAGAAGGAAGGTCTTGAAGTTGTGACCATCTGTCTTTTCCCCCCCTTTTGTTTGGCTCCTCTTTCTATTTAGGTTTCTGTATGTCCATCTCTTTCTCCGCAAGACCAAAGAAAACACTCATTCTTCTTTCTTAAACTTTATTCATATTTTTATCTTTCTCGGATATTTACATTAAATACTATGTAAGATAATAAATGTGATTATATAAAAAAATAACTAAAAAATATTATTAAATCGAAATAATTATAATAATAATATAAATCGGGGCAAATATTTAGAAAACAAATAATTAAAGGAAACATTATTGCAAAGTAAATGATAAACAAAATATCGAATGACTAACATAATAATCAACGTTAAGTTAGTGTTAACCTCTGTTGTAATAATTGAACAAAATAATAAACCTTTTACGGCGCCTATGTATGCTTTTGTTTATTTTAAACTTCAATTTTGAATGGAGATCCGGGAATATGGTCATCACCCCACTTGACTATGAGAATATAATCGCCACGGTCACGCACCATGTAGTTGACATTGTAGTTATTGCGTCCTGTGTGTTTGATGTTGAATTCCTCGCAGGGACCTTTGGGACCGTACATGCCGACATACAGAATGTTGTTGCCTGTTTAACGAATTAAATCAAATAAGTTAAGTCTATTTAAAAAAACCGACAAAATTTTCAAACTTACCGGCATCTGTAGCGGCAATTGTAAACTGATTTTGTTTGCCAACGTAGGCCTTCTTGAGACCCATGCCTTTTGATTGGATCTTCGACGCATCTGACTTGAATATCGGGATGTGAGCACCGGTATTTTTTCCACCCTTGGATGTCTTTGACACCGTATCTACGATCACCGTAGATGTTTCTTGGGCACCTTCGTCAGCAAGCTTCTCACCTTTTTACAAAAAATAAAGTGTTAAAAAAGAAATGTCTATTGAGCCAACTTTAAAATTCTTACCTGTGCAGTTGATCTTGAAGGGTGATCCAACGATATGCATGTTGTTGTATTTAATCGAGGCATAATAGTCACCTGGTAAGAGCGGCGTGTACCTACATTTGTAGCCCTCCTCCACTTCCGTGCAGTCTAGAGCCACCTTTGAAGGACCATCTATTGTGACAGATAATGATCCAACACCAGCGTTGCATGTGTTTATGATGAAATCAGCCTTGTGACCTGATTTCACCTCTTCTAGACCCAAACCGGAGGCATGAACTGCAGCAGGATCAGCAACATCTTTGCCGACCTTGATCCTGAACGGTGATCCGGGTATGTGAACGCCATTGAACTTAACGTGAATAGCGTGAATGCCATTTTCGCGTGGGTAGAAACGAACCGAGTACATTTCGTGGTCGATAACTTGGATGAAACAATCATCATCTGTACCTGATGGTGCAACAATTTTTGCATCGAGTTCACCCTTGGCTCCATTCTTGCGAACCATAAATTGATATGGGGCGTCAGCTTGGATGTTGCCTTGTGGGAACTGTTGGACTTCAAGCTTGTGAGCATCGCCCTGTTCGGGGGAGATATACACCTTGTAGGGTGAGTCTGGAATATGGTGATCGTTGAATTTAAGACCGACACGGTACTCGCCGGGTTCTGTAACTTTGTAGGCTACATCGCATGAACCGTCCTTCCTGTCTTTGAATTCAATTTCTGCCTTACTTGGGCCTTCAACTGAGATGGCTAGTGAACCACCACCAGCTTCACGTGTCCAAACATTGAACTCAGAAGGTGCTCCGCATTGACCACGCTCCAAACCTGGACCACCAGCCTTAACCAAATGTGAGCCGAAGTCTCTCAGAGGACCAACGGTGAACTGGAAAGGAGATCCAGGAATGTGCATATCCTTGTAGCGCACAGACACTGTGTGGATACCAAGTTCCTTTGGAACGAAGTGAACCGAGTAGAGTCCATCTTCTACTTCCTGAATTTCAGCATCTTCAGTGACATCGCTTGGTGATGTAACGCAGGCTGCCAAATCAAACGAAGTGATACCAGGCATCTTGAAAGTCAATTTGCACTGGCTTCCGATTTCAGTTAAGGGCACTGCATCACGCTCACGCTGAATCTTCTCTCTCTTGCGGTTAGAGCCCTCACCTGTCACTTTGACAGTGAATGGAGAGCCTTCAACATGATGATCGGCAAATTTCAGATTTACAATATAATATCCAGGCTCAGTTGGTTTGTAGGAGATACTCAAAGTTCCATCATCCTGATCGGTACACTGAATCTCAGCTTTGCTCGGCCCTTCGATAGACAGGGAGAGGCCACCATAGCCAGCATTGCGGGTGTCCACAGCAAAGACATTCTCAGTATGTGTTTTACCCTCTTCGAGTCCTTTTCCTGATACCTTGACTTTCTTGGCATCTCCAACTTCGCGTTCGCACACAGTCACCTTGAACGGTGAGTTCGGGATGTGCTTGCCCATGCGTTTAACCGACACCAAGTGTTCACCGGTTTCACGTGGTGTAAAGGAAATACCAATATTACCACTTGGCATGCGCTTCAAGAAACATGGTTCTTCAAGACCACCCGGTGCCTGAATTGACGCATTCAAAGCACGCAAATCATCATCAGTTATTTGGCCGGGAAGTGTAACTTCTGAACATGAACCAACAGAAATTTGATTACGTTTGCGTCCCTCACCAGTAATTTTGGCGAAGAAAGGTGAGCCCTTGATGTTCTTGTCACCAAAGCGAACAGCAATCTGGTACTCCCCAGGAGCAGTGGGAAGATAGGTCACCGAAACAGTACCGTCCTTGTTGTCATGGTAACGAATCTGTATAGCAAAAAAAATTTGTTTAACGGTTGGAAATGAAGACGTGTGCTCTAATCTCTAAAACTTACATCAGCCTTGCTTGGTCCTTCAACAGCAAGGGAAAGACCACCAGCTCCAGCACCCTTGGTGGAAATGGTGAAATTGCATGGCTCGCCTGACACACCATGAGTCAATCCAGTGCCATAGGCGGTTACATATCCAGAAGAAATCGAATCAACGTGGAATTTGTAGGGAGAACCTGATTTGCAACAAAGTAGACACAATATTTTATTAATGATCATAAAATTTTTGCCATAAATGCTTACCTTGAACTTGTTCTCCGTTGTATTTGACAACCAGCTCGTGAATACCTTCCTCTTTTGGATCGTACTTAATGGACACTGTGCCATCATGGTTGTCTTCGATGTTGGGTAAATCAACTTTTCCACTTGGCATTTTCACTTCAGCTGAAAAAACAAAAACGTTTTGATTAAAGCTTTAAAAATAAACAGGACGAGAAAGTGCGATGGTTTCAGGAAAAGCGCTTAACAGATGGGCCAATAGCGGTGTTGTAGTAACAGATAGAAGATGATGGATCAAACCTCTATACTAAAGTCAACTTCACTCTTAGCCTAGGAACTTTTAAACAACTTCCGGATTCGGATTCACTCGAGGTTTAGATTCCGGTATTGATTTTTAGAAGTAAAACTGCGTTTTAAATTTTTCGTTTCTCAACATCCGAAAATCAGCAAAAGTTCAGGAAAACAGTTTCAAATATACGCCAGTTATAAATAACGCTCAACACTGAATCACTGACTGACCCTGTGATGCTCCCAGTTGGAGCGGATGCTCAATAGCAGAGGTGCTTTTGGTTCTACTAATGGCTATGTCCCTAAGAAATAAAACTTATACCTGCACCTTTTTGCACCCAATTTGGTATCGTAAGAGTACCAGCCAGAAGGTTAAAAAAAGCTTTGATCAAACATTCCTAAGCCATGAAAAGAGCCTTTCGCGATTAGTTGTTGAATGGAATGAATTAGGCCCTAAGCTCCCGCTCTATGGCGCCACCCTTAACGTATCCCTTACTTATTGTGAAAAATTTAAGAATTGATAGCTTTTGACATAATGCGTTTAACTATAACCCACAAAGTGCTGTTTATCAGATTCTCCTGACTCCAATGACACAAAAAAAAAACTTCAAAACAAAATTAATGAAACACACTCAATAAACAGCCACTTATAATCAAGTGTTCAATTAATATCACTCAACCGTTACAATGTACCACATATGGTTTCTATAACCAAATCCAAAAATAAACCTCCTCACCCCCATTTCACTAAATATGTAATTTTCCCAAACTTTGAAGAAGAGGATCTTCTTGTCGGCGATCGATGGTGGGAGGAATATCGCCGCACGCACTCTGTCCGCCGCTAGCTGTGGTTCGCATCTTCGTTTTCTTCAATTTTTATTAATTTTGCTCTTGGAAAGACCATAAATCATGTTGGATACACTTGTGTTTCTCTCACAACCGGAAATACGACCAAAATAGGCGGGATCTGTGTGTGCAATCTGCAAAGTGATGATGAATATCATTTGAGAGTTGCCAATTAGATGTGTGTAATTTGTTAGGGTCGATATAAAATCTGTGCGCTTGTGTTGGATAGTGATTCCCACCTGTGAAGATTTTGTTTGTTCGACTTGTGAAGAAGATTTCAAATTTTGCGAACCGAATATGTGTAAAGTTTAATGTTAGACGAGGTGTAAAATCTAGAGTTCTATAAATTGTGGGGATTAATTCAAGAATTTTGTGTTGGAAGAATGTGAAATGTTCTTGGCAAAAGAACAAGCGGAACGATTGTAAATGGATTTGACTTAGTGAAAATCATGAAAGAAAGATGCTTGTTATTTAATTTATTGCTGGGCAAACCAAAAATTATGAAGGCGTTGCTGCAATACGTGTCGCAAGATTTGTTGAAAAATTGCGTAATGTGGTGGTGGATCTGCTCATATGGCCGTTATCACATTTTTGAGGAATGGTTTTTTATTTAAGTCGGGGGAAGTTAGAACGTGTATTGCTTCAGCTTGCGAAGAACTTTTTTGTCTAGCTTTACAGTGAAAGTTTAAACATTTTTTCGCTTTACAGTTGCATTAAGATTGAGGGAAGAATTTCAGTTGTCATCTGAACACAGAGACAAGATATTTCCGAGATCAATTTTTGGATCTTTTGAAGCAGTATTATTAACTCATAGGGTTGTCAAGAAAACCTGGGTCAACCCTGGGAAAGTTCAACGAACAAACTTATTATTTCACGATGTGTCAATTTTCATAGAGGCGCTCTTTGGAAATTGAAACTGTTAGAAGAAATTTAAAGTTTTTTTTTCTGATAGCCGCTAAGATACTGATGAAAAATATGTCACTTGATAGATTCTCAACCCCTCACAAAAATTTTGAGGGCTTTCGTTATATGTACAGAAAAAGTTTCTGTGTCATTCGTTGCAATTTAAAAAATGGTACCCAAAAGATTTCCACGGGTATCGCCTTTCGCGAGGAACTGGCAAGTCCTCCGTTAGTATTCATTACCATGAAAAGCGCTTTCTCGACTAGCCGTTCCGATCCGGCAGAAAATTTAAGGTCCTTTTCATTCCCTCACAAGGCATGGTTGTGAGAAATGCGCTAGGCCCAGGGGCTCCTCGCTCTGTTGCGCCACCCTATTTATTTTTTTATTTACCCAAAAGATTGAAACGATTTGTTTCGTTTTCCTTAAAATTCCAATCAGCCGTTACGAAAAATCCTTAGAGTTATTGCCATCGTATTGTTAGAGATTGTAAGATAAATAGGAGGAGCTTTTAAAAACCAAACTGAAGATAAACCACATAGCAGATGACAAAATGGTAGCTGTCAGTGGAAACAATGGTGCCAATCTAAAATTCTATACCTCAAAACGAAAACACGAGCGTGAAATCATGTTTTTATGTTATAAAGCATGATTCATCACCAGACATTGTCTGATAGGAAGACACGCCATAATACTCGGCGTTCCCTCTAATTACATCTGCAGAAGTTGCCTAGATGAGGAGGAGGAAGAGACTATTCAACACCTCCTCTGCTCATGTCCTGCACTCTCCTTTAAAAGAAAACGGCATTTAGGAAAATATTTCCTCGATGATCTAAATGATCTGGCAAACACAGATATCCTGCATCTTTTTCGCTTCATCAAAAGCTCCAAATGGTTTTGTTAAGTGTGGTTCTTCCTCGCTTAATTTCTTATGGTATTACAATGGACCTAATACTGGTCTAAGTGTATCAGTTGTTTTCCTGACAGACATTTTAACCTAACCTAACCTAACGTTATAAAGCCAAATAACTTAAAAATGGGTACCTTTTTTTGTAGAGCATTCAAATTCGAAGGAATTCCATATTCGTGTACAGGTGTATTTTATATGGGAGCTATTTGAACACTTTGTTGTACCTGCCCGTGGCGTTATGGTTAGCATGTCTACCTGTTTAGTGTTTACACAGAGGTTCGTGGTTCGAATCCCAGCAGAACACTTTGATGAAGTTCTAAATGTTGATATT
The DNA here is from genome assembly GCA_914767635.1 of Melanostoma mellinum. Taxonomy (NCBI): domain Eukaryota; kingdom Metazoa; phylum Arthropoda; class Insecta; order Diptera; family Syrphidae; genus Melanostoma; species Melanostoma mellinum. The sequence continues at coordinate 49,397,488 of OU612058.1, forward strand.
AAGTTCTCACATTTTTAAGAAACTTTATTAGGTATTATCCACAAAATTTCGATGTCGGGTGAAATAAAAATAGTTTCCATTTTTTTCGAATACGGACATATGACAGCTTTTGTGGTGGCATCCTTGACGTGATGGTTAGCATGACTCCTGTTAACCAGGAGTTCGTGAATCGAATCCAACAGAAGTAAAAATGTTTTTTTCACGGATATCACCTTTCGCGAGGAATTGGCAAGTCCTCCGATAGCAAATTCATTGCCATGATTAGCCGTTCGGAAGCGGCAAAAAAGAAGGTCTCCTCGTCCTCCATTCCCTCACAAGGCAATGTTTGCGAGAAATGCGTTTGGCTATTTGACTGCATTTTTTCAAAACACAAATCATTTGAGATATTTCAAAAACTTTACTTACTATCGTTCAAACTCTACTAAGGTCAATCAAAAATCTTAAGAATGGAACTTGACTTCGTTCATATGGCCACAGCGTGTACGTTTGCTGCGGTCGATCCGTTGCACCCAATTCTTCGCCGTGGTATTGACTGATTTGAATTGTTTGCTATGGACGCGACGCGACGCCTGAATTGCAGTGATACTTTTGAAACTTCAAAAATCACTGGCAATATCACACAACGAATGCCAAGACTAAAAATTTTGCACTAAACTTGTTATTGCCTGTCTACTAAAGTAAAAGTTATGACCGAAAATTGGAGTTCGAAGGAAAATGTCGAATTTTTGATAAGCTTGCTTTCGATACTTAAAAAAAATTAAAAAAAAGGTTGGCGCAACAGAGCGAGGAGCCCCTGGGCTTAGCGCATTTCTCACAACCATGCCTTGTGCAGGAATGGAAGGGGCCTACAATTTTCTGCCGGTTCCGAAAGGCTAATAGAGAAAGCGCTTTTCATGGCAATGAATACTAACGGAGGACTTGTCAATTCCTCGCGAAAGGCGATACCCGTGGAAAAAACATTTTTGCCTATGTTGGGATTCGAACCACGAACCTCTGGATTAACAGGCGGACATGCTATCCATCACACCACGGGTATACCACTTTCGATACTTCCAATTCAGAAAGATGCGTTAGCAAATTATAATCGAATGTCTGATATAAAATTACTGAACATTTTTTTGAAGCAAACCAGGTTTTTCTTAAATGCTCGAGTCTCCACTAAGAAATTCAAATTAAAAAGGGCACAGTAAAATATTCTAGAAGTAGGAAGGGCAGTCTATTTATTCCTTTAAACTTGGAAATATTATTGCCCTTTCCACTTAATGGCAGTGGGTTAGTGGAAATGTCAAAGTAATATTTCTTAAAGCATTGCTAGAGTCTTAAAACATCTTAAAAATTCATCAAATTCTAAGTAATGTGGCCTGACAATGATGATTCCCTTTTGACTTGATAAATTAATTAATATTTAAAAATCGAACCAGAATTCCAGGTGACTTGTGCTTTTTTTTGATTTGACTGCCTTCCTTTGTGATCCAAATCATCTTCCTGTCATTTCAGAACTATACTGAGTTTTTTATACCAATTGATTAAATTTTTATTTTTTTTATGAGCATGACAGATCGTCACACCTTAAACCGAAAGTGATTTACGGCTGCTTTCAAATATTTAAACATTTTTATTTTCAATAGAAACAATAAAATGAAAAACTAAAAAAAAATCTCTTTTCTCTTTTGAAACAGAAGGAACATATTATTGCCTTTGTGATCTTTGACATCTGGCGCACGCCTTTGATTCAGATGTTTTGAGTTTTCTTTCAAATTTTCTCAAACAATTTGTCTTCAGGTATATCTTTTGTTTGTTCATTTTTGAATAAAGGAAAGTATTTTGAGGCAGATCATAGATGTAAATATGTGAATGTAAATATTATGATTTGATTTTTTTTTGGAAAATGATATGTTTACGATTGACTTTGATCAGCAAAAAAAAAACAAGTTTTGGTCAACACGGGGTATAAATAACTTTAAAAAGCTTTGACAATGTTTGACGTAAATAAAACATGTGTTAAAAGAAGATTTGTTAACAGAAAAAAAAGGAAACTAAACCGATCCTTTTAACTTTAGAATTTTCAAGAAATGTTGATGGGAAATCGTTGAGCTCGACTATATCTAGGTATGACATCGATATGATCGTATTTTGTCAAACCAGAGTTTCATTTAGAAAAAGAACTGAAAATCTTAATTTTATGACTTGAAATAAAAAAAAAAAAAAAATAGGGTAGCGCAACAGAGCGTGGATTCTCAAGGACTAGCGCATTTCTCACAACCAAGTTTTGTGAGGGGATGGACGGGACCTACAATTTTCTGCCGGTTCCGAGCGGCTAATGGAGAAAGAGTTTTTCATGGCAATGAATCTAATAACGGAGGACTTGCCAATTCTTCGCGAAAGTCGAAACCCGTGGAAAAATTTTTTTACCTCTGTTAAGATTCGAATCATGAAAATCAGGGTTAACAGCGCACATGCTAACCATCACTCCACGGGTACCACCAAATAATTTAATATTCAATAATTTTAGGACTTAGTAGCACTTATTCTTATTATTTAGTTTTAGGTTGTAGGTTTTTATTTAATTTTTAAGGACGTATGTCCAGGACCTAATCAGTATTATACATATTAAGTATATGTACATATTTATAAATCTGGAGCGTCGCGATTGTACACATATAATTGAGATCACTCAGTTGTTCTTAAGTCAGTTCAACGACACAGCTTCATATAAAACCACTATATGTTCTTAAGAGGCAACACCAGTATTACAGTTTCAAAAAATCTTTTTATTAGTATTCGATAGTTTACCTATACTTTCAAAAATACAGTGTGAAAGAGGCAAGGTGGTATTTTGAATAGCTTTTAAGGGAGTGATCGCTCGTTGGTATAAGCTGCAATAGTTGAAACTTAAAACGCGTTTTTCTAGAAACTACATTTTTTAAAATTAATGCAATAATAACTCAACAAGAATTATTACCGATCGACTTCAATTTTAACCTGAGAATTCTTGAATATATTTATTTTTGATTGATAGAAATTGTCAATTCGACATTTAATTTAAAAAACGAAAACTTTTAACCTCAAAAAAAGAAATTTTTTCAGAACTACGGCATTTTGGTCATTTTTGATGTATTTAAAAAATCGCAGAATATTGTATAGGAAATCCCTTCAACTTTAATAGCCTTTTAGGACAGAATCATGTCAGCAGTTGGGGAACTCTTTTTGTTGATACCAACGAACACGGCACACAACTTTGTTATTTTTCATTATTTTTGAACAAAAAATTCTCGAAATAAAGCTTAACATATACAATATACATATGTATGTACCTTATTGGTTGCCAATGACTTACTTAAATATTAAGTCTATTCGGTTTGGCCTATGGCCGCCTTCTAGTATACCTAATTATGTCCAAAAAAAACTTCAAAACATTCTATAGAGTATTTTTTTTAAATTTGCCGAAAATCACCTCACTTTTCAAGGGTTACACTCGTATAACCCCTTAACATTAAAAAGTACCGGCTGTACAAAGCACTAATTTCCTTCTTTTTGGATTACATCTCTGGTATATTATATATTTGATGTCTTTACAAATTATAAACAAAAAAACATTGAAAATCTCTTACTCATTTATTTTCGAGTTCAAGTTATGGGAAATTAATGAATACATCTCAAAACATAATGTTCTACAACACTGTTGAGTGCCATCTACAATTTCAAATTGCTCACTTTCATTTGGGCAGCCCATTGCGATAAATTGCTGACTTATTAAATTTAATCACCGTCGACTTGTTTCATTTATGCAGAGTCAATGTGAACTGCTGAGCAAATTAATATTTGCGGAACTGTGAAAAAAGCGCACCGTTTATAGTCATAAGGCAAGAAAGGAAAAAAAGAAAACACTGCCAAATTAATGTCTTTGAAAATGGCAACAATTTCAAAAAAGTTCGCAAAACAACAAAAACGTATCTTTCAGTTGTGATGTCTTCAAAGATCGGAAAGGGAGTCTCACTCTTTAATTTTAAAAATATTTCTTCTTAGACACCAACTTGCAATTTCCACGTGAACGGTAATACATTCGAAAATTCTTTTTTAATAAATATGGAGAATGGAACTCCGATCTCTCTTAATATTTTGATACTCAAATCATCACACCATGGGAAGAGAATGGTTTAACAATTAAAACAAAGAATTCTGTTAAGGTCTACTAACGAATTTGTGTAGAATCGCTTAAGCTATTGTCAATATAAGACCGTGCACTTTATTCAACATAATCAAAATTGACATAGGCTTTTTCGAGTAAAACATTACTAAGTTTAATTAAAATCGATTCAGGGGTTTTCAAATTATTCTACTTTTTATAAACTTAAAAAGTTAACCATATTTCGTATGCTGAATAGAATACTAAAATACATAACTCGAAAAAGATGAGAGAGACTGCGAAAAAATATCTAATACTAGCTGATCCGCCCGGCGCGGCGTTGCTCGGGTGTAACTTATACGAAGCGTTGCTAACACAAAACAGCCAAGAAAAAAAAAACTTGTCTGGAATACCAGCTTGACTAAAAAGAAGTTTAAGAATGCCTGAAAGTTTCTAGTTTCCCGTTTCCGTGGGAATATGGTCATGAAATATAGTCTATGTTGGGGATGTATCGGCTCAGAAGTTTTAGAGTTCCCGTTCCGGCTCTAATAAATACAATTCTCGTGTCACAGTGTAAATTAAAGAGTCAATGTTAAGGGTAGATGGCCCTTATCACTTAGGGGTATGGAAAATAGATAGTAGCCGGTTCTCAGACCTACTGAATACGTATATAAAATTTGGTAAAAATCGGTAAAGCCGTTTCGGAGGAGTAACTAACATTGTGACATGGAAATTATATATATATGTTAAAGTATGGTAATTTATTCATGAGATCTGATTTAAGAAAGCCTGTATCTGTACGCATCTCTATTTTGACATATGTCTTAATGGGTCAATATTCCAATAAGCATGCGATCTGAGTATTCGTGTTAGCCAGACTAAAACTAAACGTTAGAGTTTTTCATTCAGCAAATCAAAGGCTTCTTCTTCTACTAAATCTGCAACGACACCACGAGCTTCGTGATCTCTGGTTTGAAGTAGATATGGGGAAGAGTTGTAGTTTTCTAACAACATTTCAATTTATCTACTTCATACCTGTGATCCACCACAAGGTTACGCAGTATTTAAGCGAATGCTGAATGTCAAATTTGAAGTTCGACGGTATGAAAGGACATTTTTAGCTCAACTTCGTAAAGTTGATTTCGATTTGGTTTATGGATATATTTTCATGGCTTTTCCAAGCAATTTGTTCCTTAGTGTTAAAAAAAAAAATCAAATTTTGTGTGGTCCTTCATTACAGATTTTATCAATATAGTCACGATATCAACACCAAAGATCACGTGGCTTTAATTCATTGTTTAAATGTAGTCGCTAAAGTGTAAAAGGCAATAATATTCAGTTATATTAAAACGAATAGACGGCTATTGCATGAGTTCGAAGCCCTTATCTGTAATCTATTGACAAAAATGGCATCACATCTATGAAAAGATAATTTAAAATTTACGAATCACTTTTGAGGTTCAAGAAAGAAAGCCAAATAAAAATTGTAGTAAAACTTAAATTAGATGAAGAGTTTTAGCCGAATTTAGAAGCCATTCCAACTTATTTCAGTAAGTGGTTGCAAGAACTGCTTTCCCTTCATGCTTATTAGGTTCGTTCTTCTAACTTTACCCAGGGTTAACCCAGGTTTTATTGACAACCCGATCAGTTGTAAAAAAAATCGCTAAGCCACAAAATCAATACACATCCCTGTCATAAGAACTCATTCCATTTGACAGCCCTCAAATCGACACAGCAAAAACCTTGGGCGAGTTGAAGGAAAACCCAGGTCAACCCTAGGGCTCAAATAACATTCAATTTGACATTCAGGGCATCTTTAGGTTTCTCAAAAACGCTTTGGGCGACCCTAAGGCTTCAACAAAAAACCTATTATTTTTAAACCCTTTTCTCTAGATTTTGAAAAACTCTTTCATTTGATTTGTCACTTATGTTTTTCTCTAAAATGAAAAATCAATCTGCACCTCTATCAATCTGACACAGTTTTTATTTTAATTTTAAAACTATACAGTTACGCAACACATCTTTTTGGCTATACCAAATAAATCACATTTTCATAATAAAAAAAATTTACCTTGGTGTGTTCTAATGAAAAATGCTGATTTAAAATTCAATGGTGTAAAATCCAAACCATCTAATTCTTCGTTTTCTGGAATAACTGCTTCATTAAAATAAATAGACACTTTTTCGTGGCAATCAAATTCAGAAACCGTTAGCAGTCTATATTGTTGATGGTAAAAATTTGAAAATTCTTCCCACGTTGCTTCTTTGGGCGGTTCTCTGTCCATCGAATGTGACCAATTTTTGAACATTTTGAATTTTTTTTTTGGTTTTTATTTTTGTATGATTAACACAGTTATTTTTGGTTTTAGTTTGCACAGAAATTTGAAATATAAAACACTTAAAATTAGAAAATATATTTTCTTAAAAAACTTTTTGATCATCAGCCATTTTGCTGGGGCAGTGAAAATTGTTGGAAGGCTCTTCAATGAAGGGGATCCTTCCAACAATTTTTTTTTTTGCTGTAATTAAACCGTCGCAATTATCACTCACGTCTAATTGAATTTAATAAAATAATATAAAAATAAAAACTGCAAGGGCTTTCTAAAACAAAAATAAAAATTATAAAAAATAATAATGCGTAGGTACTCGTCAAACTCGCGTCACTAAAGATCAAATATTTTTTCCACTGCTGATAAAGAAAAGGGTAGAAACTAACACGAATGTCTGCACGTAACCACGGACCGTCTTCAAATGAGCTAATATAATTCCAAAGATATATTAAGGCCAATCACAGGTCCCTACGCCAAAAAAGAGAAGTCACAGAAGCAACAGCAACATTATAGCCGCATCATATAAAAACGAAAAGGAATACATGTATATCCCATAAATATTGTACGTTCGAATGAAAAAAAAAGTAATATTCGAATTCAGATGAAATTTTTGAAATTTTATTCAATACCAAAACAAAATGAAATTTTTTCTTTCCTTAAGAAAAAAGCCAACGATATTAATAAATGCAAAATCATTTTTGGGAAATGCCTGAGGGCAAATAGAAAAAATAGCAAAAAAAAGAAAAGTGTCATCATGGACAACATTCAACTTTTGCTGGCTGCATACCAAGGATATACGCATTGCAAATTAATTGCAATTGTAAGGTAAATTGGAAGTGCAAATCGGAAATATACTTTCAGTGGAATTTCACTTCTTCTCTGAACTTTGGAAAAATTGGTTTTTTCTTTTACTCTTCTCTGACAAATACTAGAGAGCTGGAATGGTGTGTTTTTTAACATTTTTAAAAATTTATTAGAAAGCAAAATAAAAATAACACTAATTAGTGTAGGAAAGAGAATTTCATCGGAAACATTTCATATTCCTGTCGTTCACAATAAATATTTTCTTAATAATGTTATAATTTAGGTTAAGCTGTTTTTTTTATGTTCTAAAAGTATACGTGGATACATTTGGAAAGAAGAGCGCGAGATCAATTAAAAATATTTTTTTTAGGAAAAACATAAGTGGAACGAACGTCTTGGAGCTGTATATAACATTTATGATTTTGTTTTCTGACGTTCGAACTTATAATGATGACAGGGCATCATAAGATATCTCAATTTGTCAGCAAGAATGTTGTGCGGATTTCATAAGATGCTTTCTGATTGGCTAGGACATCAGGCGTGTGTGTAATTTTGTTCTTTTAATTTCTATATTAAAAAATCATAACTCAGATATGCGGTCTCTTCAAACAGATATTTATTTCAATTGCACTGAGGCGTATGCGTAACTTTTTTTTTTGTTAAGAAAAGATTATTTGGTTTTATTTATTTGTTAAGAGAGGGATATTGTTTATTTTGGATGATATACCGCTTTAATATTGACGGCACTTAAAATTATTAAAGCAAATACACAGTTTGAATGGCAGCCATGCCAAAACAATAAATTTCAAGAGCCACCTACACCAATAAGAACTTTCTTCTATCATAAATTTTCTCGAATAAAAAAACCACACCAATAAAATTCTTTTTAAATGCATAACAAGTTCAAGTCTAAGAGAACGCACGAGAGATGATGATAATCTCGAAGAACAGATACTTGAAAATTTGTGTTTAAAAACTTCCAGTAAAGATCACAGTGCAAATAAAATTCTTACAGGTACACCCCAAGATAGTCATCTCGGTTGTGTTCTTTTTAATTAATAAGTGTCAAAATAATGTACATTCAATTCCATATCACGAATCCACCATTTTGTTAACCGCTTAATAAATTTCAAAGTCCAATGTAACGCTTCAGCTAATTTTTACATTCTATTTCTTAGCTTTTCACATCATGATGAGTCCTAAAACCAATTCTTTTGGATGCAATTTCTTTTGCTATAAAACAAATGATTTTATTTTTCTTCACCTGTCTAGCTCATTACTGCTCCTGGTTTACTTTTTGGTTTCATTGCCGTAGTGGATCACGCTACTATTGTTCCTTGGAATAACTACAATGCTCCCGAGACAGAACAAATTATTCCTTTAAGCTTTCTATCGCCATGAGTAGGCTTAAAATTTGTTTGCATTTACGAGGTTCCACGACTCAATAGACAGTTGAATAGAAGTTAGATTTTTACATGTACTTTTCGGCTGTGACAGTTCCACTTACGAACTGTTGATTGTAGTGGGGGAGTACCTTATTTTGTAGTAGCAAAGGTCCCAGAACAATGTACTTAGGTTGGCAGGTGGCAGCAATGAAGATATAATGAATGTAAGAATGTAACTTACCGTAGAACCCTAACCGTGGAAAAACATTTTTGTCTCAGTTGGGATCATACTTTCTTTATCATGCATAGTTGCTTGCTTAACGGAAATGACAACTTTAACAAGTGTTCTTCTAAGAAATGTGAAGAATCTGGCAGATATTCTATTGTCATCGGAGACCATTCATTGCTTACACTGCCACCATTCAACACTTCACCTCTTTTGCAGGTTTACATAAAAAATAATTAAATAGGGTTGTGCAACTAAGCTCGGAGGCTTTCGCGGTCTCAGGCATTTCAACTAACTGCAATTATATGCCAATTCCGAAGGGATAAGTTAGAAAACTTTTTGCATGGCAGTTCATATACACTCAGAGGACTTGGCAATTCCATGCTTAAGGCGGTATCCGTGGAAAACTAAGCACGGAATTGACGCGTAGGTACAAGAAAGTATAAATATTGTACTCCGAAGCGGATTCGACTTTCACGGATAGCGACACGGAAAACAACGCCAGTGCGGAGATCAAACGGAGAACAACTCTTGAAAACCGTTGCTTCTTTGGGTTAAGAAGGCAATTGAGAAACAAAACCCTTTCTAGAAAAACCAAGGTAACCCTTTATATGACCTTCATCATACCAGTCCTTCTTTACGGTGCGGAAGCATGGTTCTATCGAAAATTGATGAGAAAGCCCTTGGTCGTTTCGAAAGGAAAATAATCCGAATGATCTTTGGTCCTGTATGCGAAAACAATGTTTAGAGAAGAAGATACAACGAGCTGTATGAGCTGCACCGCGACATTAGCATAGCTAGAAGAATACGCATTGCGAGGCTTCGATGGCTGGGCCCCACGCTGCATGGAAATCGTGGAAGGGGAAGACCTCGTCTTAGGTGGCGCAATCAGTGAAAGAAGACCACAACCGACTGCGAGAGCAAAACTGGAGAGAGCTCGCCCAAAACCGAAATTGTTGGCATTATTCCCACCTAAGTAGGTAAGGATAGCGCTCACCGCTCACTCCTATCAATCACGTAAGTTGGGAGCATAACTGTACTATTGGCATAGATACTACGCCTCTTTCAGATTTTCGCAGTAAAATTGTTCAGTAGGAAGACGTAGAGCAAAGTATATTCATATTTTAGTGGAGTGCTTTGCCCGACTTTGTATTTCCCCAACGTTGCGATTCACAAAAATTCAAAAACAGTGTGCATCGTTGTCTCCAATTGAATCCTCTCTTATTTTGCTAAATGCTCGCACTGTGTTTTACAACATTATAAGGGTTTTAAGAACTCCTTCATGTGCGTGCTAATTATTCAATTTATTCGAAAACAAAAGTACGACCAAGGAATTTTTATTGTGTATACGAAAAATCTCTTCGATTTTAACTTTGCAAGGGTAAAATTCAGTTTTTTTTTCCAGAAAATGTGTACACACAGTAAAATATATTCAAAGTCTTTCACAGCGTGAATTTGAGAAGAGTGGTGACTGTGAGTTCTTAAAACTGAACTCAAGGAGGAAGTTGATAGTCAGAGGTCATCGTATCATGACTTCCGTAAGCGAATTTAAAGTGCAGTTCGCCCAGGTCCTTTTTAAGAGGAAACATCCCTGCGAAATTAACTCATGATCAATCGTAGGAGCAGCCCACAAATTCAGCCCCGCTCTAAAAAAACTGCTTTTCAAATTTGATTAAAAAGTGAAAACACATTTAGCTTGCGTTAGTTGGAGTCGAATGATTATATTTACATATTTACTAGCAAACCCGGCGAACTTCGTTTCGCCCCCAGATGGCTTCGTTTTTTGTAACATTTCGTTTGGGGATTAAAATATGAAGAAAAATGTTTTTTTTTGTTTTATATTTGAAAAGGAAAAATTGTATTTCATTTTACAAAAGTAATGAATTTACTTCGTTTACAAAAATGAATTGTAATTTTGTTGAACTTCTCTAAGTAAAAAATGTAAGTGAAAAAAAAATAAAGCGTTATACGTGTCCGCAAATTATCCGTTTCAATGAAGTGCTTTATGGTAAACCACATTTTTTTGTTTTTTGGATATTAACACAAACAAAGCGGATGGCTTCTCAACTCGTGACCACGCCAAGTATAGCTGCCCATGTGAAAAACAATGATTTTCTAAATTTTTCCCGCAAACACTAAGCGAATGGCTTTGCGACTTGTTAATTGTCATTGCGAACGCAAGGCGAATCGGAAATTGCAATCGTTTGAAGTCAAACGGAAGATCAGTCGGAAACATTAGTATTCGAGGAATACATACATTTTCACCTGCGTACTTTCCGTTAATAATGGTTGCCTCAATCAAATTCGGCATAAGTCTTTTCACCGCAAGTGGAGTACCGTTGCAAAGTCGCGGTGGATTCAAATTACGCAATATTATATATCATATATTCAGCAACTGAACCAACTTTAAGTTGTAAGTTATGTGGTGGAAATCCTGGTAGCTCCAGAGAGTTCAAAAACCCCGTTGGATAATTGACTACATCATCGGGATTTCTTATGGAATCAACGGATTTGTATGCCACCAAATCGCCATCGATTTTTGATTAAATGGTGAAATTCAGTGCATTTACATCATTATTGTTTGCAGCGAGAACTGCTTGTTGACTTAACCAAGCATAATTCCGATAGTTCTCACTAATGTTAGGGAAAATATTTTCAATAAGAGCTTATTGAGAGTCTACAAATCCGCAAAAGTCGTTGGTAAGAGTAGTTAATCCAGTTGTCGCATCAACTGGAACTTTTCGATTTCCAACAGCTAACAATTGTTTGGAAAATTGTGCAGCACTTTGTGTGAAGTTAAGGGCTTCAAGTGATTTCTTATGTGCCATTGTGCACTCATCCCAAACAATGAGCTTGCGTTGCATCAACAATTTTCCCATTGCACTGGATTGGGAAATATTGCATGTTGGGATATAAATTGTATTTAAATTGAGTGGCAACTTAAGCGCAGAATGCGCAGTACGACCATATCTAGAAGATTCTCTGCAATTCCGATCGAATAGTGGCTAAAATCAATGAAGTGACAAATGTTTTCCCTGTTCCTCCAGGTGCGTCCAGGAAGAATAGACCACCAGTATTATTGGTCCAATTTCTAAATTGCCATCATCACTGTAGTGGGATCATATTGGAATGCCAAGCGATTGTATGATGCCAATGATCTTCGTGTGCTCAAGCGTTGTCTCAATCTGGCATTTTCTCTTATTATATTCTGTTGTTCTTCGCTTAAGTTCTGTGAATACACTTCTTGCTGGCTTGCATGTCTTGTGCAGCGGCCGATGTTCGCACGTCTTACTTTTGGCATTTTGGACTATTGTCTGACTGGTGAATTTAAACTTAAATGAACGATCCTTAAGGACCTTAAGAAGAACCTTAAGGACAAAAATGCCTGCTATTGTATTTGAATTGATTTGATGGTTTCCAATTAAATTGTTAAGAAACAAATAATTTAAATCTCAATTTCACAATTTCACAGTGAAAGATCGTGTGTCAAATGAAACTGAGTTAACTCATTTAATAACTGATCAGAGCTGAGTGCATGTAATTGAAAAATGATTTTCCCTTCCTGCTTTTCTCTTGAAATTTTTCCTGAATTTTCTTTGCTATAAACCTCATGGAGCCTGAGACCTCTCCAACGAATGCAAAACCGTGGAAATCGATTCGTGCGTTCTGGAGTTATAGCGTCAGGAAGGAAAACCCGACTTATTTTTATATATATAGAGAAGAGAAGATAAGATGTTTGAGTCTTTCCCATGTATAGTTAAAACTTCTAACCTTATAGTTTGACAACATTTTTGCGATTTTCGAGACAGCAGGTTGGTTTCAAGGAAGCTTGTCATCTAGGATAAGCGTTGAATGTTGCATTTGTTCGAGAAATAGACGCCTTTAAGTTCAGCATGTACAAAATAATTCAGGTTCATAAAAAATTTAGCTCTGAATAGTTTGTCAGCAATCTGGCACACGAGTTGTCAATCATGTTAAGGGATACACGTCAACATAAGCTTGTAAATCAATGACTGAAGTAGACCTACAAGTCAAAAACCAATAGGTGAGGAAATTGTAGTTTAGTTCAAAAAGAGTAGCAGCACTATATGTTAGGTTGGTGAACGCAAGTGCGCCCAATTGATTGATATTGCAAACGAAAGCTTTGAATTAGTAAAATAGGATGCGAACCAGTCGTTTATTAAGTGTATATCTTTTATAATACTATAAACGATTCACCATATCAAATTTTCGCCGCTTTGATTCGGTGAGACTATAGAAAGCGGTTTTTGTGTAAGTTTGGTAAAAAAAGTTTGAACCAAAGTTGCTTCTAGAGCAAAAAGTTTTTCTTCCCCCGAATCAGCTCTCAAATTGAGTTTATTTTATTAGATTTATCAATTTGATTTTCCTCGCTGAATGTTCAAAGTCAACTTGTTATTTTTGAGAAGATAAAAATCTTTCAGCTGATTAAAAAATGCCGATTCCGAAAAAACCAAAAATTGTGAAGGCAATATCTTCAAAAAGAAACCGCATTTGGTATTCTGTCTATCGGGTGGCTTCTGAACATTGGTAGATGGTGTGCGAAAAATAAAAATTAGGCATTAACTTATCACAGGAGAAATACTTATGATAAGTAAAAAAAAAGAGAGAAATTACGAAACAACAATTAAAAAACTTTGAACAAGTTGAATTCGAGGGAAAGTTGTGCGATTAACATGGCAAAAAAAGACTAAAACAGTTTTATGCCTGAAATCTCAAATCTGACATCCTGATGAGTATCACCCACAACAACAAATCATTATCACTTCATTCATCTTATTTATCAAATCAACACAAAACGATCCATCATCACACTTCGGACAAAAACAAACTAAAAAATCATGCAAATGTCAAATGTTGACAATATCTAAATAAATTTGGTTTAACCAAACACTCAGTCTTCATCTTGTCAGTGAAATTTTCACCTAATTCTCTCTTTGAAAAAATAAAAAAATATTTATGTTTAAACACTCACATTCATATAGGTACATATATGAAAATGTCAAAAGAAAAAACCGAAAAATTCTTCAAACCTTCTTAATGGCTCATGCAATTTGAAAATCGATTTCAGGTAGAGCAAAACGTTTTCGTTTGATTGCTCTCCTCTTTCCAATTTTTCTCAATCATTTCGTGCAAATTGCAAAGCAAACTAAAAATAGTTTTTCCGAAAACATTCCAGGGTCTTTATTGCAGTTGTGACTGCATGCAGCACAACATAATGATTTATATGCTCGACTAAACTGACAAATTGACATTTTATTCAATTTGAGCATGACGTGGAGGAGGTAGAATTTTCAGAATTGATTCATAAACCAACTTTTTGGCTAACGACAGGTGTAGAAAAAAAAAAAACCAAAAGCCGATCTTTACGAGAACTTATGAAAATAAATGAAGAAACGATATTTAGTGTGTGCGCCTGCAACCTGTCGATCAAAGCTAATGAACTGTCAAAATTGTCGGATATTTTTGTTGGATGAGATGGGAAGGAAGAACGAAAATATTTTACGATACTTCCTTTGCAAAAACGTACTAAATGATTTACATGTTTGTTTAGTGCAAATCGAATTAAGAAGACATACATGAGTGTTTATGTGCTCAGAATCAGAAGTAATTTGAAATGACAGGTGAATGATGTTGAAACAAGTGAATGAATTTGTGAACAGTCAATACTTTGACATTTACGTAGAATATTTACTGGGCGGAAATGATAGGTTCATCGAACTCTCACAATCGAGTCACTCGACATTGTAACGCCCCCAAAGTGCAATATTATTTATTCGACGAAAATACCGTAATTTCGAACTTTATTTTTAAATGTGGAATGCCAATCGCATTTATCAAGCTCAACAACAATGTCAAAACCGAAATAATACATGGGAATGACATTTCACATAACACTTTTTGCACCTCTGTTCTACGTCTCTTTTTTTAAGTTGCGAATTTTCCAATTATTTTTATTTTTCTTCAATAACCGCACATTTATTAAAAATGAATCACTCGAAAAACCTCTCAATTATTCAAAATACTTTTTCTTTTTTGTAGACACTTACCAGTAACGGTTCCTCCAGTACTTGGCAATGGTAATTTCTCTAAAGCTAATGTTCTGTATGTTATATCAGACTTTCCGTTGACCAAAGAGTGTTGTTCTTTAATGATTTGCTGGAATTTATATTTTCAAAAATTTCATTTCAAAACGTGCTCTGCGTTAAATTTTATCGAAAATTAATTACCTCAGCGGTTGTTGTAGATTTTTGTACAACAGTGTGTGATTCTTCCAAATATGATGATTTGTGGTATTCTTCAACACTTTCAACGGCCTGAAAAAAAGCAAAAAAGGAAATTTCTTAGAAATTTTGTTCATGAATTCAATAAGCACGAAAAAATAATAAACAAACACGCACAGCAAACAAGAAAAAAAAAAAAAAAAAAAAAAAATAGACAATCTTTGAACATTCGAAAGTCTTCGTTGAGTGATTTAGGACCATTTTACACATCGTTTTAAAAGTTGTATGCAATTGTGGGTGATGATTGAAAAAGACTTTTGGTTGCATTTGCACGTGAACTGATGAATTATGTTGGATCAGTTGAGAATTTATGTACATGGACTTAAGGCCATACGTTTTCATTTTGTAGGCAGAAATTCACAGTTTCGGATAGAAACAGCCTAAAAAGCCCAATGAGGCATTTTTTTAAAGTACGATTTGATTGATCTATGTGTACTCTCATAGGTGAGAACGCGACTCCCTTAAATTTTTCTAAAAATTCTGAGGTTGACTACTCAAAGTCAAAAGGCTTCAAGAGTTATTTCATGAAAGTTTATTCACGCTTCTCGAATGTCATCAAAAAGGGACCAAACCTCGAGGCTTGCTTGTGGGAACTGGGAAGTCTTTCTTGGAGCCACTTCGGCTCCAATGAGTCATTATTGCATCCCGAAAAAATTAAGGTTTGGTGTGGTTTATGGGCCGGCGGCCGGCGGCGTCATTGGGCTGTACTTCTTCCGTGATGATCAAGACAGGCACGTTACTGTGAATGGGGATCGCTACCGTTCAATAATAACCGAACATTTTTGGCCCCAATTGGATGATATGGAGTTGGAGGAGTTGTGGTTCCAACAGGACGACGCCACAAGCCACACAGCGAATGTCACAATCAATTTATTGGAAACCAAGTTTGGAGAACGTAGAATATTTCTTGTCTATTCCTATGGTCTATGCTAACAATCCAGCGACGATTGATGTATTTCGTACGAGTATCGAACGTGAAATTGCAGCAATATCGGCCGATTTATGCTTGCCCTTGGTGGCCATGCAAAAGAAATCGAGTTCCATACATAAAATGGCATCAAACGTACTTTTACAGGAACAAAGAATTTCATTGATATCTAAAACCGTTGTTGTGTTATTTAATTTATTGTAGCGCTCTTATTGAAAAACCCGATATATATTGTATCAGAATTTAATTCGGGAAATGATCTCCAAGTTTCGTTTGAACAGCATTGAACAAAATAGAGCGGCGACGCGACGGCGCGCGTAACAGAGCGGAGGCCACGGGGTCTAGCGTGTTTCTCACAACCATACCTTGTTAGAAATGGGTGGGGCTTAAAATTTTTTCCGATTCTGAAAGTGACTAATTGAGAAAGGTCTTTTTGTGACATAACTAGCGGATTCTAACCTCGAACTTTCATGTAACAGGGAGACGTGGTGGTCCTTACGCCACAGGCGCGGATTTGAAAAACAATTACACGAAGTTTGGAGATCATTCCTCAGCGAGACTTCATTATACCTTCGCTTACTCGTAATATTTAATCCTTTCGGTAAAAAAACAACAAAAAATAAGGTCTTTCAACCAAAAGGAAGGAAGCAAGTCGTTTCCAAATTGCTAAGTTAGAAGCGCTTTTCATGGCAGTGTAATTACTTTCGCAGGACTTGTCGATTCCTTCGTTTCTGGGATCAGCTGCGGACTAAAATATAACATAACAAACATGATAACCATTACGACACGGGAGCGTTTCGAAACACTGACGAAGGCTTCTCAGACAATACAACGCTCATTTAAAGAAATCAAAGTAGACAGAAAATAAAGGAAAGGGAAGGAACTACATTTTTTTTTGCCAGTTCCTAACGTTTTTTCGAGAAACCGCTTTCTCAAGGGTCGAAATTACTGTCGGAGAAATTGCCAATTGCCTTATGTTTTCTAAAAAATAGTAAAGAACGTAGCGAAAAATTTAAAAAATATGAAAGAAATTAAGGCGCTAGGTAAAACAATATTCGCCAACAGTTTATCTCTAGGCCTCTCGGTAAAAAAAAATACCAGCTCACTAGGTTAAAATCACTTCAAATTGGACCATATGCAGCGTTACCGTTGGATATTTTGGAAAAGTTGCAAAAAAGTGTCACTCGAGAAAAAAAGGTAGCACTTGAAATTAAAAACGAAGCAACAACATATGTGTATGAAAATTGATTTAATGGAAAAAATTTCACACATCTGAACGAACTCGTAGGAGTTGAGGAGTTGAAGAAAGCACATAATCTTAACAATCATAATCGCAAGTTTCAGTTTTTAGTCGGTTAGTGAGTTTATTTTTCATCAAATTTAGCTTGCAATCTCAGGGCAGGCAATGCTATGAGGCAAAGTTAATATTTTTGCAACAAATTTATATAAGTCAGAAAATGGATTTATTCAAACTATTCTTAATGTTAAACGAAAACAATTCGATATTGCCAATTTCAGAAAATTGGTTTAAGACCTGCGGGGACGGATTTTATTGCTAAAAATATATATTGTTCAATTACCTTTTCGAGACTCTTGGTAAAATAACCAAAAACAGAAACTATAGTTTAAAATAAGAGAACTCTTGTTTCGACTTGATTAATTTGGGGTCTTAATGCCTCAAAATAGAAAGTTTCTCATTTTTGATGTCAAATCGATTAAATTTTTCATCAAAAAGTATTTGATAATGACTAAGAATATTTTTTTTTATCTACTGAATTGCAAACTCTATTTTTACTTGAGGGGAATGCTAAAAAGTGGCAGAGACTAAAAGGTGGTGGCTCGGTGGCACAGCCTGAAAAAGTGGCATTTTGATACTAAAGTGGCACAGCGGTAACACTGCCAGGTATAAGCCATTTTTTTTAAATACAATGAAAAGCGCTTTTTCAGTTATCCGTTCGGAATCAGCAACAACTATAAGCTCTATTCCATTTCTCACACGTTTTGGTTGAGAGAAATGCGCTAGGCTCCAAATATCACAAAAACACCAACTTTTTGTGTCTAAGTATTTATTTTGTATTGGCTCAACAATTAGTTTTTGAATGTAAAAATGAAATTGGGCAGCTGGTAGCTCTTGTCTCAACCAGTTGAACCTTAAAGTTAGGGTTCCTGTTATTGGGAATACATATTATGTCCACGTTTTTAAGATTTTATTTCATCTATTCTAAATGAAAAAAGTGTCTGCGTCTCTTTATGAGAGGTCCTATTCAAAGAAAAGATTGTTGCATGAGATTTTCGAGCGAAAGTAGTATGTTTGTCCGCTTAAGGGAATTGTTCGCTTATTAGAACTGAGACGCAGTCAATATGGAGTCATAAAATTTACTTTTTTGAAAGCCGTTACGAGTCTTATTCGTACAGTGAATTATCGAGAATTGTAGCTTATTAAAAAATATGCAAAAGTATTCAAAAATATCAGTACCTGAGTCGGTATTCTTGGCTACTCTAAGTACTTGCGGAATGTAAGTGCCTTCAATATTTTAAAACGATGATCACTTGTTAGCCCTTGAGGGTATTTGCGTATACTTAAGTCGATTTAAGTTCGTCTGTTTACCGCAAGATTCATGCATTAACCTGAGAGAAATGAGAAATTTTGCTACAGCAAAAAGTTAAAAGCTTTTTCATGCTATCCAAAAAAATAAGGACTTGGTCACGTAATGTTTGTATACAGACAAACTTTCAACGCCAAGAAAAAAGTCAAAGAAAAATATGCATGGTCATTCAGCTAATGAGCCAGCGGGATGTTTGAGCAGCAAAATAAGGCAGTTGTTGTCTAATAATTGAAGGAATCCGTGTGAGTTACTTTAAGAACTACTGCTGCTTGAGAACTTTCAGTATGAAAAAAAAATGAATAAAAAAAAAAAAAAAACAAAGCAACATTTTAAAAAATTAAAAAGTAGAGATAGCTGGTTTCCAACCTTTGAATATTTTTAAAGGACAACATGGTTTTAAGTTGACTATACAAGGCAATGCGCCTTGCATTGCCGAATTTCTAACTATGAAAATTGAGCTTTTTCACCTCTTTAGCCTACAAACGGGCCCAGCGATGCAACATGATGCAACAATAGCCAAAGTGCGATACAAAAACCTGCTCTTTGCCTGCAACTTATCCAAACAGTTGATCTTTTGTGAATCGACTTCTTACTGGACTTGCAAGTAAAATCTTTGAACAGCATCTGCATATTACTTCGTCCACTTGATCGCTTTGTTTAGGAAGCTATGTATCTTATACTTTACATAATGCAAACACATGTTTGTCAAGTAATTACTGCCTTAACCTAAAATAATAATTTTAACTAATGCAACCTCGTCACAAGTAATTTTGTATGTTGAGCTGTATGTGAGCACGATAAAAAAAAACAACATGGACTTTAAAAATTGTAAGCGGATAAAGAATTCATCTGAAAATATGTGCAGCATTCTTGTAAATTCGCCAAAGAAAGTTTACTCATGCTGAGCGAATTCCGGCAACCGTATCGGTAATCAAGAGAGTGAATAATAAAATTGTATATTTAACGATAATTAACGTTAAATATACAATTTCGATTATAATCGATTTGGCACGTTGAATACTCGCAGATTAAAAGTAAATGGCTCTTCTGGTGATTCCAACAATTGTCACAATCGGCTTCATTGTGCATGTGTTACATGCATCATGGCGATGATGAGGTATGACTTGACTATGACCCATTTTCCTATCGACGCGACGCGACGTTCTTATTATTTTATGGCAAGATGCAAACAGATGAGGTGAGTAAAATAATAAATTCCCGATCTCGACCCATATGTCGTCTGGAAGCAGGAGGCACGTACTTTTATAGACTTTTTACTTTTTTTTCTACTATCACTTAAGACGGGCGAAAAGAAGTGTTGGGGGGGAGGTGAAATGTTTTTATTGGGCGCCTGGTGAGCAGATCTTCTTTATTGGAATACTCAGTGTTTTATGTGAAATTTTCGTATGTGTTTTCCTAAAATTAACCACTGTAATTTTAAGATTGTTTATTATTCAATACCCCGAAAATGAGGTCGAAAAAAACTTGAGCCAAACCAATAACACTTACGTTCTATATTTACGTAAGGACATAAAATCAGCTCTTCTGCATTTTGATGTCTGAGTTGACTTAATTAAAAGTCACCCATGCGTTTTATTGTAAAAAAAAAGTGTGGGCGATGTTATAAAACTGTGCTGGGTTATTTGCTTTCCTTGTAGAAAAAGTTGAAAAGAAATCAATTGATTTAGTGGCAATTAGGAAATAAAATTTATTTTCATCAATCACCGTGATAAATAAATTAAATCAAAATTATTTTCAATAAAAAAATAAATAAAATTTTGGTGTGTCGTCTGTCTATTGATTAAATAATGTGCACAGAGGTGAATCTGAATATTTAACAGAATTTATTTATTTCAAAACAGCGACAGAGAGTTTTGTCTAATTCGTAAGTGTTTTACACAGAAATCAATTAGTGTGCATATTTTTTTTTTTTAATAAATCCGTTTGGCTTTGGCGTTACGCACGGGGAAGTATATGTTGGAGGCAATCCAATATTACCAATATATGTGGCATGTGATTTTTATAGTAGAAAAAAATGTGATTTTCAGGACGTTATGATTTTTTGAGTTCCCAAACAAGGCTGGTGCCTATCCATGGTTTCTTGGTTCTAGATTCAAGTCCCAGGAAGATTCAAAGCAACTTTGCGTGTTTCTCTTTATGAGACAACATTCGAAAGGTTTTTATTAAGTGTATTAAACAATGCTCATCATTGAATACCTGACTGGCTTAGTAGTTCTGCTAGTTTGCAAATAATGAGCGATGCTACTCAGCCGCTGGGTATCTTACGGCTGCAGAGCAACATGGACCGAGAACAGCTCTTTTAAAAAAAATGTTGTACCAAATTTTGAAACAGTTTTTTTGATTTAAATAGGGCTTCCAGTGTGTTAGATGTCTGAACTTTCCGAGGGGCCAACTTTGACTCGGACCACTACCTTGTTGTAGCCTTTCAATTATCCTTGAATCCCATGCCGTCAGCATTAAACATTGAAGACCAGTGGCAGCAATGCCAAGAAGCCATCAGAACCGCTGCCTCTAAGGTTCTGGGTTTCACTCGGCCACCAAAACGAAACCCATGGTTCGATGAAGAATGCAGGCAGGTAAATGCAGCCAAGCAAAAAGCACGACAAATGCTGATGCAACAACGAACAAGGGCTGCTTACGATCAATATAACGAGATCTACAAGGAGAAAAGAAGGGAAGAACACCGAATTCTCAAAAAGAAAAAGAAGCAGCATGAGAAGTTTGAGGAAATTGAGAGGTTCCATGACAGGAACGAGATTAGGAAGTTTTACCAAAAAAAGATCCTGCCAGGGTGGCAAACTCCGAACTCAAGCCTGTAAAGATCAGCAGGTAAACATTGTTGTAGAGTCACAGTCGCTACTGAGGATCTGGAAAGATCATTTCTGCAGACTGCTTAACGGCGATGAGGACACAAATTCTGCTGTCAGGCAGATTGCCCCATTCAACTTGGACGATGATCAAGAATGCCGTCCTCCCGGCCTAGAAGAAGTTAAGCTTGCCATATGCAAACTTAAATCAAATTAGACTGCAGGTGCAGATGGCCTTGATACCAAACTTTTCAAAGCAGCTTGAGATTGGTTGGAAAGCGCATGCACCAGCTGATTTGCATGATATGGACGGAAGAAAGCATGCCCGATGAAGGGAACCTCAGTATCGTATGCCCGATCCTAAAGAAAGGAGACCCTCACAATTGCGCCAATTATAGAGGGATAAGCCTCCTTAACGTCGCTTATAAGATCTTGTCTGCTGTAATATGTGAACGTCTTAAACCCCACGTCAACAACTCGATAGGTCCTTATCAATGTGGTTTTAGACCAGAGAAGTCCACAATAGACCAAATTTTCACATTACGGCAGATCTTGGAAAAACCCGAGAACGTAATATCGATATTCACCATCTTTCTATCGATTTCAAGGCCGCGTCCCGCGTATGACAGTATCTACAGAGACGAGCTGTACAGAGCCATGTCTAGTTTCGGCATCCCTGCAAAACTCGTACGACTATGCAGGATGACTTTGGAGAATTCACGCGGCTCCGTCAAGGTAGGTAAAGAACTCACCGAGACCTTTAATGTCGAAAAAGGTTTTAGACAAGGCGACAAACTGTCATGCGATTTATTCAACATCATACTTGAAGAGATTGTAAGAAACTCAAACGTCAACACCAGAGAAACAATCCTTCAAAAGTCTGTACAATTACTCGCCTATTCAGACGATGTTTTGCGAGTATTGAAACAGAAGCGGCAAAAATGGGTTTGATGGTTAATGAGGCCAAAACGAAGTATATGTTGTCATCAAACAAGGACACAGAACATCGACGAATTGGATAAAACGTCACAATAGACAGACATAACTTCGAGGTAGTACAGGACTTCGCCTACCTAGGATCCGCTGAAGACACGGACAACAACATCAGTGCGCAGATCAAACGGAGAACAACTCTTGCCAACCGTTGCTTCTTTGGGTTAAGAAGGCAATTGAGAAACAAAACCCTCTCTAGTAAAACCAAGGCGACCTTGTATTAGAACTTGAGCATCCCAGTCCTGCTTTACGGCGCGGAAGCATGGACCTTATCGAAAGCGGATGAGGAAACCCTTCGTCGTTTCGAAAGAAAAATTCTCCGAATGATCTTTGGTCCCTTATGCGAAGACAATGTGTGCAGAAGAAGAAAAAACAACGAGCTGTATGAGCTGTACCGCGACATGGGCATAGCCAGAAGAGAAGAGTACGCATCACAAGGCTGCGATGGTTGGGCCATGTAGAGCGGATGGACAGAAACGCTCCAGCTCGTCGGGTGTTCGAAAGCACATTGCAGGGAAATCGCGGAAGGGGAAGACCTCGTCTTGGGTGGCGCTATCAAGTGGAAGACCTCAACCGACTTAGAGTGCAAAACTGGAGAGAGCTCACCCGAAATCTAAGTCGTTACAGAAGGATGTTGGTTGAGGCCAAGGTTCACCCCGAACTGTAATGCCCATCTGTGTAAGTACAATCCAATTAACTTTTTCAAACGAAGGACAATAACTATACCAATGTCTGCTGGAATGGGCATTGGGCATGTTTTGACCAAGACAACGCCCCCTCAAAGAATTGCTTGCAGATGAATTTAATTTCAAAACGTGAGGTAGCTTTGTATTCATCAAACTTTAAAACCATCGATTTTCTTGGTTACCCAATGAATTGTGCTTGATTATTACAACAAAAAAAATTGAAAGTTCTTTAGAAGGATCGTTCTTTCAAGGCTGTGATTGCCCAGGGACCATCATAAGCTTTTAAAAGCCACAACTCACTCTGAATGTATCCGGGGGTTGTCACATCTCACAAGCCCTTAAGAAACACAACTCGCAAAGAATTTGGGAGCGAGTGCCATTACAGCCCGAGTAATGTCACTATTTATGAGCTCAATGGCAATGGCTATCTCTCGGGGAGAACTTGTACGTACGCCCTGGAGCCTATTTTGTTAATCGACAATGCTCGAAATTCTTCCTCCTAAATTACTTATGGGCTTATTTAGGACTTGGCCGAAAGTTGGAAGTTTTTATCGAAACCAGCAGGAAGAATCACATTTGATTCTACTTTCATTCCAATTGGCATTTAAAAGTAAAATCAAAGAAAGCTTTCGACTGAGGCGAAATAGTTAATAGAGTTACATAGTTGGGCCTCTGCTTAAGTGTACGATTGCTCAATTAAGTGGTTCATTTTATGTTATGCATCCTAAATAATGTTAATGAAAGCGGCATATCCCAGAGTCAGATCATTTGTGTGATGCAGACATGTGAGAGAGCTGTGACCTCTTTGACATCACAATGCTCATACCGACCGCCGCTAAAGAAAAGAAGAAAATAGCGAACGTATTTTTGAACATTTGTTGGATAAATGCTCATTATATTAAGAAAAAATACAATTCAGTATTTAAGAAAAGTTTGGACGCCTTTGCAGAAAATTTAATTTAACGACTGCTCCTCGAGTGTCATAATGTTGCATACTTTTAGGAGGAATACATCATCCAAAAGGGCTGTATTTTTTTTTTCTTCATCAGATCACAGCTATCCCCAGTAGTCTGTTCCACACTAGTGAAAAGATTTTAGCTTCATTTGTTTTTTAAAGTTCATCGAAACAGGTACTCGCGAATAAGTATTCCTCACTTTAATCAAAACCACACCCCACATCTTTCATTGATATCTAAAAGATCGTAATGTCGTGCGAGATAACATGGGAGCTAAGGTAAAGAATGAAAGTTTTTGCTATCTAACGCAGCTGAAGACGTAACGTTTGACTTAACTGGCGCAATTAATCGCTAATGACTTTATTTTGCCATAATAGAACTTTTTTTTGCCGTCAAACTAGTATGAGTTTAGTAAAGCTATTAAAGTAACCGTGCCATGTTCAAGAGTTTACGGAAAACATGCTTTTGTTTTTTGTCAACATTTTTCGAAATCATTTTAATATCAACCTAAGTAATGAACCTAATGTAAATGTTTTTCCTAAGAAGTCCAAGTCGAACAAACACTTTTTTAAGGAAAGTATAAATGGGTGAATAGTATCCATGAACATGTAGGTACTTTAAAGAGCTGTAATAAGGTGCTTGCCACTTGTCAGGTGGCTACTTCCCTAGTTTTTAACAAGATACTGAATCTTAAGCTCATGAAACAAGTAAGGACTCTCCTACTGCTCCATGCATTTACTACGACACCAAATTATTTTAAGATCAGCAAAACACAGTTAGCAAAATGTTCAAGAAAGTTCAAATTTTCAATGAGATGTAATTGATATCCCATCACTTAAGGTGGGGACAATCATCTTCCACAATCCACAACACAGCCCACAATGATTTATATTTTTCTTTTTTCGTCACCCTGTCCTTGGAATGTCATTTGAAAAACATGTCGATGTTGCTCATTTGTTTTCGAATAACACCAAATCATGAAATATCAAACATTTATGAAACTAAGATTCATTTGCCATAACGATTTTCTCGTTAATTTCTCAAAAAAGGAACGTTACATTTTCAATTAAGCTATAGAACTGTAATATTTACGTCTGCAAGGTAAAAATATAGGCGTATATATCTTTCGAAGGGATTTTTTCAATGACGAAAGATCATAAAGTTGAACTTTTTATGTTCACGACACCCTTTCGTTCTCTTGACTTTGTTTTGTCTTTACAAATGTAATAAAAATTCCTCTAAAATCAAAACGATTATTTCAAAGCTGATCTATTTTTGGGGACACAACGTTCCGGTGACATACTTCCGTTTTCGTTTCAAATATTTGAATGCAAATAAAATCATTCGCCTATCGTCCGTCTGATACCGCCCCCAATTAATATAAATTATTTTGTTTTATTTCTTCGTTCTCAAACACACACAAAAATTACATGAAAATATATTTTTAAAAACTCATAATTTTCGAGAAAAATCAATTCGCACCTTTTCTCACAGATAAACTCACTTCAAATTTTATAATTCGAGTATATCACGTTGCAATTTTTTTATAATTTTCACTTATTTTCAAAAAATACGTTGGGAACGATCACTGTCCAGTTTGAACACTTGCACAAGGCAGATTGACTTTTTGAGAAAAATATCCAAAGGTGTCCTTAGGCAGGAGAGTAACAAAAGAATTTTATTTCAAATAAAAAAATGTTCACTACAATCGATTTTGTAGTCAATGGTAGACAAGGCAAGTTTTGACTGAGACTGATTGGACTCGGTCGTCTGGGTGTATTTTCCTCAGCTTTTGCAATTTTTGTTTTTTTTGGAGTTTCTATAAAATGAATGGTGAGAATATAATTAATTAACGTTTCTATATAAACTTTTGTGCATAGCTTAGATTGTTTTTCGTGTGTTGGCAATGTTGTTCGGGAGTAGAAATTAGGCTAATAATGATCCTAACAGTGGGGGTGTTTCGACGTGTGTGTATGAGTTGTTTTTGTTTTTTTTGAAATGTTTCGGATCATTTTTAGCTTTTGTTGTTCTTTCCAATTAAAAATAATATTTTTATGAGGTGTTTTATACTGCCGAACACTTGGCTTGCTTATTCTGGGTGGTTCCATTGAATAAATTCGTGGTTTGATTTAATGCTGTGAGCATTTAATTTCTTCTTCTCATACAAAATAAGTGTGCGATGAGAAATTTCAAAAACTTGGTAGACTTTTGAATCAATATGCTGTAGGACGAAGACCATATGACTTTCAATGACATTGATTAGATTTAGTAAGAGCACAATTTTTAAATTTGTTAATGAATCTTCATTAGTGCAATGCCATAATACTGATTTCTTTTTTAAATCTGCAATGGCGGACCTTAACCCTTCGGTAGTCATGTTGTTTATGTTAAGGTTTGTCAAATACTAAATCGATGCAATAGCTAATGAATTCTTATACAACTTATTTGAATTTGCAATGAAATTGTTTGAAACTTAAGATTTTTTAATATTTGTCTAGTTTTTCAAAATCACACGTGCAGAAAGTTGTTACACACAAATTTGTGATATCAATAAATGGGTGTCTTTGAATGAAATTTAATTTTCTTGAGAGGACAGCAGAAATAAGGAAAATATCAGAAAATGAAAATAAGCAAGGTGGTGCAATAGACTGGGAAGCTCCGGGGTCTGACACATTTCTTACGACTATGCCTTTCGAGGAATGTAGGGGACCTATAATTTTTTTCCGATGCCGAACGGCTAATCACAAAAGAGACTTTCATGGCAATGAAACAACTATCAGATGCTAGTTCCTAGCAAAAAACGATACCAATGGATTTTTTTGTTTTCTGTTGGGATTTGAACCTCCAAACTTTCAAGTAACAGGCAGACATGCTAATCATTTTCGTTAGACCATGGACACCAGTGCAAAATTACAGAGTATTGCTAGTTGCCTGTACAACAGTATAAAATGCAACCAAAAACTCAAACAAAAAATACGGCAACAAAAATGTCTTTTCAAGTAACGTTATTGTGTTTCATACAAATAGTTGTCCCAGACCATGAAATCTATGTAATTTCGCTGTCTCATAATGCCTTGTTTGAAAACCAAAAAAGTACTGTCGGTCTTTCGGCGTTGTAAGGGAGCTTTTGGAAAGATGTAAGTTGTGTTACCGAAATAGGGTCACTTCGTCAATAAGGATACTATGCAACCAATCAACTCCTAGGAATCAGTTGCTAGGTGGAACAAGCTCAAACGTAAATACGTTGTTTCTTCTTTAGTCAAACTTTAAAGAATAACATTTCTTGACTGTACTGGGGCCTCTCCAACACTCCAGGTGAAGCTGAATTTTCCTCCACTTGATACCTAAGTCATTGGATAGGCTCACAAAGAGGTGTGGCAAAGTTCGCACTGGAGCTTTGATGATTTCGAAAGCAACATAGCTTTTGACCCACGTCTAATGGATATGCCTTCTAATACGATGATGTCAAGCCCCAAACTGCATCTTAAATACACGATCATCTTTATGTCGGCTCAGAACTCTGAGACATGAAAATATTGGTTTTCACGAATAGTTCCAGAGATGGATCTGGTTCTGGTGCCTTTTTAAATACCGATGATATACATAAACAACGTAAGGCACATATTGTGCGTCCATTTCCCAAACGGAGTATGTAAACGAATAAGCTGCTTTACGAAGAATGGGTGGATTGGGAGAAGTATTCTGGTTTGCGGTGTGTGTTTCTGAATGCAGTCTGAGGACTAGACTCTTTCAGTCATGTTCCGGTTCCAGGACTTCAGAATGATTGCAAAACGAGATCGCTGACAAACTTGCAAAAAAAACAATCTCAGAAACCTTTTTCGTGACTTGAGCCAGCGCTTGGTTTGCCAGGGTCCTCAGTGAGGGGTTTCCATCAATGATTGGATCTGTCAAGAGCACATTGGAAGACTGAACAGCCTACGTTCGATGCAGATAGACTAAACACTAATCGAATGCTTTACAATGCCAATGAGAAGGCTGCAACAATTTTGATTTCTCGTAGAAAAGACTGTAGGAAACCTGTTGACGTTTCCGTAATTCGCCATTCGGGCCCTCGTTACAGACCATATCGGCGCAGACATGGTGAGACCTGATAAGCAGAAAGGCGACATTCGAAATACAGCATAGCAATTTTCAACTTTTTCTAAATGAAAAGTAAATGGGCCACTTAATGAACCTCCTCAAATTTAATGTAAAATTTTAAGGTTGGCCTTCTCTTGCTCTCTGCTTTCGTGTCGATTTTCCTTACAATACAAAAACAAAAATTAAATATAACTGTTATGTTGAAAAGCATGCGCTGTCTTTTATATACATATGTACCATCGAGGAAAGCATATTATCTAAAGTTTCTTGCTCTGATTGCTGTTGTAGTTGCTGAGCAGACTATAGAATTGCTTGGTTGCGATAAAAAAGCACATTTCGCAACACAAAATCTGATAGTGAATAATTGTAAGGCCGAGCCAAAAGCTGTGCTAGTGGAACTTTGTGATTCATTCGAAATAGAATCTTGAATCATAACAATAGTCCTATTCCCAACGCAACGGTGATCCAAAGTTAAGGTATCATGGAAAAACCACCTTACGGGTTGGGAAAATTTATGTTTTGCTTTGCAGTCAGCAAGCTGGAGCACAACTGTTGCACAGACTTATTGACTTATGCATAATTTACTCTAAAAAAATCTGAATGCATTTGAATAGACCTCTTTTTTGAATAGTTCAGTCAAACCACTGCCTTTTTGTTTTTGAAAACTCTGGTGTCATTGTTCAAGGCATTAACGGTGGAGAATCTTCTCATTATAAACAAAAGTGTCCATTTATTGAGCCGTTAGTTTAGCACCAAAAATCTTTGCTTTTAACCCTTAAACCCTACCCTGGGGTCCAGCGCCATGGCAAACATACGTTTTTTTGAATTGTTTTTTTTTTTTAAAGTAAGCAACCCAAACCAGTGCCACCCATGGAATTCTCATATTATCGTAGCAGACGTCTAAAAATCAGTCATTTATTAATTTTAGAGTGGTGCAGTTGGAAATATTTGAGCTTCAGGGTCACTTAGACCTCAGGGTAGTGATAGTTAAAGTTTTAAAACACCGGTACAGTGTTTCGAGACGAACGAAACGACGCGACGGCCATTGGCTATGTTTTATGGGATCTTAAATATTGTTGGCGTGAATTCGTATGTCCTCCTCCAAATGGCGTCCGATAAAACTCAAATAAGACGAAATTTCTTAAAAACTTAGCTTTGGAACTCATAAAACCCCAAATAGAGGAGAGGTTTACTTGGTCAACTTTGCCAGCCAATCTCCAGGCCCTCATTGGAAATATTTAAAAAAAGCAACCTGTGGCTTAGCCAACATCTTCAGTTTTTACAAAAAAAGATGTGCCGTGGTCCACGAGACAAAGACCGCAAGACCAAAATACGATGCAGCAGTTGCGGAAATCCACTTTGATGCAAAAATATCTGCTCAGTGTGTCAAAATTGTCTTGATGTAGATTTTTAAAACATTTTTCATAATTGAACATTCTTATCTTTTATGTTAATTAATAAAATGTTTGATTATTTTTTTTTTTTATTAAATTGGGGCAAAAACTTTTTAGGGCCCCTAAGACCCCAGGGTAGCAATAGTGTTTCTCCCGGGATGGGTAGGGTTTGAGGGTCAATGAATTCTCAAGTTTGCCAAGAAAAAAACTGGCCTCTTCAAGCCATTTTTAGACACGATTTAGACTTAAATTCAGTCTCATCCCTGATTCTGGGCAAATTATGTCATGCCATTTTATTACTCAGCACTTCATTCAAAATGAACTGCTGACTTGTTGGTGTCCAAATCATATCCAAAATTCATTTGAAAAAATATAGAAGCTGAGCTTGGAAACACCCTGTATTTGATGTTAAGACGAAAATTACACCTCACAAAAATATCAGACAAAAATATGAATTCATCACATCATAAATCTCGTCACATTCGTAGGAATGAACTGCAAAATGAATTTACAATGTCTGACATTAATTGGGCACATTTTTTTCTGGAAAGACTTCTTTTAATTTACTATCAAAAAGAAAAATATTATTTTGAGAAAAGTCTCGAAACTATTCAAATTTGTTTTTATTTTTAAAATATTTGTTTGTTTGCTATTTGAATGACTAATGAAATCAAAATGAGAAAATATCTAAAGCCGAATGATATTCTAAAAATATCCAATGGACATGGAAATTTTTTATTAATTTTATATTTTTTGATCGTAGAGTAATTAGAGAGGGGTGTGGTTCTATTAAGAGTCATCGCCTTGTGATCTTATAACAGGTGTTTTCAACACTTGATTTATTTAATTTCATCGTGAAAAACAGCAAAGAAAAAAATGGCGTTTAGTGAAAAGTAGCAGAATGTTTGTACACACTTGCCAAGCAATCTTGGAAATGTTTGACATGACTTTGTGCAAAGTAAACATTTGTTGAGTGCGTTTAGGTTATTTTGTCGGCACCTTAATTGAACTCAGTTTTAATTCAACTCCGTATGGTTCTTTTATATCAGTTTCACTTTTTGTCCCTGAAAATGACATGCAAAAATATAGACAATGTTTTACTGGTTTTTTTTTTATCATTTTTAATCGCGTAAATCAAAACAAAAACAGTGGAACAAAGTGTAGACAACTTGTATTGCCGATGTGTCTTTCGTCGTATGCCTAATTTGTCAAATTTAAATAACACACTCGAAAAGTGGCTTCCCAATCCAAACAGAACGTTTACATTGTCTGCTTCATTAAACACACACATTTTAAATTTATTGTTTAGCTCAGTTTTCGTTTTGTTTTTCCAACTGAAAGTACCTCTATTTAATTGTAGGAAAGAGTGTCAAAGGCAATGACAGGATTAATAGCATGGCAATTTTGTCAGACACCTTGGTTTTTGCATGACTTCGTTTGTCCGCAATAAACAATGCAAAAGGTAATTGACAAATTTTCATTTAATTTTATTAAAGTGAAATGAATTCCTGGGCGTTTTGCCATTTTGTCTGCGAAAAAGTGCAATAAGGCTTCATTCTTTCTTTCATCGAAATTTTATAAATGAATTTATTTTTTCGTAGAGAGATCATTGTGCAAAAAAGAACACACATCCCTTCTCATAGATTGAAGTTTTGAAAAGGGTTTGTTATTGTGTGCGGATCCAAGTACTTCATACTTGATATATAAGAGTTTTTGATCGAGACCGACTCTGCCGGACTCTTGATTTTTTGAAACCAAATCGCTGTACTTGAAGGGCTTCAATGTTCTTTTTTTTTAAATCTGGTTAGTCCTTAAAAGTGGGTTATACTTTACTTATATGTTTTGTCTCAAAAAATTTAGGATCGATTGCCGATTTTAAGCAAGAAAATTACAAAAAGTACAATGCTGAATTTGGCTCTTTTTAAGAAATGGAGATTAAAAAAGCAATATGGCCTCAGAGACCATTTGTCGCAATGAATTCAAGACGTGAAAATTCAAGCGATTTTTATTAAATTTAAAGTTTCGCGTAAATGGTATCGACTTGATGATCTATCACCAAATTACCACAATTTATCAAGTGAGAGAAAAATTTGCCAACAAAAAGTGTAATGCAATATCACAAACACCTGTTTTGCTTATCAAATTTGTTCTGTATCCAACTTCAGATATAGAGTCAAGTAAAGAGATTTATTTATAAACACTATCCACTCGAATGTGGAATGCTATACCTGACTTCGGTTACAATTTATAAGGATTTGAATTCGATATGCATCGGCGGGCGTGGCACCGGCGCACACTGGGGCCCGCTGTATGGAGAGCGTGCTCAAAATGCAAAATTGAGAATGACTCTTTTTTCCAAAACAAAGGTTTTGTTGCAAAAGTCGACAAGATTGTCTATCAACCGGTAAAATTTCAAGGTAAAAGGGATTGTAGGTCAAAAGAAAATCAGTGTTGAAAGTTGTGTTTTAGGCCAAAAAAATTCGTGTTGTGATTTAGAGGTCGATTTAAAGTGCAATAAAAATCGTTTCGCGTTGATTTACGCTAAGTGGCGATATGTCATCGATTGGTCAATGTCAGTAGATAATAAAAACGTATTTCGTTAGTATCAAAAAGAAAAACCATGGAAAAAGAAATAAAAAAGCGAACAAAAATGTATAAACACATTTTTTTCCAAATTTCAACAGAGGCTTCCACTTCTAACTTAAGTTTTTATTAAAAGAAGGTATGCACTATAAGACTGCATACTTAGTTTTAAAAGCCCGTGCTGCAGATTCGAAAAAAAATTTTTTTTACAAATTTGTTCGCTTTTTTGTTTCTTTTTCCATGGTTTTTGTTTTTGATACTTACAAAATACGTTTTCATTATCTACTGACATTGACCAATCGATTACATATCGCCATTTAGCGTAATTCAACGCGAAACGATTTTTATCGCACTTTAAATCGTTCTCTAAATCACAACACGAATTTTTTTTGGCCTAAAACACAACTTTCAACACTGATTTTCTTTTGACCTACAATCCCTTTTACCTTGAAATTTTACCGGTTGATAGACAATCTTGTCGACTTTTGCAACAAAACCTTTGTTTTGGAAAAAAGAGTCATTCTCAATTTTGCATTTTGAGCACGCTCTCCATACAGCGGGCCCCAGTGTGCGGCGTTTCAATTTAAATTCTGGTTTTGATCCTTATAGGAGTTTTGATAAACCCTTGCTATAAAAAAACGCTTATCTAAGGTTAGCACCGCAAACTTTTTTAAGCATTATTTTATATCCAGCCAAGGGTCTGCATTATTTAAGCTGATGAGAAAGTTACATATTTATTAAAAATATAAATAATGTTTGACAAAACAACTTATTTTAATACTAAAAAAATCTTTTTTAAAGAAAATAACATTTCTAAAAAAGTATCGATAAAAAGAAGTTCAAATGATTGATCGCACAAAAAGGGCAGACATTTAAGCTGAATGACTTCGGAACTTTGAGGGGAAGCTCAAGAAAATGTTGTTCCCATCAATCTGGTCGCCGCTTACAGTTTTACAGAGGGTAAAAGACCCCTGTCTCAGATATATCTCACTAGGACTATTATAAAGAAAATTTTATAAAGAGAATTCACCAGACCATCGTTTAGCGAAGCCTTTTGCTGAATTGAATTTTAGAATTATATCAACACTAATGGCCCAATGTCACAAATTGCCGCAAATGGTGAAATGGTTTGACTATAAAAAAGGAAGCCATAAAGAAGAAATTTGTTGTGCTTACGAGACAAAGCAATGGATTGACACTGACAATTATGGAATTTTGAATGTCCAATAGGAGATCATCAATGGTAAAAATGAAAAAAAGAAGACCTGAATAACTCTGCCCAGGGTTATACCTAAAACAAACATTTAATAGAAGCGATTTTAAATCAAAAGAAACTTAGACGAGGGCGTTTATAAGCTATGAAAGTATGAGACTGTAGGGAATTTTATTAAAGCTTCTTTTTTACTTGCGATTATAGGTACTATAAGGCAAGCCTTGCAATCGTGCAGAAAAAAAAAGTTGAGATAACAATTAAACATGACATTACGATGATACAGAATACGAAAAAAGTGGGTCCTGCAATTCTGTCTGTCTGTCTGTGTGTCTGTCTGTCTGTGTGTCTGTCTGTCTGTATGTCCGTATATGGA
The DNA here is from genome assembly GCA_914767635.1 of Melanostoma mellinum. Lineage (NCBI taxonomy): Eukaryota > Metazoa > Arthropoda > Insecta > Diptera > Syrphidae > Melanostoma > Melanostoma mellinum. The sequence goes on from OU612058.1 coordinate 49,431,322, forward strand.
CCTACAGCCTGAACCGCTTGACCGACTTTCTTTAAAATTTGTAGTTAGGGTCTGTGAGGTAACCTACAGAGGGGTTTTTAGAATTGGGTCTCTAGGTCTTGAAATAACGGTACCTGCCATACAACCTATATGATAATACTTATTTTTCTCGAAAACGGCTCTAACGATTTCGATAAAATTTTACTTGAAGTATTATTTTTCATTTTTCTTTTCTATGATGTAAAAAAATTATTTAGAAAAAGTCTGAAAATGGTACCCTTCATAGTACCGTTTTTTTCAAAACCGACTTCCTCGTTAATGGCTGGTACGATTTTGACGAAATTTTATGTTTAAGAAGTCGTAGGTGGATTAAGAAAGATTGCATATTAACATCTGAAAAATTTGATTTTGAAATTTTTATTAATTTTTAAAAAAAAATTTAATTTTTTTGAATATTTTCAAAACGGTATGGCTTATGTGTTTCAAATTTTTTATCAAAGCATCTTTTGATAAGATCTTAAAACCTGCATACCTTACTTTTAAGAAAATCCTTTTTTAAAATAATGAAAAATAAAAAACCGTTTTTTTTTAAAACTGCTGTAACGATTTTGATTAAATTTTCATCATTCATATGCATTAACAATTGCAAGAAAATGGCGTTTTTGGATTCTTGCTTGAAACCTTTGGAATATTTAATTTAATTTTTTCATTATTTTGCGTGATCTAATTCAATTTTCATAATTTCACTCAGCCGTATTTAGAACAAAATCGCAAGTTCGTGCGACCCAGTCGTGCCCATTTTTTTTTTAACCAGTAGAAATAAGATCTACTTCTTTTCCTTTTTCCAAAGCAGGAAACCTGAATGAAAGAAATTCAAAAGAATTTATGGTTGTGGCCATACTTCAAAGAAAGCCATGTTGTCGAAAAAAAAAAGTGATTTATAATGAAAATCCAAAATTTCATACAAAATGTTTTCGAAGGTTTGACCAATGGATGGTATTTTTCAAAGCCGCTTGAAGAACGTTTTATTCTTTAGAATAGGACACTCAAAAAGAACTGAACTGTAGTGCGAAGAAGACATAGACAAGTGCAGCGGAGAGAGCAATGACACCTCAAAATAATAACGGGAAGGGTTTATATCGCTTATTCGTTGGCAGGGTCATTACAAGAGAAATTTCTTCAATGTAATATAATAACACCGGCAACGTTTACCAATAAATTTTAATCTTTTTCGAAAGCCAGGAGTTTTCTATTTTCATGGGTTTTTAAGTCTAGTGATCAGCTTTTTACTGTCAACACCATAGGAGCACAAACAACAAATAAACAGCAACAAACTCGAGTATGTATGTATAGTGCTTCTGCAGATATTTCAGTTTTTCATGAGCGTCATCTACTTTCATTTGTCACCTATTTGATTAGGTACCTTACGGCATGAAAAATTGAAGTAAACACGGTCAACATGTAGCTTATCAACTCACATCTAGCTATTTAAAATTTCATTGTTCATCGTTTTAGCCCACTTCTGCAACAAGCTTTTGAAATGCTTACGAAAGCTAAAAGGATAAGACTTATAGATGAAATCTTTGAACAGTAGAACCTAATATAGCACTTACGATGAATTTCTGCCAAAAAACATACGAAAAGAAGTTGAACTTTGAGGTATGGATACAAATTGCGTCGTGTTAAGTGACACCAACTTTAAAGGTTTTTATTGTTATACTAGGAATACCAAAACCAAAAATAGTAGATCAAATGCAAAAGGAGATGAATAACTTTCTGAGACGTTTGAGTGGAGAGTGTTGGTACACTAATAAAAGTACCAATTGAAAGCTAAAGTTAAGCTGGTTATGTCAGTAAAATTTTTCCAAAATTGACTTTTCGAATTGTTAAGTACTTCAGGTGAAAGTAGACATTCGCAAAATGTTCTGCAATGTTCTTATAAATTTCTTTTAATTTTTCTTGACTGTAAAATTTAGCCTCATATATGTATCTTCGAAATTCAGACAACAGATTATGAAAGAATTATACAATAAAAACCATAAGAACTTAAGATCTTTTTTTATACTAAATTCATTACACTTTGTGTCCAATTATAAGTCATATCCGTTCCAAGTTGTCGAAGTTTTGATATTTAATTTGCGTTAACAGAGTTTAAAACTTCTTAATAATTTCGATTGATGTTATTTCTGAAACGTTTTACTATTTTATGTAGGTACACAACGATAAAAGGCGTTTAGATGATTTTAAATTAGGAAACTGTTTCCTCGGTCTAGCTCAAGAAATCTCGGGAATAGCAAATAAAATTTTGCACCTTTTTTTAGTTTTGCAGTTTGTTTGTAAGATAACAAATAAAAATGGCTACACAAAATGTTCCTTCACCACATTTAGGGCACGGCCAAGTACTGATTTGCAAAGTGGCAAAATTGAGTCAAATTAAAAGCTGAGCGAAAGTGATGTCGCTTGGTTTTCAATTTAGATCAGTTTTTGCCGCTAAGTACGTGACCGTGACCTTAGGGGCCCCTGATGGTCGGGCTCGCACAATTGCTTCGTTGCCTCGTTATTTTATTTTGAGCTTGTGGTGTAAGCTGTGAAAGTGAAAGAAAATGAGATTGAGCACTCAGATGATTCTGAAATGAAAAGTAAGTGGCTCCAGGTTTCTACGGTTCTGCTCACTGCTCGGAATTAATAAGAAAATCACAAGTGAAGCAAAATTAAACCATCTAGTAAACTTACAATTACTAGCGCTGTACAAAATATGTAAATACAATATTTTTCTTAAAGCATCCAAAAAATATAAAAAAGCTCACTTAAGAAGTGCATTTCACTCATTGTGAGTATTTTGTTTTCATTTTTGCAAAAGAATATTGAGTATTTCAGTCGAATTGAGTTCAACTGTCACTCAATACTCTTTTTGGAAAATATACGTATATATATGTACTTGTTAGGGCATTGGTTTTAAATTTTCTAAAGCAAAAACACACAAACAAAAATTAAAAGTTAAGCTAAATAGTAAAAAAAAAAAGCATAAGTCAATTGGTTGTTAAATTAAGGCAAAGTATTAATTTTAAAAATAAGCTTAAATTAAAAAATACTGTTGTTTAAAGGCCAAACGTTAGAGAAAACCATGCCAAATGAAAGAATATATTTGGTTCATGTTTATTATTTTTTTTGTTTCTTGTAACAGCATTGTTTTTTTATTTTATATTTTTTGTTGTCATATTGAATGAAATATAATTTTGTTTTTTTCTTTTTCAACTAAAAACTAACAATGATTTTTGAACAGTTTTTAAGTTTCTTTTGTTTGTGTATTTTTGAATTATCGAATTCACAAAATGCGTGTCCTTTAACATGAAACAATGATTTTTAATACAAATAAGGAGAAAAAAAGAAAATTATTTAAGGACAGCACAACAAATACATACATATATGTATTTTTCTATAACAAATAACAATTTAATCATTTCTTTAGAGAGCCTCATAAGGGAAAACGTTGACTTATATGATAAGGAAAAAAAAACGTAGGGAAAGAGATTAACATTTTTCAAACTACCTTAATCGAGAAGCTACCATTTGGTATATTCTGTCCACCAAATTTAAGTTTGATGTCGTACTCGCCGGGATCCTTGAGCGCATAGTAGATATCGAAGAGCCCATCCTTTTCGATGACATCAATGTCGACGATTTCCCTGGTAAAAAAACATTTGTGAACAAAAATTCAATATACCTTTTCATTTCGCTCTAAACTTACTTTCCACTCTTCGATGTAACTTTGCAGGTTACAGCGCCATCACCGGCATCTCTAGCATCCACACTAAGATGACTCTTGCTGCCGGATGGTTGGATTTTGGGTGCTTCAGCGACGAGCTTACATTTCTTGGCTTCACCAGTTGCAAATGCTTGCAGAGTGAATGGCGATCCCTTGATATGTTTATCACCATACAGCACGCTTATGTGATACGTTCCACATTCATCGGGAATGAAGGAGAGAATATACGAGTTGTTATCGATCTTTTCCAAGATTGGGTGAATTGGTTTGCCTTTGGGATTCTTGATTTCAACATTGATATCAGCTTCTCCAGCTGTCTTGGTGTCGATCTGGAATTTAGCTGGCAGTGAGGCTGGGAGCTTCTTCTTTTCGTTGTCTACAATCATTTTGACATTCTCAGGTTCCGCTTTCGGGAAGACGGTCATAACAAATGGACTGTAAAGGAAGAAAAGAGAATAATTTGAACCATTCCACCACTTTTGTTTGAAAGGAGTAAACGAGCAGAGTAAATGAACTGCTCTAACGGCTTTTAGTTTCGAGAATAAAATCAACTCACCTGCAGGGCACTTCTTCATCAGAGAATTTCACTTGGCACGTCAGCACGGATCCCTGTTTGGGTGGAACGTAGTGCACAGCATACACCCCATTGCCCTTGTCTTCCACATTCAAGTTATCCACAGGAATACCTTCTGAGTTGGTCAACTTGACAGCAATACGTCCAGGCCCAGCTTCAGCAACGTCCACATTAAAGTAAGTCGGCAATCCTTCCCTGACTTGGCCATGTTCGATACCGGGTCCATAGACCTTAACCTTTGTTGGATCAACAGTTTCCTCCACAACCACCCTGAATGGCGATCCAGGAATGTGTTTGTCAGCAAATCGAATGGTGATGTCATACTCTCCTGGATCGGTAGCCAAGTACTCAACATCACAACTGCCGTCCCTGTTGTCAATGCAGCTCATCTTAGCCTCAGAAGGTCCTTCGATGGCCAACGAAAGTCCTCCGGTTCCGGCGCCCTTAGTTTCCACAGTGAATTTGTTGTTTTTGTTGGTATAGCCTTTCTCAAGACCAGGGCCATATGCCTTGCAGCGTGAGGGATCGCAACCGCTCTTCACATGAACTACGAATGGTGATCCAGGTACTGGAACATTGTCGTACATCAGTTCGATGGTGTGTCGGCCAGCTTCAAAAGGTGTGTACATGATGCGGAAGATATCGTCTTTTTGACCAGGCACAACCTTGCTCGGCAAGACATTGCCCTTGGGATCAAAGATGGCGCAAGTAAGTTTCTTCGCATCGATTTCAGGACCGACCTTGCTCATGTCGACTGAAAAGTCAACCGGAGCGTTCATAATGACACCTAAAGTGGAGAAAGGAAGCCCGTTATTTTCAAAACCAAAGGACATTCAATGAGAAACACGACAGATAGATGTTATCAAATGAAAACGAAATAAAAAAGAAAAGCATGCGGTGGGCGTGTTTTGGTTAGCAAAGTGTTAGGTTTGTTTTTTTTTGCTTTGCAAGCTGTGCCTTAGTCAAAGTGGAGTACTCTGGGGCAGGTTATAAAAGCAGGTTTTCGATTCTCTCTTCTAGCGCTCTTGCTTGGCTGGTCACACAAAGTAAAACGCAAAATCAAAATCAAGGCTCTCTTCGTACCGTGTGGCTGAATCCCCATTCCAGTCACTCGGATTTTGTTCAAGTTCGGCAGCGGCACTATGATGGGCTGAAAGGGTGACCCGGTAACGTGTCGGTCATTAAATGTAACGTTTACCGTGTAGTCTCCAATTTCTGTTGGTAGATAAGCAACGTTGCAGGTGCCATCGCCATTGTCGCGACAGTTAATGGCGGCTTCACATGGTCCTTCCACTGTTACGCCAAGACCGCCTTGTCCGGCACCTCTTGTATCGATCATGAACTCTGCCGGTTGCCCAACTATACCACGTTCTAGACCTGGACCAAAAGCTCGCACTTTGTTGGAATCACTTCCGACCAGACACTGAAGCCGGAACGGACGTGGCGTTATGGGGCTTCCACCGAAACATATGCTCAAGAGGTACTCGCCGAGTTGTGTCGGTGTAAAATTAACCAGAAAACCCTCAGCCGTGGGGATTATGTGAGCCTTGATACGATTTCCAGATGGACTAGTGATTGTAACCGAAAGATCCGCCCTCGGGAGGCCATTGGTAATGACCCGGAACTGCTGTAGACTATTCAATGGTGCAGCTTGTGAGTTTGTAATAAATTTCTTAAATGACCTTTTCTTGTTTTCACAATGAACTATGCAAAGAATGAGACAGTGTACAATGGGAGTGGGTACTTACTTGGTTCCAGACCATCCACTTTGATCTTTGAGACGTCGACGGTGTGCTGGACGACCACCTTTTTGCCGAGAGGCACTCGAAGGCCTCCGTAAGTCATGGATGTTGTGTAAGTGCCATTAGCTGGTGGAATAACTTCAACAGTGTAGGTACTGTCTTCGTTGTCAATAACACGGCATGGTACCTCAGCCTTGGTTTCCTCGTGAATGATCTTTACTTGCAGCTCAGCTTCGCCAGCATCGCGGGCGTCGACATTGAAGTGAGTGGCAATGTTGGGACGAACTCCGGTCTCCAACCAGGGTCCGAAAGCTTGAACCTTGGTAGGATCGATGGGTACGCCAACGTAGACTCGGTGTGGAGAGTTGGGAGTTGCAACACATCCGTAATTAACTAAATTAAAAATGTGATGAGCTTTATATGACGCTTTTACCTTGAAACTTACCTTCAACAGTGTGAGGAACACCAGAGGTTGGAGTATAAGTGCAGAGTTTTGTTCCATCGGGCTTCTCTTGAATCTTGACCGGGATTTTGTTGGCATAGACGTCTTCAACTACCACTTCCAGAGGAGCATTTCCAGCCTTTGATGTGTCTACAGTAAACGAAGTTGGTTCTCCAATTGTTATACCGTTCTTCTCCAAGCCAGGACCAGATGTCTTGACAAGTTCGGGATGGAAATCGGTTCTTGGGAGAATTTGTGCAATGAAGGGGCTCTTGGGTATGTCCTCATTGTCGCAAAGGATATGTACAGCATATTCTCCAACTGCTGTTGGATGGTACTTCACCAACGCTGAACCATCACCGTTATCGTGACATTCTATTTCGGCCTGTGAAGGTCCAGCAACAGTAAATCCAAGTGCACCAGTTTCACCATTAGTCTCCACAACGAAGGCTGCTGGATAACCAATTACACCCCCTGTCAGTCCAGGTCCGTAGGCGACAATAGACGACTCCTTCTTGGGACCAACCTTAACTTCAAACGGACTCTTGGGTACCTCGTTTCCTCCGAAGGTAACCATAACCACATAACGACCCTCCTTTGTTGGGAAATAATGGGCTTCGTATGTTGTTCCATCAACTTTGGTAAGAGCAACATTTTGATTGGATCCACCAGGACCAATCACCCGCACTTCGGGTATACCCTCACCAGCCCCTTCGGTATAGATCTTAAAATCAGCATCGTCTCCAACTCTGACCCCTGTTCCCTGCAGACCACGTCCACTTGCTCGTACCTTCCTGGCATCAGAGAGGGGAGAGACCTTCACCGGGAAGGGGCTGTTCGGAATCGGAGTACCAGCATAGAAAACATTGATCGAGTGTAGACCAGTAAGGGGAGTTACATATTCACAACGCCAGACGTCATCTTCGACTTGCCTTACCTTGGCAGGTACAGAAGTCTTATGGTTAGCCGGATCGATGATGATTACTTCAGGAACTCCACGGCCAGCGCCCTTAGTAAGAATATCGAAGAACGTTGGTTTATTGATGTAAACACCACTCGGTTGCAGTCCTGGGCCAGTTACTTTGACTTTAGAAGCATCACCAGCATGACCTTCGACTTTCACATTGAACGGACTCTTTGGAATATCACGTCCTGAATATTTCACAAATACTTTGTGGTCACCTTCCATTTTGGGGATGTACGAAATAGAGTAGGTGAGATTTTTGTCGTTATTGAAACGCACTTCAGCTTTTTCAGGCTGTCCATTTGGAGCTATGACCTCGACATCAACGTTTCCTAGAGAATAAAAAATGAACTCACATAAGACTTGAGAACAAGAATGATATGATATAGTACAGTTACCTTTTCCAGCAGAGAAAGTCTCCACTGTGAAGTTAGCTGGAGCGGCAACCACTGGACCAATTGGTTCAATTCCTGGACCATAAGCTCGCACTCTGAATTGAAGAAGTGGAAAAAAAAACAATGAGTAATGACTTGGAAAACAACATTGAAATGCGTCATAAAAAATAGCAAGGACATAGAGTCTAATCTAGGGTTATTCTGCGGGACAAAATAAACAACACGAAACACATTGATGAAGCAATGCCGTGTTTTGACATGGCATGGCACGGTGATGCGTGATGCACGTGTTAGTATTAAAAAATGTTTTCAATTGATTACAGCATAATTAAGTTGAAATAAAATTAACAGCCAAGTTGAGTCCCTTTTAGCAGCAAAAACATAAAGCTTACAGCGAAAGATCCACAGGCTTCAAAAATCCCTCAAACGCCGATTACATACTTACAAGGTCATGTTCAATGGAAACCTTAAGGCGTAAAACGTTAACATAACAGCTTTTGATTGTTCCATGCCACTATTTCAAAACCTTTGTCTATGGAAACGATTGACACAAAACTGCGGATGCAAGTAATTTTTAAGTAACGTGACTTTTGGTTTAATCTTTAGTGCAGCAATAATTTTTGTGTTCTAGACTTAGTTCAAAATTTGAATTAAGTTCAAATTAAACGACTGATACGTGAGAGTTCGAGGTCAGAATCCCAGAATTCAACAGATTTCCACCGTACATTATTCATCGAAAACTCCTCCATATAGTCGAATTCATATGAAAAAGAAGGTTAGGTTAGGTTAAAATGGCTGTCAGGAAAACAACTAATACCCTTAGACCATTATTAGGTCCATTGTGATACCATAAGAACTAAGCGAGGAAGAACCACACTTAACAAAACCATTTGGAGCTTTTGGTAAAGCGAAAGAGATGCAGGATATCTGTGTTCGCCAAAACGTTTGGGAACAAAAAAAAAAAAAAAACAAACAAAAGTTGGAAAACATTGTACATTTATGAACTTTTATTTCGTAGAAAAAAATTTGCCTCCATTGTGAGACATTTTTGGGTACAAGGACAATGTCCAAAAGTTGGATGGCTGGTGTCTCCAACATCGCAAATACATTTAGTATGTTAACTCTTATCTCTATGCACCCTAAACACTAAACACCCTAAGCAGGGCTCTAAAGGAAGAACTTATATCTCTGATAATGGACTCTAGGCTCGTTTGGGAAAATTTGTTGGATTGACTATTTTCATAATATAAAAAGCATTTTGGTTGCACCTTTACCAGAGGCTTGCAAAGACTGACTCCTTTCACAGCTAAATCAACCTGGACGCAATGTTGTTGTAACTCCCGCTTCTGAGTTTCACCCAGGCTTCCTTGGAACCCCAATGAGTTGTCAAAAAACTGAAGATTTCCAGATAAGAAAAAGTCTCAACAACAAAAGCAACGCATATGTACCTATGGTTGTATTGTTACTTGCAGCAACTAAGTGCTACTTTAGGAAGCGAGCTGAGAGCAAACTCATGGACTCAAAAAATACCTTGATTCACATTCAAGGCAAGTTGAGGTTAAAAAAAAAACCTTTTGTACCACCACCACTGAGAACGTAGTACAGAGAGTCAACCTTGTTAAGTTCTTTTATTCTGAAACTTGTTTTAACTGGAAGCACAGCGCCGTGTTATTCCGTCAACGTCTAGTGAGAAAACAATTTTTCTTAATTGCAGTGTGTCGAACACTCTTTGTAGAATGAGGAAAACTTCTCCGAGGCGGAATTAATAAGCAGTTTTTGACATTTTTGTCAACATATCACAAAAAAAAGTAATGACCCTTAACGGCAGGCAGCCTAAATAGATGATACGTTTGACCATTTAGTCCGTTAATGCCCTGCGAGTGGCACCCAAGTCCTCCAATAGTAAACTTATTCCCACGAAAAACCCTTTCCCGATTAGCCGTTAGTAATCTGCAGAAAATTGTAGGTCCCCTCCATTCCCTCACAAGGAATGGTTTTAACAAATGCGGACTCCCCGCTCTATTATGCACCCTATTAATATTTTAGTTTAGCTCAGAAACGGGTCACTAGTGTGAGAGCTTAGATACATTTGAGCCCACTATGCTCGTAACTCCGGAGAAGGAACAAGAACAAGAAGTGCATTGACAGCTTAAGACTTAAGAAAACGTCGCTTTGGGTGCAGCGGTTTTTTCTTCACTCAAATGAGAGTGTTTTGGGTAGAGCTGGTGAGAGCAGACTATCTGGTCTACTCTGTGCCATTTTGCCATAACAACGAAAAAAAAAAAAAAACAATACAACGTAGGACATTAACTCACCACTTGGTGAAGATTTAGATCTTGTGATTTGCTCATACCTGGTCCTACAAATACCTCAAATACCTACAAACATTTACTTCCTTTTGCTTGACTGTATTACTGGTAAATTGTCCATTAAGTTGCATTCTAGAAGTTTGATTCAGAAAAGTATAAATCTCAAAAATCACTGATGTTTCTGGGCACTTATTGTTGCTTTCCATTGGTTTCACTCGGGTAAGCACTCATTTTAAAAACCAGTGGAACACCCAAAATTATTTCTATTCAGTTGAACGTAATTGCCTTTGTGTGAGTGAAACACCTATGGCTCTTAAAAAAATATTCCTAGTGCTTCTTGAGTCGATTCTCACTTCAAATCGAGAAGCGGCTGTCACTCCTCAGAATCATGAGAAACGATCTTTTGGAACGGTATGAGATTGTTAACATGCTCCTGGACGCTCCTAGACGGTTTTTTTCGTCCAATGGAAAGTGACATTAGTATGAGCTAAATATTTATGGCTTACAAAAACATTACTTGAGGAAGATTTTGTATTAAGTTACATAGATTAGTGTTTCTTAATTAGATTCTCACTTCAAATCGAGAAACGTATTTCATTTCGAAGAAACGTTTGTATTGCGCTATTGGTACGGTTTGGAAATACTCTCGAAAGCAGCTGGACGCTTCTTTTTGTCCAATAGAAAGCGTAATGAGTTTGTAGATTGACGTAAATCGTTCCATCCGCGAGAAACAAATAATAAATGAATGAGTACAATTCTTTTGAAATTTACTGATGCAAACGTTTTCCCGTCAGGTTTTTCGGCTTAAAAAACTGCGTCCCATAACGCCAACGCACTCCACAACGTTTCGCAACGAAAAGCATTATTCAAATTCAAATCTAAAAACTCCTAAGAGTATGCAATAAAAATTGATTTCACAGCAGCGACACGGCAGACGGCACACGAGGCTGGCACACGTCTCCTATTTTACTTTATTTTTAAAACCACATATGCACCACACGTTCATTAAGAGCTGTTACAACAGCGTTATAAGGTCGGCATTAAAAAGCTCATTCCAAACACAATTAAAAAAAAAAAAAACAAAGGGAGAAAATTGTTAGCATTCCAAACTTACCGGGGAGGAGGAATGCTGAGAACATTTTGTAATTAAACAAAAAAGAAGAAGAACAATAAATAAATTAAATTAAAGTCTTTGTTTAACAATCAAACATAGAATGCTGTATAATTGTTTCTATTTTTTTTTTTATGTAAAATTAATAATAAACTAATTAGCATCCAGTTAATCAATTCGTGCGATGGTTTCAACAAAACAATGGGAAATTTTGACAGAGACAATATTCCTTCGACATATTGACGAATAACAAAATTTAAAGAAAGTTAAGGAGTATACTTGTTATGGTACTTACCTATTTGGATTGGTCTTTGGCCTCAAAGGTGCACCAGACTTCAATTTGGAATTAGGATACTGTGACAAGTATGTCATCATTGATTGTTCATCAACGTTGGGATTGACAAGTTCTTCTGGTTTGATCAATTGACGAACATTGAGCCAATCATCGGCCAAGCCCATGGCTTCAGATGCATTTTGTACGGCATCCTTTGGATCCCACATATCCCAGTCGGGGCATAGACCTGGTGCACAGGCATCGACCAAAGCACCAACAGCCTTACCACTTGTCCAATCATTTGTGAAGTTATTGATTGGCATCTCTGGGATTCTCGTGTGGATCCAATTGAGAAGTCTATAGAAATTAAATGAAGTGTAAAAAAAAAGTTTGGGGATGACTGTGGGCAATCCTTACCTTTGTTTGGGTGTTGCACCTGTACCGTTCATTTGGTTCTCGTCGTCTCCATCCCACATTGGCATCGAGATGGAATAGTGCAGAATAAGAGTCCATATTAAACCAAGAATGAGCTTTAACTTGCAGTCAACAATGTCAGAGGAATCTGTAATGGAAAAAAAGAACAAATTTTTAGTAAAAAGTTTCCGAAAAAAAGAAACACATCTTCCAATTAAAATATGTGAGTGACCGACACAGATTCCGTTGCGTTCGTTCGCTGTCGGATTCAACTGACAATTCGAATAATTAGTCACGTTCTTATGAGAGGTGACCCATAAGCACCGGAAGTAACGGATTCTGTGGGTCGAGACTTTAAACCTTGTGAACTGTGAGTCAAAACAATGAGCGGCATCACCAAGGAGTACTTCCTGGCAGGAAGATTTACTATTATGGTTCCTGTCTGACGATTCTACCCCAACCTGAGTGTGCATACCCTGGAAAGTTTAGAGGGACAAAAACCCATCTCAGTTATAAATTTCGTACAGTTGACCAGCGACTGCCGACTTATTCCTCCAACATTCAAACATTTTACAGACCCAAAGCTAAAACCAAACAAACAGTTAAGTCTTGAGCAATTATCCGTATCTTATTATTCTCGCAATGTCTGAATCTAGCCAATACCAAGGTGTTAATTGAGTTTTTTTCTTTATAAAGAATTCAATGATAATGAAATTCCAAGCTACTGTACCAAAACAATTCTTCGGTTATTATTGTAATTGATATAATTGTTATTGTCTGTGTAAATAAATATCTTCATCAAGCTCAATCCACAGCAATCTTCTGCTTACTGGGATTCTTTTTTAATCTTTCCAATAAAATTCAATGCACATTTTGATTGCCTACTTACTGCACTCTGTAATCTATTTCAGGTTGTAGCGTTGTAACTTGTAAGGCTTGTGCCTGTGGTGTGGCGCCCTATTCTTGTAAACTTTATCTCTCCCTACTCATACGCGAAACGCAACCAACAACAATAACAATAATTATGTATTTGCCATTTGCACGCATTGATAGCTCTAAATCTGTATACAAATCTAATTAACTAGCGTTTACTTTGTTGAGGAGATTGTCTACAATCACAAAGATTTCTTGTCGTCTTAAGTGAAAGTGATCATCTATTTATAGACAGGTGTATGTAATTAATTTAATTCTTTTCTTCAAACGCATAGTCTCTTCTTGTCTATAGTGTCTCTGGAGTGATGGCATTTTGCACTTGAATGTTTGTGCATCTAAACTAAGAACGAAGTGATTTATTTATAAAATTATATCGCATGCCATGCAGCGATATATAAGAATGTTGACTTATTTTATAGACCATGAAACTGAGGAGTAAGCATCCAAAGAGGCGGTAATTTACATCAGATAGGGTGTAAGAACTGCCGAAGCATAGACAAAGCTATTTAGCATTTTTCCCACGTTTTTCAAAGATAAAAATAGGAGGAATTTAATAATATGTTGTGTGTATAGTAACTCAATAATAAGAATCTGTTTTGTAATTGTAGCAATTTGTGTTGTAGCCTTTAAAAGGCTATAACCTATGAGCTTGAGCAGTGAGAAGTCATCGTAAAGGTTTTGTGACAGTTTAACATTGTTACTTGAGAGATTTTAATTTCCAAATTTTACTGAAAAATAAAATTTTTAAAATAGAAAAAGATCATGAGAGGATCTAACAAATTGTGAGTGCACACAGCTCACCACTTTGAAGCAATGTGGAAAATGTTATATCATGTTAGATATTATGACAGTCTTAGTTCAGATAATTTAGTCCAATAGACAATAGGAGAACTGAATTACTGAACTTAACAAAAGAAAACTTCAGTTATCTTCAGTAAAGCTGATAAAAGCAATAATATTGTAATACTTGATAAACAAGAATATATTGAAATAACTGAACAATTTATAAGAACTGGACCTTATGAAGAAGTATTTTTAAATCCTTTACCAGGAATGATAAGGAGAACTAAAGAAGCTATCAAAAAAGCGGTCAAAGTTTTTAATGATCCTACTTTATCAAGGAAATTAAATGTTTCAAATCCAATTTTACCAAGATTATATTCTCAGTTGAAATTACATAAACCAGGAAAACAAATAAGACCAATTACATCAACAACTGGATCAATATTATCAAAACTTGAATGTTGGTTATTAGAAAAACCGAATAATCTCCCAATCAAATTTGAAACAGCAGCTATAAAAAATGGAATTGAATTTGCAGAAAAAGTAAAGAACTTCAAAATAGCTAGCAACGAGATTCAAGTCTCATTTGATGTTGTTTCATTATATCCAAATGTTCCAATTGATGAAACTTTAGTTTTTCTGAGAAAATGGCTGGAAAGAAATGCACTTAAGCCAGAAGAAATAAATGAATTTGTAATACTTACTAAACTGTGCATGGATGAAAATTGGTTTCAGTTTAATGAGAAGTTTTACAGACAAAAATTTGGCTGCAGTATGGGATCACATATGAGCCCATTTTTAGCAAATTTATTTATGTCGTATATATAGAAACTGAAATGAAAAATCAATTTAATTTTCCAAGAATTTGGTTAAGGTATGTAGATGATATATGGGCGATAATCAAAAAACATGAACTCCGACAGTTCATTAACAAATTAAATAGAACTAAATACCCATCAATAAAATTTACATATGAAGAAGAAATTGAAGGGAAACTAAATTTTCTGGATTTAAGTATAACTAGGAATGGAGACAATTTCGAATTGGATATATACAGAAAACCAACGAATACTCTGAGATACATTACATCAGACTCGTTCCATTCCTTTGAACATAAGATGTCAGCTTTTCATTCAATGATTTTTAGAGCTCTAAATATTCCAATGACAATAGAAACAAAAATAAAAGAATTCCAAAAAATTAAAGATATAGCCAAAATTAATGGATATACTGAAGAGTTAATTGAAGATTTTACAATTGCACATAGAAGAAAACAGGAATTGAGAAATTATACAACTTTAGATCTAATAAGGAATGAAAGAAATGAAGAAAAGAAATATTCAAAATTTTATTTCTATCCAGAAATAACATCTAAGATAAAACCAATCTTTAATAAATATAACATCCGTATGAGTGAGTGCAGCGAAATAAAAATAAAAAATCTGATTGGAGAATCTAAAGATAAAATTGAACAGCTTCAAAAATCAGGAATTTATTCTATCGGATGTAATGACTGTGCAAAAGAATATATAGGACAGACAAGAAGACCTATTCTAAAAAGATTTAAAGAACATTTTGCACATCTTAAATATAATGAAAAAGAAAAGTCAAGTGTTGCAGAACATATGCTAGAAAATAGTCATAGTTTTAGTTTGCAAAATTTAAAATTAATAAGAAATGTAAATAGCAATTATGAATTAGATGCTTTTGAATCTTTTTATATATTTAAAAACAAAAATAATCTTATGAATAATGATGATGGACCAATCAAAGATTCAATATTCAAAAAATTTTTCAATAGATTCAACTCAACTCAACTGTAATTTTGTTTAGAAACATTTTTGTTTTTTGTTAGTTTTTTGACAAATAATTTAATTTAATTTAATTTATATATCTCACTGATGATGGAAGCATTGCTTCTGAAATGTGCTTTTGAGGAAATATAAAAAGTGTTTTTTACTGTTTAAAATTGTATTAATCTCTTTATTTATTAGATAAAAAAAACACGTGGAATATCTCTACTACAAAACTCATTAACAAATTATGTCAATTCCATGTCAAAAAGCATTCATATAGTAACAAAATAACAGTTCAGTGGTTTATAATAGTTTTCATAAACTTGCTCTAAGCTTTGTGCGACTAAGTATCTGAGATGCATAAATTTAGCTCGCACAAAAGTTAAGTTCATAAAAGAAAGATAGAAGAGTGTTACCGCCTTTTGATAAAGATTTAGATTAGTTCGTTCTGTGAGGTATTCTCACAAGCAATCATTTCGGCAGATGTCTTATCCCATGTGTGGATCACTTTTCACTTTTACGAAGCAGACACTTAAGAAAGTTGTGATCCTTTTGAGATCACGATACTTCTGGCGCCGTAAAGGATTTGTGTATATAAGCGTTGCTTATAAGGTGATTGTTTTTTCACCTAGGGTCTTGAGACTGTCTTTTTTGCTTTAACGAGACCTGCAATCGCATCCCAATGGACCCTCAGTGGTCTAAGTTTGTCGATCTCCGTATACTTGCAGCCACGTCTAACCTACCCTCCAACCGTTGAATATATCGTCAAACTTAGTCTAATGTAACTTTTCTACTATTGCGCTAAGATTCACACCAATTAGAGTTCAAATACCAATGTTTTACATCAAACGCTTGCAAACCACTCAAAGAATTTTTTGCGCCCAGAAAACGTGTAATTGAACAAATATGTTCTGTTAAAATGTTTCCATAGTTTGTGGACGAAAGCCACCTTTAAAGTTTCCTAGTTTACGCAATCCAAGCCTAGTATTAGATTAACATATAAACCCTAAACCAAACCGTTCTTTGTTTAATTTCCATAAAAAAAAATCATCCGAAATCGAAATTCTTATCGAAAGATGTTGGCTAAGGTCCAGAGGTTCACAACGAACTGTAATGCTCACCTAAGCAAGGAAGTAAGCAATAACATCAAAGTCAAAGAAGCTATAGTAAAGCGGTAATGTAGGTACTCCAAGAAAGGAAAAATACTATTGAAGTTTTAGAAAATGATGAGCGACGTCGGGCTTAGATGGCTTATGATTTTTATCTCCAATCTCCAAGCTCCATAGTCTACCTTAACAGCTATCGTCTGCCAGTGTAAAAAATGAAGAGCAATATACCCAATTTTGCGATAACTACCTTTTGGTCAAGCTGATGATAAAAATAATAAGGCTATCTAATAACCAACCAATGTTCGTTTGTCACGGATAAGTCAAAAGCAATTGCGATCAAAAGTATCCAAATTTAAGAATATGGTGATTCCTTAGAGGATTTGCATGTTGTCCTTGTTGAGTTCAAAAAAGTGTTCGATCGACAACGACGAGGTATAATGTGGTTTGCCCTGAGTCAACCCAGAGGTTTGTATGTTGATGATCAAGGTTATGAATGAAGAAGCAATGACGAAGGTGAGACGTTTAGCTATTAGTTGTCCATCAAAGAAGTGTCAAGATTCCTTTTCTGGTTACTCTCAAATAGACTAAAAAAAAGATTGTTTCCCACATTGGATTTCAATTAGAGCCAGTTATACAGCTTAGTGCAGAGCATTTGGAATTGATAAAACCTCAAGAGAATAGCTGCTGTGCTGCAATTTTAACTTGCGATTGTAAGGACTATGAGGCAAGTATTGCAGTTGTGTAGAAAAAAATTTTGAGATAAGAACTAGATATGACATTACGATGATAGAGAGTACGAAAATCGTCCTGAAATTCTGTCTGTCTGTATATCTGTCTGTACATCTACAGTCAGAACCATTTGACCGATTTTTACCAAAATTTGGGGCAGACTACAAAAGGCTTTTTGGAATTGCGTCTCTAGGACTTGAAATGCGGTACCTGCGATACAGCCTGTTAATACTAAATTTTCTGAAACCGCTAGAACGATTTGAATTAAATTATATGTAAAGGATTATTTCTTATTAATTTTTATTAATTTTTCAAAAAAATAAATTGATATTTTTTGAATAATTGCATGATGATTTTTGTCAAATGTTCTGTCAAAACATCTTCTAGCGAAATCTTAAGACTTGCATACTTAACTTTTAAAAAACTTGTTTTTAAAAAAAGTGAAAGGTAAGAAGCCAGTTTCTGAAAAATAAATGTGAAGTTGGTAGCCCTGTACCACCAAATATAATATCAAGATTTTGATATTGTATTTAGCACACAATCGCAAGTTCGTGCGACCCAGTCGTTACATACAAAAGCTAAGTCTCAAAAATTTGAACATTTTTAAAGTTCCCTTTACCTCACACACAAACACATTTTTACTAAACCACCCCTTAGTATTGCGACTTGACAATGTGTAATTTACTCGGTTAAATTAGTAAATTTATTTTTGCGTGTGTTTTCAGCACAACAGTGCTCTCCCGTTTTATTATCTGTTACGGGGGTACTTTTCTTTACCAATCTAACTATAAATATTTTAGTGCAAAATAACCTCACTCTCGTAAATTTCCTACCTTCTATGGTGATTTTTCCTAAAAGTCTCGGAGGACTTGCCACAGTTCCTTGCGAAAGACAATACCAGTGTAAGTTACAGGAATATATGGTGATCATTACGTCATGGGCACCATTTAAAGATATGCCTAAAAATCACAAGCTTCTTTAAGGGCATTATCTTCCAAAAGAAGTTACCCAAGATTCAATCCTTTCAAACCTCTACAGAGGTGTTAATAACTTACGAGGGCAGTCCGATAAGTACTTAGCCTCTCCGCCCAATAGCGCCACTATGGCAAGAGAAACTTGCTATATTGTAAAACATTTTTGTAGAAGGCTACTGCTGAAATTTCAGCCAAATTGGACTCGTAGTTTTGTTTAAACCGCGTGTGGAAGCAAACGTGTCAGCGGATTTTAGAAAAATGGAAAAGGAACAATTTCGGTCAGTGATTCGGTTCTTGCTTTTGGAAGGGAAATCACGCAGCGAAACCAAAGAGCGGTTGGATGCTGTGTACGGTGACTCTTCTCCTTCGATTGCGACCGTCAAAAATTGGTTCAACAAGTTTCAACGTGGTCGCACGTTTTGATGAGCCACGCCCAGGTGCCCCGAAAACGGCTACCACAGAGGACAATGAGACAAAAATCCACTATTTCGTATTGGCAGACCGCCGCGCCGATTGAAGGTGCGCGAGATAGCTGAGATAGTATAGGCATCTCAAAAGACCGCGTAGGTCATATCCTGCTAAAATTTTGGGCATGAGAAAGCTGTCGGCGCGATGGGTACCGCGTTTGCTCACTCCGGACAACAAACGCAACCGTGTGACCACTTCAGAGACGCGGCTAAATTGGTCGAGTTGGGCTATGAACTATTGCCCCATCCACCGTATTCTCCAGATTTGGCCCCGTACGACTTCTTATTATTTCCAAACTTGAAAAAAACACTTGCCGTCGAATGAGGAGGTCATCACCGCCACGGAGGCCTGTTTTGCAGAACTCGAGAAAACGTATTTTTCAGATGGGTCAAAGAAGTTGGAGCATCGCTGGGTCAAGTGTATCGAACTAAAAGGAGATTATATTGGAAAATAAATCAACACCTTTACAAAACTTTCGGTTTTCTTTTGTAGGCTAAGTTTTCGGACTACCCTCGTAGAGGAAACTTTGGCAATAATTCTTAAAATATTCAAACATCACATAAAAGTGATGCTTAGAGATCTCGATGCTCTTACGTCGAAAAGGAAGAAGAAAAAGAAAGTCCAAAACATTCTGAATTTTCTAAAAGAACACAAACTGAAATGATTTTTCGAATTATTTTTCGTTTGCAGTTGAGACTGTCTGGTTTAAGTGGTTTTTGTTAATCATTTTGATGAGAACTAATTAATTTAAAATTTTCATATTGTTTTATTTTGAAATATCTAAAACATTTTCTGATTGTTTGTATCTAAACCTAAACGTTAAGTTGACATATGTCAAGTTCCACAATTCGGTATAAATACAAAGCAAAGCAATACTGTTTACAATCGCTGTCACGGAAAACAAAGCATCCTCTTTGAATAAAATAACTGATCTGTGCAATTCCTCAAAATGTTCCGCATAGGTGGTAAACAAATAATATATTTTATGAAGCTTTTATTGAATTAACCAAAAAGTCATGATGAATCATTCAAAAGTTATCATTAGTCGTTTGGCAAAACATGACACAAACATACCAATGAATGTGAGCTGTATTAATATTAAGTATCTATTTGTTAGCTAATTGAAAGTGAAAATAAGATTGTTAAAATAATTTGCAAAAAATTCCAAGGTTTTGCTGTGTGTTAATTTTCAGATAAGATAAGACATTTCGGTTTAGAACAAAACCACTTGTGATTGTGACCAACGTTCATGGCAAATCGTTTGTGATAATTTTGGATATTCACTAACACTGCTCGAAAGCTTAGCAACCAATAAGTTCTTTTTTCAAATTTCTTATTTCAAAAGACCACCATCTACAATGGGATTAGCTCTCTAACATTTAGCTCAATTTTGCCATCTCATCACACATAATAATTTCATTTGTACATTGCTGCAGCTGCTCAAACATGGCTATATATCAGCGCTTTTCGTCTAACCTTATCAAGTTTCTATTTAAAATTTGTCAAATCCAATAAAAAATAAATCACATGATTCACACTCTGAAGAATTTGCATGAAAGACACAAAATATTCAATTCAACGAATTGAAATTGAAAACATGCAACGCACAGTGGTTTCTTTTTTCCTTCAATTGCTAAAAGTGCAAGTATGGAGTTTTAATTCTTTTATTTGAATCGAAAGAGAAACTTGATGAAAACTGTAGCGTGGGTTGTGAGTTCGTTCAATATCCATGAGTGGCCCACATTTCTTAATACCTTCAGATTCAGTTCAAACGACGACGACGATGTTGTACTGAATTAGTGTGTTTTTTGTAAGTAACAATTATTGTTAATGAATAATTAAAAAGGTTGGGAGAAGCATGTGCGTGGGCTGTAAGCCAAGAAAGTCAGTTTGGAATTCATGAATACGAGATTAATGAGCCCCAATGGAATGGAAAGCATGTGATGGCTTGTCAAACGTCATGTCAAATCACGTGTTAAGCAATTCTTTCTCTATGTGAAAATGCTAGCAACTAAAATCAAATTTGATACAACACATTTTAAGTTACTGTGGGAAGCCTCTAGCCCACTGGTTCCCAACCCATGGGTCGAGACCCAAAATTGGGTCGCCAAGCCATTTTCGGTGGGTCGCGAGCACAAACTGATATCTGAAAAAATTCTTATAATTTGAAAAAAAATATACATACATATATTTTGCTATAAAATAAATCTTATGCTGGCATATGTGTTGTGTCGCAATCGCTTGTGTGTATTTCATGAAAGAGCAAACACATTTGTCTCATATAATATACATACAAGCAGTTGCAACACAATGCCACACAGCAAACAAGTGTATTCCTTGTTTTAAATTTATTAATTTGAACACCGCTAATAAAACATTAACAGCCGTATTTATAATCGCATTATAAACTCCGCAAAACTTTAAAACACGCTTATTCATTGAACGGGTATCGCCTTTCGCGAAGAATTGGCAAGTCTTTCGTTAGTAAATTCATTGCCATGAAACGCTTTCTCAATTAGCCATTCGGAACCGGCAGGAAATTGTAGGTCCCCTCCATTCCCTCACAAGGCGCATGGTTGTGAGAAATGAGCTAAGCCCAGGGGCTCTTCGCTCTGTAGCGCCACCATATTTATAATCATTTTTCGTCAGTGAATAAGGGCTAAATTGCTAAACGCCGATATGCGTGTTTTGAGCGTGTTTTAGCGCATAAATGTCATTTGAAAAAAACCACTGAATGACAACTCAATACTCAGAGAGTTGTCATTCAGTCATTCATTTTTCCAAGCATGATTTTAGCATGATAGATGCTAAAATCATGCTTGGGAAAAATGTGATCAAATGGAGTTCACACTCATATCACCTAATCTGGGCAGAGAAAATTGGTTATCAAATCATCCATCGGTCTGTTGATAGTGATGGCAATGCTATGGACGATCTCTCTGGAGCACGTGCTCCTCAACTCAACGTGACAATGTTTTTTTTCCGTACAGCAAAAGTTTAAAAAAGGTTCTAAGAAAACATCGAAGGTGGTGGCTTGTCGCCATCTTCAAATAAGTAGCACGCGTGTAAACGGTTCAGCTTTTGAATTTTTGTATATCCGTTGATTACGACTTTCAAACCTTGCTACATTTATTATTGAACTATTGTAAGTGCCTTGTATTTGATGAGATTTGATAGATTGCGCCATATTTCTGTTTCATTTTAAGCGATGCCGAATATGTGATCATTCCAAAGAAGGTTGTCGCTGATTCAATACACAAACCAATGACAGAATGCCCTTCGGTTTCAATTATGCGACATGCAAGCATTATTCATTTATAGATAATGAGGAACTATTGAGTTTTGGTCTGGTGTTATGTTATAGATTGTAAGTTCCAAAAGGTTTATAGAGCCCCTTTTTACATTATGTGCAAGGTCAGAGCTTAATGATTTTAACACATATTGGGATTGGACTAACGAGTGTCGAAGGACAAATACAAAGTATGAAAAACTGAAATTATTATCATCCACAAAAGAGTGAATCAGACTAGAAGCTTAGGTCATCAGATCATAATTAAAAATTCGGAATTGTGGACACCATCATTCATTTGATGATTATCAGCTTTTTCCATCAATGGAAAAGGGAAATATACTACTCGAAAGTACGTGCTTTAGACAAAAGAGCTTGGTTTCAAATGCCTTTAAGATATGAAAAGCAACAATTTTCAATTCGCTAAACTGATAGGTAGGGTTGTTCCACTTCATGGTGAGATAGACCACAAAATCATCGATAGATCGCCGAAGACCACAATAACGCTCACCCAAGTGGTTGCTGGATGATATTTGAAAAAGTGACTGTTAACCAGCGTATCTACGACTATTGAAAGAAGGGATGTTAATAAAATGGGGGAAGATAACGCACCTTTTTGGAGCAGACCGAACGAAGGCCATTTTGCTTTCCAATTTAATAAAAGCTCCCTAAAGTATACCGAATACGTATGGAAAAGCTTACGGATTATTCTTGCCATCGTGAAATAGAACGTTTTGAGATTATTGGGGATATTCCATTTGGGTCTAGCAGGTTTGTAAATCTTCCTTAAGAAAATAGATACGGTACTCTAAAGGCTGGGCGAGTGGGGGAATGGATTAAAAGATAAAATAAGTAAATAAAAGAAAGTAAATTAAGTGGCACAGCAGAGCTCCCCCATCCCTCACAAGGCATGGTTCTGAGAACAGCGCTAAGCCCCGGGCCTCCCGCTCTGTTGCGCCACCCAGTATAACAGAGCTCTGGAGCTTAGCACAATTTTTTCAACCAAACCATGTTAGAAAAGGAGGGGATCTACATAAAAAACTATTTATGGCAGTGCAACTACTTTTGTAGGACTTGTCTATTTCTCACGAAAGATCATACCATCAAGGAAAAAACAAGGTTCTATATGATTTGAACCTCGAACTCCCACATAACAAGTAGAAATGCCAACCATACTACGCCACTGGCACCAGGGAAATTAATTTATCCTATGAAATACTGAACTTTCTCAAACAAATGTGGTTAAAAACAGCAATCCAAAAGAGTTGAACTAGCTGCAAAGTGCATGGTAAGTCTAATCCTTAGAACTGAAAGCTATGACGTCAATATTAGTGAGATTTGGGAACTTGAATCTATAATGTAATAAAATCGTTGATCTTTTGTACCTCCACCGTGTATTTTTGTTTCAAATTCTACATGCATACAAAGTGTGGCTAATCGAGAAAGCGCTTTTCATGGCAGTGAATTTACTATCATATAACTTCTCGGTTCCTCGCGAAAGGTGATAGCCGTGGAAAATATTTTTGGTTTCTGTTGGGATTCGAACCACAGCACCACTTTCAGATTCTAACAGACTCTGGTCGTAGGAAAATTTAACAAGGCCTTTTTTCGGTCGGAGGTTTTTAAAATACTAACTGGAGCACTCAGAGCTAAATGCCGTTCGATTGTACTACTAGATAGCTATTTTCTTTTTTTTTAACTTTTCAGATGTTCGGAGAGAAACCAAAAGATGCTGCCATGATAAGGAGCCTATAGGTTACCAGGTCTCACCATGTTATCTGTAAGCTAATACTAGAAAATGCAGGACATTCACAGAGGAAGTGCTCCGCGGTCTCTTGACAGCTCTAATCTTTGATTGAAGCCCTCACTGAAAATTCCGGTAGGGGATTGGTTCAGGTTCTAAGAAAGCTGTCTGACATTCACAGAGGTATCATCATCTTCTTCACAGGTATCACTCAGGCCTAAAACCTTTAAGTGCTAAGCAAAAGAGAAGTGCTTGTGGCAAGGCCAACAAGCTTTCTACAATCTTTTCCGCAACGGGATAGCACAAATGTTGCAGTTTTCTTATTAACGTTGGGAGTATACGTCTACATGCAATGGAGGCATGCCAACCACGGTTGGCCTCTTGACAGTTGCAGTCTTTGTTGGAAGCTCCCACTAAAGAAAACACTGGCAGACCAAGCCAGGTCTTGAGAAAGCTGTCTGAGATCCTTGCCTTGTAAGTTCATTGGCGATCTCGTTTCCATGCCGTTATGGCGTAGAACCCAAAACAGACCTACTCAATTTCGTCTTCCGGCGGCATTCAGAGAGATCTTTCATCCCTGGATCAGTTTCGAAAAAGTTATAGGGCTGAGCTGGTTGTCATATATGGACAATGAAAAAGACCTAATAAAGATTTCAGTAAAAGAAACACGAGGATTTTATGATTGAGATCGACAACTCAAGAAGTTTACTTTTTACTATTGCCTCATATTTAAGGCTCTCATAAGAATGGTTTATAGAACTATGCACTAGGCTCTAGAGCGGGTAGGTTTTTTAGAACATGTGCCTTTCCTAGAAACAAACATTTCGCAAATAAGTTTTTACTTTTTTTTAAGGTCTTCAGCTATTAAAAGGATCAAAAGTGTTTAAGGAAGCCATCAATTCAAATGTCTGCCAACAACTTCACTTTTAAGTGATTCATAAGAACAATCAAATCTAATGAGTAATTAGGCAATTGAATGAGACAATTGAATGAGCAATTTTATTTGGACCCAGTAACCGCCATTTTAAAGCTTAAAAGCCTCCTAAGTTTCGAAAACGCTTTATGAAATTGGGTGCATTGGTATCATCAAAAGAAGTCTCTTCGTCAATTATCCTGAGTTGATCCGTTAAATTGACAAATGAGACGCATATCACTATTTGGGGCACTCACGCGGCAATTTTCCTACTCCCGTTATGTGTCACCGTCTAGACAAAACTACGTTGATTCTCCATTTATGGCAAAAAATTCTTGATTTCGGACTACGCACCCAATATGTACAAAATCCATTAAGCGATATTATTGCGCATTTCAAAATTATCATCATAAGTGTGCCGGTTGAGAGCAGAGACCCACATCCCATTGGTCAAAACCCACGCCCATCTTTTTTCTTGGAATTATATATTTGTGTCAAATAAGATTAAAAAAAAGCCACAAACAATCAATTGCCTGACACATTATTTGCGTGGGCCTTCTGCGGTCCAACTTCCATGAGTATCACCACATGTCTCTTGAGACACTCGTAGCTGTTTCTGTTACAGAGACGAAGCATGACTTCGTTTTGTACCAAAGTTTTTCGCTAATTACTTTAGCCTTGACAACAACAACACCAATAACAACAACATAGCTGTTAATTCTACTTAACGACCACAAAAAGGGTACAAAATTAACCATTGCTGATTGCATGCATTCAGCTCAGACAGAGAATGCAACTGCAACAGGAGCGAGACGGACATGTTCAGTGTTCACTGTAGCATAGTTCATTGCCCTAGGTTAAGAAATAGTGCTACTTTGCGTTGGTGTCGCACCGCACCGCGGAAAGAAACGCTCTGAGCTCTACGGCTTCTATCGATGTGCCTATATTCTGTGAAGTTATGCAATTTCTTCCTCATTCATGAATGCAATCAGACAGACAAACAGCAACCAGAATAGTTGGTTATAATTTCTGGCGTCAGCATGGCCTACGCATACTTGTTCATGAACAGCAAGAATCCATTGGTGTAGGTTGGTGTAAAAGCGAGAACCATAGCAAAAGACATTGAAGGTGGCCTTCTAGCTATTTATGCACACGCTGTGACGCACATTTCATGTTGAAGTTAGGTTCTGTATAATGATGATGCCCATCGATCGAAAGGGATCTCATCATTTAACTCCTTTACAGAAAAACCGCATTCTTGTGCCATGTTTGAAGGCATAAAGGCCCTAAGGCTGAGAGGGAATTTGCAAATGAAGAGTCTATGGGAAGACACAGTGGGGACTGATAAGATTTAATAGGCAAATTTATTACAGATTTAGAGGTACGGAGAACAACTCGTGAACATATTTACACGATACACTTCATGAATGAGAGAAGCGATATTTATCTTTTTTTTTATGCAAAGATACATGTTTGCAATGGTCGCCATTTTGTTTATTTAAAAGGCATTATATTTAAACACTTTTACCAAGAAACTCGTCTCAGACTGCGAAGAATCTAGTTAAATATTCCAGAACTCCTCCTCTTTCACTTTTTTGTCCTTTCGAAACGTGTGACCGAAAACTCATCTTACAGAGCTTTCTACCTGAAAAGAGCTCTAGGCTCTCAGACACCACAAATCCTTTCAACTATTCATAATCTTAATTGACTCCGTCTATCTATTGGTATACTGGACACGAATACGACATGTCATTGAAGAAAAGACAACTTATCGAGTTCCTCATCATGACATCAGTCTTTTTTATTGAAAATTGTTTCTATACCCGGTGCGGTTGGCCGTCATTTTTTATCTGAGAAACTCATCTGTACTCATGGTCATTGTAGTAAACAATACACAACTCAGCACCACATCAAGTTTGAGTTCATTCAAATGAGTCAATCAGCGTATTCGTATGTGAAATTCACCCCGCGTTGCCATTAAAAGCCACATTTTGTTGAATTATCTTGTGTGGCAATCAATGTGTCTTTTTCGTTTGTTTTTTAAAGAAGATGGAACGCACTATACGCGTGTATCTATTGATTTTTTGCTTTGAATTTATATTCTGAGAAGAAAACTTATAGTCTGACTTTGAGGCGATATAGGAATTCAAAATCAAGAAAGAGTTGGAATGAACGCGTATGTCTGAGTACGAGTTTTGACATTTGATCAAAGTGAGACAGTGAAGTCAGTCAGAAGCATGGCAAATAACTTGCCAACAACTTGCCAAGTCACAAATGACATCCGGAGTTTATTTATCTCAAGGCTTTGTTGCTCAAGAAAAAGGGGGTCTTCTTTAATCATATTCAATCAGGGAATTTTACTTAAAAAAAAAAAAGAAACGTCATCGCTGATTAGATTCGCTTCAGTAATTGAATAACCGTCTGAAGGTCGTCCGCGGAAGAAAGAGCAGAATCGGAGTTAATTGTGTCACACAACAGCAGTACAAATGAAAATACCCGTAAATATACAAACACAAATAGAAATCTGAAGTGATGATACTCGGCAGTGATGCTGATGCCTGGGTGAATGCAATTAGGTTAACGCGATAGTCATGGTCTTGCCTTTTTGAGATAGATCCGTGTGTGGGCATTACCACGTGATCCACAATTTATAGATGTCTGAGTTCTTCTGGCTCTCTTCTTTGGCATTCTCAAAACTGGGGAGCACAAGAGGAGAGAATACACGTTAAGTAAGTTCGCCCTCTTTTTTTTATTTTGATTATCTTTGCACTTCTTCTTTGCATGAGTGTGTTCTACGTTCTACGTTCTACCCAAAAAGGCAGCACCCAACCCAACATTCCAAAGTTCCAGCTTACTGTGTGTGATCATTCTTTTTAGGATCGGATCTTTTTGAAGGTCTCTTAACTGGATGTTGTACCCTCTTGTGGGAAAGATACCTACTACCATTTAAAGCGACACGCTTCATTGTTTCATATTGGTAGAACGGGAATAAAAGAAAACAAATTTTTTTTTTTCGTCGACTTGAGTATCTTTTTCGGTGGTTTGATTTTATTTGTTCTCAATCAAAGAGCACGGAAGACCAGTTTATGAAGTTCATTTGTTTTGAAACCACTTCACAACTTCACAACCGGTAAATGCTCTGTGATGGTGATAAAAATAAAACCTAAAAATCGATACAAAGTATAAAACTGGCACCAGGCAGCTTATCTGATTTGAAATTAAAGAAAAAATAAAAACATATTGGCCTGCGTACGTGCTCGAAGTATAAAAAAGAAACTAATATTCTAAAATTTCATGAAAAAAAAGACAATTAGCGGCAAGTTTTTCAAAGGGTAAAGGCAAAAGTAGTGGTATCGATTCTGGTGGATACATTTAGAGGAAGTCCAATCAGCATCTTAATACCCATCATCTGAATAGAAGTTAAAGTTTTTTTTGAAAGCCGGCGAACCAGCCCGCATTTACATAGATAAAAGACTTTCAACCAGATAACCTATCTCCCTTTCTCCGTAAAAGCTTAACTTAAGCTAAGTCAGAGTTGAAAAGTTAAATAATGGCGTGGTCTGGCAAGCCTTCAAGTATAAGGCAAATCAGTTGAGACTGGACTTCACACGAAGAGTGTTCAATTCAGTTCAAAGAGTTTACATCGGAAGAATTTCTCTATATAAAAAAGGGTGAAAATAGAGAAATTCTAGAAGCTCAAGAGGTAACAACGCTGCCAAACTGACTTGGTAGAATGTTCCAAACAAAATTAGTAAAGTCAAAAGTGGATGTGAGCAAAACATAATAACTGTCGAAGCACCTTATACGAAAGGGTACCCCCACTACCCCATGTTGGTATAGAAATTTCTAGGTCATGAAAATGGCTACAGAGATTTTAGAGAGCTCTTAGACTTCTTCCATTTTCCGGAGTTACGTTACGAGCATTGTAATCTCCAAGACATCACAATTTTCCCACTTAACTGCTTCACATTAGTGATCCGTTCGAGGGATACGCTGAAATGTTTGAGCTCTTGTAAGAAGACCTCAGCCATCTTAGAAAATGAACCAACAATAGTGACGAAGAGCAACAGACTTTATGTCAACTCAGTGAAGAAAATGACTTAAAATCGGACATGCCTGAGTATGTTTTCCTTTCCTAACAATTTTCAAACACAGAGTGGAACCAAAGAGTCAACTGCAGTAAGGTAATGCCATTTTATCTTCAATCCGAATAAGACCGCTTCATTCAAAGCTTTGTCATCAAAGTGAAAACAACATTGAAAAAAGTGGAAATAATGACACTGAAACGCAAACGGATATAGCCGATAATTCAAATAGGAAGCCATCATTGAATTCACCACAAAAACAATTTGAGGGTGTTATAGGCAGAAAGGGTACGATTTACTCTCTATAGTCTATACTATAAAGCTAAATTTTTAGAAATGAAACTTTTTTACGTTACGTGCGATGAGAGAAAAGTTGGAACAGAAAGAAAAAAGAATGAAACAAAGGGAAAGAAACAAAAGGAGCTGGCTACTTAAAGAAGAACATTTAAACGATCTTCAGCACAAAGGTGCTTCCTAATAGAAATCCGAAAGTTGTTTATACTTTAAAACTAAGGAGATCTTTAAAAACGTCATGAATTCAAGAAACTTGATAAGGGCCAATATTGAGATCGTATGGATGTATGGTGGACCGAGGGAGTTCCTAATTTTTGCGTAAGTGATCGTGAGGTAGTCCGATTTGTATGAAATACCTTTTTGGGTTGTAGTGATTTTGATTTTTGGAAAGGAAAAGTTATTTGCTTTTTTCAGCCAAAGAAAAGGGCACTTTTGAAAATTTTGGAGTGTTTTTTTAATTTTCAAAACATTTGATAGTAAAGTGCTTTGGTTCATAGAAAGATGTGTACCGATCGGATCTAACTTTTATGCAGGAGGGGCGTCAAAAATCGGGTCAAATTGCTAAAAGTATACTTCAAAATTTTGGTTTCTTCTTTGAGATGACACGCAAGAGGCTAGAACTACGAAAATTGTATTTGCGAAGAAAATTTTCTATCAGCTTTACGATGATGGAAGTTTTTGAATTTCAAAATTGTATTATTCTTTTAAGTGTCAATTAGAACTTTGTCTGTTTTGCTTGAGTTATGGTAAGGCATTTATGTAATAATAATAAATAGGGTGGCGCAACAGAGCAAGGAGTCCCTGGGCTAAGCGTATTTCTCACAATTATGCCTTGTGAGGGAATGGAGGGGACCTACAATTTTCTGCCAATTCCGAACGGCTAATTGAGAAAGCGCTTTTCATGGCAATAAATTTACGGAGGACTTGCCAATTCCTCGCGAAAGGCGATTCCTGTGGGAAAATATTTTTGCCTCTGCTGGGATTCGAACCTCGAACCTCGCACCTCTGGGTTAGCAGGTGGACGTGCTAACCATCACGCCACGGGTACCACAAGGTATTTATCTACTAGCACAAAAATGCGGAGGTCGAATCATATGTATCAAACGTTTTTCTAAGGCCTGACGATCATTTCTCGCTAAGTTTCAGTTAAGGTATCAAATAAGTACTGAGGTGCCAATTATAATTAGCGATCAGGAAAAACCATCATCATAATATGTCAATTGCCAGGCTCTTAACTTTTCGCAGTCACAAACCAGTAACTGATTTTCCTTATGAAATGCATACAAAAAAAAAGCCGCTGTGAGTCTGTCAGTATAATACATGGAAAATGGATTCCAAATAATTGGAACGATTTGTTCCATTTTGGCTGAAAATTCAATCAGCTGAGACGGAAAATGAAATTGCATCCAAAAATTGGAAAAATAGAATTTCAACAGATAATATTAGTTCAATTGAACAACTTCTGGGTTCCTTACTATCGATTGGTATAAAATTTGTTGTTCGTTTCTTAAGAAAACATAGTTATTATTTCATTTGGTAAATTCTCCGGATTCGTTTTCCTGATCACCAATCGCCATACCTGGCCCCTTAGCAAAACTGATATAAAAAAAAACAAAAACTGACGCGTTTAGGCAAAAATAAAAAAGCACTAAAACTAAGCAACTAAATTTTCCATGAGTTTTCAAATCAGCTAACTTTGAATTGAAAACCGATCGTTTGAAAAGTAACTTATTATTTTTTTTTTGGTTCAAAAAGAGGAGGCAGGTTGGGGCACTAAAAAGGCTATAACTTCCGAAGTACAATTCTGATCGACAATGTCGAAGTACAGTGAATCATGACCGCCAAGATGACGCCCTTGGACCAATACGTCTTATCGACTGTATTAAAAACGACTGCAAATATCAGCAACCACCCTAATCCCCTGGTGAGAAGGATGACCATCTGAGGACCGACACCCTGAGCCAAGATCCCTTAGCGTGATGAACACTTTGGACGAAGAAGTCATACTTCCGTGGCTGATGCCACCCCAACAACCGCCTCATAAAGAGGGACACCAGCGACAACCGGGACGGAACATCCCGAGATAAATCAAGTCAGCCGACTTATAATCAAGAATTTTCTTTCTTTTCAGTTATATAATATTAATATTAAGTTATTATTTTTATTCTAGACAATGTATTTGGTAAGGCCCCCTATATGCCAACATTCCTACACTATTATCATTTTCTTAATTTTAAAATTACCTAGTATAAGAAGTATCAATTGTATATACATAATTATCGTTCAATAAACATAATGTTAATGTTAATGTTTGAGATATCACAGGAAAGTTGAAAATATGTATTTGCTATAACGAGATTTTAAAGTAAATTTAAATCTCCAATATAAGACCCGTGGCATAAGATCATAGCAGGAATACTTAAAAAAAGTGGAAGAACATTTTTGAATTTTCAAAAACGGTTTACTTGGTACTAGGTAAGGTACCTTAAACCCCTTTTTGCTTGTTCCTAATTTTGAGTAGATTCTTCTCACAGCTAAGTTAAGGAATCTAATTTATTTTAAAGAAAGTTCTAAGACCATGGGTACCTTTCTTATGGAATTGGAATGAATGAATATCAAGATCCGACAGTACCAGAGTTTAGAAAATTTCCTTCAGCCAAAACTTGTGGAGTTCAGTGACATTTACATTTTTTTCGATTCCGACACGCTAAGCAAAGAAGTGCTTTTCGTAAATGTAGGCATAGGGTGCTGGAATGAGCGGCGAGTCCCGGACCCTACCGTTTTTTTCTCAACTATGCCCTGTGAGGTGTGAGGGAATGCAGGGAATCTATAACTTCATTTAAACGCCTGATTGAAAAAGAGCTTTTCATGGCAATGTTGTTACCCTCGAAGGACTTGCTTATTCTTAGCGATAGGTCAAAGCTATATCGAAAAATTGATAAAAAATTTAAAGATTCAAAGTAACTTTCAGAAAAAAGGTGCAGTAAAAGTTGTCAGAAAATCAGCTCAACTTTCGCGACGATTTTGTACGAAATCTAAAGCTGAAAATTTACAATCAGTATGTCCTATGCATGAGCTGTTCTGTAAGACGCTCTTATATTATACATAAGTTTGGTTATACTATCACAGACCGTTTTGGTAATGTTCAAAAAATTTCCAAGAAGAGAAACGCTAAATATCGCTAACAATAATTCAGGCTCTCTTTTCCTGCTTTCATCAGTCTTAATGCCCTAAGGCAAAGCACAAACCCTTGTTATTTATATGTTCCCTGCATTTTTTCAAAACCGTTCGTCAAGCTAGAATCTCCATAATTCGTTGAAAGCAGCACCTACTTACCTACAAGTTTGGCTTTTACTAAATACCTACCACATTTTGAAAAAAAAAACCCTAAACTATTTAAAGCATACCTCTCTGAATCGTTATTTAAAAAATGTCAGTGTTATCAAAATCAATCATCATCTACATGATTGCCTTAGAAGCCTTAAAAGACACTTGCTCTCATTCCAATCCTATTACAACGAAATTAGTAGTTTAAGTCAATCAACAGTGCGTTTGCGTTGCTTATAGAAGCTCCATAAAATTAAATGAACACCATATGTGTGAAGCTATTGTACAAAAAAGATACATTCACTGCGCGTTATTTTATGTGTATTACAATAACAAAACACTAACCAGCATATTTAATTCTTCTCGTGTATTTCCAATTTGTCAAAACACAGTCTTCCAAGAAGACATTCTATTCATAAATTACAAGAAAGTGGAGTAGTGCGACTTTAACACCAGTGGAGGTGGCGCGAATACGTTTAACTTGAACCACCACACCGATCCTAATATCGCCTCGATCTTGAACAAAAATGCCGGCGCGGCGCTAAACAACACTACCACCATTCCAAAAATGGTTAATTCGCGTATACATTTAGTTTATTGTTTTCATTCAAATTCCGCACACAAATACATTCAAATATGCGAAATTTTACACTTCGATGATGTCATGTGGGTAGCTGTAGAGCTTAAATGACTATATTTGTTGTTGTTGCTTTGAGATATATAAAGAAGGTATGCTTTTTTCAAATTCTAACGTTCGTTTCACTATAAAGATTCTCTCAAACCACGTAGGTATTCGAGATAGGGTAATTAAAAACCCAAAACGCTCTGGCCCCTGGGGGTATCTCATTTGAAACGTGCATTTGTCATAAAGTCATGCATCTCTGAGTCTCTGCTCTTGCTCTAGTCATGATCGTTGCGGAGCTAGACAGCCCCTACAATTGGCAAATGACGTCATTTTAAAAGCGATAGCCGAATGACTGAATTTCAATTTGTATAGAGAAATAAAAATGTGAATTGAAGATTTAACACTCGAATCTAACATCATTTGCAGCGTGTTCGATGAAAGACACGATGAGAGACCGGGGTCATCAGATGACGCGACTTGCTATGAAGGCGACGCATGGCGACGATGATAGACCCTGAAAACTACTTTTAACTTATATTGTTGCAGGTAGACATTTCAACAATCTCGATTCGTGATGGTCTCATGGAAAATTATCTAGCTATTCAAATGCTGAGAAGATTGTGTTTCAGTTCACGGAATCGCATACTCGGCCTCGTCCGGCTGTTGTTGTTTGAATTACTCATAGTCTGGGTTATCAGTAAGCATTCGTGAATCACAGAACTGAACGGATTAGATTTAAAGGTTGAAAGCTGAGAGAGCTTGAAGTCCATGTGTTCTAAAATTATTTTCAATTATTATGTCATAGTAAAAGTAAGAGTTATCTATAAACGACTGCATATTCACGCCTTTATCATGCGGTATTCATAATTGAAATGATATTTAAGATCATTTTATGATAAGATTGTATTTTCATACCAAAGCCAATTGAAAAGGGAGTAAGTTTTAATCTTTTTTTGGAGCATTGTGGAGTGACGGGTGACGCCTACGGTATTATTAGGTTTTTTGGATATTGACTTAAGTACTATCGGAAATTTTCTTTGAACGTGACAATTCCAACTGAATTTGACGGCCATGAAAACAACAAAATATGTTGATAAATTTGAGTGCAACGCGTTCAAAATGAGTTAGGGCTCACCGCATTTCTGTCAACAATTACTTTGGGCAATAGGGGGTCTTTTTTCTGCCGGGTCCGAGAAAGGTGATATTTGCGAAAAAGCATTATTGTCCGAACCCCGACGTTTACATGTAGTCGATACTATAACTTTTCACTTAAAACAACGGCCTCGCATTGGCTACGTTTATTTTAATTAAACAAATAGATTAGTAAAACGAATCAAAAAAGCCGACTGTACCCTTAACTCTGAACTGAGTGTGTCATGTCGGTTGCATTCAATAGCTTACAAAGTTGCCCGCAGTCATGCGCTAGGAAAGTGTTGTCAAGTTTTGCTGAAATGATCAAAATAAATTGTCTGTGTACAAAAGAAATTACACCTCCTAGCTTATCTTCGCTAATCTTGTCATGTCGTTTTTTGGCTGTCGTTGGGTAACGCAATGTAGAAATTTAATTTTTCCAAAAAGCACCAAGGATGCAGGCACAACGTCTAAAATTTTTGCGTTTTCAATTGCTAAGTTCTCTATTCATAGTTATAAAGAAACTCTATTGAGAAATTTCTAAACATTTTTCCTTAGATCAGCGATCAGAGGCCGAACTTATCGCCTAGACATGAAATGGGCATGAATAAAAAAAGCAAGGATAAGAGATAAGGGTGCCGAACTTGGAAAAGCGAACCCATGTTCTGATTCGTGCAAGTTTCTTTATGTACGTTCATATGAAATCCGACGACAATGAAAGCGGTCTAATAACGACCATTTAGTACGAAAAAGATTTGAACCATTGCTTTTTCTCTTCAAAATTAGAACTAACCATTTCAATTCCAACTTCATAACATTTTCCTCTAATCTTTTTACTCATTCTCAATCCCTTTTTAAGTGTTTGAAAGGGCTAATATTATGTATGATAAAATTGTACTGTGCTACATGTTAGGTAATTATTAGCGTATCAGACTAATGCAAATAAGGACAGGAATCAATGCTCAATGATATACCTCATACTTTCTCGTGATTGCCTTTCGTGAAAAATTGGGCTCCTAAAGTATTATTTTTATGTAAGGTGCTTTCTCAACAAAACGTTCGGAAAGTACAGAAAATTACAGGTCCCAACCATTCTTTAATCATGAATGGAAATTAACTGATCCGCCCGCTGTTGCTTGGGGTAAATAATTCAAAAAGTTGATTATACAAAACTGCCAAAAAAACCAAAAATTAGAAAGAACACCCACCCGAAACTGAAGATTGCCTGAAAGGTATTAGTTTCCCGTTTCCGTTTTCGTTTCCATGGTCTTTGTTAAAGAAATTTTGAGCTTTGAGGTGACATTACGATGACAGAAACCACGAAAAAAGTGGGTATGTACTGCAATTCTGGTCTCTGTATGTCTGTTTGTCTGTCTGCCTGTCCGTATATGGATCTACAACCTGGACCGCTTGACCGATTTTCTTCAAAATTTAAGGTCTGTGACTACATAGGGGTTTTCGGAATAGGGTTTCCAGGTTTTGAAATAACTGTACCTGCCATACAACCTATGTGACTACTACTCACTTTTCTAGAAAATGACTCTAATGATATCAATATTTTTTATGAGAGGTATTATTTAATTGTCTTTTTTATAATAAAAAAAAAAGAATTAAAAAAAAGTCTGAAAACGCTAACCCCCAAAGCACAATTTTTTTAAAAATCACTTTCTCGTCAATGGCTATCAAGATTATGACGAAATTTAATACTTTACCCCAGTTTGTATATATTAATTTTTGAAATTTTTAATTTTATTCATTTTAACAATTTTTTTTTTAATTTTGGTTTGATTGACATTTTTCAATTTTTTTTGCCAAAACTTCTTCTAGCAGGATCTTAAGACTAGCATGCCTCATTTTAGAAAACTAATTTAAAAAAAGTGGAAAATAAAAAACAGATTTTAAAAAAATCGGGCTGACAATTTTGATTTTGCAGTATTTAGGAGCTGCTAAAAAGTGACGTTGTTACCTTTTCGTTAAAAACCTTTGGAATATTCAATAGAGTTTTTAATTCAAAATTTTATTTGATTTTACTACATTTTCATAATTAATAAATTGTTGGCAACCCTATACCACCAATTATACTTTAAGGAGCGAGAACTAATACCTTGTATAGAGCCTCAGAATTTTGATACTGTGCTTAGCACCCAATGGCGATTTCGTAGGACCAAGTCCTGTCCATTTTTTATGTGTTACTAATGACCAATCTGAAGCTGCCTAACAAAATTTTTCAACTCAAATATTATAAATCTTCTTTTTTTCTTACGTTACGAGTATCGTGATCTCAGTGGAGTTACAATTTTCCCACTACAAATAATGTGAATATTTAGAAAAATCAAAAATTTTTGTTCTTTTGGTTTTTTGGGTTAGCGCATTTCTCTAGGAATATGAAATTAAGTGGAACTACAGACCTTGGACGAGTTCAAACGTCTTAGTGAGCAAGTACTTTTCATGGCTTGGATGGCTTTCAGTCTAATACCCACTTTATAAATGCTGGTGTGCTCCGTTTTGTCTCCGACTCTCTTCCTCATTTTCATAAATGACCTCTGGTATGAAACTTCTGATCTTAACTGTTTGGCTGACGACTCGACCCTCAGTTTTTCACATTCGTTTCCAAATTCACGTCCCTGGTCTTCGGATGTGGAACTGGAACGGTTGCGTATGATAAGCTCATTGAATTCTGACCTTGACAGCATTGTTACATGGGTTCTTAAAAACCGAGTAGAATTCAATGCTTCCAAAACCCAACGCTGTCTCTTGTCGTTGAAGCTTAACATTCCCCCATTGCCATTATCTATATGAATGGTACCTGCATCCAAGAAACCAAAAAGCTGTCAGTACTCGGTATGTGTGTAAACGATGATCTTCGTTGGAATGACCACATATTTGAAGTCGTCACAAATGCTGTCAAATGCTTAGGCTTCTTGAGACGATGCAGGAAGTTCTTCACCTCTTTTGATCTGGCTACAATTTATAAGGCCTTCATCCGCCCAAAACTGGAGTACAGCTCCCATATCTGGTCAGGTGCTTCTCAAACATCTTTGCGCCTACTTGATAGGGTACAAAATAGAGCGTTAAGATTGATAGGTGATAGTTCAATCGTAGAATCGATTGATTCTCTTGGACATCGTCGAAACGTAGCTTGTCTCTCTCTCTCTTTTATTGCTTTTTTCGCAAACAGTGCTCTAGTAAAATAGGCAGCTGCTTTCCTCCCTTGGAACAATTTAGCCGCAACACCCGCCTCGCTAGGAATGCTCATCAGTTTTACCTTGGGCCCAACTTCGGGCGAACAGTCAAGTATAAAGATTTTTATTTTAGTCGCACCACCCGCATGTGGAATGCTCTACCTGACCTTGTTTTTCCCTACATTACGATTTGCAGGGATTCAAAAGCAACGTACATCGGTGTCTTCTCTAAAATCCTCTCCTATTTTGGTAAATGCTCGCAATCTGTTTTTATATTATTATAAGTGTAGTCATAACCACTTGATGTGCGCGTTAATTATAAAAAAAGAACCTAAAAAAAACCTTGAAAATCTTTTATGATTCGCAAAACTTTGATTAATTTTGTAAACCAAATGTTGCCTTTCGGAAACCTAAACTTATTCCTGTTATTTGGGGAAAGATTTCCCTATTTATAGGGGATATGATTAACGATTGTTAAGTCCTTATGATGATTGATAATAAGGTCAAGTCACGCAAACTTCCGTGTTGATTTTTTATTGCTTCATCTTAATGTTTTTCCGACGTTATAAATCGACGTCTCTTTTTACTGTCATAAGCGCGTTTTTTTTTATTCTATACTCTTAAGTGTTAGACCAGAACGTGTTACTTTCTTAAACAAACATCGCATAGATGCATTCAACGACCCACTTTATTCAAATAGTTCAAAGAAAGTACTTAAATAGCAAGAAAAAGATATAACCCACATCGAACATCATCATCATTTGAGAAAAAAAAAAAAAATTACTTAAATCAAAATTGAACATAAATGCTGTCGATTAAACACGGTCATCCTCATCATTATGAATCTCCATAAAAATAATATTTTCTTTCATCCCATAGCCAAATGACAAAAACCAGCTATTTTCCATATATTTATAAATGCACCTAGCACCTCCTGCTTATTTGGCTAATGGAATTTAAAGTTTCACTCCCCAGGATACCCAACAATGTGTGCCAACATGCAATGCACGATTAATGTCACTCTTTCTCTACTTACAACCTGAAGTAAAGAATTTACAACTTCACTTGTTTTAAAAGCTTATTGTAGCTATGTATCTTAATACCAAAATAAAGAAAGCAACCGCTAGGAATCTCTTGAGTATGACAAGAGTAACGTTGGGGTTCATTGCTTGCATCTTGAATAGGACAGTCAGCATGTATAGGATCCAGGTGTCAATAAAATACTTAATTAGAGAGAAACGGCATTATTTATTGCCATAAGCAAATGCAGGTAAAAGATTTTATTGCTAGTGACTATGGTTGACGAGTTGTTGTTCGTCAACATAATTTTTCTTCGATTGCGGAACAGTTTCCCAGAGTTGCCGGAGTGTCGATTTGATGAGTTGCAAACTTTTTTACTGAAGGTCTTAAAAATTAGAACTTATTTATGAATTCTTCAATTCCTGCACTAAAATTGCATCCAATTTAAAAATTAACTAGTATTATCATTTAAATTTTTCTTTTCCCTACTGAGAAAAATTTTTTTATGTAGAAATGGGCGTACCCCGTTTGCGGATCACTAGAAGCAGTCTAGTGGGAGAGCTGTAATCCTTTTCATACCTTACGAGCATCACAAGCCGAAAAAGGAAAAAGTAAAAGAAGAAAAGAAGAAAAGATCTGTGCTTTTGATGACTTTTGGAGCAAAGTATTTGAAGATCGTCAAACGTTATCGTTATTATGTCACCTCCCTAAAGTGAGCTTCGTGCAAAAAGCTTTAATTTTTCCAAGACTAAGTATGTGAAGATAATTTTCATTCAAAACTTTTTCCTTGGTCTTTTGAAACAGTAAGTAAGTAAGGGAGCAACCATTTTCAAAATAGCCGCTCAGAGAAGGAGAAATGCGCAGAAGATTCGTTCGCCGAAGTTCATCAATGATGCTCAAGGACTGCTATTTGTGGATGACGACAAAATTCTTCACAGGTGGCGACAGTATTGTGATGATCTTTTGAATGAACAGTTTCCTCGGCGCCACTTTCCAACAGCTGCACCTAACCTTACGGAAGTATCCGACGTCACAGTCGAAGAAGTTAGGGAGGCAGTTAAGAACTCCAAAAAAGGCAAAGCGATTGGGCCAGATGAGGTACCAAATGATACCATATGAGTTTTGGAAAAATATGGGAGACATCGGGTTGAGATGGCTCAAGATTCTCATCTCCAAACTTATAAGAGGTGACAGTTTGCCTAATCAATGGAGGGAAAGTTTTCTTCTTCCAATGTACAAGGGAAAGGGAGATACCAGAAGCTGTGACAACTATCGTTCGATCAAGTTGATGTCCCACACTATGAAGATCGTTGAGCGGGTTTTGGATAGCCGACTGCGGAAAATAATAAGGCTGTCTGATGACCAATGCGGGTTTGTCGCGGGTAAGTCAACTACAGACGCAATCCAAAGTATAAGGATCATTATGGAAAAACACCGAGATGCCTTAGAGGATTTGCATATTGTGTTGGTTGACTTCGAAAAAGCATTCGATCGACAACCACAAGATCTTATATGGGTGGCCCTCAGACACCGAGGAGTTCCTGAAGCCTATGTGCGAATGATTATGGACATGTACGAGGGAGCAGTTACATTAAAGTGAGATGCCCAGCTGGAGTCACCGAAGAATTCCAAATAAAAGTAGGTGTACATCAGGGAAGTGTCTTGAGTCCACTGCTCTTTATTGCTGTTCTGGATTATTTGCTCGAAGGAAAAGTAACGGACAATAAAGTACAACAATTATTCTTTGCTGACGATGGAGCCATCATAAGCGAGGATCCTACATCCCTGCAACGAGCACTTGACGTTTGGATTGATGTTCTGGAAGGAAATGGGTACCGTATTAGCGCTAAAAAGACTGAATACCTGTGCTGCCCTTTTTCTGATCCAGATAAGCCTGTTCCAGACATGTGCTTCCCAAGTGTGAAAAGTTTAAATATCTGGGATCTATGATCAATAGTGAAGCAACTTGTGATGACGACATCAATCATCGAGTAAGCGTAGGGTGGATGAAGAAGCGAGAAAACTCCGCTATCTCCTGTGATCGAAAAATGCCCCTTAAGCTGAAGGGAAGACTCTACACAGCAGTTGTCCGTCCTGCTCTGACATAGGGTTCACAATGTTGGACAATATACAAAAAGTATGAGAGCAAATTGACGGCAGCCGAAATGAAGATGCTTCGGATGACAGCAGGAGTAACAAAGCTTGATCGAATTAGAAGTACTAAGATCCGTGGAAGCCTTCATGTCAAAAGTACCATCTTGGACAAAATTCAGCACGACCGGCTCAGTTGGTATTGTCATGTTCAAAGGAGAGATCCGCAGAACCCCGTCAAAAAGGCAATATCGTACAACGTTTCAACAAATTCGCGACGAAAAAGAAAAGGCAGGCCAAAACACTCCTGGTACAAGCAAATGCAAAAACAGCAGCATTTGGTTGGCCTCAGACATGGAACAATCCAAAACCGGGAGGCTTGCCGACGCTTTCTGAGGTCAACGTGGCGTATCCCACAGGCGGATCACTAGTGTGAAGCAGAAAAGTGGGAGAGTTGTGATCGCTTTAAGATCACTACTCGTAACGCCAGAAATGAAAATGATGAAGTCTCTTACAACTTAACCATTCATAGAAGTTATGGCAGCCCTGGCCGAAGGTTATACAGCTTTAGAATACCAAAGAGCCAAAGACAGATATACATCATTAAGTCACATCGTTCTTCTTTCTAAGTACAATATAAATATATGCCAAAGCCTAAGTGCTGCAGTAGAATGTATTTTCGTAGCTGTTCTTCAATATATATGAAAGTCACGCAGCAACAACACAAAATGTAGCATTTCACAAATTACAATCGAGTCTCAAATACATACTTACTCGTCCAAGATAGATGCTAGACAATTAAATTCGTTTTAACAGCTCCGTTCCGTTCACCATGCAACAGAGAGAAGTTCATTTATATTGTTAACCGGTTGTCATGTGTGTTGATCGTGGAAGATGTTACCACCATCGTCATCAGTAGCCACATCTTCGTCTCTTTTTTTTTAGTAACATTATCAACATAAGCTCGTGTCTATAAGAAACTAACTCAGCTAACTAAACAACCTAGCCCCGGCTTTTTGATTGCTTTGATGGAAACGGGTTCATGAGATATCTTGCTTAAGTATACACTTCGAAGCATACTGATCGTTTGGTTCTTGGCTGGTCCCGTGATCGTGGTTGCGGGGCTGGAATTTACGTCATTAAGTCTTCTTCTTCTTCTTTCTTCTTCATTCCATTCTTATTTGTGCTTGAGTGTGGAAATTTAACCTTAAACTTGAATATTTTTCACCGATTCTTTAATTGCCGGTGTCAGCGTTGAATAAAAGAGTGACGGATGTAGTGATGCAAATGCTCTTTTCTGTTTTGTTGATGTGTGCTTTTAAATTTTGATCAGAAAATCAGAGATCAAAAAGACGGCTTTTTGCAAAGTTGAAAGATGGTTAAAGTGGTAGTGTCTAGGGATTGTTTGGAGTGCATTAATGTCAGGTATGCAATGGACACTGGAGGTTTTATTTCCAACCTACAACTTTAGAAAGGTCTCTATTTTCGTTATAAAATAATTTACTTTACTAAAAATGCTTCGAAAAAATCGAAAGCCATTTAACTTCTGGTTTAAGTTTGATTTATAAATAAAAAAAAGGTTTAAAAGGCTTGTCAAGACAGATGATCGTGAAAGAGGCGCCCATTGAAATGTACATTATTTAATACCAGTATCGATGGGGTCATTAAACTGATCGACTTTATATAGACCCTAATGGAGTCTGTTTAATTTTTCCATTTGAATAATTTGAATCTATTTTTTGTTTTGATTCCAATTAAAACCTTTCGAAAATGGACCATTAATTTAAATTTATTTTCGTTCGAATTGAAATATTCCGAGAATCTATAATCGTGGCTTCTGTAGGTGTGTGCAAATGCTTATATAACATTTGAAGCCAACCAGTTTTGTTTTTGACATTAAATGAATTCAGAGAGGATAGATGGCACCATGAGGGGGTAATAAGTCATGGGTTTTGTAAACAGATATTCAATAAATATGATTTTTACTTTGTATTGGTAGAGTAAAGAAGCACGTTGGTAAACCATTTATCCGATTTTTTTTATGAAAATTGGATACTTGTTCTGCGGATATCCGTTTAGGCTTATTAAATAGCTCAACAGCTTTAAAAAAAAGGTGGCGCACAAGTCGTTTCACAAACCTGTTATATTTATATAGGAATTGTGCTGTTGTGATTAGCTTGGAAGATTGAAAT
The DNA here is from genome assembly GCA_914767635.1 of Melanostoma mellinum. NCBI lineage: Eukaryota > Metazoa > Arthropoda > Insecta > Diptera > Syrphidae > Melanostoma > Melanostoma mellinum. The sequence goes on from OU612058.1 coordinate 49,473,977, forward strand.
TAGTTGAATTTAATTGAATCAAGTATAAGAGTAAAAATATTAGTAAATATTTGATAAATATTTTTTCTTATTGCTTAACAGCAGTTTATGAATGCATCGGAGACAACACTGTACAACTTGTTGGACAGATTTTGGTCTGAACGACAAACGCTGGATAATGTGAACTCTCAGACGACAGCTTGTTCAAGTTGTTGGACGGTTTTCAAATATTTTTGAAAATTTTGAAGCTGTAAGGGGCTGAGAAATATATGTTTTAATGTTAGACGACAAGAAGTATGATAAGTCTAAACGCAAACTTCATCCGACCATCCAACATCCATCAAACGAAGTGTGCCTAACCAATTGTACAGTGGAAATCCCCTTATTGTGTCTAGACTTTCGAGTGTAAGCGTTCCTCGACTTTTAAAATCAGCAAAGTTTTGGAGCACAAGTCGTTTATTTTTATAATTTAGAAGCAGTTCTTTGTGTGTTTTTAGGTATTCCTACTAGCGATGTTTTGAATACATTCACCATAGGTCGCCAGCCATTCACTGGGCCAGATACAGTAACTTTTCAAACGATTTATCGTTCTAAATTGCCTATTGTCGATTGTATCGTCAAAAGATTGTCTCATTTAGTTCAGCTTTCAGCGATGAAAGGATAGAAGCCGCCTAACAAATTTTGGGATCTTTTTCTGGTTTTTTAACAGGTTTTTTTTAGATGCTAGTCGTCTAAAACATAACGGAATGACCTCCTTTTGTAGCTGGGATGCAAGTAGTTTTGTTTGAATTTTTCGTAAGAATTTAGTATGCACAGTTCGCAAAGAGCATTTTTGGGTTGTCGTGAAGCGATTTGTCGCCCAGTTAATTATTATGAAGCTGATGGAAAAATTTGACCTGTTTAGGTAAGTTGATGTGAATAATAATTAAAACCGTTCACGTCACTCAAGTACAACTGAGAATAGCTCTATTGTAGCCCATAGGTTTGAGGAAAACGTAGGCTTATCCATTTCTAGTCGATCTTTAGAATTTGGCGTTAAGAAGAAGACATTACACCGTATTCAACATAAGGTCTTGAGACCTTTAAAGTTTAAGAACTGTGGTTGCCTTGGTGTAATGTTTATCATGGTTGCCAACTACGTGTGAGGTTCAAGGTTCGAATTTTAACAGAAACTAAAAATATCTTTCCACGGGTATCGCCTTTGGCGAGGAATTGGCAGCTTCTCAGGAGTTCATTGCCATGAAAATCCTTTCCTTGTTCGGAATCGTCAAAAAAGATGTAGATCCCCTCCATTCTCAAGGTATGGATGTGAGTATGGATGTGTGGTTTACGTAATGTAGATAACTTTAGACTACCTATGTTTAGGAATTCTAAGACAAAAAATATGGTTCTACACAGAGGACTAGATATTTATAATAACCTACCAAATGATTTAAAAGTAGAATCAAATTTGACCAAATTCAAGAAGCTTTTAATTGATTATGTTAAAAGAAGATTTATTTGATTTAAAAATTGTAAAAATGTAATGAATTTTTAAAATGGCAAATTTTTTGCCAAATAAATATATACAAAAAAAAAAAAAGTAATGCGTTAGGCCCCAAAGCCCACGCTTTGTTACGTCATCCTATTCAATTAATTAACTTGTTATATTCAAGCACAAGAACTTAAGCCTACCGAGTTGTCTATTTGCTGATTAAAAATATAAAAATTATGTCGAGTTTCATGGAAGAATTTGAACGTTGGAGACTACGCTAAAAATTTAAACTGTAGCAATTGGGAATGGGATGATTTCAGCCCTATTGAAAAGCTGCCCCGTCCTCAACGTGTGACTGTATTGGTCTGGTGCGATCATTGAACCTTTTTCGAAAATGAACTAAAAGCAACTGTTTACACTATACATGCCACACATGCAACGGTCCCATCGCTCTTTGCTTGAAAAGTTTACTGATCGCGTCATTTCTATAAGAGAAGAGCACTATTGGCTACCGTGATCTCGTGATTAAACAGCTTTAGACTTTTTTCTTTGGCACTACGTCAATGATAAGGTATATTACAAGGGCTCACCATAAATTCGAGATGTCAAAGATTAAGGTATTGCAGTTATCGAGGGCATTTATAGAGGAAATGTGTAATTAGGTGATAGAAAACTTTACGGAAGTAATATGGTCTTGCAAGTGCAGCTGTGATGTCTATTTGGCTGGTATTAGATTCTATTACTTATGATTATGGGTTAGGGTATATATGGCTTTTTACCATAAAATAATCGCAGGTAAAAATCATTCGATAATTTTCTTAAGAAACACTCGTATTTTGAGTTCAAAAATGAAAACAGTAGACCCTGCATTTTGTAAATAAAAAGCATAACCAACGCTACCCATGGCGTAAGAGCTTTAGCATGTTTGCCTGTTGCGCGGGAGTTTTAGGTTCGAACCACAGAAACATCAAAATCGTAATCGAAGAAATGGCAAGTCCTCGCGCTTTTCAAACTTTTCCGTTCGGAATCGGTATAAAACTGTAGGCCCTGAAAGTGCGTTAAGTCCTGAGATTTCCATGGCTTCATGCCGCTACACTATTTTTAATCTTTTATTTTATTTCACTGACAGTTGACATTGCTAGCTATGCTTTGAAGACACACCAAAAAAGATACAAACTTTTTAAAAGAAGAATTAAGATGTGAAATTGGGAACCTTAGCTTCAATAATTTAATTACTTGTTTTACTGTATAGCACGCCATGGATCTCAACTTCAAGAGCATAGTATGATTGCTAAGTTGACCTTCGAACACCATCAAATACATAATATGTACCTCCTTTTGATTGCATATGGCAACTTCAATTTAAAACACATAAATATTATCACATCCAAGTTGTTTGAGGAGTTTCATTGCAGTCTCTTTACAATTGGAGTTAATTAAAAATTTCTTTCGGAGCTAATTGGAACAATTAAAACTAAATTTGGGACTTTGCAATATGACATCCATTTGATTGAGACATATATGTTTGCTGTAAAATGTAAAACCATTGAACTTTCAATCTCCAACACAGCCTAACTAATTAAAATTTTGATTGGAATGCATTCTGTTGTGAAAATATCCTTAAAATATTGAATTTTAAAAAGTTTGAGACATATTTTAAGGAAAGCACAGTTTGCCCTAGGAAGGTATCCGTTCGGAGAGGAATATTGTCCGATATTGTATAATTTGGAGATTTTTACTTCGAGGTATTCTTTCGAACAATTATTCGCTGTTTATTCCGACATTATCAGTTCGCTTGTTGAGCTTTACCCAAGACTGACTTTGGTTTCCTTGACAACCCCAAGAGTTGTCAAAAAAAACTAGGTTTTCGATTCTCACAAAACGCTAAACCACGAAATCAACATACACTTCTGTCATTTGAAGAAAAATACATGCAATTTCACAGCCTTGTTCATAACCTAAATTCTCCCCAGCAAAAACCTTGGGCGAATTGAAGGCAAACCCAGAGGGCTTAAGGAACATTCAATTAGATATTCAGAGCGAGTATAGGTTTTTCAAAAAACGCTTTGTGGTAACCTCAGGGCAACCCCAGGGCTTGAACGAACAAACCCTTATTTTAATACACTCGGCGAACTGCGTTGGAGTGAGACAACGTTGTTTTCTTTTGTAAAACTTCTGACAGCATAATGAAATCCTTTTCCGATTTCGACCTACTTTGCGGACAACTCTCCACCCCGAACGGATACCTGTCTAGAGCCGAGTATTTATATAGATAGATATACATATATTTGTAAAAACACTCAGTGTGTGATAATAAAAGCACATTGTCTCAAATTCTTCAACGTAAGGCAAGGTCTGAAATCAAAAAGTATCAATTTCGCCATTAAAACTCCAGTACTTAACTTTTTTGCCTGACGTCAGAGCATGTTTTTCCCAAAAACTATTTTCTGAGAAGCAACCACAAAACATACTGCCTTTGAGTATTAGAACTTTTCTTATCCTATACAGTAGCTCTTTCTGTTAAGCTGTAGGGGTATACCTCTTGTTAATCAGGCGATAAGCTTTACAAATTCACACTCCTAACCGCAACGGATAAACATTTCTAAACAAAAAACAAAAAAAAAAAACAAAAAAGAATTGCACAAGTAAACCGAAATTCATGGTTAGATATGAGAAGTACACATGGAGTAAGCACATGTACTCAAGCGTTATCGTGAAAAAGTTAAAGGTCTTGAGTACTATGAATTGTTTCAAAGATCCAATTGCCTCGCAACTTAACATATTGAAATTATTGATGGAAGCAAAGTTCTGTAGGTGCAAGCGCTGTAGGTATTTGCCATTTTATGTCTATTTCTGTGCTTGGCAGTGGTTGTGTTAAGCTTAAGTTTATTTAGCAGTCGGCGATGAATATAAAATGCAGTTTCTACTGCAATGGGACGCAGTGCCACATCTATCACAGAACTTTGTTGAAAGGTTTTTCAAAACAACAACTCAGATGTTGTATTACGTTTTATCTTAATCGGTTGTTTTGACTATGCTAATCAATTTTCCCAGCAAACACAGGTTCACAGACAAAACTTTTCTAAGCAAAGTTCTTAGTAAACAAAAGTAAATGCGGGTACTATTTTAATACACCTCAGCAATTCTATCATCAGCTCAGCAATACACTTTACCACTGAGCATAAGAAAAATTCAATACTGGGCTTTCTTTATCAGCATTGATTTCTTTTACGTTCAGTGGTAGAAGGCATTGAGGAGCAAATGATATGACTGCAGAGTTGTGACAAAAAATCAACTTCTATAGTTATAGTCTTTTAAAAGAACTGAAGATTTTAGACCGATAGGACCGATAGGACCGATAGGAAAATAATTTTTCTTAAGTGAAATGTGATAAATGGTGCTTCACGTTCATAACCGGACTCAGTTCTTCAGACAACAAAGTGTTTGATTTATTTGAACACTACTTTGTTGGAGGCTTTCATAGTTTTTACAATTTTTGTTGGAGTTGCTCCATCGATTATACACATTCATAAGAGGAAAGAGATACGCGGTGCTGTATAATATGTAGTTAGATCAATCTTACAGTGAACTTCGTGGGGCGGGTATTGAGCAGCCCATTGGAAATCAAAATTCAACCACAAATTCAATCCCAATTATTTTGAACTTTTTGGAAAAACATCAGTTTATGCACTTGTATTTCCATTGGTATCGCCTTTCGCGAGGAAGTTGCAGTTTTTCGGAAGGTAATATCACTGCCATAAAAATCACTTTCAGTCGTTCGTAATTGGCATGAAATTGTAAGTGCTTGAAATGCGTTTTGACCCAAGGTTCCCTGCTTTGTTACGTCACCCTATTTTTTTCTATGGATATTCCGTAGAGGCTAGAGGATTCCTATACATAATGATGGTTGACAATCGCTAGATTTTGGGTGACTGTAGAAAACGGAAAGCTTCTCAAACCTTTGGATGCCAGACGATATGGCTGAAGGAACAGTGACGATGTTAAAAATTCCAAATAGAGTCACACAGACATCTTAAGTCACATTCGGCATATATCAAGGAGTACTCTACTCTTGACTACTACAATCCTTGATCACTTGCTAGAAAATAAAATACCGAACATTGTTCGACAACTAATTCAGTCTGACAAAGGAGTCATCATGAGTGTGAATCCCCACAACGAGCACTTGACGTATGGAGTTAGGTTAGTGTTAGGAAGTTGAAGGCCGCTGAAATGAAGATGATTCGTATAATATGAAAAGTTTGATAGTAAGAAGAAGAAGTATACTAAGATTAGCGGTAGCAGAAAACAGAGGATGATCGATTAAGCAGACAAAGCATTGCTCGAAACTCAGAAAGCTATGTCAAAATTTATTTGTTTCATGTCAAAAAGACAACATCACACAATGATGTCAATTAAGAAGAAAATTAACCAAACAATTCCTGGTAAAAACAAATGGCTTGCTTCAGAAGAAAATAATTTAGACTTATTTTGCAGAACACTGAAAATGCCAAAAAGTTTCTCTGCTTTTTTTTTTTAATTTTTTGTATAAATAACAATTTTGTTTTGAATTTTTTGACTAACGATATCTTGCATTTATACTGACGATATAAATTTGTCCTTAGTTGAAATCGGGAAGAGGAGCTTGTTTGCTTAGTTAATTACACATTCCTATCAGCACCCGTTTTATGAGCCTGTATGCATCTTATGAAAGGCTTAAAATTTTTTTAATTTCTTTTCGGAGATCATATTATGAGTGTGGTGTCTGTCACGTAGTGGTAACCATGTCTGTGTATTACGTGAAAGTTCGAAGGTTCGAATCACTAAAAGTTTTATTTTTTCCACAGGCATCATCTATAGCGTTGGGTCGGAAAGTTCTCGAGAGTGATGAAACACTACCTTGAAAAAGATTTTCCTCTTAGCCGTTCGAAATTGACAAAAATTTGTAATTCCCTTCGGTTCCTGACAATTTATAGTTGAGAGAAATGCGTGGTTCTCCGAGCTCTTCGGTGCCACCTGGATTATGGGTAACGTTAGTTATTTTTTTTAAGCATAATTAGCTAGCCTTTTCTTTACTATCACTTTTTTTAATTTCCCTCTAATGTCAAATGTAGTTTACGACTTTTCTTAGTAACCCAAGAAGATAACAAACTGTAAGAAAATTAATAAGGCAAGTCTAGGTATGTAGACCTATTCTTGATGACACAAATTACTTCACTATGGTTGCTTTTTGTTAGGTTCAACTCCACACGCCTACAACACCACTCATTAAGAGGGTGAAGTCAACAATAGAGCTGGGTTATTCTAATTAAGAATACAGTTTCAAAGTGAATACCGAAAATGTTTGCATTCTCTCGTAGTAGCACAAAACAAAAATAGACAGTCGTTTTGAGATAATTTTCATTGCTTAAGTACTAAAAATATTTTTGGACAGATTAACTGGGCCATTTAACATAAAATAGCAGTTATGTACTTCTCCCCCTAACTTGGAAAACATTATTGAAATAAAATTTGACTAGTCAGGTATCAGAACCATATAGGCAAATAAATGCATTAAAAAATATTCAAATTTGATTGGCATAAGAAGGTGTTAAATTAATTGCTATTGACTTTTCGTGTGACTGAAATGTCTAGTAGATTTAATCAGTTGAGAGCAGGTAATCAATTCAATTGAAGATGGTAGCTCCGAAATAAAACACATGCAAGTGTTCTTCACACTTGCATAAATCCAAATCGCTTACGGCCAAAGCCTCGTTTTGAGAAATTTTAATGATTTACGTAGGTACATACTATAGTGCCCGTGGGTAATGGTTACCATGTTAGCCTATTCGCTGGGGGTTCGAGTGCCAGAAAAACCCGGTTCCTTACCACGGGTAAGAACTTATACTGCCTTGAAAATCGCTGTCTCATTTAGCCCTACAAAATCGGCCAAAAGGTCTTCTCCTCATGGACAGAACTGCTCTAGGCCCCGGCAGTAGCTCTTCCCGAGCTTGTTTTTTCCCCCTATTCATTAACTTAAACTTAAATAGCAGAAACGAAGCTAAAAAAGATCGAAAGTAAATACTCGCTCGCATGATTTATTACTTATCTCTTTCAAAACAAAAGATAATATCAAAGGGAGTCCACGATAGCTCATGATTGTTTTGTTCTCGTTACGCCTCAAATGCGTTAACAACATCACAAACATTAAAAATACAAATATTGACTTTAATCAATGATAAAGTGAAATAAAACTCTAAGCTGGAAATGATATCATCAACGAAAGTGATGTGATGCGATACCATTAGGTTCTTGGGGCGTCATTATAATGGTGGTGAGCACAGATAACACACATGCACATCAACCAACCTAACTACCACTTTGTACGTAGAATAGATTTATATTTCTTGTTTTTTTTGCAGCCAACACAAGTTTTGCATTGAAGCCTAACCTTGAAACCTAACAATCAAAACAATGTTCAGATGAGAAAATAAATATTATTTTCGACCAAAATGTTATGATTGATGAAGTTTACCTTGGTTACGCCATAATACATATAGTCAGTGACGCATCTTCGTGAGGAACTTCGTTTATGCAATTAGCTGGAGTGATATCGTAATAAAAGTTATCACTGTAGTTCAAATAACAATAAAATTTTATGAAAGACTTTAGGTACTTTGATATGGCCGCGAAGGGACAGATTTTTATGAATGAAAACTAAAATGCTTCTCTTATCAGCGTCTGAGTTTTTTTTATTGAATAAATTTAAAAGAATTTTTCCATATCTTCAAAAATAGTTCAGAGCAGGAATACACCTTCCAGCAGTGTTCATGCCGAAGTAGAAATGCCAATAGCCAATGTAATTTATGAGGGAATCAATGACCGATAACATTTTTTTGTAATTTTGTTTACAAGTAGAAAACACCATTGACAAACAAGAATGACACATGTTGAACATGATGAAGGAAGCCATGTTCTCTTATCAGAGATTGTGCTTCTAGTAACTTTTTTTCTTCTTCTTTTTTTCTTCTAACGACACTGAATTTCTTTCATAGCTACGAACTTTTGAGGAAAGGTAAACAAACACGAAACAAAATCAACAACATAAGAGTTAATCAGATAAGGCGCTTGAATGAATCATGAGCCGGAAATCGAATTACACATGGAAAGTAACCGGGTCACTTAAAAAAATGTAAATATTTTTACTCGTATCCTATTGTGGGCATGTTTTGGGTGAAATGCATTCATTTAATAATAACATCAAATGAAGAAATCTAGACGAAGAACAACGATGACTCTCAGAACCAATTTATGTTGAAAAATTGAACTACTTTACAAAAAAACTCAACTTTTGACGCCGTCTTAGTGAAACCAGATGTCATGCAAGCCCTGTTTTGCTAAAATTCTGCTAAAATAAAGTGTAATCAAAGGGGCCCAATGGCTGCGAACAGCGCCAAATTAAAAAGTTATGTTCATCACTAACACTGTCCGATACAGCGTGTTGGTGGTTTATCGTCCAACAATGTAAATTTGGTGCGAAACAAAAGGGTCGAGTAAACTGACTTCTCCGAACTTAATAGAGCACGAATTTCGACAGCAATTGTGCGATTCGTGGTTATAGATTATAGACGAAACTGAAGATGATTGACAGTGACACAAAACATGAAACTTGCGTTAGCTGTCGAAATGAGTGTTATCAAATGAAAAAAACTAAACCCTCAAAAGAAGTGTACGGGAACCGCCTTCTTGAAACTTGAAGAAATTGAAAATGACTTCGTCTGATGAACTGAGAATAGTCAGTAAGACCAAAAACCGATACGGTTTAAAATACAAACAACAAAGCTGACCTTTTGACAAATTTGTCCGATAAGCAGGACTGCTGCATAATATATGTGAACACCTGGCATCCAGTTCGAAGTTGCCTAATGAATAAAACATCGAGTCCATCAAAACAACATTGACTTATGGCACTTTCCATTGGCTTCACTCGGGGAAGCACTCATTTTGAAAACCAATGGAACACCTAAAATTGTTTTTACTCAACTTAACGTGTTGGCTTTGTGTGAGTGAAACATCTATAGCACATAAAAAATATTTCCTGTGGAAACTTTTCCTTTTGACATTTGCGAAACATGTATTAGTGCTTCTTGAGTCGATTCTCACTTCAAATCGAGAAGCGGTTGTCACTTCTCGGAATCATGAGAAGCGATCTTTTTGCACCAATGGAACAGTTGGTCCTGGACAGTTTTTTTCGTCCAATGGAAAGTGACATTAAAATGTTCCATCTTTCTTTTGAACTGATTCCTCTATTTTATGAAGCTCGTATTGATTTCGAAAGCTCTAAAAAGCGTCTAATCGAACTTTCTAGTTTTCCATAGGCAACATGTAAATAACATAAAAGAAAACACTGTTATCTTTTTGTTTTAAAAAACGTGAACGTAAAAAGAGACAATACAGAAAAAGGATAGATACATTTGAAATGAAAGATACAGAGATATAGATTGCAGATGTGATGTATTGACCTGTGTTGCCAATTTATGTTTCATTAACAACAAACACTTTACTAGACGATAAATATGCTCGACGAACTTCTTCTTTTGCGTTATCAACTAGTTTCTCCACTGCGAACAGATTTGCCGAACGTTCATTTCGTGCTGATTCTACAAAAGGGCAAAAACTTCCTTACAGGCTCATTTACTTCGTGGTTTCAAACTGGTAGCGTTGGTTTTTGACATCTGTCAAATTCAGCCGTCATTTGAAGTTTCATAATCAGTGAGTTCGTTGAACTTTACCCAGGGTTGACCTAGGGTTCCTTGACAACTGAAAGAGTTGTCAAAAAAAAAACTTAGTTTTCGATTCTCAAAAAAGCTAAACCACAAAATCACCATACACAACTGTAATTTTAAGAAAAATACATGTCATTTTACAGCTCCGTTCATCACAAACGTGCGCCCCAGCAAAATCCTAGGTCGAGTTGAGGGCGAACCCAGGGCTCAAAAAACATTCATTTGTGACATTCAGGGCGAGAATAGCCTATTAAAAAACGCTTGTGGCAAACACAGGGCAAACGAACGGACCTAATATTTGTTGAATATTTGCCATTTTAGAATGGTGGCTCGCTTAACAATCGAACAATGCGTTAAGATGTAAAAGTCGTGATTCAAACGCGGCCACTTTTTGCACATAATCCGATGACTATGGTCATCACAGTTGTCCAGCTAAACAAGTAACTAGTAAAATTGTGAAGATATTTGAAAAGAGTGGAAGAGCCTTACTGATGTCATAACGACTGTGCATCGACGCCGTAGTTGTAACGTGATATTGAATCATATTACTTTGAAGATGCTAACGGACAGACGGTTACCTACAGTCAATTCGAGGCCATATAGCCGATTGATAAGCGATTAAAGATCCTGACTTGCATGATTTGTGGTTCCAGCAAAACTGGGCAACATGCCACAAGACATGAACAATTTATCGCTTTATTGGATGAGAAGTTTCACGTTTTTGTGACGTCATTTGGCCACCAAGTTCATCCGATTTGGGACAGTTAAATTTTTTTCTGTGGGGTTACGCTGAAAAACGTGTCAACGCGAACAATCCCCGAACTCCAGACGGAGTGAAACCAACGTTACTCAAGTTTTGACCGATGTACCCCCCGAAATGTGCAGAAAAATGGTAACAAATAACCCCCCAAGAACTTGACGAGCGAATCTTACAAAACGGTCACTTGATGAAAATTGCTTTTCACACTTAAATTGCAAAGTTCAAAATTTATGATGAAACAAAATTTTTATCAAATACCTATGGATCGCTGTGTTTGTTGGATTTAATTCGAAACCGAAAAATTAATAATCCTTTGGAATAAAAATGAGGTTTTGTCTCGAATATGGCCTTACATGAAGAACATCAAAGCCAACGAACACGACAAAATCGAAATTGTTCATCAACAGTGATCGGCTTACGAACCAGCCCCTCCACAGGAAAAATATGGCGAACAAGAACAAGTTCAGTGAGAATGTTCTTCGTTTAGGGATGCCTTTAGCAAAATGGAAGTTGCTAAATCAAAAGCTCATAAGCGTAATATTTCCTCAATGAACATAAAAAACATCAAGAAGAAGACAATTGAATGTAGCAGTGAACTGTCGACTAAAAACCTTTCAACATCTTCTCAAGTCAACCTTCTAGGCAGGTATCTAAGCCCAGACCTGGTAGCAACTTTTAAGCCTAGTAACTTTAGTGGTAATGGGAGGCTTCTTTTGCTAGTGAAACGAAAATTTTATATAAAATTTTATACAAAATAAACAAGGTTTGACAAATTAATGTCAGCTTTTAAACTCCACAAAATCAGCTCTGTGGTCTTGTACAAAGCTTAAAAAAACTTAAACCGCTTTTATAGAATATATAAAGTTCTTCCAGATCAATCGAAAAATACTCTACGACTTGGAAAAATATTCCAAAACAGCTTTTATCCGAGTCATTCCCTGACAACAATTTGAATTTACTTGGCATCTCTATTTGGGTATCAATACTTGGCATTTGGGCTAAGCCTTGTTTCCACGAATTCCTTTATTACTCATCGCCTATTCAACGAGACGTGACTATTTATTTTCCAAAAAAAATCTATCACCTGCATTCCTCGAATAAAAGTGAAACCTAAACATGACGTCATGCAATTAAAAAACACATCACTGATATAGGGTGCCGTCATGTCACAAGTCATTGAGTAGAGATAGACTCAACTGCATGATCTAACACTCGAACCACTCACAATGCAATTGAATTACTCATTAATCGTAGGCAGTCAAATAAAATTTATTCAAATTAATCTATCACTTACCGATATTGACAATTTTAATTCCTTCATCTTCTAGAAACTTCAACGCCACCGATACATTCTCCAATTTCTGACTACGGAATGTTGGCCGTTTGTTATACTTTGGCATGCGCTTCTGTGAAAGAACTTCGATTAGGGCGATCAAACGCAACCCATCGGATAAATCTGTCTCCAGGCTAGCGATCGAACGATCGATTGTTTTTAAATGTTCATTCGCCCAGCGAGTGAATGTATTTTGTTGGATTTTCTTCCATTGGGCATCTTCGGCAAGATCACGTTCAGCTTCCATGTCTTCGTCGTAGTTATCGTCCTGTTGTTGATAATAATCAGCACTGCTGCTGCCGATAGATTGCTATATTTTGTGGGCGAGGTGGATTCGATTAATATTAATAATTGATAACTGAAAAAATAAAACACTTATTCACATTCGCACACACTCACATTCACATACAATCTGTCATATAAAAAAAAATTTTAACTGAAAAAAAAAATCAAGGGAGTAGGTAAGGTATTCAAAAAAGTGAATTATTTTTTTCTGATCACTACTGTGAATGAAATGACACTTGTTGATTCCGACCACCGACCACCCAGCACCCACCTCCACCTGAGAGGTTTTCTTTTTCGATTTCCTTTTAGTTATTCTTGTGGCTGTCAGTGGGACTTTTGACAAGCGGTACGTGTAGGCGGAAGGAAGACCCGGTATTGATGTATTTAAACAACAAAACACGATTTCTTAGGGCACAATGAAGAAGCGAATAAAGCAAACTTTATAACTTCTTTTTCATTCAAACACACGCACTCACGCACGCACGCACTCACACACCTGTTGATATAGTTTCTGCCTTTGCTGCTGTTGGCTCTGTTGCGGGTATTGATTTAGATAGTGTTGTTGTTGCTGCGGCTGATCGTGCACTGGATATTGATAATATCCTTGTGATTCGGAAATTGGTCTATTAATTTGATTACTACTTGTGTAGACTGTTGGTTGGCTCAAGTTAAAGCCGATATTACTTTTACTATTGTTATTGTTATTTATATTTTGAACTAAATGACGGTCGATTGCCGTTAGATCCGTACGCGCACGCGGTCCACCTTCAACTGGTTGGAAAGAATTCGGTGCTCCACCAGCCATGACGTAGCCGGTATTATCCCCACCACTACGGCCAGACTTCGTTGTCGTCAAGTTTCGAGTGTACATATTGATTGGAACTTTTTTTTTCTTCTTCTTTTACTGTTTTGTTATCTGAGTTGTTGTTTTTTTTCTGTTTGTTTGTTTTATGGTTTAATTCCCTTTTGATGGAGTCTTCGTTTATTTCCCCAGAATGTGGTGAAAATACCAATCACTTTGAATACACCTCACACACTATCATTGATCGTGTGGGGATAGAGGGGCAGAAGCACTTTAGATAGTCTTTTGATTGTCAAGGTTGTAGTGTATTATATTCTTGAATGTCTTTGGTTTGCACTTTAGATGAGGAAGTTTAAATCAGACATTATATTCTTAGCTTTGTTGTGATTAAAGTTCTTTTTATATTATTTTCTAAAAATAAACAATTTTTATTTTTATTTTCAAACTCCAATGATTAGTCAGAATGGAGCCTAAAAGTATGCTTGGTGTTTTGCTGTTCAGTGTGGTGAATTATATTTTTTCGAAGTTACTTGTCAGTTAGAGAAATGCAATGGTTGGCGGGAATGAGATTTGAATTCAAAATATTGTTTTGATTCTTGAGCAGTAAATATTCGTAGGAAACTTTTTTAACATAGGTACTTAGTTCGCTTATTTTGTGTAGAAAATTTAATTGATTTGAGTTGTCTGTGAATATACAAGATTGTATATTAGTCTAATATTATATCGTAAAAAAGGGCATATAAAGGAACTCGAAAAAGGGCGGGTTTTTATTGCATGAATTGATTAATGGGCTAATTTTAGAGAAAAAACTAAAAGTGCTATTAAATTAGAGGGTGCAAATCGGAGATATGGGCTCTAAACCATCTTCACTCGTTTTTTCAATGTATCTCGAAAACGAAGCAAAATTTTTATGCAATTCCGGACGTTTTTTGTAGAGAGCAAATTTTCCCATCGAAATGCATCTTTTTAAAAATTATAAATAAAAAATTTTTATCCAAATTAGCAAAATTCCCGACAGAAAAAAAATAAATTTTTGGCAGTTTTTGAGTTTTGTCAGTTTTTTTAATGGCATTTCTTTCTGGTTTCTAAACAGGTCGTGGTACAATACAAAAACCCCAATTTACATTCATTCTGGTTGCAGATAGCAGATGCTTCATAAAAAAGAAAGTAAATAAAATTTTCTTTAAAATGCTATATCAGAGAATTCTCTGTTTTTGAAATTCACCGAAATACTGTCACTTGAACATAGACATTTATAGTCGTTTTTCATCACCTTTTTTTTACACCCTGCAGTTTCTTTATATGTAGTACAGTGGAACCAGACCCGTAGCAACTATCGTTTAAAATATTTTTGCAAATTATCGAAAAGCACGAATTTCTCGCTTGCACAAATACCACCAACACGCGATGCCATCAAGCATCATGGCCTAATAACTTTTTCCGGGTAAGGGTCAAAATACTCTATGGGTCATAGTACTGTTTTTAAAGTACTGTATTTTAAAACACTGTATGTACAAAATACTGTATGATCAAAGTACTGTAAGTCAAAATACTGTATCTCAAAATCTGTATTTCAAAATGCTGCATGCGCACTTTTTTATATTCTCAAAACAATTTTTATATTTCAGCCTACCTACAGTATTTTGAAATACAGTATTTTGAAATACAGAATATTTATCATACAGCATTATAAGCATGTAGCATCATACAGTATAATACAGTATTTTGACCTTACCATATTTTAAAATACAGTAAGTAAGTAAGTAAGTTATTCATTTATTAACATTTAAATACAAAATGATAGAACATAATATGAATTTAAGCGCTATGGCTAAGCCGTCAGCCTGAAATAAAATACAGCATTTTGACCCGCTCCCCTTTTTCCAAATCCAACAGTGGCACGGAAACCACTTATGTAAATCTTCTGAACTGGGGTTGTGGATTGATTCCGATTCGCCCAATCGCACCTCCTGCACCAGAGATATTGCTTTAAAAAATGGCTTGTGGTTGCACAACAGGTTGCCATGGAAGCTGAGAATGCAGAAAACTGCAAATTGCTTGTTCAATATTTTGCAAGAAATGTATGGGAATCAATTGCGATAATATGCAAGTAGCCGATATTGGAGAAGAAGACATTTTTGGAGATGTAGATGTTGATGTCGATATCGACCTTCAATGTTCAATGTTATTGAAGAGCTACAATAGCACCGGGATTAAACACCTCTATTGTTATGTTAAAAAGAAGTAAAATTTTTGAAGTGAAACTTCTTATGCGACTTGCAAACATGAAAGCGTTACGCGTTTAACACGGAATATTATCGATTGCATATTTTTTGGCACTGCTTATAAGTTGCTGTCATCAATTCCGCGTCATTCATCCCAACGATTCCATTGTAGTAAAATGTGTTTTTCGGTTTGAATATTTTGGGAGAAAATAAAATTTAAAACATTCTTTTTGAAGTGTTTAATATTTTTGAACTTCATTTCATATGTACGTATGTATGTATGTACGTACATATGCAGTCTATTAATTTGTGCCGTGTGTGTTTGAAAATCGTGTCTATGCGTGCGAAAATGATTTCATTTGCTAAATAAAAAGTCGATTAGTGTTGTGTTTTCTTTTCTTCTCCAAAGAAAAGATAGAAAATATTTTATGCAGTATCATGTCTAAACATGTTTGATCATGTCTGAGCATGTTTGAACATGTCTAAATATGTTTTATCATGTCTAAACACGTTTGAACATGTCTAAACATGTTTGACCATGTCTAAACGTCTATGTTTGTAAATGTTCTCCGTCTTGGGCTTTGGTGTTAAGACTGCGGTTTTTAGTGGTCTGTCAGTCAGCTACCACTGACAATGGCCAATCAACGATTTCAGAAGGGTTCCTGGATCCTGGCATTGTATTCCATGTATGTACTGTACATACATACAAATACATACATATGTACTTATAATCCTCGTTTTGCTCTTCTAATCTCCACCAAAAAATAAAAAATTGTTCTATGAAATGGTGTTAAGTATCCTGTGAAAATTTACTATGATGCATCTCTTTTCTATTTCTTTTAAAGAAACAATATGAGTTCTATAAAAATCAATTTCTATTCCTACACATGTCCATACATATTTTCATTTCAACATTAGGAAGTTTCACTTCTTCCGCGCGGAGGGACACCACGCACTATTTTTTTTATATAAAATAGTTTTCCATCTAGTAAAAGAATCTTTTTCTTCAACAAAATAAACAAAATAATAATATATTTGTTTAATAATATTTTTTTAATATGCAGATAATTAAAAAAAAGGATGAAAAACGACGATAAATGTCTATGTTCAAGTGACAATATTTCGGTGAATTTCAAACACAGAGAATTCTCTGATATAGCATTTTAAAGAAAATTTTATTTACTTTCTTTTTTATGAAGCATTGCTTATACTTATCTGCAACCAGAAAGAAATGCCATTAAAAAAACTGACAAAACTCAAAAACTGCAAAAAATTTACTTTTTTTCTGTCGGGAATTTTATTAATTTGGATAAAGAATTTTTATTTATAATTTTTAAAAAGATGCATTTCGATGGGAAAATTTGCTCTCTACAAAAAAACATCCTTGGAATTGCATAAAAATTTTGCTTTGTTTTCGAGATATACTGAAAAAACGAGTGAAGATGGTTTACAGCCCATATCTCCGATTTGCGCCCTCTTATTTAATAGCACTTTAGGTTTTTTCTCTAAAATTAGCCCATTAATCGAATCATGCAATAAAAACCCGCCCTTTTCCGAGTTCCTTAAGAAATGACATAATCAATAGACTATATGTGCGTATGCAACGAACGGATCGCTAGTGTGAAATAGTAAAGTGAGAGGCTGTGTAGCTGTGATCCCTTCAAGATCACCATGATCGCAACGCACGCCGAGAAAAGGAAGAAGAAGAAGAAGTACATAATGTGGGCCACATGAACTTCAAACGAAATATTATCATTTATTTATTTACACTTAGTACAAGCAAGCAAAACTTAATTCTAAAATACAAACAAAACTTAAATCTAAAATAAAAAATATATTCAAAAGCAAAATGAAATCAGGAGGGTTCAGTTCATTGTGAGTAGGAAGTAAGAGATTTACGGAGGGTTGATTTTGAGGTATGGAAATCGAAAAGATGGAAGGAATCATTGACATTACGTAACATACGTGAAATAGGGCTGTAGAAATTCGTACGGTGATAGGAAATTCGGAAAGGGGGAACAGTCCTAAGATTCCGAGAATTTACATCAAATTAACTCAATAGGGAAGGACAATCAATGTTTTCACTCAAAAGATCTTGAACAAATACGATATCTGAGATCTCGCGTCTCCTTTGAAGAGACTGAAGATCAATAAGCTGCAGACGATCAGCATATGGAGGCAAGCGATATCTATCTTCTATTACACAGGTTTAAAGGTTTACACAGGTTTACACAGAACTCGTAAGATAACTAAATACAAACGTTTAATAATTACTAAGAAGCTCTAGCCCTTAACTGCCGATCATCTCTCAGGGAGATCTCAGAGCAGTTTAACATTCACCTGTTCTGGGTGCCGGGGCATAGAGACATTCTAGGAAACTGCAAAGCAGATGAACTCGCTAGAAACGGAACACTTCTGCCCTTCTCACCGAAAACGGAGAGAATCGGCATAGCAATCGCTAGATTCAAACTCTTGCTCAAGCAGGACGCACATAAGAAAACTTCTCTGTTCATACCCAACTTTAGCTCACAAGCATAGGATACACCTAGGTTCGTAGTTCTTCGATGACCCAAGTGATCTTACTCACATCGACGCCCAGGGTCTCTCCCGCTTCATTATAAGCTCAAAATTGTTTCGTTAGGATAAGGATACATTGGATCTATTGTGCTATCACAATGGGCCCAACAGGTCAAAGTGTGTAAGCTGAACTAACAACCACTTTAACCTAACCTAACTTACTAAGAAGTTTGGTATTTGAGCCCCTTGTTTGCCGTAAGCTTATTTAAAAATATTTTTCTACTCCCTCGAGTTATTGAAACAATTTCTTAAGATATATGTTTGCAGATAGTTGAGCAATGGACTTGAAGCAGAGACCTACATATATTTATATTAAGTAGAGGCGATTTTTACGAACATTTTTAAGACTCGAGCACAGTAGGTTTCATTCAGAAACCGCAGTACCCAGAGCTTAGCAAGCTCTACCCGCCCCCTAAATCTATCTAAGACTTGAGAACGGCTGGATCGATTTTCATAGTTCTTGATTTATTGTTTTCGTCTATTTTCTGAAAAGCAGAGTAACTTTTTAAAACAATGGAATGTCATGGAACTTAAAAATGACTGGACTGATTTCCACAAATCTTTCGATATTCATTTGTAAAAAAAACCAGAACTTAACCCCTTTATTCACATAAGTATGTGAACGAGAAGCTAAAAGCTTTCAGGCAATCTTCTGCCTAGCCCAGAAAGTGTTCCAAAAAATTTTTTGGGCCATTAGCTAGTAAATAAGCAAAATAAAATGAGATCCTTAAATACCTCAAACAACTTTTACCAAATTTCTCCGTAGAGCTGAATACGCACAAAATATTATTTTTTTTAAAGGGAATTTTTATAACAATAAATTTTGCTATCATTTATTTTCATTTTTGCTATGAAGTATTTAAAATAACAGCGCTATTATGTCCGACATCACTGGTAGGTACCCAACAAGTCACAACTACGCGAGCATCAAGTCATAACTATGTACATATATCCACTGTTTAAGTGCCTGTCCAGACGTGTTATGCCCATAACGTTATATCGGTCGTTTTTAGGCAAGAGGGGTGAGGAAGAAAGAGGCCGGATGCGCAAAATGAAAACTGATTTATCTGCGCAAGCAGTACACTTTGCGTGTCCAGACGTGTTATGCCCATAACGTTATGCTTGTTTTCAACAATTTCCAACAACAAAATGGAGAATTTGTGTGAGGAAATATAACAACGTCTGGATAATAGGTGTTATGGGCATAACGATATGGGCATAACACGTCTGGACAGGCACTAAAGAAAGTGTGATGTGGCTCTCAGCAAGTGGCAAAGACGTGACTTGTGACTTTTGGAAAGAATCTACCTTACCTACAGCTTATTTTTGTCTTCAAAGAAATATTCTTACAACGCTTTAAATAAAAGAAAAGGTAAAATGAGCGTACTATATAAAGTTATAAGTTTCGTAAAACTCAAAAATATTCATAAACTTTTCATTTTAATGTTCCTACACGAAAGTTTTAAGTTAGAAGGTGTAGTAATAGCTTGAAATCTTTCCAATAAGATGTGTACCTCGGAAGTTATAGCCGTTTTTATACGCCAATCGTCAATAAACCGATATCTGGCTGCCAATGAGAGACTGGCCGTAGCAGTTGACCAAGAATAGGACTTTTTTCATCAGTACTAAGCTACACATGCTTAAACACTAAAATGACTGACACTGTATTACCCTAACATTTTGTATAAATATAAGTACCCTAAGTAGTTGTGATAACGTACACGGGCAGAAGATATTAGAAGAATGAGCACAAATATACTGCTTTTGTATTCAGCACAGCCCGCTTTGTGGTAGGTAAACAGTAATTGGGTCTAAAATAAAAAAATATCATGATCAATGTCATCAATATTATCAATGAGAAATTAAATGAAATCTTTAATAGATTCTTTCACTCCACTGCTAATATTACGTTGTACCTATGCCGTCTACAAACAAGATGGCTGACTACAACACTGCCTTGCGGAATACTCGATTTTGATTACATTGTTAAAAGAATCAACCACAACGCCCGTGTACCTACAAATTAGAGTAACAGAGAAAAAAAATAGTCGCTTTTACACTTAGGTGACTGTCCTCCTTAATCTCTTTATCATCAAAGTGTTCATCAAATTGATTGGTATACACATCCCCTAAGAGAACAATAAAAGGCCTCAAAGCCCTACTTTGTTTAGCACCGTATCGGTGAGTTTCATCTTCGTTAAATTAGAAACTACCTTTCTGACCGTTCAATACAAGTTATATTGGATGGTAAAAAGTCTGATATCCTCTTTATAAATAATGGTGTGCAACAGGACTCCGTTTTATCTTCGACTCTCTTCCTTATATTCATAAGCAATCTCTTGATTAATCCTCTTAACTGTTTTGCTGACGACTTATCAGTAAGATTTTCATATTTGTTTTCAAAATCACGTTCGTGTCCTTTTTTTTCGTATGTGGAACTGGAACGGTTGCGTTTGATAATCTCATTAAATTCTGAACTTGACAGCTTGTTATCCATCCACTGAACTTATTCATGAATGGTACCTGCATCTGAAACCGAAAAGCTGACAGTACATGGTAAGTATGTGGTTAACGATGATTTATTGAATGCTGCTAAATGCTTAGGTTTCTTAAAAGGATGCAGCAAATTTTTCATTCTTCGGATTTGGCCACAAATTATCCGCCCAAAATTGGAGATATTCCTCATATCTGATCAGGTGCTCGTCAAGCATCTTTATACCTACTTGATAGGGTGCCTCAAGTTGAGCACAAAACATAGCGTTGAGATTGAGAGATGATAGTTCAATCGTGGAATCGATTGATTCTCTTGAACATCGTTGAAACTTTACATGTCTCTCTCTCTATTTTCGTTCATTCTACAAGCAGTGCACTTGTGAAACAGCCACTTACACTTTTTCTTTAAAAAAATTAAGCCACAACATCCGCACACTAGGAATGCTCATTAGGCTAACTTTGAGCTCAACTTCGGACGTACAATCAAGTACAAAAATTCATATTTAAGCCGCTCCAGCCGAATGTGAAATGCTTTTCTATTTTTTTTCTGTGTTTCGATTAACAAAGACTGAATGTCTGGGAAAGAGAAATACCGAAAATACCTAAAATACAAACGCGGTCAGTTATTCGATTTGATTCGACCACAGCAACGCGGGCAGCCTCGGGGTCTAGCACATATCTCACACCCACACCTTGTGAGGAATAGAAGGGACCTACCTTTTTCTGACAATTCCGATCGGCTAATTGAGAAAGAGCTTTTTAATTCAATGATTTTACCATCGGAGGACTGGCCAATCTCTCGTGAAGGTGGATACTAGTGGAAGAACATATTTTTTTGTTTTCTGTTGGGACTAAAACATCGAACGCCCAGATAGACGTGCTAACCATTACGTCACGGGCAGTACATAATGTGTATGTGACATAAATCCTACTGACAAACACCAATTTTTTTTTTTGATTTTGTTTGATGATTAGTTCTGAACTATAAGGCAGCACAGTGAATGACGTCAAACGATTCAATGAGAAGATAATAAATGCTCAAAAAGCTCTAAGCCATTCATAATTGTTTTTATCAAAGTAGGTAAGCTTCTTGCTTGTAGTTATAAACATTCAACTGAAAACACCCATCTTCAACCAATGGAACCCTACGAGGTAAGCTCGATGAAAGTAGTTTTTTCTTTTTGATTTCCTTGCGAACACAAAATCTTAAGCATACAAAGTTTGCTTTTGCCTATCTTCGACATACTTCGTCACGACTCACGATACAATAACGACAAACTGGCTACCTACATAAACAATCATCAAGAATTTTCATTCATGGCTTTGTGGTTGGTTCATATCTTTAAATTTTTAAATTCAAAAATTTCTAAAGAAAGGATTCCATTCATACAATTCGGAATCAACAGCGATATGAGCAAACAAATATTATTTACAAATTATACCAGTCCTTATCAATCAATGTAAAACTAAGTAAAGCTACCTATTTAAGGTTTTTTTTATTTCTGTTTGAAGACTCATACTTCAAGGTCTTCAGCTTCATACGCTTCTTTGAATCTGTCATATTATGCTTACATTGTACGTATACATAAATGTTTTTCCAAAAGAGATTTGTTTATTGCAAAATTCAACAGACTGTTAATTTTAATTAGAGAAGCACATGGTATGTCGTATGTGACAGACTTTCTGGTTAGTATGTCGGAGACAATTAAAAAATAATTTGGCACTTTTCCCAAAATCAAATAAGCAGAAACAAATTAAAAATAAATAAATTCTTTTGCATCTATCCAAGATCTTAGTCATTGGCGATTTGAAGAGTCTTGGATGTAAATAAACCATATTGGGATGTAAGAAGCAACTTCGTCCTTAAATTCCTTTGTGTTTTTTCTGTTTTAGATTGAAGAGTTTGCTTATTTTTACTATTTACTTTCGTATCACAAGGCGAAATGCTTGACTTAATATCTTTAACAAAAAAAATTAATGAATTTTGTCCATTTTATTCCACGATTTTGGTATTTATGATCGATTTGGACAGTTTTTGAGAGAAATTCCTTTAAAACAAATAAATTAGTGGGATGGCGCACTCGAGCGGGGAGCCTCGGGCCTAACTCATTTCTTGTAACCATACTTTGCAATGAATGGAAGAACCTGCAATATTTATGCCGAATCCTGAACGGCTAATTGAGAAAGCGCTTTTCATGGCAGTGAAGTTACTATTGAAAGACTTAAGCATTCCTTGCGAAAAGTGATACGCGTGGGAAAACAATTGGATGTTTATGAGATTTAAGTCTCTAGGCAGACACTTCTTTAAAAAATCATTACAAATATTATTTTTTTGCATAAAATTTACTCTTCTGCATGCACGATATTTACAGCCTAAACAGTAACGGATTTATAAAGAGAATACAGGGACTTTTGCTATGATGTGAGGGGTTAAACTGATTAAGAAAAGAGCAACCACAGTGACACCGACTACAAAGTCTTATACCCTTACTCAGGGACGGCAGAAGATATGGGGTGGGTGGGGTATAGACCCCACCTAACTTTTCTAAGCATGGGGTGCACCCCACCTTCTGGCCTTGGAAATATACCAATTTTTTTTAGTCAAATGAGGCAAAAAAATGTTATGCAATTATGAATATTGTTATACTAATTTTTGCTTGATTGAGACTGACCAAGTGATTTGAATCATTTATTTATCGGTCATAGACTCAACGTTATGCATTATTTCTTATCCTTTTTTTCTCCTTGATTTATTTATTTATTATTTATTTGTTTATTTCACCAACGAGCAATGAGCTCAACAGATTATACATCATTACAAAATAGGTTTCAATTTCTTAAAAATAAGTAATACAATTCATTTCGAAATTTATCTCTAGAGAAGGCTTAATCAATATGACCACAAATTTCATTAAACTCTCTAACTGATCTTGAAATTGGTTCACTCATGCCATAATTAGTTCTGTGCCTTGATTGAAAAAGAAGATTTCTATGCCTCAACGGCCTCTCTGGAGCATAAATACAAATTAAGGACAACAAGGAAGGACACTTTATATGATAACATAAAATGTCTCGCACAAAAACTATGTCATGACTAGTTCTACGTGATTTGAGCGACTGCAAACCTTGAAGACTCTGCCTAGCTGTGGAATTTGGATGATAGTACCATCGCATTTTGTAAAATGCATACTTCGTAAACCTATTCTGAACTTTCTGAATTTGATCGGAAAAACATTGTTGGTGATGGTTCCAGATGATATCTGCATACTCTAGGTTGGGTCTTACTAGCGAGGTATAAAGAGACACAAGGGTGCAGGGGTTAGTAAAGTCTGTTGAATTTCTTTTGATGAATCCTAACATTGAGTTAGCTTTTGATACAATAGCTTCTATATGTGGTGTAAAAGTGAGTTTGGAGTCAAAAAATACGCCTAAATCCTTAAATTTTTCTGTTCTCTGAAGAGGGCTGCAATCAAGATAATATGAAAACTCTTGCATATGATTCTTTTTTGAGAGAGAAATCACAAAACATTTGTTGGCGTTAAGATTCAAGCGGTTTAACACACACCAGCGAGATAGATTATCAAGATCCAATTGGAGTTTTTGGCAATCACTAATAGAGGTTACTTTCAGAAATAGTTTCAGATCGTCTGCGTACATGAGGCATTTGCTGAAGTTGACACAGTTAACAACATCATTAATAAATATGATAAAAAGTAGAGGACCTAGATGACTACCCTGTGGAACGCCAGAGGTACAATTTATCTGCCTTGAGATGAATTCGTCAATTTGACTTTTTGAACCCTTTTTATGAGAAAGGAACAGATCCATTGAAGGAGGCTTGAGTGGAAACCAAATGATTCCAATTTTTGAAGCAGTATTTTGTGACAAACCGAATCAAACGCTTTGCTAAAATCGGTATAAATAACATCCACTTGATCTTTACTTTCAATAGCGTCAACAACGAAAGAAGAGAAACATGTTAAATTGGTGATTGTTGATCTTCCCGAGATGAACCCATGTTGGGCGTCACTTATGTGTTTCTTCACTAGGAAACCAAGTTTTTTTGACAAGGCTTTCAAAAAACTTAGGAATTGCAGATAGTTTACAAATACCCGATTGTTTTGGTACCCGATCTAAAAATTGGAATCAAGAAAGAGGATTTCCATTCATCTAAGAACAGTCCAGATGACAATGAAGAGTTAAAAATGATAAGTAATGGAAGAGCCAGAGAACTAGAACATCTTTTCAAAATTATCGCAGGAATACCATCAACACCAGGTTTAGCGTTTGGCTTCAGATCATGCAATCCTTCTAAGACATCATTGAGATCTAACTGTTAGGATCCTATACTTACTTTAGGATTATAATCAGAAAGGCGAACTAGAGAGGCGAGAATTTACTTACCACATTGAACTCCCTGCGAAGATTACAAAAATGTATTTGGTCAGCCAAATCATTTGATTTCTTAAACTTAGCGAAAGATTTATTTTTTAAATTTTTAAGGTGTGTCAGCCTGTCATACCATGGAGGTTTGGAAATATTCTTTTTGTGTGGCACTAATTGATTGAAAGCATTATTTAAAATCTGCGAAAAGCGATCAAACATATTTTGTAAATCTAAGTTTAAAATTTCAGTTTTCCAGGCAATACTTTCAAGATAATTATCAAGTTCATTAAAATTGGCCTTTAAAAAGTTAAATGATAATGAATTGTTACTATTAATTTTTAAATAAGTTTATAATTGAATTGCAATATATAATTCTTTATGATTGATAGGATCGTTTAATAATGACAAAGGAAGCGTTTCATACACTGAACGCTTGAATTCATCATGTGGTATGAAAACAAGATCAAGAATATTATTCAAGCTATTTACAACGCTCCTGATTTGACATAAGTTTAGAGCAAATAAATGGTCAACAAAAGCTATTTTGATAGCACTTTTTGAGTTACAGGGAATAAGCATATTTTCATTAGAAGAATAAGACCATTTCACATCAGTCAGGTTAAAATCACCTATTACAAAAACCTTTGCGGACAGTTCAAATTACTTACAAAATCAATGTTAGCAAGGTGCTTTTCATAAATATCAATGGGACTTCTAAGTGGTATGTAGCTTGTGATGATATACACGGAAATACCTATTCCGAGACGAAGTGACACGCATAATTTTTCGATGTCGATGATTGGCAGCGATATTATATGGGATGGGAAGCATGAACGAACCGCCAATAGTAGACCACCTCCACGATCTTCAGCAGTAATACATCGATCTCGTCGGAAAACTATATATGAACCACCGTTGACAGTTTCAGAATCGGGGATTCCACTCCAAAGCCAGGTTTCAACAATAACAATAATATCGTAGTCTACGTGGGTAGATGAATGGTATAAGACAGGTAGTTTGGTTCGAATTCCACTTGCATTATGATAATAGATTTTGAGGCAACCAGCGTTCATGAAGTTATCATTGTTTCGTTCGTGAGAATGTATCAACTATGCCCTTTCAGCTGTTGTTGGGTCGTCGCTTCTTGCTGCGAAAAAAATCATGGACCACAGTATGCAAAGGCCAAAAAGACCTATTGCATAGTAAATTGTAGAGCTCGAGGTTTCTTCCAACTTTGATCTCGAAAGAAGAATATTCTTTTTCTGGTGTCATGACGAATTTTCGAATGGAAAGATTAGATACACAAGCCGATGAACTATTTTTAAGAATATAATTGTGAACTAAATCTTCACACGTTGATGGAGAAAGACGAGAAACAAAAATACTCCTCACAGGTGGTAAAGCGGTGAGTTCTTCGATATTAGATTGGTTTGACATAGAGTTAGTTACAGTGGACAAAGTTGCTACCGAGTTGGAGCACCCCTCATCCGTGATGGAAGCTGTTGGGGTTACCAGTGGCTTTATAGCATTAAATCCACTGGAAGTGCTGGGCTTTATGTAAGAAGGGTCACTTAGTCATTCACTTTAGTCATTCTTTTTTAAAAATATGTATTATATTCATATATATGTATATTGTATATATATGTATATATATGCATATATAAAACTACCATACCTTATTTTATTCTATCATGCTCCCCACCTAAAAAAATGGTGTTCTGCCGCCCCTGCCCTTACTAGCGACCCGCCCCGGCCTCGCACGTGTACAATCTGATACTAAATACACTACAGATAAACGGTGAACATTTAAATTTGGAGTAAAACAATACCCCTTTCCCTATACCATGAATATGCAACATTTTTACTTATTTACTTTTTACATTTTTACCTCGCAATTTTTAAATCTGCAATATCTTCGAAAATATTCATTTAAATTACATTCAGTAAAGGGCAAAGCGTATCTAAAGAGCAAGAAATGCACAACGTATCTAATGTATTTAATTGGATCATTCCTTACTGTATCGTTTAAAATAGCTTGGTAAACAATCCATATTTCTTTTGTAATATGTAAAAGATAAAAATGGTCACTGTGGGTTATCCTTAGGAGATTAACATATATGTTGTCGCGGACTTTTTTATTCATCTTTTTAAGATATACAATTCCGTAATACATAAATTTGATCTATCTCGTAAGGTTTAACCAGCGTTTGCAATGTAAGCGCAGAAAAATATGTTTGTTACGACATCACATTACAAATCTTAAAATTTCTCGGCTTTTCTCTACTATAATATGCATGTATTATACATATAAACCTTCCTCTTGAATCACTCTAATCATTAAAAAATACCGCATCAAAATCCGACGTATAGTTTTAAAAATCTAAGCATACATAGGGACATAGGGACAGAGAAAGCGACTTTGTTTTATACTATGTAGTGATAGTGACTAGTGATAGTGATAGTGATAGTGATTGTCCAGGAGGCATCAAGCGCTAGCTGAGGTCTATGCTGCGTACCAAACATGCGAATCACTACTCCGAAGCCTGTATCTTGGGAGTGTGAGGATCGAATCCCAGAAAAAAGTAGTTTTTCTACTAGTATCACGTTTTACCCATTAATCGCAAACATTCCTTAAGACTAATTCATTCATTCTTTAGTAGCGCACTGAAGACAATCCCATCGGACGACCTCAATGTACTACTCGATCTCACACCCCTAGATATCTTCAGCAAACAAGTCGCAGCTAGCTCAGCTACTCGACTCAGAGCTACATCACAGTGAACCAATAATCAAATCGGCCACACTACCATTCTAGATTATTTTAGATTCTTACCGAATCGATCCGACTACACCACCCCCAAGTTGGTGTTTGACAACAATTTCCAAGTAACCATACCTTCAAGAGAAGAAATGGCACTCTTTTGGAAAATGAAGCAATACACTTCTACACCGATAGTTTAAAAACCAACGAAGGTGTGGGAAGTGGAATTTACTCAGAAAAACTGAATCTCAGTCTTTTCTTCCGCCTACCCGATCATTGTAGTGTGTTCCAAGCGGAAATCTGGCGATTAATTAGGTGCTGTCTTGGCTCAAAGAAAACGTCATTTCCTCCGCGGATATTCGAATCTTCTCAGACAGCCAAGCTGCCCTTAAATCTCTTGCCTCTGTCTATACAAAATCCATAAATTGTCAGATGTCTCTGAGGGAGATGTCAAATCAGTTTAACATTCACCTTTCATGGGTGCCAGGGCACAGGGACATACCAGGCAACTGTATGGCAGACGAACTAGCCAAAAAGGGCACGACCGCTTCCTTACGCTCAGAAAGGAACAACATAGGTGCACCTACCGCTACATGTAAACTCCTACTTAGACGCTTCGAGGATAACAAACACTAGATGGACTGAGAGTTACAAAACCAAAAAAGTTTGACCGTGTGAAGACTCAAAACGCTCAAAGAGTTTGTTAGCCCTGAACCGCCTGTATCTAGGTTCTACCATAGGTGTTCTTACGGGACACTGTTTAATAGGAAGACACGCCAAAAGACTTGGTGTGTTCAACACCTTCTTTGCTCATGCCCTGCACTACTTCATAGGAGGAAAACTCATCTTGGTGAATTCTTCTTCGATGATACTAGTGACTTAGCTTACATAGACCCTAAAAGTCTTTCGAAATACATTAAAAGTTCCGCGTAATGGAAGATTAATAAGTGATCATTTCGTTAATCTTACATCGGGTGGTATCACAATGGGCCCTTGCAGCCTAAGTGTGTCAGCAAAAGTACTCATTGGCTGACAGCCACTTCCACCTTCGCTTATGTGCGAAAAATTTATTGCAATAGTCTGCGTAGAGGCTATCTAACTCACTTCAACTCTTAGGCCTTGCAAATGTTTTGCACGGTTTTATTGCTGGTTAACAATAAATCATAAATTTATTCCCTGAGCGTTGATCTAAACCAAAGTTCAAGGTTGATTTCATCAAAGATATTCAGGGCTTGAGCGCCTTCAGAGCCAATGATAATGGTACGATTTGCTGAGAAAAGCTTACAGAACTAAACCACATCTCCAAGACCACTTATTGGCATTGGATTCCAGGACACGTACGTTTTTTAGATATTGAAAGGACCAACGAACTTATCAGGAAAGTATCGACACATCATATCTCACTCACAGAAGCAGCAAACAATTTATTGTGAAGGACGTTAAGATTAAGACATACGATTGTCGCAATAGCAACCGCGGATACTTGCCGATAGTATATCATGCATCTGGATTGAGTATATCCATTAAAGTTATCTCCTCCCTTAACAAAGTTAAGTAAAAATTCAAAATGGTTATACATGCCCTGCCCTGAACCTCCTTTTCAAGTATGTGCTAGGTGAAGTTTACTTCGACGATTTTCAGATCAGTACCGACAAAAAACTCACTCCATGAAAAAGTGGTCCGCTTTACGGTGGGAGTGGTCCCGCAGCACAGAAGAATAGAACCTCAAACGAAAAGTTAAATTATCTAATGGAAGTTCTGGCTCTTCGCTGAAATTCAAATTTGGTCTTGATGGTTCCTGTATAACGTAATAGTTAGCATGTCTGCCTGTTACGTATAGAAGGTTTGACATTCGCCTTTCGCAAGGAATTGGAAATTTCTCCCATAGTGATTATGCATGCCATGAAAAGTGTTCGGAATTGGCAAAAAAGTGTATGTCCTTTTCATTCCTTCAAAAGGTATGGTTGAAGGAACTGCCCCCTGGGCTGCCCGCTCTATTGCACTATCCTTATCTTTTCTTAGTCTAATCATTATTGGATGTTTGACCTTTGGAGTATGATACCAAATAATAAATTTATCATTAGCAGGTTAAATTGAATGAATGAGGAAAACTTCTTTACTATCCCCACTTAACCCTTTCACTATTTCGCAAATGTTCCATGAGTGGAAGACCTCTCTCAATAGGGTCGGAAAAATAAATTCACTCACTCTCATAGACTCACTCTTTTGGGTTCCAGGTCAACACTACACAAAAAACTTAATATCTCAGATATCTTTTTCAAGCCTGAACCATCGCTTAGTCTGTTGAGGTCCTCAGTGACGGCTTCTATCAACGATTCGATCCATCAAGAGCATGACCTAGGCTCCTTGTTGTGGCAGCTTCTTCTGGATTTTCTCTGAACATCTAAAAAGCTGTGACAAAATAAGGTTGCCATTTGGCAATACAATGGCCCAACACTTAGGTCTGGTTCTTGTGACTACTCCAAAGCTCTGATTTTTTGAGATTGGCTTCACTTTTTCCACATAGGAAATTTAGGATACCTAACTCGCGGCAGTTGAATGCTTTAAATTGAAATTATAAATAAATAATTGCAAGAAGCCATACTGACACAACAAAACTCGGGGATCCTCGGGGATTACAACGAATTTCAAAGACCTTAAAACTTATGCCGAATTCGAACGGCTAACTGAGATGGTGCTTTTCTTGGCAGCGTTATTTTCTTGACTTGACTTTTCAATTCCTCGCAAAAAGTGATATGTGATTGGATGATTTTGTTGACATAACATCAGTTTTTCAATTTGCAACTCCGAGACTGTCAATTGACACCGAAGTAAAACCGAAGCACAGAAACGTGTTCGTGGATTGAGTCTCACATTTTTGGTTAGAGCAGTCACAGTCCTTTCTGTGTGAACAATACGACTGGGACCTTCGAAGTTGTCTATCAACCACTAGCATCACTTTTTGCACAAATTTGTTTACGGCGACGCATTCTGCTTCATATTGGACAAAAAACTTCGTTCAAAAAGCGCACCGTTTTAGCACTCAGCAGTACTTTGAAAATTACATTTTTAATATTTTCCAACCTTGTTCAAGCGGATAGAGACTTATTTCATTTCGCTAATGCATCATACTGACTTTCTGTCAAAAAATCGATCGAGAAGCAATTGTCAGTGTCAAAATAACATATAATCTAATAAAAAATTATAAGATGTCTCACCTTTTTCTTGAATAAACTTAAACAAACTTTTTGTAAAGAAAAATTGAAGTTTCTCTTTTTGTTTCATATCTACTCCGAAAATTTTTCTCTCTGTTACTCCACTTTCTTTCATGTTTGCTCCGAAGTTTTATGACAGAGGTTCGAGCCCTGGTTAGTAGTTTTTCTTATCCAACAAATATCAACATCTTTTGAAAAAGTACGAACGACAAAATCATTAATTTGATTTATGAAGCTTGCCAGTTTCTTTATAACATTTTGTCATTTATATTTTTTTTTTTATAGAATAAATATATCGGTTATTAATTTCTTCTTTTTTTGCAACCAAAACAATAAGCAAAGTCTCGCTGTTACCCGAATTTATAAACGACGACTTGAATTAATTGTTTTAGATTTCTAATTTACATTTGATCTTCATCTTCATCTTTAGCAGTTCGACTGATATTATTCCGGCGGATTGTTTTCAATTTGTTGAGTATGACAAGCTGCTGTAGGGGGCACATATTTGCATTTGAAGAGATGAGTAAAGATTTCTGTCAGTGTTTATATAGGTGACATTTTCAAGTTGATAGCATAGCAATAGCAATCAGTATCAACTTCAAAATAGCTGGTACACAAACAAAGGAGAATAAGAATGATTTGATGTTAAATGTACAAAAAAGTCATTGAGTATGGGACAACGCAATAGAAATAAATTAATGCAAATCTCTGGCCAAAATTCGCTGCTTAGACTCGTGATTGTAAACACAGTAGTCGAAGTGATTCAGTGATCTGTCTGACCATAATTTATTAAATAAAACGAGCCTTATTAGGAATGATCTAAGTTTTGCTATGACATTGTAGCGATAAAACGATTAGATGTGTGGAATGATGACTCAAACGCAGTTTCGAATGAAGTAATTATCCAACATTTATTTGCATTCACTAAAATATGTCCAGGGTGCTCCTTCATTACGTCAAATGTAGACGTCTTATCAGACGCACCTTCAGCCCACCCCAAATGTCCGACTCATATTTATTTATTATCTTAAGTGGGGCGTGGTACATAAATCCTTCAAACCAGAGTGATTTTTGATTTTTCTCTTTTTTTTAAATTATAAGTATCAGTTAATGACCTCATAAAACCTCAATTCCCAGCGATTTGAAAGAAATTGTTTCCATTCACACCTCAAACATTCTTTTTTTGTTAGTTTTTATATATTTTTAAATATTGAGCACACATTCACAAAAAATCACTCAACACTCAACAGGACGACTATAAGAAAAGTTATTAGAACTCACTTGCGCCATTTTATCTCACAAATGATCCTCAAAATACTCAAATTCAAATAAATCGAACACTTTATTTGTGTCAAAAGAACAAGTAGATATAGTAGTTTATATTGAATTTGCACCGTTCACAATTATTTGGTGATATATTAACACGACAATATCCCACAAGTCACAACTCAACCGAATGGCACGGCAAATAAATTTAAAATCGCTTCCACAGCTAAACCGAAATTATGTTTACCAAAAGAAAAAAAAAATTGTAAGATTTATTAATTTTTTTTTTTGTGTTGTTCTTTTCGTCTTTTCTTCCAAAATAAATAAAACTTAAAAGGTTCTTTTTATAATACGAAAAAAAAAATAATAATTCGCGCGACACGACGTTAAAGTAGACGTTTGCGAGTATGTGCTTTCCTCAGTTCTCTTGGTACGAATGCCTATGAGTGAGTGTTTCGTCTTTTTAATGACTTATATGCAGTTGGTCTCGCCAAACTATAATGCTATACCCAGTTAGGTGTTAAAGTGACCCACAGCCGGCGACTGATCGCTAACAAAACGCTTGAGTTAGTCATCGCGATAAAAAAAGGAAAAAGAAATACTTCGAGTACCCCCGTCCCGTATACGCTATTACGTTATATCTGCTATAAAATTTGTTATAATCGCAAATAAAAATAAATCACGAAAGAAACATTGGACGGACAGGTAAACCGAATGGGCAAGTGGTCAAAACAATTTGACTTGTAATTTATTTTAGATCGCGCACATTGCCAGCCATGTATCATCGATTGGTAGGTGAATATGGTCATCATCGGCTGAAGCATCATCGTCAACATCGTAGCATCTTCGGCAACAAATATTTTGAAGGTGATCAAGGTAAAAGAACAATGATGCATAGTGCTAGTGAGCCAAGTGATATAGCTGAGGTGCAATACATTCAAAGAGAACTTAGCAACACAGTATGCGGAGCAGGAAAGGCAATAGTTATTTTTTTAGGAAAACATAAGAATGCTACAATTTTCTTTGCTTTAGGATCAAAGAATAAACTCGCTTAAAACTTAGATTCCTTGAAGAGACAGAAATAAGAGTGACTGACACTATCATAACTATCAACCTATAAATTTTCTACGAAATTTCAATAATTAAAAAAATTTTTATTTTGCATACCGTGCGACAAAAGTACAGTACGGATAGGTTCCGTCAAGACAAGATCTCTGTATATGCGGGGAAAAAATTATAAAAAGTTAACTAAGCCACTTACCACCACATACTACAGTGTTTAAAAAACTAATACTTTGCTCTTTGATTACCATTTCAGTTGAAGTAAATTAAGTGAATAGTTTCTGAGTAATCAAAGTCAAGTTTTTGAAAAAAATCAAATCTTTATTTCAAATCAAATTTTTATTTTTTCAAATAAACTTATTCTTTTTACTAATCAATGCTCTTATTAATTCGTACTCAAACGCAGGAAGCCGAGCAAGGCTAGATATTTTCTCCTATTCCTAGTTAATGAGAAATTAAGATAAATAGTAGGCAAAGTACCTATCTTTGGTTTCTTTTAATTCTCTTAAATTGAGAAATTTTTTTCGTTTTTCGCATTGATAATTTTTGAAAAAAGACCCCCAGCAAATTTTGTATCAATTTTATTTCAAGAAAAAAAAATTGATTTCTTTTTTCAAAGTTTTAACTTTGAGACCTTCAGTCATACATCATTTCTGTGAAACAGTATTTTGTACAATAAATTTTAAAATCATACATTGTATGTAATGTATGATCTGTGAAAAAGGCCCCAGATTACTCAAAAACTATTCACAAAATTATATTGAACTTATATGTTAGTTAAAGAATTCGCTAAAAGATTTAAGCATGTGGAATGGTGGCTTGGTTGATTTTTAATATTTCTTTTATAAAACAAAGTAAATTTTAGGGGTATAGACTATCCCTCCCATATGATTTCTTCTTGTTTTGACCCAACTTTAGAGTTTTTGCCATATCTAAAGCAAAACATCCTGTACGAAAGGAGGACGGTAGGAACTGCGGTGTTTTCCATCCCACTACCTATATTAAATTACGTGCTAAAATCCGGTCGTGCTATATTTCTTAAATTAAAAACTCCTATCTTAAAAGATGGTACATATTCTTGATGCGAAGAATACAATTTTACAGAAAATAGAGCAGCACTATCATTTGACATTGCTTTGTTCAAATAAGACATTTGAAGAAACTCACCAAAAGGATCATGGAGGAAAAAGAAGAAGAAAAATAGAAGGAAGAAACCAGTGCGCTCTAGGGAATGGTCGCATATAACATGTAAAGTTTGACATCTCAGCTTGGTTTTGAGCAACATTAACTTAAGTTATACCACTTTGTAAAACATCAGTGGAATCTTCTAGGTAGCTATATATCGATTCCTTGATGGTTATGTCGCTTTCCATTTGACGAAAAGAACCGTCCAGGAACATTCTCAAACCGTTCCATTAGTGCAAAAATATCGCTTCTTATGATTTTGAGAAGTGACAGCCACTTCTCGATTTGAAGTGAGAATCCACTCAAGAAACACAAATCCATGTTTCGCAAATGTCAAAATCAAAACTTTTCCCAAGGAATATTTTTATTGAGCCGTAGGTGTTTCACTCACACAAAGAGAATCTATCAAAACTGATCAGAAATAATTTCAGGTGGTCCATTGGTTTTTAAAATGAGTAATTCCCCGAGTAAAACTAATTGAAATCGACATTAGTTTTCCCGCTAAGCCTGCTCACAAAACTAGGATAGGTATAGCTCAGTTAGTACAAACAACCTGGTTAGCCATAAGATCAATACCGGAAAAAAGTGATGTTACATATTTTTTATTATACTTGGCAAAAACGGTCACCAGTAAGTTCTTATAAACAAGTTCAATATATAAAATCCGAATTGAAAGTCTTGTCGTATTACAAAAATGCTTCTGTGATTAAGTGTTTTCTTTTTCTGACCACCAAGGATCAACTTGATCAATGCAATCATTATACTGGACCAAAATTGACAGCTCGAAAAA
Organism: Melanostoma mellinum; assembly: GCA_914767635.1. Classification (NCBI taxonomy): domain Eukaryota; kingdom Metazoa; phylum Arthropoda; class Insecta; order Diptera; family Syrphidae; genus Melanostoma; species Melanostoma mellinum. Next base: position 49,509,335 of record OU612058.1, read on the forward strand.
TTAATCGAAAATTGATAATTGCAATTCCTGAAAGAGCCAAAATAAGATAAGATGTGGTTGTAATAAAAATCGGCAATATAACGACAACAAACAATTGCCAATATACATACAACCCAGCAGTGAATTCCACGATCAGAAAGTGATCACTTGTGTTGAACGCACAGTTCTATTTTATCAAAATTCCAACCACAAGTTACAGGAGTGAGTGATGTTAACACAAGACATTAAAAAGCCAACTTTGCCCACCATCTTATTTCTGTGCAATCTTGATAGTACCTACCGTTAAAAATTACAATCACTAATTGAAACTGACTCTTACAGCATTCATTCGTTCTTTAATAGGGTTTGAAGTTTTTGTATAACTGATATAGTGTCTGTTTTTTTTTTTTGCTTGGAAAAGGATTAAGCAAACTTAGTAAAGAATAAAAAGTTCTTCTTAATAGGTTTTAAAAAAAAAAATAGGGTGGCGCAACAGAGCGAAGAGCCCCAGGACCTAACGCATTTCTTACAACCATGTTGTGAGGGAATGGATGGGACCTACAATTTTCTGCAGGTCCTGAACGGCTAATTGAGAAAGCGCTTTTCATGGCAATGGATTTATTAACGGAGGATTTGCCAATTCCTCGCGAAAGGCGATACCCGTGGAAAAACATTTTTGCCTCTGCTGGGATTCGAACCTCGAACCTCTGGGCTTATAGGTAGACAGACATGCTAACCATCACGCCACGGGTCTTACAAGACTAATTCAAACGAAAACTGGAACCGAATCAAACCATAATATTTTACCGGCTGCCAACTTATACATTCCAGCTCATTGGCAAACTCTCCAAAGTTATAATTTAATGAGCCAGAACACTATTTTGCCAAGAGCTTTAGACGGAACGGTCATAGTTGTTACCTTCACGCACTCAATGTTATATACAACATATTCCGAACAATGCAAAGCAGGAAATAATAAAAGTCGTCCACTTGATTAGTAGATCTAATGTCGGTGTCCAGGCTTTCAGAAGGAAGCCGAGGATATTTTACTGACGAGTAGAAGACAGTTAACTGATAATTATTAACTAAACAGGATGCACGGTTATGTTAAATAAAAACATAAGGTGGCGTGACGAAGCGTATTCTTTTCAACCATATTTGTGAGGGAGTAGAAGGGACCTAAAATTTTCTGCCGATTCCTAACGGCTAATCGGGAAAGTGCTTTTCATATTGCCAAAGGCAATGTGAAAAAACTTTATTTTTTTCTTCGATGATTTTGGGATTGGAACCTCGAACCTCCCACGTAAAAGGCAGACACGCTAATCGTTACGCCACGGACACCACGGGTTCTTAAACATCATTAATAATAATCGAATATGCGTATATTTTTTGGAAACAACTCTTACAAATAAAAGCAAATGTTGGTAGGTGGCGGAAATATAGACAGCTCTTTTACGCCGCCATGCCACTCCCGATGTATTACTCTCAATTGTTAATTCCACTAACAATGGGCTTGGTGAACAATTTTATCATTTCTTGCCCAACATAATGTAGGTATACTGCTTCGCTTTATCTCACGATTTTCTTAAGTGGGATTGGCATTATACAAAATATGATTCATTGAAAATTAATTAAAACCGCCAAAATATTCATGCTTTTACGAAGAACATTATTGCTCTCGATTACAGAATGCCTACATCCGTTCCTTAACGCCTTCGTGAACTGTTACCGCGAGTAACTTAATATTTTATCAGTCAATTGTGAAGGGTTTTGTTAATGCTGTTGTCTACTTTTTATTTAAGTAGCTCATTTGAAGTACCTTTCATTAAAACAAAGAGAAAAGCAACCAACAAAGTCCATCTGATAGTTTTGTTTTATTTTTAAACAATTAGTAGTGCATTCGGACGAGTGTAGTTATCGGTACGTAAAGCGCTTTGAAAGTACATAATGTATACCGTGTCCGAGTATTCAACTTGAACTGAAAACATATTAATTGTTTTATCTTGTATCAAACTAATTGTTAGCCGTATTCTTTAATTAGATTCTTATGGCGTCATGGTTTTACTATAACTACAAATATTTTGTAGGAGGGAATGTTTGGTTAATAGTAAGAGGAGCGGGTGTCGGCGAAACCGTGTAGATATTGACTGCTACGTCAATTCTATTCTTTTAAACAAAGTGCATCACTCCGATGGTATGAAGGTGAAAATTGATCAAAACATTTATAATTTTAAGATCTGCGAACTAATTGTTCGAATTTAAATTACATTTTTAGAACACTATTTTTACTGTCTTGATTAGATACTTTACTTCAATTTTGATTGACCTTGAGGGGAATAAATAAATTGGACGCTTAGATGATTAACAATTAGTCAAACTGTCGGAAGAATCTTGGCAGTACATCAAATGCTCCGAAGCCGGTTTTAACTCTTGGCGTCTTTTCATTCAATTCACGTTGTATATTGCCGCCATTGACATGTTTAGATGAAAATGACGTTGTATGCTTTTGTTTTAACTTGAGATAAAATATTTTGGACGGAGAAGTAAGTATAAGGAGCTTGAAATTAAATATACAATTTAGTCAGTTTAAATCGGGTGACCAAAAGCCCAATTGCAAATTGAACTTGTGCGATCAGAACGCAAATTTATGACAATTAAGGTAAGAGACAAATATTAAAATTTCTATTTAAAGTTGATTTCAGCGATTTTAAGCACAATTTACTTCTTGATTGTATGGCTCAAGTGTGTTTCATTAAATAACATTTCGGTTACAATAATTAACAGCTGGTAAGCATTAATGTTAGTTTCCTGAAATACATGTGACTCATTAATATCTGTTGAATATTAGTCTACTTGACGACGGCTAATATAAAGTTTGCTTAAATTGGATAGCATGAAGTCATGCATCCGGCAAAATGCGAATTTGTTGAGGATTTACTTGTCTATTAAACATGGTTCACTTCCACATTTAAAAAGAAATGTCATACATGTTGCTGCAAATCTGTTACAAGTGCGTTACTGGTACGTAATATATGTACATAAGACTGACTTATACTATAGCCCAAACGGATATCGTCCATAAATCGTATATTTAGAATTACTCACGTTTACGTGCCGTGTAACGGAATATGTATGGAACAGAGACAAAGGTAAGATGTCCAGCTTGAGTCATCGAAGAATACAAAGTAATAGTATTAAGAATGCGTCTTGAGTCCTGGACTACCTTAGGGAGGCTTTATAGTTCAGGGTTAACCTAGGCTTCAACAAATTTTGATAACAATGTTAAATTCGGGCTCTCTCTCTCAAGTTTTGCATTCCAAGTCGGTTCAGGTTTTTTTCCATTTGATTGCGCCACCTAAGACTTGGTCTTCACCTTTCGCGACTTCCCTCCAATGCACTGCCGAAAACCAGTCAAGACAAAGCGTTCATGTCCATCCGCTCTACATGTCCCAGCTACTGTAGTTCGTCTAGTACTTTAAGCGTATCTATGCCCATATAACAATACATTTCATAGAGCTTGTTGTTGTATCTTAAAAGGGTTACCTTAGTTTTTCTAGAGAGGATTTTGCTTCTCAATAGCATTCTCAAAAAAAGCGGCGGCTGGCAAGAGTTATTCTCCGTATACCGCAATGATGTTGTTTTCGGTGTAAATCGGATTTTCCCAACGCATTACAATGAACAGAAATTTAAGATAAAAGAGCATCCGCTTCTCTTTTTTTTTTCATTTCCTTTTTTCCTAACATCAGCGCTGTTTTCCAACATCATAAGGGAAGTCCTTGAAATGCGCTTGAATTATAAAAAGAAAATATTTTCGCCGCATCTGTTTTAAAGCTCGCAAAAGCACTTTTGAATCACATATGCTTCTTCCCGTTACGTCGATACCGTCTGCGTAAACGAAAGGCCTTTGAAAGACTTTACCGACGCTGATGGGGAACGGCGAGTTCTCCAAAGCCATCCGCGATAGTCGTACGAGTTTTGCAAGGATACCAAAACTTGCTAAGGGATTATCAAGTTTTTGACGTGGAGTTCCAGACGTTCACGTATTACAATTTACAACGGACTATATCTTATACCCGACGTTAAGAAGACTTATTCCTCTATAACTGGCGCAATGGTGAAGGCCTTCCTTTTTCAGGAATACATAATACTATCGAACACTGTACACCCATTATTCCTTGCTGACGATAGAACTATAACAAACAAGAATTCTACTCATATTCGCATATCCTTGCACCGAGTATTTTATGCATGGCAGAAGGAAGCGGTTGTCGAATAAATCTTGAAATCCAGACGTTTTCAAAGGAAATAAGGAAAGACGTTTGGTAAGTCGATATTATTATACTTTTTTACAATTATTAATAACCACCCTACTGAGAAAATAAATAATTTGTTTTCCTTTCAAAAACATTTCACTTTTTACAGGACTGTTGCAGAGATGAAATAATAGATCTATGTATACATACATTTCAAAAGATAAATTAATGATACTTACTTAATGAAGATACATAATTACATATGTACTTGTACATATGTATGTATGTAAGGATATTATATAAAATTATTAGATTATTAGATGAATCCTTAGGCCAGACTTAGTAATATAAAAGTATTGACTTTTCCACACTTTCTTACACCGACTTTTCCTTATAAAATTGGGGGAAAATACGAGTATGTTAAAAGCTTTCACATCACATTCCCAATAACAAAATTTATGAGTTAAATTTCGGACATAAGTTGATTCGTTGTTGTGCTTTTCGTATTAAAACACCTCAGTTGTTCTAAGCTGATTTATGTATTAATGTATTTTCCAAATCACAGAAAGTCTTACCGGAAAAATGTCTTTAAATAAAATAAAATTCATTAAGAAAATAACTTTTATCAGTTGAACTATTAAGGAATTGATACTAATACTTCAGGAAAATGTACACTTAAAGGCAAATTAAGACTAATTTTCTTTTTTTTTTGGATAATTCAATTATATACATATCCAAACCAACTTTACCACTGTGTGGTTCAAACAAAGCAAAAAGTAAATTGACAGGTGTTTCATTGTTATCCTAATTCAATTATAGTGTTTCCGGGTTTAATGGGCATACTTTCGTAAAAATACCATCCAAAAGTCCTTAAAAAAATATAATTTAAGTTTATAGGAAAAAAAGTTAAAAAATATGTTTTGACAACAAAAAGAAAAAAATGTTTGCGCGTGTAAATTTTTCCTAAAAAGTTTATTTTGATAATGCTCCTCTTTTTATTTAAATTTTATACCTCTTAAGCACTGATAGGTCACAGAACTTACAGACAATGTTTGTGTGTGAAAGGTAACGAATATTAAGAAAAAATGAGGATTTGTGGGTGAACTTGACCATTTCATTTATAGATTTAAAAGTCTTGTTAGCTGCCTATGGTTTGGATGAAGGATTGAATATCATTTAGCTTTTGTTAATTTCGTGAAATTTCAGTTCATTTCAGTACTTTGAGCGATATTCTTAGCATACACATTAGAGCACTGTGCTCAAATGTTAAGTGTAGTATATACTTTTTGTAACAACTTCAATCCCCAAACGCCATAAAAAGAGACCACGGAAGTAGTCTTTTTCACTCTGTTCCAAGTATAACAAATAACGCAGTTATTTTATTGTGCTAGGGGTGTTGTTAGTATAGAATACATATTTTAATATTTTATAGAAGCTTGAACCCTGCGCTTAGTTGATATTGTTAAAAAACTGTTGGAACAAGACAGTTGGCAACATAATCCACAAAATAAAATTCGTCCTTCGTCGAAGTAGACAAACTTAACTTTGAGGTAGCGCAGAGGACTTCATCTATACCTAGGATCCGCTACTGATACGTAAAATAACATCAGTGTGGGGATCAAAAACAGAATTATTACTCTTGCAAAACAAAAGGAAGTCCTTGGTTTTAAAAGAAAAATTAATTGATTTTTTGGTATGTGAAGACAAGCAAGGAAAAAAAAGAGCTGTACCTCGACATGAGTATAGCTAGAATCACGAGACTATGATGACTGATGTCGACTTCCTTTCACCAATTTGCAGTAGACTGCAGTCGCTACTAAATTCGATTCTTTTTTGGGTATTAAGGAAATTAAAAAAGTAGCGATTTTTTATGAATGTGTGTGTGTCCAACTGACTAATGAAGAAAAATAAGCACCAAAAACAAAACAATTACATTCATATTGTTAAGCACACAATTTTTATATTTTTTTTCACCAAATGTTTTCCAAATTCACAACTAAATACAAAACAATTCTGCTTCCTTTAATTTTTTATATGCTGATGTTTTTGCTTGCCGTTTTCGATCTATCAAAATAGTTGTGTGTGTGAAAATCTGTGTGCAAGTCCGTCTCAAAAAAGAGATCGACGGCAAGTCGATTTTTTTCCTCCTAAATGAATTCCTTTAAAAAAAAATTGACTGCAGTCGATTTTTTTTTTTGAAAGGGATTCGACATGAAACATGTAGAACGGATAGGTATATGGTCATTGATCCTTGTCTTAAGTGGAACAATCAAGTAAAAGAGGTTCTCAACTAAATTGAAGTGCAAAACTAGAGAGAACTAGTCCGATATCGAAAGATGATGGTTCCTTAGAATTCACGATGCTCGTAACGCGAAAAGGAATAATAAGAGTTAAAAAAAAGACAAACCAAGCGAATGTTTCTATTAAAATAAAACTTGAGAAAAAAAAATTTAAGTTCAAGGATTGCGATAGTCATGAGTATGTTATTCTATTACCTATTTGAAAATCATCATTCATTTAACTGCAAGGACTGTTACAAGTTGGCCAATTAGTGGATGCACCAAAGCCAAGTTTTTTGGTAACACAAATGATGGCAATTCAAACCGTAGTTTATTAGATAATCCACACCTTTCAGACGAAACAAGGGGCGTTGTAATTCGTATAAGTTAAAAGCTGAAAATCCTTTTAGATGTTTTGTTTTATTCAAAGGATATAAAATGTATGTTTCCAAGTTTGCCAAATACCCATTTGAAACAGGAAAGCTTAATGTTGATTTGCATTCTTGGCACCCGATGAGACCAACAATGCACAAATTTATCAATCCATGGAGCTAGTCATCGAAAATGCAATTTTACCATAGGTCAACTTTCGGAAGAAGCCACAGCAGCCCGAGCCTTAATTACTCAAGAAGGCATTCGAAGAAACATTGTGATCTTGATTTTCTTAACCGTTTGCTCTTGACATCCTTGACAACTGAGATCTACTCTTGTTAAAAAAATTTAGAAAATGAATGTTATGACTAAGAAGATGAAGAGCGAAAGCCACTCTCAAATTAATGTGAAATGTAAAAGAAATTAGTTTTCATTAACTGAACTCGCCCAGAAAAAAGGGCTAATTTATAGTTAGTTAATGGCAAACCCGGGTTCGAAAAAAGGCAGTTTGACGTTAGGCGCAGGTTTAGGTTTTTCAAAAAACTTTTTGTGGCGACCACAGGTCAAACAAGGGCTTCAACGAACGAATTGAATGATTTAAGAAGAAGAAGTGGAATGATATCACGATCGCACGGCAGTTAACTTGACTTAATGGAATTTTTAATTCATTAATAGATGATCAATTTAGTCAAAGTATAACTTCTGCGATGAATAGATAGGTATACATAAACGCTGAAGTCTGTAGGAGGAGATATTTCCAAAAATGTTAAATACCTACTAGCTCCGGGTTCAGAATCGTAAAAATGTTTATAAATTGGATGGGCAAGTCCTCCGAGAGTTATTAAAAAGCCATGAAAAGCGTTTTCTAATTTCGCATTTCGAAAGCGGTTAAATTTATAGGTCCCTTCATTCCTCGAAAATTATACCACTACCCTGGCTATTTTTATTTATATATCAGAAAAAGCAATCGTTTTTCCGTGGTTTGATTGGAATGGCTACTCTCAGTTTCTTTTCAGTAAGAAAATTACGATTTAAGTTAAATCCTTGTCTATTAAAAGTTTTCCTTAAAAGTCATCATCCTAATTCAATCCATGTCAGAGAATATGGTTAGAATAGCCTGTCTGTTTTTTTACGTGAGACTATGAAGATCGATTTTCAGGAACATACAATTATTTTTCCATGAATATGGCCTTTCGCGAGGTATTGACAAGCCTTCAGAGAACAGTGCCATGGAAAGAGCCCTTCACAATCGGTATAAGATTGTAGGCCTTTAAAATGCGTCAGGCCCGATGCTGTTTATTCATAGATACTCCATGAAATACGAGAGGAAACTTCAGGTTCAAAAAATTACCCAGAACTCAATACCCCATAGCCTCATCCCGGAAACCTAATTATTTTTCAAAAATTCCTTTGATGTTTTCCAAATCTGCTCAATTTGTTCCAACAGTTTCATATTTTATTTGAAACCCATTAGAAAAGAAAACAGTTTAGACCGTTAACGCCAAAAACATAACACACAATATTTACAACAAACAAATAAAATCTCTTATAATCACACACTCTTCGGGACCCCTACTATAAAACATTTAAATTGGCTATTTCCAACACCACCATTGCATTTCTCAATATGATCGAATGACTACGAGATTGCTGACCGATCGACAGCACAAAGGCGACAGCAGGAGCTCGGGCGGGCCTTCTCGTTCGTAAAACACTAAAATTTGTATGTGATGGCCAGACACGAAGAGAGCCATCAAGACAGCCAATGCCGCGTCATTGAACGCCATAATGTAAACAATCTCTAAACGATTCTCTTAAATTGATTTACTAACTCAAAATACGAAAATCTCTAAAAACAAAAAAAGGAAAACCAAAAGAAATAACATTTTCCTCTGTTTTCTCAAAAACATTTCAAAAACAAAAAATTATGAAGTAACTTCTCTACGTGCATTGAATACAATGTGTGTATAGCCAAACGTCCAAGTTTTTCCACACATGTTTCCCGGTGTGTTGGTTTTCGGTACTCAAGTTTTTTGAAAATTAATTTTTTCTCGTTTTATTTTTAGAAGGTATAAATTAGCCGCGGAGTGAATATACTTAACAATTTTAATTCTTTTTTTTTCAAACTCGTGTGTTCGGTCTTATGACACATTGAATATTCCATGCGTTTCTTGACTCATCGCGTATACCTTTGTCCTTTCTTTTCATTTTTTTTTTTTTTATTCTTTTTTTGTAAATTTCAAAAATGGTTTCGAAACATTTCAATCATTACGTAGCTGCTTTTCTTTGAAGATTCGAAAATATTTTGATTTCAAAATATGATGTCAAAACACCACCCAGCAAAACACCTTTTTTCATATTTTTTCCATTTTCACTTTTTTCTAAAAAACTAATTTGAATCAAATTTAAGGAAAAAATCACACTTTGGCACAGAGAGATTCGGATCGGATGGAAAATGTGAAATATTTTGTATCTGGGAAACCGTTGTAGACCGTCCACGAAATTGCTCCAAACGCAACTGAAGAGAAGTGAACTCTCGAATGTGTCCAAAAGATACATGGGGGAAAAATCATTTGAAGTCGATTTGGCTGCAAAATCCTCTTAGCCAAATACAAATGCAACAACACGCTCTCCACAAATAGGTGCGAGTAGCCAGATACTAGTTCGACAAGAAAACATATGGTTCCATCCGTAGTGGTTGTTGTTGTTTTCCGCTGAATTATTTTTGTTTTTTTAATCACTCCGGACAATGTGTGAGAATTTATAGATCCATCATTGGTTACGAGTATGGGAGAAACCTTTGGTTCTAGGAATGCATTTACGGCTGCATCGTAAGGGGGGAAAAGTTTTTATTACCATGAAACCATACTCATAAGAGGAGTCCCCAAAACAGGTTGACTTATGGACAACATTAATCAATGGCGCAGCCTGCAAACTCACTCCACTGGGGCAAGATCAACTCCATATTGGCTCTTGATCAGATTAGACGGTTTATATGGAATATACTTTGGCATAAAGTTTGATTCCATTTTTGGATAGACTAGCACTAGCAGGTTGTTAGAGGATAATTGTTTGGATGGAAACACAAGCTGTGGCTGTGAGGCAAACCCTGATGTGTCCAAATGTTCATTGAGATCGATTTGAACTTGAATTTCACGTAATTGCATTATTATTGGACTCTGTAGACTCGTAGCGTTTCGATTGACAAGGTTGGTGGTTGCGATATGATTTTTTGTTGTTTTCTTTCCGAGTTTTCAACGTACTTGGACTTAAAAAGTTAAAAAAAATAAAAAGAGAAGGAAAAACAAGCAGACGCACGACTAAATGTAAAAGGCACACAGCTATCCTTTCCCAGTTTGTATTTGTAGAACAGTTTTCTTTTTTTAATGACGGGGATGTGTGGTGATTTGTGGTCTAGCGTTTTTTGAGGATTGGAAAACCCTGGTTTTTTTTGACAAATCATAGGGTTGTCAAGAAAACCTGGGTCAACCCTAGGAAAAGTTCAACGATCGGACCTATATACAGCTGTAGCTGTGGTGTGTTGGTTGAAGTATAAGACTATAGGTTCGAGTCCCCCTAGGAATCAAAATGCTTTTTCGCGCGTATCATCTTTGGAGCGAAACTGGCAAGCCTTCCGAGAGTACTATTGCCGTGAATCGCACTCAGGGCACAGGGTAGGCAGTACAGAGAATCAAATCGTACCCCTTTTACCTGAAACACAGTTATCGGAGAGGTGAAAGGAGAGGGGCTTAGAATTTGGATGGGAATTCGAAAGGAAACGGAAGGTAGGAACAGAAAATGGATGGAAGGCTATAAGGATAAGGTCGGGAAACAGGAACCCACCAGGGAAACGGAAAGGCAGAATGCTCATGCCTGTCATGATATTTGTTTTTTTTTTTTTATAGGAGGTGAGGAACTGCAAGGAGGTAAGACCCACCCCCCTTCCCGCCGGGCTAGGGCGTGCTACGCCCACGTGAAAGGTCTTCAAGCATGAGCGTTCTTTCCCTTCCCATCCTTCCCTTCCCTCATTTTCCTGTCCCTTGCTGGGTCTATGAAATAACTCGCACGAAATAAGTCCCACTTTTAAAAACGAAATAAGTCCCACCAAAAATTGCTATTTTGAAAGTGGGATTTATTTCATTTTTAAAAGTGAGACTTATTTCGTTACACATTTTTATGTTAAGTGGGACTTATTTCGTTTTGAGTGGGAATAAATTCGTTTTGTAAAGTGGGAGTTATTTCATACCCCTGAATTTATATTTTTTCATATGCAAAAAGTTATGGTTGTCCCTTTTACGAAATGTCCAATATTTCGTAAAAGGGACAACCATAATTTTTTGTCCTTATCTCTCATGGCTCTTCTTGCTTGTATACGATTTTTCTTTATTATTCCTCTGCTTTGATTATTCATATTATTCGACGTGTGTTTTTTTCGAAGAGCCAAATACTTATTATTTGAAATCGCATTAAACAATGAAAAAGTGGGACTTATTTCGGTTTTGAAAGTGGGACTTTATTCATTTTAGAAATATATTATTCAAGGGGGAGTTATTTCATTTTGAGTGGGAGTTATTTCATTTCAAGTAAATTTTTAAATCATTTCATTTTGGTGGGACTTATTTCGCTTTCAAAAGTGGGACTTATTTCGTGGGAGTTATTTCATTTTTTTAAGCAATTTTTGGTGGGACTTATTTCGTTTTTAAAAGTGGGACTTATTTCGTGGGAGTTATTTCATAGACCCCCCTTGCTACATACCTGCCTTTCCGTTTCCCTGGTTGGATCCTTTTTCTCGACCTTATACTCAGCCCACCTTACATTTCTTGTTCCTAGCTTCCGTTTCCTTTCGAATTTCCTTTTACCTCCCCAATATCAAAACCACCCAAATTTTTTTGAGGTACTTTGTTGGCAAATAATGTTGATTGCGGCAGTTTTGAATGAAGCTTTCAACTTTCTCCATTGTGACAAACAAAAAAATTTAGAAACGTTCACTTTTTCGAATTGGTTTCAAATCAACTAACAAAAAATGGCAACGAGGGCTTCCGGTGGAGGGTTGTCGGTTAAACACAGCTAGTGGAAAAAGTGACATTGCCTGCCGCAGTTAACTCTGGCTCTACTCTGTGACTCAGGAATATTGTTGAGCATTTTCAAAAACGCTTTGTGTAGAAGCGAAGCACGACGGGACAGCCCCTAAACTTTGTTCTTTGAGACCCTAAGTCTACCCTATAGTAGTCAAAGATCGCTTTTAAAAAACCTCAATTTGCCTCAAATATGTAAAACAGAGTATTTTTTGAACCCACGGTTTGCGCTCGACTCGCCCCAAAGGAGCTCAAGGCTCAAGGCGAGATAAAATAACGAAAAGGCATTTCAAGTGGCTTGATTGCATGTTTCTTTAAATGGCAGATATGTGTCGTAAATTCGTGGCTTAACGTTTTTGAGAACTATTGACTACTCTTCGGATTGTCAAGAAAGAAGAAAGCCTGAGTCAACCATACGTAATGTTCAACCAACGAACTTATAGTAATATTATGGAAATGGTTTGATAACAAGTAGTAGGTTCGTTCGTTGAACTTAACCTAGTTTTGACACAGGGTTTCAGTCCTCAAACAACGCTAAACAACAGAATCACCTCGCATCCGTGTCATTATACATCAGCCCTGTTCACTACCTAAATTCGTCACACCAAAAACGTAGGGCAGACCCAGGGCTAAAAAACACTCAGTTTGACATTCAGGGCGAGTTAAGGATTCTCAAAAAACGCTTTCTGGTGACCACAGAGCGAAAACAGGGCTTCCAAGAACGATTCTAGTTACACTATTTGGCAATTATTAAGTTCATTCTTTGAACTTTACCCAGGGCTGACCCAGGCTTTCTTGACAACTCTATGAGTTGTCAAAAAAAACCTGGGTTTTCCAGTGCTCAAAAAACGATGAGCCCCAAAATCAACACACATCCCTGTCATTTGAATAAAAAGGTTTGTTCCTTGAAGCCCTGGGGTTGCACTATTGTCGCCACAAAGCGGTTTGCGTTTTTTGAAGAGTGGAAAACCCAGGTTTTTTTGACAACTTATAGGGTTGTTAAGAAAACCTGGCTCAACCCTGGGGAAAGTTCAACGAACAGACCTACTATATATGCCATTTGACAGCCCTCAAATCGCTCCAGCAAAAACCTATGGCGAGCTGAGGGCAAACACAGGTCAAACCCAGGGCTCAAAAAACACTCGGTTTGACATTTAGGGTGTCTTTAGGTATCTCAAAAAACTCTTTGTGGCGACCCCAGGACTTCAACGAATAAACCTATTAGGTGTTCAGTGGCAGAATTCATTACTGAGCTGATTATACGTTTGGTGAGTTGCGAAAAAAACCCACCTGTTGACAAACTTCGTCAAATAGAATGAAAATCTACATTTTCGCAAGAACTTCAAGCTCGATGTTGTACAAAGAGCACAAGTTGACACAGGGTGCTTCGAATGACTAATATCAATCCAAGTTTCTCTTTTTTCTACTCGGCCCTATCAACATTTTGCTTCGTGGTAGTTCTGCGATCGGATGATACGACGTTCTCCGATAAGTTTTTGTTGCGGAGATTTTAGTTATAAGATAGATAATGAAAAATTCTTACGATGACAACTACTTCGGAGCAAAATTGAATCTCCGAAAAAATGCGTTGCGGAGAAAACTCCGCTCCGACGGTTACCTCGATAGGGCCGACTGTCTGCCTCTGCAGTCTGCATCGTTCGGCGTAGCAGCTGTCTCACTTCTCCCCATCTATTTTATCTACTGCTTCTTGGATAGCAGTAGCAGTTATCTACTTTAAAGTAATATAGGGCCTCTGCTAGTGTCAAAGGGACGCAGGTGTTTGTTGTTTGAAAACAAATAAATAAAAATAAATAGGTTGGCGGATGTCGCAAAAAAATTCTGGGATCCTTTGGGTCTAACAAATTTCAGAGAATTCAGACAACTCCAGGTGGCTCAGTTTGAAAGCTCTTTTCACTGTAATCAAATTTTGGATGCCTGTGGCAATGAAAAACTCCAAACTTTCCTTTTTTGCAGGAAAATTTCATTTATTTCATTCTCTTTTCCAAACTTTAAACATATAAAATTTCATCAAATTCAGCCGTTAAAGAGATTGTTAGGTAATTTACCACCTTTTTTTGTATACCGAGTGTTGATCAAAATGGAGCACATGTGAGCTTAGGAAACTGCGTACAACAGCGCTATACAGCGATTGGGAGTACAATCAGTCAGTGCAGCGATCTAAACTGTTTTTGAAATCATCACTAGATCAGAAATAATTCAATCTAAACGACACCAAGACATTTGAAATCAATACAAACATTTGATTTTTAATAACCGATTATCAGTTTTCGTAATTCTAATTGAGCCTTTTTACTATTCTCCTCCCCCATTGTCACCGCGTCGGACAGTACATGACTTTAGTGCCTTTTGGCAGAACTTTAGCAATATCCGTTGTGATTTATTTTTTTAAGCTATACCTAACATAGTTTCTTAATACTCTTCACAGAATTAAAAAAAAAACAAGCCTTGAGGCTGGACGTACCTTTGCATAAATGGATTAATTTATGAATATGAAAATGAATTTATTTATATAAAGTTAAACGAAAGGCAGAAAGGCGGCCAGAATGTCCAGCAGTTTGCTTGGACTTTGAAATGCTTTAGGGGCGTTTTTAATTTTTGCTAAAACTAAAAATATATTAAACTGCTGTTTTGTTGTGAGCTGATAACAAACGGCAGTCTAATTTAGTTTTCCGTTACACTATCTTCTTATAGAAACTTTCTTACCATCTCTTATCTTAACTTTCTCAGCTTTCAATCAGTTGAAGAAGTATTTTATGTATGATAGAATGGGTAAAGTTGTAGTCCGACTATAAATAGTTTAAAAAGTATTTTAATAATGAGGCGTTTACAAAACACAACAATTGCATCTAAACGACCATAAGATTCATAAACACAAACCATTTGAGACCAGACGACTCATTTAACAAAGGCGCCTTCCAGCAAACCAATGCTGCTTCGCGCCATTCGATTAATAATCATCTCAGGTTGTACAATTTGGTGCGAAGCTATTAAGCTGTCGCATCGACGCGACGACTGCAAAATAAATGAGCACGTACTCCAAGTTTATCAAATTTCCTTTCTCTGTCTTCGTATTCATAAAAAGAAGTATAAACAATTACAAAAGGTAAAAACTCCAACAATTGATGTTCATTTGTCTAAATAATAATTTGCAACTAAAAATTTATTAAAACAATCTACAGGCTTAATTCATTTTTGTATATATGTCTAGTTAGAGGAACTACTTTTTCCGTTTCCTTCTGGGTTTTCTGGGCGAATCGCCATCGTCGTCACTATCATCTACATTACTGCTGCCACTACTGCGATGATGCTGTTGTTCGCCCCATTCTTTACGCAACTCACTTAGCATTCCAGGTGTGAGGAGACCTTGTGCCAGAAGGCGTTCGGTCAACCTGCCGCGGGCACTGGTCGGTATACGGGGTTCTGTAACAAAAAATAAATTACTGTCTTTGTACATTCAAGAGAAAGTCTTACCTTTGGTTGAGGTGGATCTCCGAACGTTATATGTGGCTTCATTATCGCCAGCTTGTTGACTGGCTTCTGTGTTTTTGAGAAGACGAGTGATTTGAAACACTCCCTGTTGAATGATGTCGTCGAGTTCTTTTTGGGAGACTCGCACTTGAGCTGCATCAGGGAACATGTCCGTGAATCGGTAGCTGTAAAAAAATGTTTTTGAACGGCCGATTTCTATTTTTGCACTAATTTTACCTCAACCAAAGATACAAGTCCATAACATCAAAGACTGACTCCAAGTGCACCAGGTCTAAGATTGTTCTCGGCAATCCCAGCGGCCAGCCGCAGTGATGGGCGATGAATTCATATGAAATTGGCTCACTTTTGCTGTATTGTCTGGCAATCTAACGAAAGAAGATTGCATAAGGATCAATTGTTGCATTCGGTGGTAGGAAAGAACATACCTTGAGAAACATGGAACACACGAACGCCATTTTCTTGTTAATCGGTGCACAGCAGAATACGTAACGCGCTCTTAATGGGAGTGGCACATGTTGTATCATTTCGGCTAAGAACTTGAAGTCCTCGATGTTGCACATGAAGTACAAAGAGTCATCCACCGTGCAAAGGGTCACAAATATGTCCTATAAAAAGAAAAGAAAACAAATTTGGCTTGTCTCAGAAACAAGAGAGGAATCAGTGTAAAACAAGAACCAACGCATCGTAGGCCTCGACACTTGTTTTACATACATATATAGGGTGACGCAACAAAGCCCCGGGGCCTACGGCATTTCTCACAGACAGGGATTCGAGTGGACTCATAATTTTCAGTTGATTCAAAACGGCTAATAGAGAAAGCGCATATCGTGTCATTGAATTTACTATCAGAGGACTTGCCAATTCCTTTTGAAAGGTGATAACCATTGCACCACGGGCAACCCCACTCGACTTACACAAGGATAATTATAGAAACAGTTGTTCGCAACAAGCTCCTAACCGGCCAACACGTAGGCATTTTTCTCGACCATTTGTGATAGAAGTGGAAAAGACCTACAATTTGGTGCCTGTTCTAAACTTTCCTTTTGTAACTACTTTCATGGCAGGATTACTCTAGGAGGACTATTTGTCAAGTATTCTCGATAAGGAATCGTTGTGGGTATCAAATCACAACTTCTCACATAGCCAAACAATGCTCTAACCACTATACTGGGACCTGGTCCCAAAACCATTCACTGGATGTATACAACCATAATAAGACCAATCCTCACATATGCTTGTCTAGTCTGGTGGCCATCACTAGAGAAGGGGCCTTATTGCGAGTGTCATCTAACGTTCGATGCGACAAGGGTCGAAAGCTTCGATAAATTTTCCTTTTGGTATTACGTATCTCTATCGACAAGAAATTCTGTTAAGTGTCAATAATAAAAGTAGTCATTGTGAATAAATTCTATAATTTGATATTTGAGTTAGTTTCAGTGATAGTCGAACGCAAAAATACAGACGATAACGACCGAATTCAAAATTGAAAGTATCGAACACTAAAAATTCGCAATACCAAATTTCATTTTCGATGTTCGACGTCGTGTATCGACAGCCAAACGACACTCGCAATAGGGGCCAAGGCCTCAAACCTTAAGACCATGACCTAAATCCAAAGGCTTGCATGCATTGGCTCACCTAGTGCGATGAGAACAACACCAACTGCAGCTCTGGAAACCTTCCTGTCGCTAGCCCCCTTAGACCTTTTTACTAAGGAGATGACGCACTGCGACTCAAACAATGCAACAATTGGAAAACAGGCATATCAGGCCATAAAACCATCACGAACCATACAGATATAAACACTCAAACAGGCTATATCCCCCGCATATTGACTTCAACCCAGTGGCCCTAACAGTCTGTCCTACAAGAGAAAGCTGGGAGGAAAACAGGGTTATAAAAGAAAATCACATTTCCGTCTTCACAGATGGCCAAAAAGGGCACGACCACTTCCCTACGCTCAGAATAGAACAACATAGGTGTACCTATCGCTACATGTAAACTCCTACTTAGACAAGACGCTTCAAGGATTAAAAACACTAGATGGACTGAGAGTAACAACTGCCTTGCAACCAAAAAGTTTGGCCGTGTGTAGACTCAAAACGCTCGAAGAGTTTGTTAGCCCTGAACCGCCTGTATCTAGGTTCTACCATAGGTGTTCTTACGGGACACTGTCTAATAGGGAGACACGCCAAAAGACTTGGTGTGTTTTCCAATGATTTCTGCAGAAGCTGCATGGACGAGGAGGAGAAAGAAACCGTTCATCACCTTCTTTGCTCATGCCCTGCACTACTTCATAGAAGGAAAACTCATTTCGGTGAATTTTTCTTCGATGATACTAGCGACCTAGCTTACATAGACCCTAAAAGTCTTTCGAAATACATTACAACTTCCGCTTGGTTCGACTAGCAGGTGATTTACCGGCTAGTCCCGTAATGGAAGATTAATAAGTGATCAACTCGTTAATCTTACATCGGGTTTCTGAGAGCAGTAGGTGATTAACTTGCTGATCTTTGTGCTATCACAATGGGCCCTTGCGGCCTAAGTGTGTCAGGCAATGTACTCATTGGCTGACAGCCACGTCCACCTAACCTAACCTAACAGATGGTTCTAAAACGGACGAAGGGGTAGGATCAGGCATCTTCTCAGATTAACCTACCATGAATAGATCAATAAAGCTTCCCGACTTCTCCAGTGTCTTTCAAGCAGAAGTACTCGCAGTGTGCAAAGCCGCGAAGCACCTAGCTATGCAAAACTTGATCAACAAAAATATTTTTATAGACAGTCAGGCGGCCATTAAAGCTATCTCATCCATTATCACAAAATCCAGACTAGTAGACAGCTGACGCAGTAACCTAAGACTGCTCAGCGTGACAAACACAGTAAGTTTAACCTGGGTTCCAGGACATCGTGACATAATCGGTAATGAAATGGCGGATAAGCTGGCTAAAATTGGGTCAGCACTCGAATCCAGCGAAACGAACACCTCAGTTCTAAGGCCACTAGAACAAGAAAAAAACAGAATCAAACACAATTTTCTAAAAACCGCCAATGACAGGTGGTCACCTTTAGAAACATGCCGAGTCTCCAGAAACCTTTGGCCAGATATTTCCAAGAAAAAAACTGAATTTCTACTCCAGCTTAGCAGACCTCGGCTCTCTCTGTTGATAAGCATTCTCACGGGCCACAACTCGCTGGATACCCACATGATGAGAATGGGCATTAGCACATTCGACTTATGTAGAGGATGCCAAGATGAAGAGGCAGAGGAAGGATCATTCCATTTCCTCTGTGAGTATCTTAACTTGGCCCACACTCGGAAAAAACCCTCGAAGAATACTTCTTCGACGAACTGGGCGACATCTCTAATCTCCCATTGAGCAACGTCCTGAAATTTACTCAGGGCTCCAAATGGTTCAGTAGGAGTTACCTACCCCAATAATCATCTACCTCTTCCATCCTCCCACCTCCTCATCCTCTGATTGTCCCGGGGAGCACAATGGATCCCTGAGATCCAAGTGATGTGCTGTCACTTGTGGCTACACCCCCATTTAACCTAACCTAACCATTATACTACAGTACTCCATAAAAAACAGTACAAATTTTAGGGACAACTAGCCACAGTTTATCCAATCCGAAGTGCCTTCTAAACCTCTAGTTTACCACAAAAAAGGTGAAAGAACTACGATTTCAGAATAAACGTGAAGTTCCTAGACACAATGACTATAATGCTTGCGATACACGGCTTAGCTCGCCGCGTTTTCGGCTAAATTGTCCAACGTAAAAATAAAATTTAAAAAAAGTCTCTCATGACCAACTATTTGAACTTCCGTTTTGATTTCATCAGTGAATTGTCTGTCAAATTCCAGTTACCACTTGCACTACTGCCCCAGTACTCAAAAAGTGTCACATACTAATGTCTCCACAACCCTAACCTACCATGAGGTTGCTGAGCGTTGAATTAGGCAGATGATACGCATACAACTCGATCTGATCAGCCGTCGGATGCAAACCAGCCTGTTTCAACTTATCCGGACTCTGTGTTAAGATATTCTTGAGAGTTGGTAGATCCTCCGCCCTGTATGTCGTAACAAAGCCATGCTCCCACTGAGTCTTAAACCGACCAGCCCTCCCTGCAATCTGAAGAGCTTGTGAGATTGAAATCGTATCGATTTCTCGCTCGCCTTTCTCGTTCATCGATGGTTTGATAATTGAGAAGAAAACTATACGTCGTATGCTCCTAAAAAAATACAAAAAATTGAGTCACACTGATTGATCAGGGACGAGTGATTCCTTACAAATTAAGACCCATGCCGATGGCATCTGTGGCCACCATAACCTTGCAACTGTTGTCGGGATCATTGAATTTAGCTGCCTGAGCCAACTTTGTACCAGGAGGCAGCCCTCCATAAATCACAGCCACTTCCTTGCCCCTGCAAGGCAATTCATGACAAATGAGCTGTATTGGTTTTGATGTTCTTACCTCGATTCAATCTCCCTGGACACAGAATAAATGTCATTCTTGTTGAAGCACACAATACAATCTCCTGGTTGGATGTTGTCGAGTGTTTCAAGCGCCGAATCCTCGATAGTAAGCTCGGTTAAACGATTGTAGTTGTGAACTTCTACAGTTTCGTGTGTAGTTTCACAAATCTTTTGCAGGAGCTCAAGTGAACCAGCCTCACCACAAACGTGAACTTCATCGGCAATCAGACCGAGGAAAGCTCGAGTCCATGCCCAACCACGCTGGGGGTCCCTTAAAAGCTGGATCTCGTCGATGACAGCAACTTCATCTAAAGTGAGAGTTGAATTGGTTAACTCTAACATCTTCACCAAAAGGTCCTACTTACATGGAGTGGTCACCGAGGTCATTTCCACTGTACATGCGACATGGGCCGCTGGTGTGTTTTCGTTGATTCCATACTTTCGTTCCTCACCCGTCACCAGATCGCAGGCTGTTCCCTGAAATCATCGAATTCCATAAAACCACTTTATTCACACTTTCAACCAAACTCACTCTCTCGTTTGATTTGTTGAACACTTCAGTAGCCAGGAGCTTGAGTGGGCCACAGTAGACTCCAGATTTTGCAGTCAGAAACCGTTCCATCGCATGGTAGGTCTTTCCAGAGTTTGTTGGCCCTGCATGGAAGACGATTTTTCTGGTAATCGCTCTAGCGCTAGGATACCAATTCGCTGGTGTCCTTAGATCTGAAATTTTCTTCAAATCATCCATGCAATCGAGATGAGGGAAGATAGTCTTGGCATGGCGCAGGAAGTATGGGAAGATGTCATCAATATGACCTGCACCCTGCAGGATGTCACTTATGGTGATATGCAAATCCACTGGCAGATTCTCCGCTTCGATGCAGTATCGCCGAAAAGAAGCAAAAGCCTGTTGCTGCAAATAAGCTAAACTCAATTTGTAAGAGACATTCTAACCATAGCAATCTATTTTTACATACAATCCAACCCATTCTCGAGGCACAGGAGTTTGATTTCTCGTTTCTGGGTGAATTTGTTGAGTGTGTTCAATAAATCAGTTTTATCCAGCTTCCCAACGAGTTCAGCTCCAACGTTTATTTCATCATCTATCGGCCGAACGAACACTGGCTTGAACAGAGCTGAAACATTGTCTCGTCCAGGTTTCTTTCCTCGAGCATTGTGATAGCCGGTTAGGTGAACACATTTGGAAAGACCATGCGGCTGTCGTTGCAGGTAAACTTTTGAAATAGATAAACGAGTTGCTAAGCATATCAAACCGATGCCCTTTCTTGAATTTAACATTATATCACTACAACTTCTTAAATTAAAAATTTTTATCAAATAAAAATAGAAACTATTTTGGATTTACATCACACCGATGAAGTCTTACGGCGTGTGTGATTGCAAATGTCAAATGCATGAACTGGATGAACGGGATGATGGATGAATCAAAAGAAATGTGTTTTTGACGTAACTATAATTGTATTACGGACAGCAGTGTACAGAGAATTCTTGTACAGTAATGAAGAAATGAATTGATGTGCTTATTAGAACTTTTTGAAATTTCAATTTTCACAAAATGGTCTTGATGCATGATAGTCCCAACGGGTTATATACCAAAATTCGCTTTTTTATAACAAAGACGTTCTTTGTTTTCTTGCTACAAAATTATGATACCCTAATTTAGTGATAAAAAAAGCAGATCACGATATAGGAGAGTTTTACATTCCATCTATGAGGATTATTCCAAGATAAATTATCAAATATGCCGCTGTACCAAGTATAGAATGAGTATAAAACACACACCTACTGCCTTTCTTCACGCTCTGAAAAACCGTAAGTAAATTTGAGGGGTGTACACGTTTTCTGTCAAGAAAACTCACCTTCACCCTTACGAAATCCAATTTAGGATGTGTGCACAATTTTTCATATACGCAATAAAAATTCTTTCTATCGGAATCTAGCCTCAGGTAGGCTTTTTGGTTATTTGCAATCCAAGTCAGAGTGATAAGAAATTAATCATAAAACTTCGTTTGTAGTTTCACAAAAAAGTTAAGTGCATTATACCGGTTTCACACTGCGCCGAAATCCGGATTTCGAGCAAAAAAAGTAGTAAAAAGCCGAAATCTCAAAAAAATCGACTAGTTTCTCCATACAAACTTTACATTTTTTCTGGTCCATTTTTTTCGGATTTCCACAAAATCTCCTCCAAAATGTAGTAAAACAAATAAATGGTGAAATGGAACTAACCTCAGAACAGCGAACGAAAGTGAACTATCATAAAAAACAACAACAATGCTTAAGAAACCTGACACTTGTCACGAAAGTTTGCATTTTTTATAGCAATCGAACATTTCAAATGATGACATAATACGGTAGTGTCACAAAAGTTCATTTGTTTTTAGAAAAATGTTTCTCATTTCTTTTGTTGTAAGTTTTGTTGCTCATTTTTAATATGATTAATTGTATTGATGTTGTTTTTTTTTTTATAGAATCTTTGAATTGCTCCAAAATGTGCGCACATAATGTTGTTTATTTTTAGTGTAAAACAGGCCGAAATTGTGTTTTCTGGTGAAAGTTGCTGTTCTGTCCATAGAAGTCTTGGTCGCCACATTTCTGTTGTGAAGTGACTGCGGCAGGGTCTTTGGTGCATTGCTTTCAAGCCATTATCGGGAAGAGACCAGTTCAAGAGGTACCTGGACAGATTTCAAGCATCAGAAACAAGACCAACTTTGCGCATTCTACTCCTAAATCCCAACAGGTAAGAAAAGACCATTGAAAAAAAAATATCACAATCCACCGTTTTTTTTTTTTTTTATTGTCAATAGGGCTCGTTCAACTTTTCCATTGGTACCTACATTGTCTTCAGTAGGAGGAGAGTCGAATAATAGCGCCGCAGCAATCCAGTCAAATGTCCCTATTAAGAGAGTTACAGCCGTATTTATTAGATTTTCTTAAGACGTCTCTTACGGCCATATTATTCACTCAATAAATTTAAATCCAATAGAAATAAACCCAGTTGTCAAAATTTGATCCCAGGTTTATATTTTGATCCCGGATTTAAAATAAACCCAGTTGTCAAAATGAGAAATGTCAAATTGTTAAAACTCATGATGTGAAACTTCAAATTCTTGTGTGTGTTGTATATTGAAAGTACAAATAATATTATGCGAATATCCATTCGTGCTTTAAATTTAATAACTATCTGTTACTTTTTTCCATTAAAACAAAAATATACATATATGGCTGTAATAGCTTAAGAAAGTCTCAAATGGATTGTACAAATGTTTATGAGTACCGCCATCTGCCACCCTCCATGAGTTGACCTTGTCGTGGTGAGGGTGCTTACGAGGGGATCTCCAGCAATCCAGCTGCGGAATCCTCTCAACTAAAGTAACTCAAAATAACCTCAATGTTAGAAAACTTGAAAATCAAAATGGAAAAAAAGTTAATAAAAGGAAATAAAAAACGGACGGGGATATACGTCCAAAAGTCGGCAGGAGTCGCGACTGCCGGCGAGGGCTTGGCCTCGAAAGAGGATAAGTCGCCAGTGACAACTATTATTAACGAAGATAAACAAAAAGCGAAAAGCGGTAGGGACTGTGGGTCGACCAAACTCACTGGAAGGGTTGAAAAACCATCCGGGGAGGGAGGAACGCCCTCAATCCTAGACGCTACGACCAGTGGTGGTGCAAACGCCGTCATTGGTAGTACTCAACCTCCAATTTTGGTGGAATTGCCCGTGGCAAAAAAAGGGGAAGCAGTGAATTATTGTGTACCCTCTGCTTGTCACGCCGGCACTTCATCAAATGCGGAAACTAGTACCCAAATCATCGACCGTGCAGCAGTGAATCTCTGCTGCACTCCCAATTCCACAACCCAATCCCATCCTCAAGAGTGCACGGAGGGGTCTGTTCCAACTCACGACACCGTGAATTACGGTCGGACCGAGAGGAAGAACCCCCCCCTTACGAGCACTGAGGCAATTTCCCTTCCCAGTGAGAGTGGCGCTGAAATATGCTCTGCTCCCAGTGAGGAAGAGAAGCTCCCACCCCCAAATCGTAGGAAACGGCGAAATGCAAGGAGGCTCGTTAAGATTCTTGGTGAAACACCAATAGACAAGCGAGCTTCTGATGCGGACGCTAAACTTACGTGGGCTAAGAGCATCATTGCCAATATCCCCACCGGCGATTCCTCAAAAAGAAACAGATCATGCGAAGGAACCATCCCGGAACCTAAGCGATCTAAGGTGCACAGCACCTCCACCAGAAAAGACTTGTCCTTTAGCGAAGTGTTAAAGGACAAAACAGTAGTTGCCATAATTGACAAGAGCAATGCAGATGGCGCGATTACTTTCGATCAGTGGACAATGATCTTGAACAAGCTCCAGACCTCCTATTGGGCTCTCATGATGGAGAACCCGGGAGAACCTGCAACTTTTGAAGATGCGGGTTGGTACCAGGGGCGAGTCAAGCTAATTGCCTTTGATGGGGAGAGATCGCAAAGTCTGTATAAGCTTGCAGTCAGCCGTTTAGAAGGTCTCTGGCCTGGTGCAAAGATCGAGGTTGTAGCAAAGGAGGAAATTCCTTGCAGACCAAGAGCTCGCATCAGAATACCAGCGGAGCTCTCCGACAAAGAAATAATTCTTAAGATGATCCAATTTGGTAACCCATCCCTACCTACTCATGACTGGAAGGTAGCAAAGTTGGAGGAACCAGACGGTCCCAATAGATCGGCTATTATAGTCATCAACAAAGACTCGATGGCCCCTCTAGCTGAAACCCAAGGTAAGATTAAGTTCGGATGGGCGACCATAACCTTAAGAATTTATAAAAAAGACGAAGAAAGCGTAAACGCTCCTTCTGCCCCGAACACAACAAGCATGGTAAGCGCTGAAGGCGAAAAACTCCCTGAAATGGAAGTAGATCCCCCAAGTGCCTCCTCCGTAACATCAGAAGATGAAACAGACGACTCAATGTCCGAGAACGGCCTGAAGGAAGATGACCTCTTACGGTCAACTTCAGGAAGTGAGTCTGAAGACGACCTCAACCAAACAGTGGTGGGGGTTAGTCTGCTTAGCTGCAACCAAGATGGTGAAGCTAACTCAGATTAATCTCCAACACTCCAAACAGGCCTCGGCCTCCCTTCTTCTCCGCCTGAACAAAAGAGGGGAAGATGTGGTCCTTATCCAAGAACCATGGATCAACAAATCCTGCATTCATGGATTAAGGACTCCTGGATATACTCAGCTATATGTAAAGGACAAAGGTGAACCCAGATCCTGCATATTGGTAAGATGTAGCACTAATGTATTTTTACTCCCTGATTACAGCAATTGTGATGTAACTACTGCTAGTTACCAAACCAGTAACAACACCTACTGGCTGGTATCAGCTTATCTCGGCCACGACCATCCTGGCCCTCCTCCAGGCGACCTGTTGAAAAAGATTGTCGCTGCAGCTGAACGGCAGAAGTTCTGCCTCATCATCGGATGCGATGCAAACGCGCATCACACAGTATGGGGGAGTACTGACATAAATGAAAGGGGTGAGTCACTTTTTGATTTTATTTTAAGTACTAACCTTGTAGTAAGCAACACTGGCAATGAACCAACATTCATTACCAGAAATAGACAAGAAGTTCTAGATATAACTCTTGTCTCCGACTTGGTTCATCATAGGATCACTAATTGGAAAGTATCGACTGAACACTCCTTTTCGGATCATAGATATATTCAATTCGATCTTAATGAGGAGCCTCCTAAGCAACCAATGTTCCGAAATTACCGGAAAACTGATTGGGAAAAATATCGGGTAACTTTGAAAAAGTTTATTAAACCTGAACTTTTACAAAACCCTACGAACAAACATGATCTAGACAAAAAAGTCAATGATCTTACCACTGCCCTTAACTATTCACTGCAGAAATCCTGCCCTCTTATAAAAATAAGGGGAAAACAGAAACCACTGTGGTGGAGCTCGGGGCTAGAACCGCTCAGGAAAGAATGTAGAAAACTCTTCAACCGAGCTAAACAATCTAAAAATGTAAAAGACTGGGACTCCTACAAGGAATCCCTCAAAACTTATAAATATCAACTGAGGAAAAATAAAAGAACTTCCTGGAGAAACTTCTGTGGAAAAATAGAAGATACTTCAGAAGCTTCTAGATTAAGAAAAATCCTCTCAAAAAGTCCGACCATGCCTAGCAGTCTGAAAACAGCTGACGGCTGGACAGAATCCTGCGAAGAAACGCTCAATCTGCTTCTGGACACTCACTTTCCAGGTAGCTCCAAGAACTTATGTAACTATGATTTCACAGAATCAGGTAGCATAATAACTAACACCCCCGATCTGATTACAAGGGAAAAACTAACTTGGGCCATTAACAGCTTTGACCCATATAAATCCCCTGGACCAGACGGTATAATTCCAGCCGAACTCCAAAAGGCTGCGGATATCATAATCCCTGTCCTTGAAGTGATTTTTATTGGCTGCACCACCCTAAACTATATCCCCACTCAGTGGAGAGAAGTCAAGGTGGTGTTTATACCTAAGGCTGGGAAATCATCCCATGTAAATCCAAAAGATCTCCGACCAATAAGTCTATCATCTTTCCTTCTCAAAACCTTAGAACGACTGATTGATATCCACCTGCGTAAAGCTATAGATCCTAAACTGTTATCTAAAGCGCAACACGCTTACTGTAAGGGAAAATCTGTAGAAACGGCCCTTCACACCCTGGTTCGTACTATAGAATATTCCCTCCATCACAAAGAATACACTCTGGCCGCATTCCTCGACATAGAGGGTGCCTTCAACAACGTCAGCAACTCTGCAATTACAAAGGCACTGACGAAGCTCAAAGTAGACAAATCCTTAGTGGAATTGATAAATCTTATGCTAAAAAGCAGAAGAATCAACTCAACACTGGGAGATTTCTCTGCAAAGAGATCTGTCAGCAGGGGCACACCGCAAGGTGGAGTTCTATCCCCTCTTCTATGGAATCTAGTCGTCAATGAACTTCTAGTTGACCTAGAAGCTGAGGGATTCAAAGTGATTGCATATGCAGATGACGTCTCCATTGCGGTATCCGGCAAATATGCTCACGTCCTTATGGATCTGATGCAAACCGCTCTAAATAAACTAGTAAAATGGGCGAGAAAAAGTGATCTAGGGGTCAACCCTCAGAAAACCGAACTCGTTCTCTTCACCAGGAAATACAAAATTCCTCAACTAACAACTCCATCAATAAATGGAATCCCACTTCAACTCTCCAACGAAGCTAGATATCTAGGTATTATCCTAGACAAAAAGCTAAACTGGAAAGCCAATATAGAGGAAAGAATCAGGAAATCAACCGTAGCCCTGTTTTCCTGCAAAAAAGCCATTGGCACAAAATGGGGCTTCTCCCCCCAAATCACCCACTGGCTCTACACCGCGGTCATCAGACCAATACTCACATACGGAGTATTGGTATGGTGGACCGCTCTTGATAAAAGGACCTATTGCGATAATCTGAGCAAAGTCCAACGAACAGCCTGTTTATGTATAAGCGGAGCACTGAGATCAACACCCTCAGCTGCCCTAAATATACTCCTTAATCTCATACCACTAGATATCTTCAGTAAACAAATGGCCGCAAGTACGGCCACTCGTATCAGAGCTATCTCCCAATGGACCGATAACAACATCGGTCATGCCACAATCCTGAATACATTCAGATCAATCCCTTGCCACTCTGACTACACCATCCCCCAATTGGTTTTTGATAATAAGTTCCATGTCTCAATCCCAACGAGAACGACCTGGGAAGACGAAGAATTTTTGAGAGATGATTCAATTCATTTCTATACAGATGGGTCAAAAACCGAGGAAGGGGTTGGCTGCGGGGTGTACTCAAAACGACTTAACGTAAGTCTCTCTTTCCGCCTCCCAAACCATTGTAGCGTGTTCCAAGCGGAAATTCTGGCGATCAAAGAGGTCCTATCATGGCTAAAAGAAAACGTGATATCCTCATCGAATATCCGGATTTTCTCAGACAGTCAGGCAGCCCTCAAAGCACTCGGCGCCGTTTCCACGAACTCAGTAACCGCCCTTAACTGTCGCCTGTCTCTTAAGGAGATGGCTGAACAGTTCAATATTCACCTTATTTGGGTGCCGGGGCACAGAGATATCGCGGGCAACTGTAAGGCCGATGAACTCGCCAGAAAAGGAACCGTTCTACCGATATCAACCAGCAGGTTGAATATCGGTATACCAATCGCTACATGTAAACTTATGCTAAAGCAAGAGGCAATGGATAGAACAAATCATTGGTGGAACAGTATCACCACATGTGTGGCAACAAAACAGCTATGGCCAGGACTTGATCCAAAACGCACAAGGCATTTGCTATCCATAACCAGATTGCACTTTAGCTCCGTAATCAATGTCATTACAGGACATTGTCTGATAGGCAGACACGCCATAAGACTTGGTGTTCCCTCAAATGACTTCTGTAGAAGTTGCTTAGATGAGGAGGAGGAAGAAACTATTCCACACCTCCTCTGCTCATGTCCTGCACTCTCCATTAAAAGAAAACGGCATCTTGGAAAATATTTCCTCGATGATCTAAACGATCTGGCGAACACAGATATCCTTCATCTCTTTCGCTTCATAAAAAGCTCCAAATGGTTCTGTTAAGTGGGGTTCTTCCTCACTTAAATATTATGGTATCACAACGGATCAAATACTGGTCTAAGTGTGTCAGTTGGTTTTCCTGACAGCCATTTAAACCTAACCTAACCTAACCGCCATCTGCTCCTCCAATCGTTCCAATTGGCAGCCTAGACCTTATGATTTGTCGACTTAAAATACTTTTCGTCGTGAGTATTTTCTACAAAAAATATTGCCCATAAATTTGCTAACCATACAAATTTCAACTTCAAGTTACTCGTATTCCTTACCCAGGAATGGATCGTAGCAACAGTCCATCTATAGTTTTGCCTGCGACTTAAATTCAAACATCACACAGCTGGCTGAGCGACGGGAACAGTACCATCACAAGCATACAACGCAACAGGAAATCTCTTGAGGCGATCCGCTGACTGTGGTCCTCAACCTGTGGAATGTTCACTCTTCCCTGCAGTTAGAGATTTGCTAATCAATCTGACTCTACCGAGTGATGTTCCTCCACCTGGAGCGCAGTTACCAGGTGCTCAATCGATCATACCTTCGCCGGCCGGTAGGTTCAAGTCCTGGTCCAATGATGCATTCGCCAATGCAGTAAATGGAACAGGTTGGTCCACCACCCCAAGGCTATCCAATGGGTTTAAATGAGGGACCCAACTGATCCATTAAAGCAAGAGAAGTCCCACAAACTGTTGCCATATAAAAGTACGAAATAGCATTTTTTACGTTGATACTCCTACTCCAATTGGCAAAACGATGCGCATCTCCAAATCAACCTAGCGCAGTACCTGTCAACTCAAGAGCTACAGCAACTCCAGGAACAGTGTAATAAAAAAAGTAAAACACAAACTGTACTGTAACTAGTAATTCTTTTTAAGCAAAAAGAAAAGAAAAACTATCTGTTGATAAGCACCTTTTGTTAGGATTGGTTGTTACCATTTATTTAATCGATTGTTCAAACTTATTTATGGAAAATAAATATCAATGATTTATTCAATGTTATCGCAAATGTTGTCTCAATTATTCCCGAGTATGTTTTTCAGAAAGTTCAGTGTAGCTTGAATGAGATGCTGAATCGAGACCGATGTTCGATGAAGATGCCCTTTGTCGCTGCAAATTGTCATACACAGACTTCTGTCGATTGTAATATTCAACAGAGCTCTTCAGTTGATTCAGCACTACTCCAAGACTTGGGGAAATTTCTAGAGTACCGCTGCGATTTTCATTTCTGAAATCATACGTCTAAGTTAAACTTTATCTTTTTTTTTGCAAAATAAAGACAAGATACCTCTCAATTGAGTCTGTAATGCTGGGCGAAAATATTATTCCTGTGGCACGATGATCGGCCGAATGATTGGCAATGGCATTCCGGCAATACAGTGACAAAATTGGATGCTGTTTCCAGGAAGTACTTCACTTGCAAGTGCTTTGTTTTTATCAGTTGGTGTATACTGTATACATCATGTTTTCGGGCTTCTGCATTTCTTTCAAAGTTGTCTCGCTAGTAATAAATCGAGGGAAAAGCGATACAAATGAACACCAACATCTTTGTTGAAGCTGGGATCGGCCAAAGCCATAAACTCCTGTCCTAATATAATTTTTTGTTAAAAAAGAAAGTGTTATATGAACGTTTTTTTTACCTGATTTGTTGTCCTAGCAATCAGTCCCGTAATCGAAGAAAGTTCCTGCAAAAAGAAAGTTCCTACAAAAGCCCCAGGTCCAGGAAGGGACCACGCTTTGCTATGAAATTTATGAAACTCGTCTGCGAGTCCAAGTCGCGTAGAGTGTCAATGCATGAGAAAGCGGACATTTTACATATGCCGTGTCCTCCGATGCATTCGTGACACAAAATGTCAATCAATCAAATCAATATTTATCAATCAAAACATGTATTTATTTGTTGGCTGTAAGTAAATGAAATGAAAAATTATTGTCTGCAGATTAACAAAAATACAACAAACAAATAATTTTTTTACTTCACCTTTTACTTTTGACAGATTGGGTTAGGTTTGTTCGCGTAAAATATATAAAGCACACTTTTTATGTCAAAATCTAGGTAAGTTTGCTTGATTTGGCTGCAATGTTTGTATTTTCCTGTAGTATGCGAACGATCCCAAAATATCCCAAAAATACATCTGGATGTAAAAATTTGAACCCGACGACGCAATGCGGTTTAAATCCATCGGGTTTATTTGGAGTGAATAATATGGATTTGCGTTTGACAACTGGGTTTATGCGATTTTACATCCGGATGTAAATTTAAATCCGGGGTTATTGAGTGAATAATATGGCCGTTAGCTATCCCATGGAATTGTCCAAATTCAATACCACGACGGATCGCACGTGATACCTCCTGCACAAGGTGGTGGCATCACATTTACCCAATCGAGTGGAACATCTACACATTTCACCCACCATGACGACCTACCACATTTGGTTAGAGACAAACTAGGTGATTTGCCTTTGGTGACAAAACACCTGAACAATGCTTCACAGACCCACCGCATTCAAAGAGACTTCTATGCTTTGACACC
The DNA here is from genome assembly GCA_914767635.1 of Melanostoma mellinum. NCBI lineage: Eukaryota > Metazoa > Arthropoda > Insecta > Diptera > Syrphidae > Melanostoma > Melanostoma mellinum. Next base: position 49,540,488 of record OU612058.1, read on the forward strand.
CACAGCGACATTGCCTGAATCAAATGAGATATTTTAGATGAAAAATTCTTTTCTTATTTTTTTATTCATAATTTATTTGTTAACATTAGTCTTATTATTATTTTAATACAAATCATACATATACAGGGTGATTCGCATAAGGTGTGACAAAAAGATAGGGTGTGTAGGTTGGACCTAGACAAGCAAAAAATCGTATGGGAGGGGGGGGGTCCATTTTCCCCCGTTTAGGCGGGAGGGGCAATTTAAGAAAAAAGTCACTAAAAATTGGAAAAAAATTATTTAAAAATAACGGTAGTACCTACAGAGTCGTACTATAGCATTTTGAAAAGCCAAAAACTTAAACATTAATTTAAATTTAAAACTAAGTTGTTCAAGTAAATAGTTTTTGAAATATTAATTTTCAAAGTCAAAATTTTGAAAAAAAAACATAATTTTTTTTCTTAAAACCACTTTTCTTCCAAATTTTACGTAATTAAGTAGTATTTTTTTGGCTTATTTTCAATGCTCTTATTTATTTTTGATCAAATACAAGAAACCGGATGTCAAAATAACTTGTAGTTTTTGAGAAAACCAAAAATTACAAAAACCACTTTTGTCAAAATTTTTTTTTTTAAGTTTTTTTTTTCGTTATTGGATTCTTAAGTGAACTTACGAAATAAAGGATGGATTTTCTCTTTACTTTTTTTATTGAGAATTCACTTAAAAGTCCAATAACGAAAAAAAAAAATAAAAAAAAAAAAAAATTGACGAAAGTCGTTTTTGTAGTTTTTGGTTTTCTCAAAAACTACAGGTTATTTTGACATCCGGTTTTTTGTGTTTGATCAAAAATAAATAAGAGCATTGAAAATAAGCTAGAAAAATACTACTTAATAACGTAAAATTTGGAAAAAAAGTGGTTTTAAGAAAAAAAATTATGTTTTTTTTTCAAAATTTTGACTTTGAAAATTAATATTTCAAAAACTATTTACTTGAACAACTTAGTTTTAAATTTAAATTAATGTTTAAGTTTTTGGCTTTTCAAAATGCTATAGTACGACTCTGTAGGTACTACCGTTATTTTTAAATAATTTTTTTCCAATTTTTAGTGACTTTTTTCTTAAATTGCCCCTCCCGCCTAAACGGGGGAAAATGGACCCCCCCCTCCCATACGATTTTTTGCTTGTCTAGGTCCAACCTACACACCCTATCTTTTTGTCACACCTTATGCGAATCACCCTGTATATATTTGTAGGAACATATAAACAAAGAAAATATGTAAAAAAAATTCTTTTGGCTTAAGACACTTTCTTTTTATTTGGGGCCACTTTGCTTCTCCGGTACGGGACTAGGGGGTTGAAACTTTTTTTACAGGTTGGGGGGGCGTTTCTATAGATAAAATTTCAAAAGTTACTTGTGAGTTCACCCCCTAAATTGTAAAATAAATGTTTTAATTTTTCGGTTTTAACCTCACTTTTGAAAAATCCCACTTGCCTTTTATGAATTAAAAATTTCCCACTTAAAAATACCGTCTGGTATCACTTAAACAAGTAATGTCAAAGCAAGTCAAAGTAAACATTTATAAATTATTAAAAATGTTAAATTAAGTGATTTCTCCGCAATAAAATAGTGAAATGTATATATAAGAAGTGTTGTTTTATTCGATAGTGTTTGTTTTCATTCAATTTTTATGATTTTAAGGAGAAAAAAAATCAAAAGTGAGGTTAAAACCGAAAAATTAAAACATTTATTTTACAATTTAGGGGCTTAACTCACACATAATGAGTTTTAATATAATCTAATTAGATGCCCCCAACCTGTAAAAAAAGTTTCAACCCCCAACTCCCGTACCGGAGAAGCAAAGTTCAGCCTTTTATTTTAAATAATTACTTTTATATGCAATAAAATGGAGATCTTTTTCTGATTTTATTTGGTTAATAGTGATTTTTGTTTTGGCTATCTATTAAGATGTTTTGTATAGCTACCATTTCTTCATGGTCTTGGCATGGTTTTATTTCGGCGCTGTTGGATTGCGACGCACGCAGCCAAGCACGATACGTGCGTTTCTTGTTGGCAGGCCACTAATTCTTTTTTTGCAATCCCTTTTGAGGACTTCGTTAGGGAGGGTAGTAAGTGGGTGTTTTTACTATTGAATTTTGGGTTGTTTTAGCTGCTGCTGCTGCTGTTGTTGCTGTTGCTGATGGGCAGAGTTGAAGTTTAGGAGTTCTTGAAGTTCGTTTTCAGCATTTCTGAAAAAAATTCAATTGAAACTAACTTTTAGGCGTTTGTGGTGCTTTTACCACTTACTTGATAGGAAAGTTTATAATAGTTAGATTCTTTTCCAGAAAGAAAGTATTCCTCGTGAATCTTTTTATGTACGAAATGATGTACTGTGGCAATCGGGTGATTTCAAAGCGTTTCAGATAATTGTCTTTGTAGGTCTTGTACTCTTTGTGAAGTTCCATTGAACTTTGAAAGTAATTGGTAAAGGTTTACTTGGGGTATGATGTTCTCTTGAATTTCTGTTCAATAGAAAATTAAAGATCAGTGAAATCTCACCTGAAAGAAATGACAATAACTATACATCCACAGTGATGTCCTAGATTCGACCACGAGTACCATCATCTTCAGCATTAAGCCTTGCCCAAACCAACGCGGTGAGTGCGTGCGATGCGATTGCGATAAGTCAAATCCCTATGTAATCTTATGGACGTTTGACGTAATGCATAGGGATTTGACTTATCGCAATCGCATCGCACGCACTCACCGCGTTGGTTTGGCCAAGGCCTTAAACTGCTCAGAGATTCATCATAGGTTTTGTCAATCATCATCTGGTTTGTCCTTGGAGGAGCATCCATGTCCTTGCGTGAAAATCGTTGTATTCGTGGATCTCGGCCAGATAATCCCCAACAAAAGCATTTTGTAAATCATCATTGGATGAAAAGTAAGCAGCTGGCTCTTGTAGACTTCGTCGCTTTTCCTCGCTCCTCAACCAAGCTTATTTGTTTGTTGTGCACTCCAGAGGTCAGTCGGTTGTGATTCTTGCGCAACAACCAGTTATGGTAAACTTGATCCATGGTCTATGAGAATGCAAACAGAATAAAATTTTGTTGCACCCGGAAGATTCAATAGACGACGAGGTGTTGTTTCCACGATTTAAGGTTCTCCCAAACCAAAGCGTTTTTGCCGTCGCGGCAGCGGCATTTGCAGTTGTCAAAATTAGTTTACACAGCGGCATATGAGAGTACCCACACCAACGCGGCAAAGAGCAGCGACAGTCTCATACGTGCAGCGTTTTCGCCGCTGCCGCTCCCTTTTGTCAATTGTCATTTGTCAAATTCGTTTTGCTAGTTTTCAATTATCAATTATTTCATTACCGCAAATTTCTTTTAATATTGATTTATTTTAAGTCCAATCTCGACGAAAGATATTGAGGAGCAGTACCAAGCAGCAGTAATGGTTTGTTAAACAGTTATTAAAATACTTTTAAAAATTTAATTTGTGATTTGCAGCCAGTCGACACAAGAAAAAATCTCCGTTTATGGTGCTTCTAATGGAAGACATGAGCTTATCGGAAGTCCTCTGTCGTTTTCTTAATAAAAACACCAGTGCAAATGCTCTGCAGCTGTGCACAAAACAGTAGAGAACACGGTTAAAAATCAAGCAAACCTGGCCATGTGTAAAATGCGAATCTCTCTCATTGATTCCGACGAAGAAAGAACAAACTTATATCCACATGAGGTTGGTGTTAATGAAAATAGTTTAAAGGTCAGAGTCAGAGATAATCAACTTTCAACAGATAGAATGTGTTATGGAATCGAAACATATCTTCGACGAGCTCAAAAAGAATTTTCACTGCAACATGCACGTTTGAAGTACATTCGCGACTTGGAAAAGAACACAAATCCTGGTCCTTGTCCCATTTGTTGCATTGAGCAGAAAACGAATGTATTTTTTCTTTAAACCTCAGGTCAATAAGTTTTTAATTTTGCTGAAATCATTTGTTTAGCGCGTTGCCTTAGAATGCAGCCATCATATCTGCTTGTTTTGCCCCCAAAAATGTGAAAGTTGCAGAAATCTTCTAAACTGTACCGTGCCATCTGTAGATGCGAATAAATGTACCTACCAAAAGTAAGTTTTCATTTTGTTTTCATTTGAATCTCAACAGAAACAAAAACTTTTTTATCATTTTCCCCGTGTTGTTCTTGCAGTTCTCAATCTAAAACTCATCGACGAAAAGGCTAAAATTATTATATTCTCTTAATGGCAACCAATCTTGGAACCCGTCAGCGATGCATTGAATGAAAACCACCACAATTAGGCTGAAATAGTCTGCACAGTCAATCGATTGCCTGTATGTTAATGCTTCTACATCATCGCTCACAAAATCTGAATTTAATCGAAGCAACACATGCCTTTTTAGTGGAACCGATCCAAGGATCAATCAACATATCCAGCGAAGAGCCAGGCTATTGGCAGAGTTCATCGAATAGGACAAACCAAGTACGTACATATCTCAACTTCTATTTGAACTATGTAGGTAAATAAATTATTTTGTTACAGACCAAAAAAGTTCATCCACTGATTCAATGACGGCTGCATCACCCAGAGAACTGCAAGCTCTTGTAACAAACGATAATCCTACGATGGTGTATGCTATTCTGATGGGTACTTCCAGACTGACAGGAATAATAATCACATCCTACCAAACATAGCAAATTGTGATCAAATAAAATAAAACTCCAAAAATCCATTAACAGTTATAATACTTCAAATTTCAAAAAATAAAAAGAAAAAACCTTTGGATTCTTGAATTAAAATCACAAAAAATCTTTATTTTTTCGTTCAATTTATATTTGTAACAACTAACTATTTCACATTGTCGTGATTTAGAGATCCTTTATTGAGTTGCAAAGTAGGCCTCCAGGAGTGTTGGCCAACAACACTTATGTTAACTATGATGATGATTATTTGTCAAAAAATGGATATTGTTGTTCTCTAAAATGAACTTTTTCAATAATGTTTTAATAATAACTTTAACAGTCTCATTATTTAAGCTAAAAGTTGTTTTTTTTTATGAATTACTACCCACAAACTTTGCTCGATCGCGTTTAAACAAACATTTAGCATCTAGTAACTAATGCCCTAAATTGATTGGTGTTCATTCGGTGGGTTCATTCTGTGATGGCGGATTCATCCTATTGCTTTAACATTACTCATCTACTAGTTTTTTTGAAGCGCCTTCAGATGTTGTTAGAACGGAACTGCTTGTTGCAGTACAAAGTACAACCTTTCGGCGACAAGTCCAAATGTACTTTAAGTACACGTTCTCTCCGTGGTGAGTACAGTGTTTTGGAAGCACATTCAATTCGGTCTAATCTTTGCTTCTCTTTAAGATTTAACTCTCATTGTTCCTCTATTGTAAGCTTTTTGGGTTGTGCGGTTTCATCGCTGTAAAATTAATATAAATAATCAATTTTATCATTTACATAAGCAGAGTATAACTTACTTATAAAAAACAACATTCCCACCTGTCGTTGTGAGTTGTTCTTTATCAATGGTTGCTGAATTTGTGTACAATTTAATTATTGTACTGTGGATGCTTACCAGTGAGATGTTTGTAGATGAAACGAAGAGTTGATCTGAAGCAACAAACAGTTAAAACAAGTTATTGATAGAAAAATAGTATTTTTCTGTTTACCTTGATGTATGGAATGTTTTCTTCTGGAATACCCGATATGGCTGCCAGCTTTTGTGGTCAGTGTCTCTAAGAATTCAAGAAAAAAATATTGAAAAATGCATGTATTCTATGTATATATGTAATCAATTAGAAATTTGAAAAAACGTTTCACCAATTGAACAAATACTGCAAAACAAAGTCAGAACCAAACCCTATTTCCAATTCTCGTTTTATAACTATTTCTTTCAAATGTAGATCAATTCTAGAAAATTAAATAAAACTTACTTTCTAATTTTCTTCGAATTTGTCTATTTCCAGTGTGTCAGGGTACCACCGGCATCGTCTTACGAATATCGTCAGACTGTCTTGACCTGTTTGAGGTGTGTTCTTGCCTTCACACTCCTGTTTTATGAACTAAAAATATATATATGTTAGCTTTCATCTTTTACATTTGTAATATAACTTACTTCAGAAGATATAGGCACCCTTCCATTACTGCTCAACAGCTCAGCATCGCCCAAGGAATAAACGGGATTTCTGCCTCCTTTTACCCATAGACGACAATTATCAACACTCAAATCTCAGTTTTAAATTTGCTTTTTGGCATTACGCACTGTCCTTCCTTCCTTAAAAATCCATTCACACACATGGGAGCCTTCCAGAATTCTTTGTTTAGTTCACTTGCATGAAGTATACCTGGCTTTAGCTTTGTGTTCGTTGTTCTGCAAAATCTTTCTCAGTCCAACGATCAACGTCACTCCTTCACTCAAAAATAGCAATGTATGCGATTGGTAAATTGGAATATTGGTTTTTTTGTCGTATTTGTGGGAGACTGAAATAATTACCCGAAACACGTATCAATGCTCCCTAGTGCCATTTTAGCTGAACCATTTTCATTCTCGAGATCTCGAGTCCACAATCACTTTATTCATTACGAGCGGCTTAGTATTGCTTTCTTTAGAATCCTCAGATTGATTTGCGCTCAAGGCAGAGCCGCAGAGGTAGTTGAAGGCAAAATATCGGTAACAGTTTTCGTTCCCAAAAGGTAAAAGTTTTGTTCAGATGTTTCATCTGCTGAGTATAGTGGTTCGTCGACAAGTCTGTCTTGAAGAAAAGAAATTGTTGTAACTGCGGTGTCTTTTAACGTTGAAAAATATTATTTCACACTTACCACTATTTTCCTTGGTTTTTGAGAATTATTATTCTCCTGGTTCACAAATTTCGAAAGACGAAAAAAAAGAACAATAATAAATTCTTACAAGTCACAATTCACAAATGTCAAAAATGAGTTGCTTTGTCGCTGCAAAAAACGCTTCGGTGTGGGTATACTAACGTTTTTTTCGCCGCACTCCGAGCGGCGCGTTGTCGCAACTGCAAATGCCGCTGCCGCGACGGCAAAAACGCTTTGGTTTGGGAGAACCTTTATACTATCGAGTTTTGTATTTTGTTGCAGAACTCGGTTGATTTCTGTTGTTCTGCAGCAAAAGCGCAAAATTAAATTTAAATTTTAAATAAAAATCCATTGAAATATTTTTTCAGTAGCTTTCTTAAAAATAATTTTTGTCAACACAACTTGACAGTGACAACTGTCAAACAAAATCTACTTTTGTACTTTCGGCAGTTCGAATGGGTTGAATCTAGTACCACCCAAATCAAAATCAAAATCCGGATTTCCGTGCTGTGTGAAAAGGGTATTAGCAATCAAATAAGGCAGGGTTTGAAAATCAAAACTACGAAGTACTAACTTGTTGACTGTCTTTAAAAATATTTATAATTCCATGTTGTGTTTATTTTTATTATTACTGCTAAGAACCTGAACGCTGTCTATCAGCAAATGTGAAAACAAACAGATCTTTCACCATGACAACCCAGCTGTCAAGACTGTCATTTCATTTTGACACAACAAAAATCTATTCGCTCATCCTATTTGACGGTGTTTAGACAGGCGCAAGTGAACCGTGCAATTTTGACGTTCCGCCACCCCGTCGTGTTCAGACTGAAAGTAATGTGAACACGATGGATTTTTTTTGACGTTTATTTTGCCTTCAGATTTGGGAAGAAAAAACTCAGAAATTAAACTGAACTGAAAAAATAATTTATTTATTTACTTATTTTTGCTTCAGGAACATGAAAAAGAGCATTTATTTTTCAAACAACAGTCTCTTTACTCGAGAAAAAAAAAAACACAAGTGTCAAAACAAGGAAATGTCAAAACTGCGCCAAGAAAATTTTAAAATTTTTAAAAACTTCGGCGCAAAAAAAGTCTCTTTCTTACAACTATGTGGTTTGCACTGTCTCAAGAGGCTGTTCAGACAGGCGCAAGTGAACCGTGCAAAATTGACGTCTATATGTTTTTTCTCTTTCCCACATAGTTGTAAGAAAGAGACATTTTTTTGCGCCGAAGTTTTTAAAAATTTTAAAATTTTCTTGGCGGAGTTTTGACATTTCCTTGTTTTGACACTTGTGTTTTTTTTTTCTCGAGTAAAGAGACTGTTTTTTGATGCATGCTCTTTTGATGAATGCTCTTTTTCATGTTCCTGAAGCAAAAATACGAAAATAAATAAATTATTTTTTCAGTTCAGTTTAATTTCTGAGTTTTTTCTTCCCAAATCTGAAGGCAAAATAAACGTCAAAAAAAATCCATCGTGTTCACATTACTTTCAGTCTGAACACGACGGGGTGGCGGAACGTCAAAATTGCACGGTTCACTTGCGCCTGTCTAAACACCGTCTTTGAAAAACATTAGTTTATGAGTCATTTCTTGTAAACATCGCAAAATTATAAATTTAAAACACTCCCAACATGGGTTTATTTGGAAAAACAACAACTAAAGACCCCAAAGAGCAGGTAATTGAAGCTATATATGCCCGAACAACAAACAGTTCCATGCATAACATCATTTCTAGGTCAACGAATGGACGCATAAAATTCGTAAGGAGGGTAACCAACTGGATCGACAAATACGTAGTATACAACGAGAGGAAGAGAAAGTAAAACGAGCTCTAAAGCAAGCTGCCACGAAAGGTGACCGTGACACCTGTGTTATCTTGGCAAAGGAAATAGTTGGCGCACGCAAGGCCATTGGAAGAATTTACACTAGCAAGGCACACCTCAATTCTGTGCAGTTGCAAATGAAGACCCAATTAGGTTTGTGTATGCAGGTATTGCATATGCGCATATTTATTTTATTATTTACCTTTTCAGCTACACTCCGCGTTGCCGGTTCCCTTCAAAAGTCCACCGAAGTCATGCAAGCCATGCAGAATCTAGTAAAGTACCCCGAACTGGCCGGCATCATGCGGGACATGTCGAAAGAGATGATGAAAGCTGGCATCATCGATGAAATGCTGGATGAGACCATGGACAGCCTGGAGGATTCAGAGGAACTAGAAGAGGAGGCCCAGAAGGAAGTTGATAAAGTTCTGTGGGAAATTACAGAAGGCAAATTGGGTGAGGCTCCACTGCCGCCAGAAGGAGCAACCATTGAAAAAGCACAACCCACCCCAGTTGCAGTCGAAGACGACGAAGACGAAGAAGAGGAACTGCAAGAAATGCAGACTCGTTTAGCCTCGTTGAGATCGTAAGTGATGGACTGCAGCTGGTTTCGAGTCTCCACGCTCTCGAAAAGACCTTAGGCTAATCCCAGATACGAATTATCTGTGTATAACGCGAACGTAGCAATTTTTCTTTTTGTATTTCGTGAGAGGCTCGGTGATTATAATTTGTTTTGATTAATTCTGTCCAACATGTCGCTACTTTTTATACTAAAAACTAGTCGCTTCGCTGAACATTCTTCTTTTCACACACTTTCTCTTAGTTCTTGGATTTTCAATTTCTTTGCTTTTAACCCAATTGTTGCTTCTGACAAAGAAAGAGCGATGGTAAGCTTGGAACGCTCCTTGTAGACAAAACACTTGTCCAAAAATGTACCAAGAATTTATTTACTGTGTATTTATGTATACTCTAAGTTTTAGTGAGAATGGAAGAGTATAACTTACAAAAGTTACAATTTAATATATTTGAATAAACTTAAGCTGGACACGTGAGTGTTGAAATTTTAAACGAAAGTGGACTTCCATTTTTATGTCCTTATTTTTCTGTTTTAAGTTGAGAATGCTTTTGCATGGAGATGTGTTGCAAACGGGATTCTGGATCAAATCAGTCGATGGTAAAGAGGCAGAAATTGGAAATTGGAAAAAATAAAAAATTGGAATGAATAATTGGAAAACAAAATCTAAGGGGAGATCACTAGAATGTGGCCGAATGAGTGACCCTTCTAGTTAAACTGTAGACCGAGGTAGATTCCTTATTCCACGCGAAAATTGATTGTACTAATTTATAAACAGTGGTACCCGTGGCGTGTTGGTTGGCATGCCTGCCCAGAGGTACGTAGTTGGTATCCCAACAGAGGCAAAAATGTTTTTCCACGGGGTTCGAGTCCTCCGATAGTAAATTCATTGCCATGAAAAGATCTTTCTCGATTAGCTTATGAGAACTGGCAGAAAATTGTAAGTCTCCTCCATTTCCCCACAAAGCATAGTTGTGAGAAATGCGCTAGACCCTGGGGCACCTCGCTCTGATGCGCAACCCTATTTATTCAATTCATAAACAAGCCTCGAAAACCAATGATGTATTTTGTTAAGACCAAAACTTCCTGGCTTGTGAATTGAATAACAGGACTTTAAGCAGCTTGCTCGAATCTCAGCATCCATCATAAACAACGGATAGGTTCATAGTCAATAATCCAGCCAACTTAATAGTCACAAGGGAAGTAGAGAGATAAAATATTTCGGTGAGTGTGCCCGGAAGCAGAATTTGCTGCTATTTGGATGTGATTATTTTATAAGGAAAATATTAAAGACACTGATCTACCGCGACATAGGCACAGCTAACAAGTGGAGCGGATGTTTTCGACAGCAATATGCGAGAAAATCGCGGAGGAGAAAGACCTCCTCTTGGGTGGCGCAATCAAGTGGCAGAATGCCAGGCTGGAGAAAGCATTCCCGAAATCGAAATTGTAATGTCACTTTCCATTGGACGAAAAGAACCGTCCAGGAGCGTCTAAAAAGCATCCTCAAACCTCAACCCAAGAACGCTTCTCATGATTCTGAGAAGTGACAGCCACTTCTCGATTTGAAGTGAGAATTCACTCAAGAAGCACTAATACATGTTACCCAAATATCAAGAAGAAAAGTTTCCTCCGGAAATATTTTTTATGTGATATAGGTGCTTCACTCACAGAAAGACATGTTAAATTGAGCAAAAACAATTTTAGGTGCTCCATTGGTTTCCAAAATCAGTACTTCCCCGAGTGAAACCAATGGAAAGCGACATTTCTTATGTGTTATGAAGCGATCTTTTTGCACCAATGGAACGGATTGCGGATGCTCCTCGACGCTCCCAGACGGTTTTTTTCGGTAAATGGAAAATACTTGAGCAAGTTTAAGTGCACTTTTTGTAATGTAATCTAACGCATGGTAACAAACTGTAGAACATTTACAAAAAATCATTTGGTGATCTCCTCACTTATGAGAACGATAATTTTACCAAAGAGTCTTTAAGGATCTTTTGTAGAATACGTTGTAATCGTCGTCGTTGAATGTCGTAATGAAGTAAAATTGTAATTTTTTATATGATCGTCAGCAGGCTCAACAGACTGATGGCCGCTGAGTACAATGCCATCATAGTGATAAAAGATTATTTGAATAGGAGCAGGCGCAAATCCAGGATTTTGATAAGGGGGGGGGGGGGGGGGGGGGGCGTTTGCCTTCCTTTTCAATGATTTCAAATATAAGAATACATTTTTTATTTCAAAGAATTAGAAAAATTGTTTAAAAAAAAAACAAGTTAAATTAATTTAAAACAGTTTATTAAATGCTTAAGTCTAACTTTTTGTTGGAGCCGGTTCTTGAAAACCTTGTTATTACTTTTTCAACATCGATCGGGACTTGTCTGTGGATGTGCATAAGTGCCAGACCGCAAAGGCGATTTTCACTCATTGTGGACCTTAAATAGGTTTTAAGGCGCCGCAATGAAGAAAAAGACCGCTCTGCCGAAGAATTTGTAACCGGAAGCATTGCAAGGATTAAAAGAAAACTGTGTATAATGCCAAACACATCCTTATTGCATTTATCCATCAACTCAAGAGCAGTAACGGGAAAATGGTTGTTCTTCTCCTTTTCCGTTAACCATTTTTCCCGCCACAACACCAGCTCATCTTTGAGAAAAAAACAGGCTGTGTCTGTATTTAACTCTAAGAGTTGACCAAAGCGATTTATTAGCTCTAAATCTTTCATGCAAATCTGTCAGGGACAAAGTCAAGTAGAGGTGCATATAACGAGATTCTGTAGTATACCTCAGCTGAATTGGTGTCAAAATTAGCTCGGTGAATTTGGCGTCCACCATGACGTGGAATACGAGGAATTCTCAACTCAACATTCAACTGATCAGATAAATTCTTTGCATGCTGCCAGATGTTGTGGAAACTGGTATCTATGTTCTCCCGGCGACCTTGAAGTACGGAAATTGTGTTCTTCACCAGCATTGAGCTGCTATTCAGGTCACGAGATTTTGATTGTAGGAACTTGCTCAAGGACTGTGTTAAAGACAACACATCACTCAAACACAAAACTGATACAATAAACTGTGAATTGCATACAGATGTTATAAGTAAGGAAGCCTTGCCAGCCGTGCTTGGGTCACGCCACTGCGATATCGTTTCCAACGCTTCCACAATTTTGCTGAGGTCCAAAAAAAATTGAAGTACACCTTCATGTCGTTCTACCCATCTTGTTTCACAAAGTGATGTTAGGGCACACCCCAAGGTGTTCATGAGGACAGTTTTTCGTTTTGGATACGATTTGAAGAAGAAGATTACCTCTTTCATTATTGCAACAGCGTCTTGAATGGCAGGTACTTTTGAACTTTGAGAAATGTAGTTATTTAGCTTACTGTAGCATGGACTGTAGCATGGAGTCCTTACAGCATTTTTCGCTTCTCTCTGAATTTCCATGACAGCACCTCGAATTTCTGAAAGCATAACAGCACATCCGTCTGTCCCTATTCCCACACAGCATTCAAGAGGAAGTTTGAGCTTTTTCTTCAGTTGCAACAATACAATTTGGCCGATGGCTTTGCCAGTTAGAGATAACTCCTTAGATTTAGAATTTCCATCCAATTTCTCTTCGGCAGCTAGTTTTTTTCTAGTTTCCCTCCAGCTTTCCTCATCAGATTCGTATTCTTCATCAGTTCTGGAATAAGCTAGTTCCTCAAATGCATCCACGAAAGAGACAAAATCCTCACGAATGCTACCATTGTAAACGTAGTTTAATATAATACTCAGTTGGGAGAGGTGAGATGCATCAGTTGTATCATCAAAAAGTATTGAATAATATTGTGAATCCCGAACGCTACTCAAAATTTGATCAAAAACTTCTTTCCCACAGCATGAAATAAGCGTGTTTTGTGTTGTCTTGCTTATATATTTATGTAGCATTGGATGGGGCTGACTGTAAATGCTGCTTTAATTTATTATCTCCAGCAGATACCCGAAACCTGAGAAGTTCTCTAAAATTTCCTTCGTTCACGGTTACATCAGATTGGCTTGCAACATCTCTGTTTTGAAGTATAGCACCATCATCTCTATGACCACGAAATGCCAAATTCTGTCTTCCAAGGAAGATCATAGTTTCCACTATAGGACGAAGCCGTTCTCTGTTTTCTTCCACTTCTTTGAGAAGCTGTTGATTAACGCGGTTTACTATCTCTGTTTTTGGGTTATCATAAGAGTGAAGAAAAGCAGTCCCATCCTGAATAGCTCGTTTGTGGTAGATATTTTAGCATGGTTTTCTAAATCTCTCTTTTCTCCAGAAATACCCTTAAAGTTTATCAAAGGTTTTTTTACAAGACTTTGTAAAGTCACACCTCCAACGCTGCCAGTCATAAACAAAGGGCAATATTTACAAAACAAACCCTGTTTTGAAGGTGAAAACACAAGCCAAGGATATCTGGTGAGGTATTTATGGCCAAAATAGCGTTTGACGACCTTACATTTCACCAAATGAGATGAAAATGGAAATTTGTAGTCTTCTTTTGGATACTCTGTACACAAATGCAACACCTACTACTTCATATAACAATAGACAAAAAAAAAAAAACAATAAAAAGCACAATTAGTGAAAGTAGGTAAGAACTATTAATAGTAACCCTCTCGAACAATCGCAAATGTAAGAAGAACACACAATAGGTTTTCCCAGAACAACACCATTTAACTTCGATCGTAAGAAACGCGAATCGATGTTTTTACTCAATGGGTTTTTACAAGCGCCTTGGAACGAAAACAAGTGTGTGTATGAATTTATTGTCCTGATCATTAGTTTAGGTCTTTTTTATGACATTGACTTTTTTTATACCTTCTGACGTAGTTTTGCTTTTTCTTGGTAATGAATGAATTATTTAAAGCAATTTAGGGACCAACCGAATTTTTGTAGCGAATTCGTACAGTTTGCTTCAGACTTAACATTTTTACTGACGAAGAAGAGGGGGGGGGGGGGGCAATTGCCCCTAGTGCCCCCCCCGGATCCGCGCCTGAATAGAAGTCCTAAAGATCAAGAAATAATAATTGTCTAGTTTGAAGAACTTGAATGAGCAGCAGTGCTAACAACTAGTTATTAGCAAAGTAATCGCATTTCATAAATGATTCTAGCACATAGCAAGGTCTAGACTCTAGATTATCTAGATTTACAATACTGTCATTCAAAAAAGTTATCATATTGGACGTCCTCGACACTTGTATTTTAGTTTTAGACAAAACCAAACTGCTGAAGCTGAAAAATGTGGAAAAATGTATCTTATCACAGAGTTTGAAGGTTCTTAATGTTGTAAGCTATTCAGCTATTGAAGAATCATACGGTTCCGAAAATAAAATCACCAGCCATTGATTATTAAGGAAGCTAAACAAAGACAATGACAAACAGATCTGTTTGTGGAACTTTAGTTCACCTGTTCACTAGAAGGTAAGTCAAGTTTTGATGATAAGAAGTGAGAAATTTGTCAGTTAGTTAAACCTGATGATTGCTCAACTTGCAAAAATTACAAATGTTGAAATTGTTGTGAAGAAATTGGATCTACAGACCGCGTAAAGTCATGATTTAATGGCAGCCTAGATTTCTATAAAGCAAACATAGAAATACAACAAGAGCGACATAAGAGCTCAGGAAAAAAGTGATATTCTAAATGAGGGCGAACCAGTGAAGTATAAACGGCTTTTATAGCATATCGGTTAGAGAATTCAGAGCAACTTCTTTTAAGGAATCCTAACATAGAGTTTGCTTTTGCCACAATAAAATCAATATGTAAAGAGCTTCTCATTAAATACTACGCCTAGATCTATCACTTCAAATAATCTTTCTAAGGAAATATTTGTAATGCTATAATGATATAGAATGGAAGTATGTGATCTAAGGAAGGACAAGCTCTTACACTTTTTTATATTGAGTGATATATGGTTATCTTCCAACCATCCAACTACTTTATCAATATCACTTTGAAGATTAATACAATCATTACTACTTTTTTTTTGAAAACATTTTGAAATCATCTGCAAATAATAAGCCCGTCGAATATTGCAACACAAGCGGTAGATCATTTACATAAATCAAGAAAAACAAAGGTCCAAAATGGCTGGCTTGGGGAAAACCGAATGACGCAGTTATTACTTTTGAAACACAGTCTTGAACTTTGACACTTTGTTTTCTATTAAATAAATAGCTGAAAATCCACTTTAGGAAATTTAAGTTAAATCATCGATTTTAACTGGGGTTGATTGATGTTAGAAGCATTGTTTTCCGAACCCCAATTTTCATTAAAGCACATATCGACCAAGAAATCGATCAATTGGCTACCTAATTGACCACCAGTCACCCCACCAGCATTTGTGATGTCCAAGAGACTTTTACTACCACGCTATTCGAAATGTTATAGAATATCATTCCCGTCCACAAACTGCTGTGAAGTGATATAACGTCAGATATAGCACTCCAACTGTCACTGTGTTCCTTGATCCCAGCATTAATTAATATCGAAGATAAGTAACAACAATTTCAACAAGCGATTAGAACCGCATTATTTGCATTTTTGGGTTTTCACTCATCTTCAAAAAACTTGGTTTGATGAAGAATGAATGCAAACAAATAATGACAAATCAGAGCTGTTCGTGATACAGGCAGATAAGAGAAGAAGAACGTCCTTTTCTTTAGACTCTCATGAAGAAAAATATCAAAGGGCTCCATTTATATTTGGCGGAGGGATTATCCTTATGTGGGACAAACTACTGAGCAAAGCAAATGTCTTCTACTTTTTCTATGCGTCTTTTTAGTTTACTTGTTAGCTTTAATAATTACGGCTCACCTAGGATTTTTTACCAGGCTTAAAAGTTCTTACTTCACACTGTACAATTAGTTGGACAGACTTTGGCTTGAACGACCAGTGCTTGATAGTGTGAACCCTCAGACGACAACTTGTTGGATGGTTTTCAAATATTTTTGAAAATCTAGAAGTTGCACGAAGTGGAAGAGTATGTGACATAAAGTTGGACAATAAGCTTGATAAGTGTGAACGCAAAACTACATCCGACCATCCAACTTCCATCAAACGAAGTCTGTCCAACTAATTGTATAGTGTGAACTCGGCTATTAACACACTTAAGTAAGGAAATCTTTTTACAGTCGAATGATAGTTGAAAAAATAACAGCACCGCGCGGCTTATTATGGTAACAAAATGTTTTAGGTTAGAGACTTCTATAACTTTGTCCGTTTTATGCTATGTCCGCACCTGAGAGTTAACCTGGGTTATCTCAAAACAATCCCAAACCAACATGATAACCAAGTGGTTTGCCATACAAAACGAAACCTTTTTAGTCACTGGGTTTCGAGATAACCTACTCGAAACCAAGCGCGCTGAATGCACTATTTCCAACATTCCATTGAATTTGACATTTAAGAGAGTGGAAGTGAGTGGAGAGAGAATGAATTTTCTCATACGTCGTTGACGTTCTGCTCACACTTTATGTCTGTCTCTTTTTAACTTAAGACAAAAAGATAAACTTATAACTTTTTGGCATATGCGGACACTACTTGGTTAACTCAAACCAAACTGGAACGAAACCCAGGTTAACTTCAGGTGTGGACATAGCATTAGAAGAGGGAAATATGATCTCTGAAGTCCGAAGGCAGTTGTTGTTCAAGTGGAAATATTTGGTGCACTGAATGGAATTCGGCAAGAGTAAGCGCTGTCGTCCTCGCGTTGTTTTTGTTTGTATTCATTCTCTGTTCTAACATGAACGTTACTCTCTGCCTTTTAATCGATGTCAACTTCGCTAATGACAGTTTCAGCAGTAACTAGATCTATAGGCCCAGTTTTTTTTCGTATTTCAAACAAAACTCCTCCAATTTCACACATTGATTATGGAGAATACAAGGATTTCCATCAAGGTCGGCAAAAGGACTCATACGAGACCTTAGATCTAAGAAAAATGTGAGGGCTGCTAAACAACTTCCTTAACTAACCCTAACTAGGAAGAATTGTAAAAAAAAAAAAAAAAATAGAGGCATAATTCAATCAAAACATTTGCAATGACGGAGGATAAAATTGACAGATTCAATAAATATAACGTTACAAAGATAGCAGTCATAACTTCAAGGTAGTTCAGGACTTCGTCTATAGAGGAACTGCTTTAAACACGGAAAAAAACAAAACATAAAACGAACATGAAGTGAAAAATTAGGTATCTACTCTTTCAACCACCGTTACTTAGGAAGATAGGTCCTGTTATTGAACACAGAAGCATGGATGTCATCTTAAACGGTTGAGAAACTCCCTTAGGCTAAAAAAAGCTATATAAGGTCTGTTCGTTGAACTTTCCCCAGGGTTGACCCAGGTTTTCTATACAACCCTATGAGTTGTCAAAAAAACCTGGGTCTTCCACTTCCACAACGCTAAACCACAAATCACCACACATCCCTGTCATTAAAAAAAAAATACATGCCATTTGACAGCCCTCAAATCGCCACAGCAAAAAGCTAGGGCGAGTTTGGGGAAAACCTATGGCAAACCTATGGCTCAAAAAACACTCAATTTGACATTCAGGGTGAATTTAGGTTTCTCAAAAAACGCTTTGTGGCGACCATAGGGCAACCCCAGGGCTTCAACGAACAAACCTATAAGCTTTATAGCCACAGGAGCAAATGGCCACAAGAGTACGAATGGCCAGACAACCATGACTATAAATACAGAGCGAATGGACAACAAATAGAGAGAAATAGAGAGGTGCCATGACAGGAACGAGATTCGGAAGTTTTACGAAAAGGTAAAAAGATCCTGCCAGGGTGGCAAACCCCGAACTCAAGCCTGTAAAGACCAGCAGGGAAACATAGTTATAGAGTCACAGTCGCTTCTGAGGATCTGGAAAGTCATTTCTGCAGACTGCTTAACGGCGATGAGGATACAAATTCCGCTGTCAGGCAGATTGCCCCATTCAGCTTGGAAGATGATCAAGAATGGCGTCCTCCCGACCTAGAAGAAGTTAAGTTTGCCATATGCAAACTGGAAGCAAATAAGACTGCAGGTGCAGAAGGCCTTGATGCCGAACTTTTCAAGGCAGCTGGAGATCAGTTAGAAAGGAGCTGATCTGCATTAAATGGTTGGAAGAAAGCATGTCCGATGAATGGAACCTCAGTATCGTATGCCCGATCCTAAAGAAGGGAGACCCTCACAATTGCGCCAATTGCAGAGGGATAAGCTTCCTTAACGTCGCTTATAAGATCTTGTCTGCTGTAATATGTGAACGTCTGAAACCCCACGTCAACAACTTGATAGATCCTTATCAATGTAGTTTTAGACCATCAGAGAAGTCCACAATAGACCAAATTTTCACATTACGGCAGATCTTGGAAAAAACCCGAGAACGTAATATCGATATTCACCATCTCTTTATCGATTTCAAGGCCGCGTATGACAGTATCTACAGAGACGAGCTGTACAGAGCCATGTCCAGTTTCGGCGTCCCTGCAAAACTCGTACGACTATGCAGGATGACTTTGGAGAATTCACGCTGCTCTGTCAAAGTCGGAAAAGAACTCACCGAGACCTTTGATGTCGAAAAAGGTTTTAGGCAAGGCGACAAACTGTCATGCGATTTCTTCAACATCATACTTGAACAGATTGTAAGAAACTCAAACGTCAACACCAGAGGAACAATCTTTCAAAAGTCTGTACAATTACTCGCCTATGCAGACGATATTGACGTAATGGGAAGAAAAAAGCGTGATGTCATAGCTGCTTTTGCGAGTATTGAAACAGAAGCGGCAAAAATGGGTTTGATGGTTAATGAGGGCAAAACGAAGTATATGCTGTAATCAAACAAGGACACAGAACATCGACGAATTGGACAAAACGTCACAATATACAGACATCGTTTCGAAGTAGTACAGGAATTCGTCTACCTAAGATTCACTATAGACACGGAAAACAACATCAGTGCGGAGATCAAACGGAGAATAATTCTTGCCAACCGATGCTTCTTTGGGTTAAGAAGGCAATTGCGAAACAAAACCCTCTCTAGAAAAACCAAGGTGACCTTGTATAAGACCTTGATCATCCCAGTCCAGCTTGACGGCGCGGAAGCATGGACTTTATCGAAAGCGGATGAGGAAACCCTTGGTCGTTTCGAAAGAAAAATTCTCCGAATGATCAATGGTCCCGTATGCGAAGACAATGTGTGGAGAAGAAGATACAACAACGAGCTATATGAGCTGTACCGCGACATGGACATAGCCAGAAGAGTACGCATCGCGAGGCTACGATGGTTGGGTCATGTAGAGCGGATGGACCCAAACGCTCCGGCTCGACGGGTTTTCGAGAGCACATTGCAGGGAAATCGCGGAAGGGGAAGACCTCGTCTTAGGTGGCACAATCAAGTGGATGAAGACCTCAACCGACTTGGAGCGCGAAACTGGAGAGAGCTCGCCCGAAATCGAAGTCGTTATAGAAGGATGTTGGTTGAGGCCCAGGTTCACCCCGAACTGTAATGCCCACCTAAGTAAGTAATTAAGAATAGACAACCAAGCATCTGTAAGTTTTAGAAGGCACCATAGTGAAAAATAACGCAATCATGTGGAGGAGAACCTAAACTGACTGGAAAGAGCGCACCAGAATTCAGAGTTGTCGACGGGGGGTGGAGGGGGGAATATTTTCTTTTCGACCACCTAGTGAAAAATCGTTAAAAAATGCTCTGGTTATGTCCAACTGAGAAAGTAAATGGGTACCCAATCCATAAAGGATACCGTTTAAGTCTTTTTTTTTTTTATAGAACTTCGATCATAAAATAAAAACTCCACTCTTCCATAACTAATCATAGGCTAGGCAAGCATACAAAGCAAAGTAGTATTTCCTTCTGAAAACTTTAATTGGAATATAACCTTATTCATCCAATAAGACGATGTTGCTGGCATCAGACTCTCGCTTAATTCATTTTTCCATATCGTTGAGATGAGATTTCATTTAAAAATATTCAAACCGTCTTTGAAAATTAAAAAGAAAAACTTGTAGTAAGATGAAGTATACCCAACCCATATCAACCCACCACAAGATGTTGAAAACACAGAAGTCAATTATAATCTAACACCCAAATCCTCTTTATTTTAACAGCGGGACGTCCATCGAAGGAAAAAAAATTATGAAGTGGAAACAGTTTTTCAATGCTTCGTTTGACCATTTTCAATTCGCTCGCGTGCAGTGCAACACTAAGTGAATCTCATTTATAAAATACTTTGTAAATCTTTCTGAGTGCTAACATCATAGTGCAAAGTAGGTACCTACACATTATTCCGTATTCATTTTATTTAATAAATTGTAAAACCATTTAGTCATTAATTTGCAACAAGTAGTACAAGAAATAGTCGTTCATCAATTTTTTGTTTGTGTTTTAGTAAAAACTTCGACAATATGTGAAAAGTGTTTTTTTTTTTGATCAGGACATTGTGTTTTCTACATTGTGTTGGATATGGGTGTGGACAAGGACATTCTTGTTGTGTTGGTTGGAACTCTAAAACGGTTTTAACAACAGCTTTATCATTCATTCCGTATTTTTACTAGCATACCTAGTGTAAACTGGACACAAGTCTAAATAAAAATTTAAAAAAAATTGGCAGTCAAGAACAACACTCGTACGTTGATAAAATTTTCCGCATCACTAAAACAAAATATAAGTTCAAGTAGTAGTTTCTCCACAAAAACTAATCGAAACCGCATGTTGCGAACGGCCAAGGGCTCCTAAAAAACTTCCGGAGAAAATCCATTTTTTTTTGCATTAGACCAAAGATTAACTTTTTGATTTATTTGCAAAATGTGGATATCATTAGCTGTTTTTTTTTAAACTTACCAAAACAATAAGCGCCTTTAAAAATTTGTTTGTCCGTCCACATGAAAAAATTGTTTTACGAACCTATGCAATGCACTGGGGCGTATACGTACTTTTTTATTTCACAGAGTGGTGAGGAGTGACTGATTAAAATTATAGAAAGTGGTTATAATTTGTGAAATGCTAGCAAATATCTTAAAAAATTTTACTTTTCAATTCGTCTACACATTTAAAAAAAAGTAGCCTTTACTGCTGGGGCCGGATGTGGCGTTTTAGACGACTATCGTCTGAGTTTTAGTCAGTAAAAAAACGTGTTGCCAAAATTTATAAGACGATAATAAAATAGCTTTCCAGCAACCACTGAAAGCAATACTATATGAAACAGTCTTTCGACGACGCAATCTTCGATAGACGATTGAATCTGGGCCCTGCAGTTTGAACAGGACATGTGCCTGCGACATCGATAGTTTCCAATATATTCAAAGCACAAGCAAAAATTTCGCCATCAAATTTGCAAAAAAGGGTTTTGTAATATGTACAATAGATCTACGATATCGACCAAAGTGTTTCACTCTGACAATAGTTCAATAGTTCAATTTTTTCTTGTTTTGCTAATAGTTATGCCTCTTGCCTCGGGTAGGAGAAATCTATAACTTTAATCAGAACACTCAACTGGATTCGATTTTTAATGAATGTGCTATTACTTCGCTATCACTAAAAGTGTGCCAGAAGGGCTGAACAATTGATTGCATCAACACATACATAGTGCTGACTAGCCCATTTGACCCAACAATAAATGAATAAGAACTGTGCGTCAATGAAAATGCTTATGATATCTATATATATGTTATTTTTTTAATAATAAAAGTATATTCACTGTGATTCATGTTTTGGAGTCAAATGGGCATAAAGTGCAACTATATGTTGATTGCTTGATATAATACTATGTGTCATACGACTGTATGTGCAGCATTATTCAAATTAAAAAAAAAAAAAAGGAATTGAGCCGAAGCTTTTTAAAGAATTATAACAAAATATGAAGTTTATGGGTCGGCATATTCTGGTCAAATGGCTCCAATTTTTTTTTATTGCATCTGACTCCTGAATGCGGAGAGATAGAACTTTTGTCTTGTAAAAATTGCTTATACGTATACTAGTTTATTCCTTGATTCATTTATTATATTGCAGAGTCTTATTTACCGTACCTTATCCGGCAAAAAGTTCATTTTAAATAGTCATGATTAAGTAATGATTAGTCATGATTAGCATTAGCGCGTCTAGATTTCTCATCTCAAACACCAAATTCTAGCTCCAACTTTTGGGAAGCTATTGGGAAGTATGTAAACATAATCATTATCTTGATGATTCTTAAGAGTAGAGAAACTCTATAGGGTATGATATGTCTTGCTCAGTGTCCAAAACATTATCTACTCATAGATATTCGACACAAAGTCTTTTCCGATTGCCCATATCTGAGGAGCAAAATAGACTTTTTTTTAGGTCATCTGAGCTATCGACAATTTGAGAGAAATTACCTCACAGCAAAAGAATTTTTGAAATCGGTGCAGGAGGTCCTAGGTTCCCGTTAAGGTACGCGGCTCTGATAGGAATAATACAATGATGAAATAAAATCTATGTTTTTCCACAAGTTCTAGACAATCTCTGTACCAAAATTCACTTGAATAGGTACAGTAGCCTGGGCGGTAAATTGTAACAGAGAAAAACGGACAGACAGACTTTCGCATTTTTTAAAATAGTAAGGATTTGAAATAAAGTAAAACTATGCCGATCGAGTACATTTATCAATCGAGTACATTTATCCGTGTCAGTATTCGAATTCGCTGAATCTCTAACGAGACCGAATTGCATTCTTAAACGACTATTCTTTTCTGATATTAACGGCTTTTTGCGCGCAACTCAGCCACTCAATTCGTTTCTCCTAACAAACCAGCGAACTCTTTCTGCCCTTAAGTCAACATTTTTAGTTTCCTTTAACATTTTTTTAAAGACCAGTGGCGGACAGCAAGGTATCACTTCTTATTTTTCTTAAAAGAAATCGCACATCTCTATCGCAAATTTTTTTTGTGCTTTCAAAACTTTTTGGTTTAGTTTCTATTCGACCTTCCCGAAACCGTTTTACTACACTAAACACCGAAGATTTACTTTTTTAACAACTTCACTTATTTTGCGAACGGATTTTCTTTTTTGGTAATTGAAAATCACAATTTGCCTTTCTTCAAAGGTTGTTTGCCTTGACATTTCATTTTTTTTTTTCACAATGAAAGCTCTTCAAATACTGCAACTAAATAATTAGATAACGTGGCAATTACAGTTAGTTTTCTTAGAAAACAGCAGGTGTCCCACTTTGAGTGTGACCTGAATTAAAAAAAAAATACTAGGCAGATTATTTTCAGCTTTTTTTTTAAACAAATCGGGGTTGTTTTTTGATATTTTTTTTTTATTTTATAATAATTTGAGGTCAATATTAAGCAATAAAAATAACAATTATTTCAAAAAGTGACCAACTCTGCATTTTTTTTCGTAAAGAAGTTTATTGAAGATTTTATTTCGTAGGTGTCCCACTTTGAGTGTGAGTGACTGTAAGTGAATGTGCTCTCTTTTAATTGAGATGGCACTCAAAGTCAAAATTGACGAAAATATTTCGGGTTGTTAGGGTTTTCACTAAAAATTTCAAGAATACATTTCTAAAATCTTAAGCTTGTTGTTTTACTAGTCACCCGTCTTCGAATTTCAGCGACGAGCGTTCGGGATAGCTGTCGAGCAGACATAAGGCTTATTTATTGTTGTTGTATGCGCTTGTTATTTTATAACTTTTGTTTTTTTAAATTTCACTAGAAAAATACCAAGAGTCAGTTAAGCTTCGAGAGAAAAGTGACATAGTGGAAGGACTCGTATGTGCAGACCAAATATAAAAGGTTAAATCCAAATAAAATAATTTTTTCTTAAAACTACTTTTTCAAAGTCGGTGTTCACTGCCATTTGAAGAACTTGACCGATTTATTTCAAATTTTGCATACACTTTCTAGATATAAAATATTTTCCCTCTACGTTTAGTTTATAATTTTTTTGTTCACCCAAAATGCCAGAATTCCAGTTGGGAAATAACTGCTTTCACTTTAGCTACTAAAAGTTGTTAAACGAAAGGAAAATTTATCGGAGAACGTTAGGGGAAGATTTGATAATTATTTAAGTAAAACCATTATGGTTTCTCATTTCCGATAATATACGGCCAAGTTATAGTGAACACCGCAACATTTTTTTTTTCGAGGCGTTCTGGAGAAAGCTCTGTTACCAGCTTATGCCTCAATAGTTCTGCATGATAAAATTATGCAGCATAGTTAAAAACATGTTTAGCATTATATTAAAAATGCGAATAAAATTCATCAATCCAAACTTGAACTAAAAAATCGCAAGAAAGTGTTTTTTTTAAGCTGAAACCCGATTCCCTCCTTTAAAGAAACACCCGATATAAGACAACATAACGCTTATCCAACTCAAAGCCATTTAAGAAAAAGAAAATAATCAACACAAAGTGCCTCCAAAACGAACGAGCATACCGAGATTGAAGTCCAAGAGTGTGATTGTGATTTAAGCATAAAATAAGAACTTCAATCCTAAAAAAGAAAGTTTGTTTAGAGAAACCCCGTGGCGTATTGGTTATCATGTCTGCCTGTTGCATGGGAGGTTCGTTTTTTAAACCCATAATCATCAAAAAGAAATTAAAAAAATCAAAATATTTTTCACTGGTATCGAATTTTGTGAGATGATGGTAAGTCTTTCGAGAGTACCTAGGACAACACTATGCTACTAAAAATGCTTTCTAAATTGTCCGCTCGGAATCGGCATAAAATTCTAGGTAATTAAACTAAAATATTATCAGTTTTTCAGTTGAGATAATCCACGTGTTTTTTAATCTAATAAATGAAAAGATTAGTAAAATTTTCAACAATTAAAACACTTTTTATATTTCCTCAGATGTACATTTCAGAAGCAATGCTTCCATCGTCAGTGAGATTTATAAATTAAATTAAATTAAATTATTTGTCAAAAAACTAATAATAAACAAAAATGTTTCTAAACAAATTCACAGTTAAGTTGAGTTGAATCTATTAAAAAATTTTTTGAATATTGAATCTTTGATTGGTCCATCATCACTATTCATTAGATTATTTTTGTTTTTAAATATGTAAAATGATTCAAAAGCATCTAATTCATAATTGTTATTTACATTTCTTATTAATTTTAAATTTTGCAAACTAAAGCTATGACTATTTTCTAGCATATGTTCTGCAACACTTGACTTTTCTTTTTCATTATATTTAAGATGTGCAAAATGTTCTTTAAATCTTTTTAGAATAGGTCTTCTTGTCTGTCCTATATATTCTTTCGCACAATCATTACATCCGATAGAATAAATTCCTGATTTTTGAAGTTGTTCAATTTTATCTTTAGATCCTCCAATCAGATTTTTTATTTTTATTTCGCTGCACTCACTCATACGGATATTATATTTATTGAAGATTGGTTTTATCTTAGATGTTATTTCTGGATAGAAATAAAACTTTGAATATTTCTTTTCTGCATTTCCTTCATTCCTTATTAAATCTAAAGTTGTAAAATTTCTCAATTCTTGTTTTCTTTTATGTGCAATTGTTAAATCTTCAATCAATTCTTCGGTATATCCATTAATTTTGGCTATATCTTTAATTTTTTGGAATTCTTTTATTTTTGTTTCTATAGTCATTGGAATATTTAGAGCTCTAAAAATCATTGAGTGAAAAGCTGACATCTTATGTTCAAAGGAATGGAACGAGTCTGATGTAATGTATCTCAGAGTATTCGTTGGTTTTCTGTATATATCCAATTCGAAATTGTCTCCATTCCGAGTTATACTTAAATCCAGAAAATTTAGTTTCCCTTCAATTTCTTCTTCATATGTAAATTTTATTGATGGGTATTTAGTTCTATTTAATTTATTAATGAACTGTCGGAGTTCATGTTTTTTGATTATCGCCCATATATCATCTACATACCTTAACCAAATTCTTGGAAAATTTACTTGATTTTTCATTTCAGTTTCTATATGCGACATAAATAAATTTGCTAAAAATGGGCTCATATGTGATCCCATACTGCAGCCAAATTTTTGTCTGTAAAACTTTTCATTAAACTGGAACCAATTTTCATCCATGCACAGTTTAGTAAGCATTACAAATTCATTTATTTCTTCTGGCTTAAGTGCATTTCTTTCGAGCCATTTTCTCAGAAAAATTAAAGTTTCATCAATTGGAACATTTGGATATAATGAAACAACATCGAATGAAACTTGAATCTCGTTGCTAGCTATTTTGAAGTTCTTTACTTTTTCTGCAAATTCAATTCCATTTCTTATAGCTGCTGTTTCAAATTTGATTGGGAGATTATTCAGTTTTTCTAATAACCAACATTCAAGTTTTGATAATATTGATCCAGTTGTTGATGTAATTGGTCTTATTTGTTTTCCTGATTTATGTAATTTTAACTGAGAATATAATCTTGGTAAAATTGGATTTGAAACATTTAATTTCCTTGATAAGTTAGGATCATTAAAAACTTTAACTGCTTTTTTGATAGCTTCTTTAGTTCTCCTTATCATTCCTGGTAAAGGATTAAAAATTACTTCTTCATAAGGTCCAGTTCTTATAAATTTCTCAGTTATTTCAATATATTCTTGTTTGTCAAGAAATTTTACAACTTTAGATTTAATAAGGAATGAAGGAAATGCAGAAAAGAAATATTCAAAGTTTTATTTCTATCCAGAAATAACATCTAAGATAAAACCAATCTTCAATAAATATAATATCCGTATGAGTGAGTGCAGCGAAATAAAAATAAAAAATCTGATTGGAGGATCTAAAGATAAAATTGAACAACTTCAAAAATCAGGAATTTATTCTATCGGATGTAATGATTGTGCGAAAGAATATATAGGACAGACAAGAAGACCTATTCTAAAAAGATTTAAAGAACATTTTGCACATCTTAAATATAATGAAAAAGAAAAGTCAAGTGTTGCAGAACATATGCTAGAAAATAGTCATAGCTTTAGTTTGCAAAATTTAAAATTAATAAGAAATGTAAATAACAATTATGAATTAGATGCTTTTGAATCATTTTACATATTTAAAAACAAAAATAATCTAATGAATAGTGATGATGGACCAATCAAAGATTCAATATTCAAAAAATTTTTTAATAGATTCAACTCAACTTAACTGTGAATTTGTTTAGAAACATTTTTGTTTATTATTAGTTTTTTGACAAATAATTTAATTTAATTTAATTTATAAATCTCACTGACGATGGAAGCATTGCTTCTGAAATGTACATCTGAGGAAATATAAAAAGTGTTTTAATTGTTGAAAATTTTACTAATCTTTTCATTTATTAAAATATTATGTAAAATCAAACGATTAAGTTCATCATTCTGTGCTTCTTAGTTACTAACTTATAGGTGGGCATTACAGTTCGGGGTGAACCTGAGCCTCAACCTACATCTTTCAACCACAATCATGATTTGGGCTAGCTCTCTCCAGTTTTGCACTCTAAATCCGTTCTATGCTTCACTCACTTGTATTTTCATCTGAACTTGAACAACAAAAGATTTCAATTTTTTTCCTTTTTGTATTAAATATTCATTTAACTTCTAAATGACTAAATTGCATTTCTATTTTCAGTGGCACTGCATATCTGGAAATTATTTTTTGTAATAAGCTTTTTATTTTACGGTGAAATTGTGTCTACAGAAGAAGTCTCAAAAGTATAACACAAATTACATTTGCTCTTTCAAAAGTAATAACGAATTGACCTTTTTTTTAGCACAAATCAAGTGAAGATCTCCAATTGAACTACGAGAAACGGCCATTTTGCAATGCTTTTACAGGTGAGAGTTGATTTGCAAATTATTTAGATATATGTTATCGCATGCCATGTTTAGTTTAACAAAGTTGCAATTTGTGTGTTCATAATTCAAACGAATTCAAGATAGATTTAGACAAGATTTAGATTTAGATTTATTCATTAAAAATAGTTTATACATTTTCTTATTTACCATTTAAAACATTTTAAACATGAATAGGTAAGGACATGACAATATTATGTCGTCTGTCCGAATGGCTTCAAATATTTTCTGATGGCGCAATTTCATTATTAGTTATTTTATAAATGAAAAACAAAAAAAAAAAAAAAAATTTTGTTATAAAATCAAAATTAAAAATTCAAGCGACAAAGTAAAATATGCTTTGAGTTTAGCTAAAACAAAACAAATGTGCGTAACGCTTAAATTTACTTTTAGTTTTGGGACTTTTAGTTGCTAGAAGTTTTCGCCAATTATCCTACTTCGGTATGACATCGCTTTTCTAGTTAGTTAAGTTAGTTAAATTGACTTTTATTTCAATAAATATTTAACAATTAAGGTTTAGTCTAAGTCATAATGGATTTGGCCTATGGCCGTCTACCAGGGTTGACAAAATATAAACTAAGGTTCTTATATTAAAAATCTCCTTCCATTATACGTTTTCTATAGCGGAGTGCTGCAACTGCGTAATTATATAGAAC
Source organism: Melanostoma mellinum (assembly GCA_914767635.1). Taxonomy (NCBI): domain Eukaryota; kingdom Metazoa; phylum Arthropoda; class Insecta; order Diptera; family Syrphidae; genus Melanostoma; species Melanostoma mellinum. The sequence continues at coordinate 49,569,177 of OU612058.1, forward strand.
ATCCCATCCTTTCTCTCCGTTCAAAATATTAATTGCTTCATCTTCTTCTACAACATGTTTTCCAAACATTGATGGTCGATATTCTTTCAGAATTGGACAAACACCAAGAAAATGAAAAACATCTTCCCTCTTTTTCATGTTGCAGAGGTCACAAATTATTGGTAGGTCTGGTCGATGCGGCACAAAGTTTAAATGGACAAGTTCACCTCTCATTTTGAAAACAGTACTTATTTTTTCAGCTGAGTAACTGTTGAGGAAATACGTTTTTTCATTTAGAAAATGGTTGAGTTTGCTGTAATAGTTCCTAAATAGTGACGATTCGGCTTCTTCGACATATAGGTCATACGTCAGTCTGCCAAGTTTCTCCAAAATAGAGTTAAATTTTTCTCTTAACAGATGATGCTGCTCATTCACATGAACTGTCAGATTCATTCCACATTCGGACGCTATTTTCTGCCATTCCTCGCAAATGTTTTCATTTTTTCTTATTAAGGTTCTTAATATTACGGTTGGAATTCTAGATTCCTTCATTTCAAATAATTTTAAGATATAATTGAAGTGCATTTTGAGAGTATACAAGCGCAGGGGAGGAGTTCCAGTTTCAATGTAAAGCATATAGTTAGGGGTATTTTTTGGTAATCGGAAAATTCTCTTCAAAAAGTAGCGGAGAAATTTTTCTACCTCATCGTAGCATTTGTAACCCCATACCTGGGCTCCGTAGAGCATTATCGAGGCTGCAGTTGAATGGAACGCTTTTCTACAATACTCCAAAAGCTGCATCCAGTTTTCACCGTTAAGAATTCTTAGAACTTCATTTTCATGTAGGGTGTTTTTGCCAAATACTGCTCTTCTTATTTCCCTCTTAACTGGACACATTCCCAGAAAATGGCCTGTATCTTCATTTTTCTTCGTATTGCACAAACTACAAGTTAATTCCAAATCGCTGCGATGTGGGACAAGGTAAGTCGCATCATCTCTTCTCTGACTTTGAAAATAGTGCTGATGGCTTTTGCTGAGAACCTTCGATTTGTCTATATTTACGTCCAAGCTCCACGTTTTACAATATTCTGCAAGCCTATTTATTTCAACTGAAGTAAAGTTGCAGACTCAGCTAAAATGACAAAATAACTTTGATTGATATAATCTCCAATTCTGACTCCACAAGGTAAGCAATGCACCAAATCATCTATGTATAGTGCAAATAGTAGTGGGCTAAGATTGCATCCTTGTTTAAGGCCACGGGTTACTTCCAGTTTTTTCCGATTTATCCTTTCCATCAAACACTTGCGCAAAAGATTGTTGATAGAGCTTTTCCAAGGCATTTATAAATTTATTTGGAACTCCTAAATTAAAGAATTTGAAGAACAAAGCATTTCTGTCAATTATATCAAATGCTGCCCGAAAGTCGACGAAGAGTGCATATAGTTTCTTGTGGTTGCTGAGATTCATTCTTGCGAGCCCAGTCAGAACGAAAATATTGTCTACCGTAGAATAACCTCTTCTAAACCCCGCTTGGTACTCGCTTACAATTTGGTTGATTTCTACCCACTTGGTGAGCCTTTCGCATAGGAGAGTGGTATATATTTTCAGAGAGGCATTTAGAAGTGATGTGCCTTTGTAGTTTCCAGGATCGATGGGATCTCCCTTCTTTAGAATAGGCCAAATGAGAGCTTCGTAAAAATGATCAGGGGGGACACCCAAGATAAATATTACATTCAAAGACTTCTTCCAGTTCCTCTGTCTCAATATCTTCGTCTAGGAGATTGTTTTGTAGATAGGGATGAGCGTATTTAAAACTGCAATGTTCTTCCGACATCGGTACATTTAAAAGTTTGCTGAAGTGCGCTCTCAAAGAGTCCAAGCTTATCAGCGAGTTGCCATTAATTTAAGGGATCAAAACTCCTTCGAATCCTTACATTCTCCCAGAGATTTAGCGAGGTTTTCGTCATAATTTTTTTTTGTCTTTGCAGTGACGCTTGTACCCTCTATTTGCTTCCAGATAAGCTGTTTTAAAGCTCGGAGTGTTATATTTTCGAGGTAATTTCAAAGTTGCTAATGATTTTTTTCTGAGTTTTTCACTGGAGAAATTGAATTCAAGATAGTGTTCTTCTTGAAACATAAAGCTTCTTTGACCTATGAGTTTCCATATCCTTCAGGCCTTACCATATATGAATTGTATTCAAAAGAAGATGGACATCGCTTTCTCTATGTACCGCATCTAAATCTAGAGCACACAAGACATTTGCTATCCCTAAGCAGATTGCGCATTGGTTCCGTAGTCGGTGTCATTACCAGACAGAATAGCCTAGACATTCTATCAAACGAGGTTGTTCAGTGAAAGAAGAAAGAAAAGACAATCGAACAGCTCCTTTGTTGTTTGAAAACCACATTTCTAAGATTTCTTCTTCAATGATTAAAGCGATCTGACGATACCCTTTTCACCTCTACCGCTTTATAAAAAGCTCCAAATGGTTTGGTTGATTGAGGCACTCCCTCATATCTTTCGGTACCTAGTATTGGTCTTAATGTGTAAGTTGGCTTCCAGAAAGCTATTTAAAACTAACCTCAAAAATGCCTGCTTGAAAATTCGTTACGCCTTATTCAATGTCATTTCAATGCCAATTCACTTAATCAATTCTTATTCAATGTGTTTTACCACTAATTCTTCAGATTTAAAGCAGATGGCCATTCCAGTCCACATTTTACGACCACACAATAAATTGCCAAAGATTCAACAAAAATTGAATTCTCCCCACATTTCCCTTTTACATCTTAAATAGCACCACTTAGATAAAATTCAACTTTATTTCCCTCGATTTCTTAAGTTTCCTATTTTACAAAAGTCGAGCATCTCAATGACTCTATTAAAGGTCTCTGTGCCAAACCAACTAAATGAGATGACACCTTGTTATCCACGTATTCAACCCCATCACAAAATGCAATTCAATTTACCTAAAAAAAAGAAACATTCACCTCCCCTCGCCTTGCCTCCCAAAACAATGTTGTTCGAAGTATAAAATGTCGCAATACAGAGAAGACCCACTGCTATTGTCAGAAAGGTGCAAAAGCCAGATACTTCCATCAGCAATTTTTATTATGTAAAGCAATGTCATTACCGTGGCATGCTTTTCACATCTTGCAAAAACGAGCGACACACACAATGGACACTTTTAGGGGGCGGATGACTGTACCTGACTATTCTTCTCTCCCATTCCAACATCCCCTTTTGACTAAGTGGCAAAAAGACCAAAAATGAAAACGAAAATAAAAGAAAATTTTATATAAAATTTTGCAATCTCAAAATTGATGGGAGGAAGATGTCTCGGCTGTATTTACCTCAAGTCTCTACACAAAAGATATTTCGTGAAGTTAAGAGGGCGGTTGAATCAATTCCAGTGACAAAAAATTTCTATTGAAACTCTTAGTAAGTAATCAAGTAAAAGCAGCCCCTGTGTTGAAGAGGCCAGCACATACCCAAATCCGTCACTGATATAAAAAGAAAACAGACAACGTAAAACGTTGTGACGCTTTATTGTGACATTGTCATCCTTCGGCAGTGACATCTTAACCCCATGTTGTGAGCCCCTCCCTGTAAAACTCAAAGCATAGTCACATCGAATGCATGTAAGACAAGTGGGGTAACCAGTTCCTAAAATGGGTCACCCAGTAAGCTTCAAATGCTCAATTTATGCTTTCTTGTTAGCTGTCATCTTGACACGTTGTTAAACGTTAGTACCTACTCGTTCTACGTCTTGTCATTGGCCGGTTGACTAGGTTCAAGCAAAGAGAAGCAAATTTATGCTCCTTTAGAACAAGTTTATGAGATGTCAGGTTTTCGAAGGCAGGCAAATGCAACTTTCTTAAAATACAAAAATATGATGCAGCAAAGCTGATTCACCTAATGGCGGCACTAAAACACATTCTCGATGGCACCTCATCGATTACCCTTTCCTGTTACAAGGACTGCTGATTCCCTTTTCCTCACACACTTAAGGGACAAATTGTCTGTAGAAAATTTTATTACACAAAATGAGAAAATCATAAATACCAAAGGGAAGATGTTGTACGTATTCTGAGTGCTGAAGCGGGTAACCTGGAAAAGGAAAAAAAAGAACCAAAATACAATTCTCTCCTAGAGCTGGGAAATTTCATAGTGTTGACAAAATTGCTTGCAATTTCGAACGTAAATGGAAAATCAAAATTGAAATCAATTTGCCAGAATGGCTGTGAAATAAATTTGCTGTTGCCATTTCGTAAATTCCAATAGGGGTGGTGTACGTGGAATTTGCAATGCTATACCTTCCGGCTGATGTCTAAGTTGAAAGTTGTTTGAGAGCAAAAACATTCACGTGTAACTTAAACGAGTATATATTTTTATGACTTATCCGAAGAATTCATAAACATTGTACGAGGATGGTTCATCAAAGCTAAGGTTCCAATTAAGTTGACAAGACATGCCCCGAAGAGGTTATCGCCGTGAAGCCGTAAATTAGAGAAAAATGTAAGAAAACACGAGTGCCATGAGAAATTAACCCTTTCCTGACAAAATACAGTTACTGTGTAGCAAGACACCATAACAAAAAAAATTAAGAGATCGCGAGTTGGACCATGACTGGTCAAAGTTTAAAATTGAAAGATGTGATGAGAAGAAGGCGAGTAGACATCTTGAGTGTCTCAGAAAGTAACTGGCGCATTTTATGGAATCAAAATCAAAGGCCTGTAATGAAATGGATATCATTCTTTCGGAGGGGTTATTCGGTAGTATTTTGACTATTTCAAGGTCTATTGACAGTTTGATATTTTTAAATTGTTGATAAAAGTGGAGGTTTGGAGTATTTTGTTTGCATATTATGTTTTCTCTTTCTTTTAGAGTTAATTCCATCCGCCCTTTATTGCTTTCACTAAAAAGATCAAAAATGATAAAATTTTAATATCCCGAAAAGGACCGATTAGAGTTTGAAATTTAATCAGCTACGGTCTAGGGTTGTATAGAAGTAATGTACTTTCTAGTAACTACACTTGAATTGAAAGTTTTTTTTAATCTACAAAAAACGATCGATTTAACATTACACAAATAACTATCTGGCATCACTTTAAATTTTCTTATATCGCTTTCGCTGGATCAAAGTAAAAAGCTATTTTGGTGTAGCTTTGTCCTTTTTTTGACAAATAAAACAAACAAATGTTTTTTGAGAGAATCAAGCGGTATACTGTAGAAAAATGGAGAGCAATTAACTTGAAATAACTTGGTTTCCATTAGTAGATCGCACATTGGCTCCGTAATCGAAGTCATTAGCGGACATTGCCTCATAAATAAACACGCAATAAGACTCGGCATTCCATCAAAGGACCTATGCGGAAGCTACTTAGACGAGGAGGAAGAAGAGACAATCACACACCACCTCTGCAATCTCCCTCAAAGGAAAACTGTATTTAGGAAAATACTTCTTCAATGATATAAGCGATCGGGTGACCGCAGATACCCTTCACCTCTATCGCTCCAATGGTAATCAACTCACACATTTCATTAAGTATCGCAATTGACCTAATATTGGTCCAAGTGAGTCAACTGCTTTCCAGAGAGCTATTTAACCTAACCTAACCTAACCTAGCTTGAAATATAAAAGGTTGTTAGACCTGCGACACCATCCAAAATGTAAGGACCACGATACAAAGTTTGCCAAAGAGAAACTTGTAAGAGAGATCTATATTCTATAAGCCATTGCGAGAGGTTTCAAAGGAAGACAACCTACAACAAGCCGAAATAGCCTGTTGATCGAAAGATTAGGCTAAAATTGTTCTAAACAAGAAGATAGTTTGTTTCAAGTTAAAAAGAAGTGGCTATCGGAGCTGCTTGAAAAATAAAAAAAGGAAGAAGTAAAACCAAGCAAAGATCGCGGAGCATATGCACCAGGAACTGGAAGAAATTTCTGCCACGGCTTGTGATATAAGCCAGGATCAGAAGAAACCAACTTGAATCAAAGGAGAAACCATCTTAAGAAAACCAATCAAAGAAAGAGAACTACGCAAGAGGTTCGGTCGTAAAAGTTCATCAACAATGCTCAAAGACAGCATCTTGTATATGCGATAAAACTCTGCACAAGTGGCGACAATTTTGTGAAAGCTTAACATAACCTAACAGAATACTCAATATCACAATCGAAGAAAATAGATACTGTCAAGAACTCCAAAAGGTAGTTAAAGACATGGTACTGAGGTAGATGAAGAAGCGCAATGAGATTTTTTGCCAGAGATTCGAGCTGGAATGGCTAGCGATTCTCATCTCCAATTTTATGGATGGGGATAGTCTATCTAAGCAATGGAGGAAAAAGCTACTTTCTTTCAGTGTGCAGTGTGTGAGAGAAGAAAGACACAACATATAATGATGTGATAATTTACCATTCGATCGTGATGTTGCATACTTCGGAGATTGTAGAGAGGGTAGGTCAAAAACAGATTCAATCTAAAGTGTATGTATTATTATAAATGAGTTTACTAAATGAGTTTTTGAAAGTCGCATTATTATGTTAACCCTTGATCATAGATTAGAACCAGAGGGTCAACTGGGGTAAGGTAGTGTCATTTTGTGCGGGAATCCGGGACCGGGAACCTTCGTCATCATTTTTCTGTCGGCAAGTTTGAAATCTATTAAAAGAAGTAAACGTGCTAGAATGTCGAAATCTTCATTCAAAACTGCCACAGTATACATTATTAAACTAATGGGCCCTCCAAATAACTTCTTTTTTTTGAAAATGGTATTAAAAAAAAAAACTACTGAATATTTTCTCAAATTTCTTTTTTGATTGAAAGTTAATCCTTCCGGTTAATAATGAAAAATAATTTTATTCAAATGGCTGCCTCGGCTGTCCAACTTTTAAGCACATTATCGATTGTGTGCTGCTGTATTTCATCACCAATGGCTTCACGAATGTTGTCCTTTAAAATGTCAATAGTCCAACGGTGTCAAATCGCAGCTCCGAGGTGGGAGGTGGCTAAACGACATCAGCTCTGCGGCTGTTAATGCGATCTTCAAAAACAGGGCGTAAGACATCGAGTGTAGCTTCGGCTGTGTAGCAAGTAGCGCCGTCCTGTTGAAACCGAATGTTGCCATTATCCTCCTCTTTAATTTTTGTGAACAAAAATTCGTTCAACATGGCCCGATAACGATCGCCATTGACTGTAACGGCCACTCCTTGCTCATTTTCGAAAAAATGGCCCAATTATGCCTCTGGACTAAAATCCGGTGTATCGGCTTTTCATTGTATTCGTGCGGGTTTTCTGTGCCTCAAGCGACAATTTTGCTTGTTTACATACCCACCTAGATCAAACTGAGCTTCATCTGAAAAGATGATTTTTTTGGGCAAAATCTGCATCTTCTCTAAGTCGATTTCCCAGCGTTGTTCAAGCGTATACACAACCATATTCGTTCAGCGGAAGGATAAAACTAATTATCTGTCAAATCAGACATGAGCTAAGTGTTACCATTCAGCAAATAAGAAAAACGTTATTTGGCGGACCATTTACATAAAACGTGTAACTAATGAAAATCAGTTGCAGCCGGATATAGCCCTTAATTCAAACAAGACGCCATCTTTGATTTCACATTGAAAAAAAATTTATGGTGTTTCAATCAAGGAATGTACGAGTTGACTCTCTGTATTTTCTATTCTTACTTACTGGTAGATCAACTGCTAATATGTTGCTCTACCTGTCACAGAAGAGAACTTATCTATTTACATTACATTTACGTTCAAAGAACTTCTTCGACATGCTCTGAATAATCCCGCCTTAAGCCTGATTTAACATCCAATGATATTATATCCCATCTAACTTTGAACCACAACATATCTAATGACTTTATTATTAGATGTACGAAAATAAGTAAACCTAACAGTTTTGTTTCGTCCTTTAAAATTTTTCTCCCTCCGTCACAATTTGATTATCTTTGCAACCCGAATTTCTGGCCTTCAGGTACTCTTTTAAAAGAATTTGTTGGCTCTTCCAAGAAGAAACGTGTTGAAAATAGTGCCGTCAATAATGTTTCAAAAAACTAATAAGACTCTCCCTATTTTACCAGAATGTAAGGGGGCTTCGTAGTAAAACTACTGATTTTTTTATTAATTCTCAAGCTTTTGCCCATGATATTTTTGTTCTTACAGAAACCTGGCTTCATTCAGGCATTCTGGATACAGAACTTTTTAACTCAGAATTTCAAGTATTTAGAAAAGACCGCCATTCTCATGTAGACGCAGACGTAGGAGGGGGTGTTCTCATAGCTTGTCGCAATAGTTTTTTGTCGTCTAGTATCACTTTTCCTTTTATTTTAACAATAGATTTAATTTGCATTAAAGTTACTTTTGAATCTAAGACAGTCTATGTAATTGGCACATACATTCCCCCAAAAAGTTCTGCCCCTGCCTACAATGAAGTGGCATTAGTGTTAGATTATTTAAACAATCTTTCTTCTTTAGATATAAATATTTTACTGCTGGGTGACTTTAATCTATCTTATATAGATTGGTCTCCTTCAATTGACTGTTCATTTCAGAAAGCTTCCTTGACATCCTCTCAACAAGAGCTTATCTTATTGGATTATCTAATTTCTACTGACTTACAACAAGTGAGCTGTATTAAAAACTTTTTAAATCGAAATCTCGATTTAGTCTTTACCTCTGACGCTGTTAGTACTGTCGTTCTTAAATCTAATTCCGGCATTACTAATGTAGATGACTATCACCCTCCTCTTGACATTTTCCTTGACCTAAGCGGTCATATTCATAGTTATAGTAATTCATATGATTGCTCGCATATATTCGACTATCGAAAGACTAACTTTCAAATGCTTTCTGATGAACTAAGTAAATCTAATATTAATAATATTTCAGCTTTCACCAATATTGACGAAGCAGTTAGTTACTTTTATTTTATTCTTAACGACTGCATGAACAAAGTTATACCCCTCAAAATTTCAAAGAATGTGAGCTCTAATCACCCATGGTACACTAAGGAACTAAAAAAGCTTCGCAACAAAAGAAATAGTGCTTGGCGGACCTACATTAAGACGCGTTCTGAATCTGATCACCTTTCTTACATCTATTTTTTTGAAGAATTTAAATCACTATCAAAAACTCTGTACTCAAGTTATGTTCATAGAATGGGCAACTCATTAAGGGATGATCCAAAAAGTTTCTGGAACTTTGTAAATTCAAAGAAAGATTCGGATGGATACCCAGATAACTTTACATATGGTAATGTCACTTTGACAAAAACATCCGACATTTGCAACGCTTTTGCTCACCATTTTTGTAATTCCTTCTCTGATTCTATTGTTGATATAGATCGTAATTATTTCGAGTTTCTACGTAAATGTCCTCAAGTTAATTTAAATAATGTTCCAATTAACCTAGAAAGAGTCCTTCACAATATTTCATCTTTGAACGATGATTACTCTGCTGGCCCTGATGGCATCCCTCCAATAATTTAAAAAAAGTGTAAGTCCCAAATTGCATTTCCCCTTCATTACTTGTTTTCATTATCGTTAGATTCTGGTCGATTTCCTTTACTGTGGAAAAGATATTTTATTACACCTGTATTTAAAAAAGGTATTAAATCAGATATCCTTAACTACAGACCCATATCTAAGCTTTCGTGTATCCCCAAATTATTTGAACAGCTTGTTTGTGAAAGCTTAACTTTCGATATTAAAAATATAATTTGCAAACAGCAGCATGGTTTTGTACAGAAAAGATCAACAGTAACAAACCTTGTATACTTCCTTCATAAATGTTCAAACGCGCTTGAAAGCGGGCAAGAGTTAGATTGTATATATACTGACTTTTCAAAGGCTTTCGATAAACTATCTCACGATATTATATTGTTTAAACTAAATGCATATGGATTCCCTTCGACCTTCGTCGATTGGATCAGGTCGTACCTAACTGATAGATCATATGTGGTAAAATTTAGAAGCATTCTTTCAGACTCCTTTAAGGCGCATTCAGGAGCACCACAAGGTAGTCACCTTGGCCCTATCCTCTTTATTCTAGCCATTAATGATGTTACTTTTAGCTTGTCATCGAGTGAAATTTTGATCTTCGCGGATGATATGAAAATTTTCAAGAAAATAGACTGCGCAGCCGATCGTCTTATTTTACAATCTGATGTTGAAAATTTTGCCACATGGTGCGATAAAAATGGATTGATTCTCAATCCAAGCAAATGTCAAAGTATAACTTTTTCGAAGAAACGTACACCGGCTTTGCATAATTACTCGATTTCTCATCAAATATTATGCAAGGTGTCCAGTATTAAGGACCTCGGTGTTTACTTTAGTTCCAATTTAGAATTTACATCGCATATCAATTACATTGTTAGTAAAGGAAACTCAATGCTAGGCTTTATTAAAAGATGGGCTAAGGAGTTTACGGACCCCTACGTCACTGTTTCGCTGTATAACTGTCATGTTCGACCCCATCTAGAATATGCTTCTCAAGTATGGTCTCCTTATTATGCAGTCCACAATTCAAGAATAGAAAGTATACAGCGAAGATTTATTAGATTTGCTCTCAAGGGACTTCCTTGGACTGATCCTTATGACCTTCCACCGTATGAGCATCGTATCCAACTTTTGCATATGCAACTGCTATCGCTTCGGCGAATAAATAATGATTTAGTCTTTATTCACCAGCTCATAACAGGACAAATTGATGCTCCCGACTTGCTCGCTTGCATAAGTTTTAACTACCGGGGAGGCTCATACCAACTGCGCAACTTGGAGTTACTTCACTGTCCTTATCATAGAACTAATTATGGATTGAATGAGCCTATTACTCACTCTCTTGACTATGTTTTTTTTATGTTTCTTATATCTTTGTAATTGTCATATTTAATAATTAATTTTATGTTTATATGTAGCTATCTAATTTGTTTTTGTATATGTTTATCAATAATTTTGTAATATTTCTTAGCTCTGTTGTCTTGAGTGTTAGACTTAATTTTTGCTTACTAACTACTAACACCTCGCTAAATGATGACAGTGATACATATCTCTGAGTACTTAAGGGTGAAAAAACTCTTGAAGAAAAGATACATTGTTTCACAAGCTTGAAATAAGCTGTTCTGAAAGTGAAGGCTTCTAAATGAACAATTCAACGAGGTCTTAGTGTGAACTCCACAAAACAGAATTTGCCTCACTCTCAAAAATGTACAAAATATAACAAAGAAACCTTCCTTTCATTGCAATAAAATTTATTTAATGGAGCAAAGCAAAATAAATAAATAAATAGGTTCGCCCAGCAGAGCGGAAAGCTCATAGACCTAGCGCAAGTCCTGCAAGTCCTGTACTTTCACTAACGATACTCAAGGATGTGTTTTAATAAGCTACTTTCAATTCAATGTCACCTATGGCAAATAAACAGCTATAAGCTGCACTGCCAGATTAGAAGAACTGACAAAACAAGTTGCTATTCTAAATGACTAAGAATCCTAAAACAGAAACTAGACAAACTACACTCAAATTCAAATTGGGAAAATGAATTTCAAGTAAAAAGGAGGAGCAACCATTAAAGCAAATCTTTTAATTTTTTACCTGATGGCAAAAGCATGTATTTAAGGAAACTGCAAAGCAGATGAAATAGTCAATATGGAACAGTACTGCCTTCCTTCCTTCCCCTGAACTGGTGGAAATCGGCATACTAATTGCAAAATATGAAATCTTTCCTTAGCAAGGAACTAATCTGAGATAGTAAAGCGGTTCAACGTTTATTGCAACGAAGTAAAGCCCATGCAAGGAAAACCCATTGTTTAAACCCTCTCATCAAAATGCCCTTAAATGCTACGATAAGTGTCCTTACCCGACATTATCTCATATAACTTCTGTTGCAGCAAGAAGAAACAGGAAAGCATTACTTATATTTACTGAGTTACACCCCGTTTTAGCTCAAAGGCGTGCTTCGGTTTTCACTTCGTTTACGACCTATAAGTGATATCACTCGCATGAAAGATCTAAGTCTGTCCCCTTTATGGTAGCTGTGAGGGGTTGCTTCTATGAGTAGGATAATTAACCAGATCTTTGTGGAATCACAACGGGTGAAACGGGACGGAATGTTCTAGCCGATCTGACAATCACCTTAATCACACCTAATATGTCTTCGAAATTCTTGCGGCTTCATTTGTAGATAGATTATTCACTTTTTTCTCCAAATGAGCTACAATATATTTCTTTGGCAAAGAATACAAACATGGCAGTTCCATCGACAAAAGGAGTTTCTATTGTAAGATAGTAGCTCCGAAACGTAGAACTCTATTTGCCGAAAATACTTTAAAAGCAGGGATGTGGTCTACCTTGTATGACAAAGACACAAGTGTGTCCACTCAGTGATTTTTACATAATGCAGTAGGTACAGATAAAATGTCTCTGCGCAACCGAAAGTAATCTATTGTGTTCCTAATTTAGAATTTAGTCCCAGATTACAGGCCAAAGAATGACAGTTTCGTTTAAATTCACCTAGTGGTCTTTGAGTGCGACAAGTAGATGGACTCTGTTCAGTTGTAGATTAACTATATGTAAATAAAGAAGGGAAATGTAAAAATGTTATTATTTGCAGCTATCGAAGTTTTATTTCTATGGCATTTACTATAAGCGTTTCGTTCCTTATTTGTGTTGTGCGCTATCAGGAAATTCCAACAAGACCTGTTTCGATGCAATTGTATGCAAGGTACCCATTGAACAACAAAAACTCTCCCAACAAACAGCAATGAAGATTTCTAAAGTCTGGAATACTTACAAAACCTTTGTTTTCTTAGAAAACAATCGCCTTTAATTGCATCAAGTCTACTTAAAAAAAATGCCCAGCTATTTTCCTCTGAACTGGAAAATGCTCGCTTTTCTCAATTCAAGCGATAACATGCTTCACGTTTGTTGACATCGTATGTCATTCGGCAAAAGGACGTTTATTCTACGGGATATGTCATGGTCAAAAGAGATGATTGTCAGGAATTCATACGAGTATGGAAACATTATAAAAGTACATATGCGCATAACTGCCGTATTCCAATCCTGACCAGCATTTTTGAAGCATCAACAAAGTCATTCCACCGTACTTTCGAAATACTTTCCTCAGGCAGTAAAACAGTCTGTCTCTGATGGAATGTTATTTGAGGTAAAAATAAAATAATATTAAAATGATATTTGAGCATGAAGGTGAAGAGCCCAGAGGGCTATGAGTGAAATTATTCTCTTCAGAGCCAGGAATATGCATAAACGAACATCCATAACCCATTCCAAAACTCGCATGAGGAAGACTGATGTTCTTCCATTGCTTTAAGTGACAGCTAACATGAGCTCTTGAATGTCAACTCCCTCTCACTTGTATATTTGAGTCCGGCACTCACAATAGAATACGTAAAATTATTTCTTTGTCAAAATTGGAACAAGATATCGATGTAGAAATAGCTATTCAGATGATATCCTTGTTCGAGTTCAAAAGTTTTTCCAAGCAAAGCCACTTCTACGCCAAGGACCAAGCGAATTCAATTTCACTATTGTAAGTTCAATGAAATACAATCAAAAATCTTCTTTAAATGAACACAATTGGCAGCATAACTGATACAAAGTGCTGACTCAGAGAAATGTCCTTTTTCAACGGCTTTTGCTTCGCCCCATCGTATCGAGATGAAAAGTTTTCTCAAGAAAAACCAAAAATAAAGAAAGAAAAATAATTGTTGCAGCAATATTTCAGAAACTACCTGACTTTTGTCCTAGTTTTGCTCGTATAAAATAATTGGGAGACGCAAGAGGAGCAAGAAGGACTCTCAAAGCAAATATTTCTTAGAGGCACGGCAAGGGAGAAAAAACTTTCAAAATAAACGAAAGGCGAGAACATTTTAGAAAAAAGTTTCTTTTTTTTATTCTCCTCGAGAGAGTAAAGGAAATATTCTGGAAATATGTATTCAGTTGAAGAAGCTGTGTGTTATCAGGACGCTGCGGCATAGAGAAAGAAGTAGTTGAAATGCTTACAAGAAAGGCAAGAAGTTTTTTTTACCTCTTGGTTAGGGAAGAGTTTTCCTTTGATGATATGGTGGATGATGGTATTTGCGAAATGAAGCATTTCATTGCCTTTCGAGAATTAAAATTCATTTTTTCTCTTTCCATTTCGGAAGGAGTCGTCTTGATGATATTCTTCTGGTGTTCTAAGAAGAATATTTTTATTTATTAATACCAAGGAAAAGGAGCTCCTTTTGAATAATAATTAAAATCATACAGACAGAGAGATGTTTTGAAATAGATTTGGCTTTTTAATCATAGTCTTTAACGCCTTTCGAAATAGATCGTGAAATCGTTTGAGGATTTTTGTTAAGAAGAAGGTAAAGAAGTGAGAAGCTTCATTTTGATTAAGTATGGAAGTCTGTTATTGCAGCAACGATTTTTTGTTGATTTTTATTGGGATGAGCATCATTTGTAAGGACTTCACTAATCGATTTCTATTTCTATATTCTTACCACAGGATGCTATTACAGGGAGAGAAGAGAAGAATGCAATGAACAAAGAAAACGTGTCTCTCAATTCGAACCCGAAGGAAACAACAACCTTTTAATGTTCAGAGTTCCCGATAGTGAAAACAGCTCAGAGGAACTTCTGTCTATGATAGTTGATCTCCTCAATCAAAGTAACAAAAAGTTCAACCTTTCGCCAAATGACTTTGAGAGTTGCTATCGTTTGGGCAAACGATGTGAAGGAAAAGACAGACCAGTACGCCTCATCTTCAAATGCTTTAAAAAGAAGCAAGAGGTTCTAAAGTCTAAAAAGGCACTGCACTCATTGAGTTACTCAGAAGACCTTCCTAAGTCTGGTGTTGGTGCTCGCAAGGTCCCAGTGTCCAAGCCTAGTATTTTAGATTTAATAAAGTTGCTGTATAGAGAGAACACAATGAACATTCCCACTGAAGACTTCGACAAGGACTCGCTTCAATATTTAGGTTCTCAGCAATAAGCAGCCATCAACTATAGATACCAATAAACTTAGAGTAGCATGGGTGTTGTGTTGACTTAAGCAAACGATGTAAGGTAAAGAAAAACATAAAAAATTAAGGGAAATTACAGAAAGTAAGCTACTTATACCCACCACATGTAGGCTGGCAATTATATTCAGTAGATATTTCCATAGATTTTAAAAGAAAACTTTATTGTCCCCCTAACACTGACCTTATTATAAATAGCTAATTGTTTTAATAAATGGAATAAAAAGGAATTTAAAAAAATTCAATGAAACAGACTTTACTTTAAATTTTATTACCCAAAAATTTTTTAGTGTGTGAAACCTTTCCTGCAATCAGTGGGAGTGATAACGAGAAGAGAATCGCAGGTGTGGAGATCAGAAGTGTTGAGTTGGAAGTATGTATCGGAGAAAGCCATTTCGCAATAAGCTGATTCGATATCTAATGAAAAAATTAGCGCTTTTCTAGTCGGGTGTAGGTATACCTGGCTTTATCTAGCATAGACAAAGACATCCACCATTCGATATTCCACGCATTGAATAAATATTAATCATTGCCACTTTTCTTGCTTGCAGAAATCGCAACTTTAAAAGCGTTTTTCTATCAGACCGGCTACACAAAGTGGATGGGCGTTACCTAGTATTCGGGAAGACTCTGACTGGTGTCAACTTGGCGGCGCCCAAATGTTCCAACTTATAGTACACGTCAATTGTGCTTACTATGCACCCACGCGGAATCAACTGGGCCCTGGGATGCTCTGCCGGAGCTGACCTGCTAAACTAGTAAGTGCGAGAGTGCGACAAAGGAATCCGGAACAAAAGAATTGTGAGCGATCAACACTATAATTGCTCTGCGAACAATGACTGACTGCACGAATCTCAGTGGTCTACGAGAGCTTTCGTGTAAATGTCCCAGCGGATGAATTCGAAGGACAGAATCAACGGTGGACTTCAGCAGCCATAAAAGCAGAAACCCCTGAAAGAGCTACTCCAACATATTTAGTTAAAAGGTCTTTCAGGGTCTTTCAATACTAGAACAGGATATTGAAGTAGAGATGGTGGCGGATGAGCTTCTGGTGAGCCAACGACAGCACTCATATCCCTGCAGCAGGGTACTGACACTGGATATTCCAGCCCTTTGTGTCCGAAGAGATCCAAAAGGACCTGGTCCTCCAGATTGGGGGTTGTGCGTAGGGTTAACTACCCAACCACGTAAAAAAAGGACAGTTCCGAAGCAACCAATAGCCTCGGATAACGATGATGATTTCAAAGTTGACGACCCAAGCAAACGAATAAAGGGCAATGACCTCCGGATCTGCACGTGGAACGTTAGATCAATTAATGGAATACATGCAGCTGGAGAATCAGCGGACACCCTGGACTGCTGCAAAGCAGACATAACCGCCACACAAGAAGTGCGATATGGAGTGGACCGGGCATAAGGAAGATCAAAAACTGTGACATCTACTATGGTGACTGCTACAGACAACAGAAACAGCGCTTATGTGTGTGCGGATTTGTCGTTAGAGGAAGACTCAGGGATAAGGTGATTAGCCAGAATCCAGTTGATGAGCGTATAATGACCATCCGCATCAGGGCTAAATTCGTCAAGAGTAGCCTTATATGCGCCACGCCTGCTCCGAAGAGAAAGACGAGCGTCCTAAGGACTGTTTCTACGAGCTCCTCAAAGAAACATAAGAGCAGTGCCCTAGACACGACCGACGTGAAAATCGTTCTTGGCGATTTTAACTCAAAGCTAGGGAAGGAGGACATCTTTGGAAATACAAGTACAGTAAGCATTACTTCCATGACAAAACCTCCGAAAACGGACTAAGGCTAATGAATTTTGCTGCGGGGCTAATTCTTGTTGTAAGTAGTACACGCTTCCCGCATCTCAAAATTCATAAAGGTACATGGCGATCTCAGATCAAGATCAATAAACGTCAACCAAACTGACCATGCTGCGATTGACGCAAGGAACTCTTCAAGTGTGATAGATGTCCGAAATTTTCAAGGACGACAACCTCGTTGTAGTCAAGGTACGAACGAGAATATTCTTTTCACGACGCGTACGAACTAACGCAGTGAAACGATATGACGTCGGAAAGCTACAATCGCAAGAGATTGCCAATGCCTTTTCCAATCGAGTGTGTCTTCAATTATCCTTGAATCCCATGCCGCCAGCATTAAGCATTGAAGACCAGTGGCAGCAATGCCAAGAAGCCATCAGACCCGCTGCCTCTGAGGTTCTGGGTTTCACTCGGCCACCAAAACGAAACCCATGGTTAGATGAAGAATGCAGGCAGGCAAATGCAGCCAAGCAAAAAGCACGACAAATGCTGATGCAAAAACGAACGAGGGCTGCTTACGATCAGTATAACAAGATTTACAAGGAGAGAAGAAGGGAAGAACACCGACTTCTCAAAAAGAAAAAGAAGCAGCATGAGTAGCGCTCGTTTGAGGAAATTGAGAGGTGCCATGACAGGAACGAGATTCGGAAGTTTTACCAAAAGGTAAAAAGATCCTGCCAGGGTGGCAAACCCCGAACTCAAGCCTGTAAAGATCAGCAGGGAAACATAGTTATCGAGCCCGTAGGACTTTGCAGGATGACTTTGAAGAATTCAAGCTGCTCCGAAAATGTCGGTAGAGAACTCACGGAAACATTTTATGTCGAGAATGGCTTTAGGCAAGGAAACAAACTGTTATGCGATTTCTTCAACATCATACTTGAACAGATTGTAAGAAACTCAAACGTCAACACCAGAGGAACAATCTTTCAAAAGTCTGTACAATTACTCGCCTATGCAGAGGATATTGACATTACGTCAGGCAGAAAAAAGCGTGATGTCATAGGTGCTTTTGCGAGTATTGAAACAGAAGCGGCAAAAATGGGTTTGATGGTTAATGAGGGCCAAACAACACAGAACATCGACGAATTGGACAAAACGTCACAGTAGACAGACATAACTTCGAGGTAGTACAGAACTTCGTCTACCTACGATCCGCTATAGACATATGGACAACAAAATCAGTGCGGGTATCAAACGGGGAATAACTCCTGCAAACCGTTTCTTCTTTGGGTTAAGAAGGCAATTCAGAAACAAAACCCTCTCCAGAAAAACCAAGGTGACCTTGTATAAGACCTTGATCATCCCAGTCCTGCTTTACGGCGCGGAAGCATGGACCTTATCGAAAGCGAATGAGGAAACCATTGGTCGTTTCGAAGAAAAAATTCTCCGAATGATCTTTGGTCCTGTATGCGAAGACAATGTGTGGAGAAGAAGATACAGCAACGAGCTGTATGAGCTGTACCGCGAGCTGGCATAGCCAGGAGATTACGCATCACGAGACTTCGATGGCCGAAACATGTAGAGCAGATGAACCCAAACGATCTGGCTAAACGGGTTTTCGAAAGCACATTGCAGGGAAATCGTGGAAGAGGAAGACCTCATCTAAAGTGGCGAAACCAGGTGGAAAAAGACTTCAACCAACTAAGAGTGCAAAACTGGAAAGAGATCGCCCGAAATCGAAATTCTGATTGAAAGATGTTGGCTAAGGTCCAGGTTCACCCCGAACTAATATGGTGGTTATTTCACTATGACACGTTAAAGAAAGACAAAAGCGCATTCTCAATTTTTTTGTTTTCTTTCCATAGGAGCGGTCAGTGAAAATATGTAAAATTTTGATTTCATTTCATTCCAAAAGTCTTCTTACAATTCAGGTCATCTCAATTGAACAACTGGTAACCATATACTTTGTAGTAGAACAGAAAACGTTTTAATGCAACCAAACCATTTTCAGATTCAATTGCCAGCAGTCCTAAATAACAGCACTTTCCTACATTTCCCATTGTTTTTCAAAGGACTTTAGCCAGAGAACTGACCTTCTTAAGATTAATTAAATAACTGCAGAGAGAAAAGAAAGTTCGTAAGTATGTTTCTCACTTCATGTTTAACTTTGAGATCGACACTAATCAAGAAAGTAAGTTTTTCCCATCGATTTTCTAGACCAATCTACGAACGACTACTACAACTATACCTACTGTTCGTATACCTTTACTAAATAAATCGAAAGGAGCAAACTCCACAAACAAAATCTTAATTTTACCTTTTGTGGATGGCAAAACCCATTCACAGTAAAGGACTAAAATTTGTCCGAACCAGGAAATTAACAAGTTTCCGTTTGGCATTGCTTCATCTCATCTCGTGTTCTTTCATTTAACGGTTAATTAAAATTACTCAACGTGTCCTCCTTTACTGCCCTCTTTTTGTCGATTTCATTACGTGCATCTCTGAAATGTTGAATTTTCTCTGCATTTGATTTGAATCGAAATATCAACCTACAAAGAAGCAAAAAAAAGGCAAAGGCACTGAAGAAACCAACCAACAGCCCTTACGAAAATTCATTTTCAACATCTCCCTTCCAGCCTTCCAGCGTTGTCA
The DNA here is from genome assembly GCA_914767635.1 of Melanostoma mellinum. Taxonomy (NCBI): domain Eukaryota; kingdom Metazoa; phylum Arthropoda; class Insecta; order Diptera; family Syrphidae; genus Melanostoma; species Melanostoma mellinum. Next base: position 49,588,611 of record OU612058.1, read on the forward strand.
AGCACGAGGACAGTAAAAAGAGAATTAAAAAAAGGAAAATAAAATGTTTTAGCATCGTTCTTCAAAATGCACGAATGCATTGCAGAAGATCCTTTTAAAATGTTAAGAGAGAAAGAGAGAGAGAGAGCTGTTAGATAAAAAGTTAGATAAATACAAAAAAAGGACATTGTTGTCATTTAAAGAAGGTACACTAGTGCATCTAACACTAGAAAATACGAAACGTCCTTTTTTTACGAGAAACACGTTTTAATTTAAATATGTAAAATGAAATCAGGAATTTTACCTCTTTAGTATCTTACCTACCGTGCATATTGTGCCACTACTACACCACCACTTCCACTCCCATGCCATAGAAAATAAACCTAGTGAAGGAAAGAGATCCTTTTTGCTTTGGGTGTTGGTACTTCTGTGTTCTAAGTACATATAAATTCAATTTGCAAAATGTTCCAACTTCCAAGCGACGTCGTCGTTTGTGCCACTTCGTTTACTTATACAGACTTTACACTCCTTGTTTCGAGAGGCACTATGGCATACAATAAAGGAAGTTTTCGGGTTTCGGGCTTGAATTCAACGTGCGAGCAAAGGCACTACTCGTTGTATAGGTATTCTTTATAATATTCTCGAGAAAATCATAACTCAGAATGTTTATGTGAACACGAAGGTTTCACACTTGTTTCTTATACACGAATGCACACACCAGCCGTGTGCCAGAAACAAATTGCATGTTTGAGTCGTTTGTTAATTTTGATGACAATTGGTGGAGCTACACAATCGTACACAGTGTACGATACACTCAACAGCCAATATGGCCACATCGCGAAAAGGTATGGTGGTAAGAGCAACAAAAGAAGCAATAAATATTTCGGTACACGAGCTGTTCATGACTTGGTCCAATAATCAAATGCAGGTAAATTTATGTCTTATAACGTCCTTTTCCTCATGCTTTTCAACCCGATGACCGAGCTTATTGGTGGGGTGGGGTACCTTGGAAGGAGCTACATTTCATTGTGCTTTGTCGTGTGCCAATTGTTTGAGTGACTTGGTCAATGATCCAAGTGAAGCAATCTCTTAGGCACTTTTGGGTCTCGTTTTGATCAGAAGTTATTCTTGCATGGTGATTGCGCGTGTGACTTACATGGGTTTTATAGGGTAACCAGCCCAGAATTTTACTTCTCACAAGGAAGAGCTTATCTAGGTAATCAGTCCGTGATGACAGTGATCATCTGTGTTATAACATGAATACGTCTATGCTCAAATTTTAAACTGGCGTCAAAGGTAGCGTAGATAGATGAATGTAAAGTGTCACAACATAATGCTGTCATGGTGAGAGTTCAATGATTTATACCCTTATTACGGTTGAAGAATCAAACGTTCGATGTGAGTTGTTTCCATTAGCTCTGTTCACACTGTACAATTAGACAGACAGACTTCGTTTGATGGAAGTTGGATGGTCTGATGTAGTTTGCGTTCACACTTATCATGCTTGTCGTTCAACTTTATGTCACATACCCTTCCACTCCGTCCAACTTCTAGATTTTCAAAAATTTTTGAAAACCATCCAACAAGTTGGACAAGCTGTCGTCTGAATGGTTCACACTATCACGCATTGGTCGTTCAAGCCCAAGTCTTTCCAACTAATTGTACAGTGTGAACAGGGCTATTGGTGAACTAACGCATTCGACATACTATGGTTGACGAACTTCACGGTTCGAGTTCGAAATTCAGAGGTACATTAAAAAAAAAGCAAACGTCAAATCATTGCAATGACAACTATCAAATAACAAAATTTTTAAAAATCGAAAGTGTGAATTAAGTGGGAAATAAAATAAATAATAAATAAATTCCGTTTTGTTTACCGATAGTTTTTTTTTTAAATTTTTTGTTTTAAATCAGGCCAAACCTGTTGAATAACGAATTTTTGTTTTGATATTGTTTTAAAAATGTTTATAACATATATCAATTACCTTACGTCATTCTTTTTTCAGGTGAGTTGAGGGTTGTGGCAAATCGGTCCCAATATTCTTTTTGATTCCTTTTCGAGGAACCAAACTCACCGACACCTCCTGACAAGTCGGTGTTGGACTCCATCAATTCGACCAGCTTTTCGAATTGAGCTCTGTAAGTTCTCTTGCAGCTGAAAAATAAAATAATTAACTTATGTTGCTTATTGTTCATTGTTCTGTTTTCCGACATTTTTCTTAGCTCCTTATAGGTCGACTTCTTTTAACGCTATGCTTGTTGTTCGAAAAAAATATAACATGAATGGCATTCAATTTATAACCACAGTCCTCAAAAAAACGATAAACCACAAAATCACAACACATCCTTGTCATTTGAACAAAAATAGATACATGTTATTTGACAGCTCTGTTCATTACCTTAACTCTCCCCAGCATAAACCTAGGACAAGTTGAAGACAACAGGGAAAATCCAGGGTTTGAAAAACATTCAGTTTGACGTTCTGAGCGAGTTCAGGTTTTCCAAAAAAAAAATCTTTTTGGCGACCACACAAACAAACCTATTAAATGGTCCGAAATGTATTTTCTATTCCAGCAAAGAAGGCTATCGTCGATGCCAAAAGCACTCATTTTCGTGAGCAGAGTCAGATGATGAGCTCTGCCAGATGCTTTAGAGATATCAGCAGAGTAATCTTACTTTCTCCAGGGCAGTGTAAAGATTGGTTTAATTTTTCGATGAGATGTGTCATCTAATTAATACGAAAGCCTCACTGTCGGCCATAAAGAAGCTTCTTTCTTCAAGATATGACCTGCGTTGACGTCTTATCAACGTTTCCATGATTCTAAAAGGAAGAGAAGTTCGTGTTGTTAGACAGCAATTGGAAAAGGAGGAAGATTTTCATCTTTTTTTTTAGAGATAGTTAGTACAGTTTTTCGTGGTACTCGAGGCGTGATGGTTAGCATGTTTTTCTGTTACGAGGACGGTTCGTGGTTCAAACCCCAACTGAAGCCTAAAATATTTCTTGATGGGTATCGCATTTAGAGAGGAATTGACAAGTCCTCCGATAGTATTCATTGCCATGAAGAGCAATTTCTTGATTAACCCTTCGGAATCGGCAGAAAACTGGAGGTCCCCTCCATTCGCTCCCAAGGCTTGTTTGTGAGAAATGCGCTAGGATTGATTTAAATTGAGTTCTTTGAGGATTCTCGCAACCGAGCGTGTAGTTAAAAAAATATGAACTCCATGACATAATTTTCAGTGTCAAGCTCTGGTGAAGTCAATATAATATTGGCGAAGTGCCGAGTCAACAACGAACTAATTGCTGCTAAATTGGCTTCTCACATTGGGTTGAAATTCGTAAAGTCATTGAGGACGAAAGGTGGGACAGATGATGTGGCGGAGCACTTAAATACCAAAAAATTGTTGCTACTTTTCGGACTCAGAAATATTTTTGCCTTGCTTGAACTTTTTTTTTTTTCGTGACGGAATACGTAAAATCAACTGAAAAGATACAGGGCTGGTAATGTTCCCTTGAAACCTCTAGCAATGATTTGGTTCCAATTTAGCACATGGTTTGATTTTTTGTAGGTCATCCGGTATACTTTGTGATGTACTCGCAGCTTTTTGTACTTTGTTGATGTTGTTTTTCAGATGTCTTAAAAAGGGCTTTTGGGTCTGTGGTGCCTGCTGAGGGCCATTCTGTTCTCGCTTTTGACATTTTCAAAGCGGTGTGGCTATTTGTAATCCATTATCAGTTTGTTGGGAATTTTCAGGAATTTTTCAAGTTTACTCTTATTTTTGAGTTTGTGTTCTGAAAATTAATTCTTGATCACAGCAAAGAAGGGCAGGCAACAACACTTTTGGAACAGACATCGATAGAAGCAGTTGGTTGGCATCAGACATGGAACAGTCCAAGAAACCTTGAGGATTACAGAGGCTCTCTGAGGCCAAAGTAAAGTAAGGAGTAACTCGCGATCGGGTCTGTAGTGTGAAGCAAACAAGCAAAAGAGATGTGTTTCCTTCGAGATTTTGATACTACGTACGTCATCATAATTCAATGGAAGAAGAAAAAGTATTTGCCAGTAGATACTAAACATTTTCGAAACAATTGTACCGCCAATTTCCGCTGTAAGAAAAGCGGTTGTAAAAATTAAGCGACAGCCAATGGAATCCGAGTGTAAGTGGTAAATTTTGCAGGAGTGATTCTGATCTTCATTGTTTCTTTATCACAAACAAATGATCATTCTAAACGAATAAGCACGCATTCAAATTAATTGCGAAATATTTGCTCAAATTTGCGATCCGATTATTTAAATTATTTAGATTGCGTCCAGTGAAAAATTTAAAAAAATTTAAAAGCCCTATGAAAGCTTCTATTAAAACGGGTTTTCTCTGCAAGCCAACAAAGTGACAGTTTCGAATATTTCAAACATTTTCACAAAAACACAGGAAACTCAGATTGGCTCTGTCTTATGTTTGAGGCTAACTTTGATCGAAGTTGACAGCAAACTTTTTCATTGCATTTTCATACAAAATACTCGTATGAAAATGCAATCATAAAGTCAACGCCAAAATGAAGTTAAAACGAAATACTTCTCTTTATTGATTCTGCATTTATCATCCCAACTTGAAATAACAAAATCCTTTAGCAAATAGTTGCTTGAAGCTAAGGTCTTGTATTTCGTTTTGCACATACATAGCTCCTATTTGCTTACATGTCACGTTTTGAGCTGTGCTGTTTGCATAGATTTAGCTTTTAAAATCAAATCTATCTCCGATTTTCTGTAGTATATTTGAATGTTGTTTGAATAGGTTTTCAATTTTTTGTGTTTGTGTTTTAGCGGGCCCTTGTGGGAAAAACTTTTGCCTGTTCTCCATATAGAAAATCCGCTTTGGTGAAATACGACTTCGTTATTGAAGTATTTTTGTGTGTGTGTGCATTTGGCACATGTGATGCATCATGCTTATCGCATGATGGGTCGATAAATTGCATATGCAAATAAAATGGAAATAATATTCTAAAACAAAGCAAAAAATCATATAAGCCACCTGGGTTGCGTTTTGAGGGCAAAAATGGTAAGGCTTTAGGAATAATCTAGATTAAAATCTTAGAGGCTTGAAAATAAGCGTGAGTTTTTTATCGTGTCAGTTTGGATGTTGAATTTTGCGAGGCAGAAAAAGCGAAAAGTTATTCAATTGAAGTTGCCCACAGGCAGGTCTAGAATCAATATCATTATCTGCTACTGTTTTTGAGTTAAAGAATGAAGAAGCATGCGAAAGCATTAGAAGATTAGGATCGAACGAAAAAATTGAGGAACCTTAATGACTTGCATAAGACCTCTTACAGTTACATACAGAAGTCTGTAAATTGAATCGATATCAACCATAAGCGCATTTAAACATTGTACCTTTTTTTATTCTAAGTACATAAGGTTACAGCTAAGTAAATAATAAAGATTTAAGACTTAAATTAATACGATGAGAACATTACTTCTTTGAGAAAAGAGAATTAAATTTTTCAAATAAATATTCAGAATTTTTAATACATTCAAGTTTAAAAAGTAAAGTAAATCGAGTAAATCCAGATATTGGCTTAAGGGAATAGGTGTGGTAAGGTTAGATGTGGCTGGCAGTATACGGAGACCGACACTCTTAAACCACAGAGGGTTTATTGTGATACCACTGAGACCAGAAGATTGATTACCCTCTGGTCCTTATCCAGGGGACTTGAGAGTTGAAATACCCTCTAATTGAACCTGGACTAACGAGTTGATCACGAGTTAGTCAAACCATTCAGAACTTCTTACTAAAAGGTAGAGACTTTTAGGATCTTTACTAGCTTAATCGCTACTGTCGTCGAAAAAATAGTCACCTAGGTGAGTTTTCCATTTGTTAGCAAACGCAGGGCATTAGCAAAGGAGGCGTTGAATTGACATCACTTCCTTCTCGTCTCCGCAGAAGTCATTGGAGTAGACGCAAAGTCTTTTGGCGTGTCTTACTACTAGGCAGTGGCCTTTAAGGACACCTATGGTGGAGCTAATATGCAGATGATTTATTTTCAATAAGATTTTTGAACGTTTCGAGTCCACACATGCCCGCATTAGTTTATTCATTATACATGTGTTACTCTGCGTTCATATATAGTGCTCATCTTGTCAGAAGCGTCCTACTCTACCAAAAGTTGACATGTAGCAATAGGTATACCATTGTTGTTTCTTTCAGTTCCAAGAAGAGAAGTCGTTCCTTTTTTGGTGAGTTTGTCTGCCATGCAGTTGCCTGTTATGTCCCTGTGACCCGACACCCATGTAAAATGAATGTGGAACTGTTCTCTTATCTCCTTGAGAGACGAGGGACAGTTTTGGACCGTATTTGATTTTGTAGACACAGAGGCAAAAGTTTTGAGAGCAGCCTGACTGTTCGAGAAGATGCGAATATCCGTGGAGGATACGACGTTTTCCTTGAGACAGGAGAGGACTTCTTTTATTGACAGAATCTTTGCTTTTGGAACACACTATACAGTTGTCAGGTAGGCTTAAGAAAAGGCTGAGATTCAGCCCTTCCGAGAAAATTTCACTTCCTGCACTATCACAGGTTTAAGATCCGTCAGGGTAGAAGTGCAAGGCTTCATTATCCAAGAGAGTGCCGTTCTCCCAAGCTTCTCTTGAGGTTATAGCTATTTGGAAATTGTTATCAAACACCAACTCAGGAGTGGTGTAGTCTAATCGATCCGGAATGAATCTTAAGCTGTCTAAGACATGAGTGTGACCAATTTTATTGTTGGTTCACTGAGAGTTGGCTTTTAGTTAAGTAGCTGAGTTCGCTGCTGACTGTTTGCCAAAAATGTCTAGGGGTGCAAGGTTTAAAAGTGTGTATAGGGCATCCGAAGGAGTTGTCCTTAGTGCACCGCTGATGCACAAACTAATCGTTCGCTTTGTTTGCTTGTTATATCTTATATGTTTGCCCGTGTTACCCGTGCCGTTATGGTTAGCAAGCCGGTCGGTTAACCTGGAGGTTCGTTGTTGGGACCTGGAGCGCCTTGCTTTGATGCGCCACTCTATGTGTTTAGTTTTCTGGTGTGGTCCACCATGTTACTACCCGATAGGTAAGTAAAGGTCTTATAACAGATATGTATAGCCAACGAGCAATATTAGGAGAGAAACCCCATTTGCCGACAATAGCCTTCTTACATGAGAAATGGGCAATGTTAGCTTTATTTACTCTTTCCTGTATATAGGTTTTCCAATATAGAGGTTTTTTATTATCAAAAAAAAAATCACCTAGATATTTAGCCAGATTCACTAGAGGGGAGTTGCATCTTTAATGGCAGTTGGTCTAAAATCCGGGATTTGGATCTTCTCGTGAAGAGAACAAGCTCCGTTTTAAGGGGGTTGATATTCAGATTTAGAGCTTCAGTCCAGTGATTGAGTTTATTTAGAGCCGCTTATAACAATTCTGCTAGAGTTTGTGGATGTTTGCCTGAGACAGCAATTGCCACAGCATCCACGTAGGCAACAACCTTGAAACCTACTTCTTCTAGCTCGTTAAATAGTTTCTTGACTGCCAAGTTCCAGAAAAGAGGGGGAGAGTACTCCTTTCTATGGACTCTATAAGTTGTTCTACTGGTTTCGTATTCGGATTCTCAGCATTGAATTAGTCATGTTTTTGATTAGGTCTTTAATGTTTACTTTATTAAGTCACCTTCTATGTTTAAGAACGAATCGTGAAAAAAGAAGCCCTAGCTTGAGCCCTGAGGAGCACCATCGTTTGTTGTGATGTGTTTGAAGTGTTTCCATGAACCGTCAGAGATCTCACAGTCAGTTTTTTCTGAATAAAAGCTTTTAAACCCAAAAAATACTGAAGTTTGATTAAAAGTATCCTATGACTGACCTAATCAAACTCCTTAGTGAAGTCTAATAGGGCTAACTTAGTTACCAGGATTTCATCTATTTGTACTCGAATGTCATCCACAATATTAAGCAGCTCTTCCGCACAACTGTGATGAGGTCTGAAACCTGATTGAGAAGGTGTTAACACGTTGTTGTAATCTAAAAACAGCGATAGTCCGCAGCTCCTGAGCTTGACTTTTCAACAGCTAGAATTATTTTAGTTGCTTTCCAACATTTTGAGAAGCAAGAACAAGTTAATAGTGTTAAATGTGTGCTATGAAAGGTGAAGTGAAGGGCAGAATAATTTGAACAAATTTTGGTGAATATTGTCCAAATATTGATCTTATGCCTTGCTCAGTTTTGAATACTTATTTTGTTCATCAACCCTGCCAAAACTAAAATTCCCAGCAAAAACATGATTATTTGAGGACACAAAAAGTCTGTATAGTGCGTTGACGTCCCATTTTTCACCGCAACTCTCTGAAATACCAAATGACTTGATATCTCTCCACGGTTGCTTGGAAAATTTTTTATTAAATTTTGGATCTACGTTTAGAGTTTCTTATTTCAACTACAACTGTGTTAGGTAGTCTTTTATGTGGATCGAACAACTGTTGAGCTCGAAAACGCTTCCATCGCTTGAATATTGTTTTTCTCTTGGTAATAAACTGTTCAATGCTTCTATTAAACCAAGCTCGGTCGTTTTCTTGTACGGGAATGGTTTTGACTGGAAAAGATGCTTCTAATGAAAAGATGAATTCTAATCTCATTTCAGCCCTATCAACGCATGCGCGGAGGTACCCCATTACTTCCCTGCATCTTACATCTTAGCAAAAGTCGGTGCTTCTAAGCCAAAGAACTATTCTTGCTTACTTACTTAAAGTGGCGCTACAGTCCGGCTCGGACCAGGCTCTAAACCAACATGCTTCTCCAGCCAGCTCGGTTCCTAGCTAGCTGCCTCCAGTTTTGCACGCCAAGTTGGTTGAGGTCCTCTCCTACTTGTGTGCGCCACCTGAGTCGCGGTCTTCCTCTAATGCGTCGTCCCTCGGGATTTGATTCGAAGACTTTCGGGGCCGGGGTGTTGGTGTCCATTTGCTTTACATGACCCAGCCATCTCAGCCCCTGGACCTTGACTCGTTTGACCAGGTCAGTGTGGCTGTACAGCCCGTACAATTTATCGTTAAATCTTCTTCTCCACTCTCCATCTATGCAGACGGGACCAAAAATCACTCGAAGAATTTTTCTCTCGAAGCATCCTAAAGCGCTCTCATCTACCTTTGACAAAGTCCATGCCTCTGCGCCATATATAAGAACCGGGATGATAAGTGTCTTATACAGGGACACTTTAATTACTCGAGAGAGGACTTTACTCCTCAATTGTCTTCCTTGTCCGAAGAAACAGCGATTGGCAAGAGTTATTCTTCGTTTGATTTCAGCGCTGGTGTCATTGTCTGAATTAATAGCGGCGCCTAGGTAGACAAAGTCCTTAACTACCTCAAAGTTATAGCTGCTATCGTGACGTTCTGTCCAAGACGTCGGTGTTAGATGTACTTTTTTGATGACAGCATATACATGATCTTGCCCTCATTGACCATTAAGCCCATCTTCTTCGCTTCCGTCTCAATGCTCATAAATGCGCCATTGATATCACGCTGCGTTCTTCCAATTATGCCAATCGTCGGCATATCCGAGTAATTGGATGGATCTTTGAAAGAATGTGCCTCTTGTGTTGAGGTGGGAGTTTTGCACTATTCTTTTAAGAACGATGTTGAAGAAGTCGCATGACAGTGCATCGCCTTGATTGTTAAGATGCTGATAAATACCAAAACCATGAAAGCCATGATATGGCCGTGCTTTGAGAGCAGCTTGTACTAAGTCATGTGGCCTACTAATTTGCTACCAAGCATGAGTCCCAGAGAGCTTGACATCATCTGAATTTTGCAATAGAACAACACAAAACTGGGCCCATGTTAGTCGAAGCATTACTTCCAAAGGCTAAATTTCCACACACAGCAGAGCCTTTACCAATAACATACGCCTCTAGCAGATAAATTCCAAACCCACCTAGTCTTGGACTCCTTAATAGCAACAGATTTCGTGTTAATTAATGTCACCATTTAACCATCCATCCCATCAGAAGTCCCAACACAATAAACTCCTTTTTTCAGCAGCATACAACAATTTTCATGATAGGAAATGCGAAGCATTTCGAGAACAGAAGAAAAGAGGAAAGAATTAGAAAAGAAATTAAGGACCATTATTGAATTGAAGAGGGGCGATGAAGTGAAGTGGATGACGAAGGCAATGCCAATGAGAGAAGGATTCAAAGAAAGAGTCTTTAAGTTCGCACACATACACACATTTTTCCCCCCCTTCTTTTCTTCAAAGCCATAAATAATTGATGGGAGCCTTAAGAGCGTGGCACATTCTGTAGGACTATAGGTGGCCTCATTTCAACCACTGTCAACGTTCTTGGTTAAAAGGATCTCAAGTTCGATATTGACGTGTTAAATGGACGACTCGTTCGGAGGCATTCATCTGGATGTTGTTACTCGTAGTTGTGCCCATAATCATGATGATGATGATGATGATGACGATGGTGGTCAAATACGAACTGCGGAAGGAAACGTTCGAATTTGTTAGTTTGGTTGGCACTTAAGGAGCAGAGACAAATATCACACAGCCCCTACTCTACTCTACTCCGACAAAGAATCCGCATTTTTTTTCTTCACTTCACTTGAGTCTTTTAAGTTCATTTTCATTAAACTTTGGACTCTGAGTTGGCGGCTTTTTTTTATGTTCTATTGTTGCTGCCCTTACTTATTTTGTGGTTTTTGTTTGTGCTATGAAGGAACAGGGATGACTCAAGAAAGCTGTAGTAGGTGCGGGAGTTGGAAATGGCAGAACCATCAGAAGAACTTAGGAGAATTCCAATATTCCTGTAATAGACAAGTTGATTGGATGGCAAATCTTGTGGAAAAATAAATTGCGGAAGCGTGTATTCTTTAACTCAATGAGAAATGAGGAAGACTTTGGCTCTTTTTCTAGCACTTCCACACTATTTTCCACTTCTGTGAAGTTGGGACTTGGGATTGTGTTTGTGAGATCTACTTTAAATCACATTCGTCAATTGACTGGATGCTGTTGTCTGTTGGGGTTTCCTTTTGTCACTCTCAAGGGGTTTGCTTCCTCTTTTACTTTGAATTGGTTCTTTTCTTTTCATTGTTGATTCTTATTCTTAGTTCTTTGGCTTTTTGGTTGTTCAATCTTATATCCCTACTTCCTCTTTCTCTTAGTTTTTGCGCTTCCTCTTCAGTTTTTAAAGCTTTTTCTCTGATTGCTTTTACTCGTTCCATTATGTTTTTGTGGGATGAACTACTCGAACTGGATAGAATTCGGCAGGCAGGCATCTTAAAAAAATAAACAACCCAATGATAAATGGCATTTGTTAATGGGAAATTTTTGTGCTACGGACAGTTTCTTTATGAATTTTTTTTTCGTTTTGCAATTTCTTCGATGTTGGAATTGACGTTAAGATATTTGATAAGCAGTTCTTTGAGGTGCTATTACCAAACCACGATATTGCTTTTTCAAATGCTCATGCGAGGTTTTGTAATTAATACTAAATCAATGTTCATCACAAAGCTTTCCGTATTTCGATTATCAGCAAGCAGAGAAGAAATACTATGCTCTGAGCGATTATATCGTATGCAGCTAGTAGTGGTTTGATATACAATCTAGCATAAAACTAAAGCAATGCTGCTAAATTGCAGTCTACCGCCTTCTGAGTTGTGATCAAATAAAAATAAATAGGGTGGCGCAACACAGCGAATAGCCCCTGGGCCTAGCGCATTTCTCAGAACCATGCCTTGTAAGGGAATGGAAGGGACCTAAAAGAAAGCGCTTTTCATGGCAATGAATACTAACGGAAGACTTGCGAATTCCTCGTGAAAGGCGATACCCGTGGAAAAAACATTTTTGCCTCTGTTGGGATTCGAAGTCGAACCTCTGGATTAACTGGCGGACATGCTATCCATGACACCACGGGTACCACGAGTTGTGATCGGGCAAACAAAAAAATCGGTGGAAATCGAGTTTTCAGAATGAAAAGAGATTGTCTAAAGTGTCAATTCGATTTTCGGAAGCCATGGATATCTTCCAACAATGCCAAGAAGTTGGTACTTGCGAAACACTGAATCAGTAAGTGGTTTGAAACGACTTCGAGTCGAGAGTTTTTTTTTTGGAAAATGTTTATCACTCTCAGTGAGCAATTTGAGCTAAATAAGCAGATTTTCAGCCCGCGTCTACAAATTGAGGTATAAAAGTTGAAAGATTTTATGAATCTTCGAAAAAATCGATCTATGATCTATTGTCCCTCCAAGCGGTAGAATTCGAACAAAATTGAAAACTAAGCGACATCGCTTCGACGCTCAGGCTTCAATTTGGAGAATATAAATAAAAAGAAAAATAACAAAGAAGTTGTTGTTGTTTTTTACCCGTAGTTGAATTTGAAATTATCGGAAAAGTCAAAAAGACATGGAGGATCAAGAGATCCTGAAACCTCAACTCTAAAAATTGCTGTTTCGCCCATTTATTACTGTTGGATCATATGTAAGATGGTGTGCCTTTTAAGACACACAATTTCCGATCGGGTTGTACCGACACTTAAATAAATTCTTCACTACAATTGCTTGCTGGACGGTTTTACAGCGACCAACTTAAGTCATTTCGATTGAAAAAAGAGTCTTTTTGAAAATCAGAAACCATCAAAGATGAGCCAACTGCCTTACCTAAGCGAAATGCCAATTTTTTGATTTATCAGAATTCAAAACGAATTTGCTAAATTAACAAAAAAATTGCTGACCAAAAGGAAAAAAGCAAGACTTAAATGCTCTGCGAGTCGTCATTCGTCAATGACTGAGCATTGCAGTAGTCTACCAGATCTTATCGAAGATGCCAAAGCAAGTGAATAAGACTTCAAAAACAAACAGTTGACATTAGGGTTATTCTACGTCCAGAGATACTATCAACGGCTTCATAAAAAATCATACACAATTTGAAAATTGACCGAAAAGCTCAATCATGTATGTGTTAAAATCAACTATTGTTCGTTTCTTCGTTAGTCTCGCTTAAACTTGAGAACGACTGGACTGATTTGCCAAAATCTGGTTTTCAACTATCTGGTGAAGTCCAGGGAAGGTTAAAACTGTAAGTAAATATGAAAAAAATGCATGGAATGTAGTAAAAGTAGCAATTTCGTATTTCCTTAGAAACTACTATCTAATATAACTAATTTTAAAAAAATACATTTGTTTTTATTTTTATTTTTTTTCTTTTCCTTTTTTCAATGCTTTACGGACATTGGCGGGAATCTGAGCGTGAAGGTCACTGGTCACATTGTCTCAGTTGAATGCTGTTTAATGCATGATGCGATAGTGTCTCATGTAGTAAATAAGTGTGTTCGTGTGCAGCAGTTGAAGAATTTAAGCGGAAACACTACTGTCCTATATTCAGAAAGCTCCAAAATTGTGGGTAAGTTAGATAAATATATTTTGAAGATTCTTTGGGATGGTTGACGGTACTGTCGTAGACTAGGTGATTTGTTTGAAAGACTCCTTGAAACACAACGCTGAGACAGGCTTCTACCAAAAGAGGTGAAAGGAGAGGCACTCCTCTAGGTAGAGTCCCCTCTCCTCTTCTCTGGAATATGGTGGCAAATGAACTACTGATAAACCTGGAGGAGCATGGCTGCAGGGCCATTGCCATTGACGATGTTGCCATTGCAGTCACAGGACAGAATCTAAGCACATTAAAAGCACTGCTTCAACATGCTCTAAACAAACTTTCAAAATGGACCAGTAAGTCTAGACTTGGAATAAATCCTCACAAGACTGAACTGGTACTCTTCTCTAGGAAATATAATATCCTGCACATAGACCCTCCTATCATAAATGGGATACAACTAACTTACTTCAATGAGGCTGAATTCCTGTGTCTAGAACAAATTAGCAATCAAAAAGCAGGAAACTGTTGAAAAAACTCTTTCATTCGGGAATTTTTCCTGGAGGTTGAGGGTTGACTAATATACTCAACCAAATGAAGGCAGTTAGAACCTAATGACAATTCACATCAGGGCTCAATTCATTAGCAAGCCTGTATTATGCACACGCATCCGCAGAAGAGAGAATTGATGCTTTTAAGGACTGCTTGACGAGCAAAGTGTTGAACATAAATTGAAAGTGAACCTTAGGCCACTTGGTGCCCGTGGCGTAATGGTTATAGTAGGTATATCTGGCTGTTACATGGGAGGTTCGAGTTTCGAATAATAACACAAAACCAAAAATCAACGGGTATCACCTTTCGCGAGGAATTGTCAAGTCCTTGCAAAGTAATAACTATTGCACACTACCATTAAAATCGCTGCGATTCTGCATGAAATTGTTGGTCCTAGAAACGCACTAGGCCTTAGTTTTCCATAGCTTGTTGAACTACCCGATTTATTCATCAATTTGTGCCCGTGGGGTATTGGTTAGCACATCAGTCTTTTACGGTCTAGGTTCGAATCCCTACAGAAATAAAAACCGAAATTCCGAGGGTATCGCGCTTTCTCCATTAGGCGTTCGGAATCGTTAAAAAATTAAGGTCCTTCATTCCTCACAAGGTATGCGGAGACTCTCTGTTGTTTCGAAATAAAGCTTAAAAAATAACTAACTACACGAGGATAAGCTATAATACTACATGAGCATAAATCTCGAATACCTAGATGACGATGATGGCTGGGACCAGTGTTCCTAGTGCTCCAATCAATCCACGATGAAATGGCAAATCAAGTGACAGCTGCCAAAAAGTCTAAGTTTGAAAGAAATATTGCAAGATTAAAAATCAAACGTCTAAAAACATAAAAAAAACATATTTTAGTACTTTAAAGCTTGCTGGTCTCAAAAAACCACTAGAATAAGAAAAAGATTTCTAAGGTCAGAAATAAGAGTATATTGTTATATTTTTTCAATTCTAGTCCTTGTTTTGAAGTCAATAATTTTTCAGTTATTTCCATTTAAGCAAATCATATTGAACTTTAAATGGCCTTGAGAGTTCATTGTTATATCAAAATAACCAGTGCCGTTTAATTTACCCTCTAAGCGTATCCTGTGGGGGACATTCAACTTCACTCAGAATCGGTTAAGTTTGGTAATGCTGGTTTGAATATGAATTTTTCGAAATTGTTCTCTTCTTTCTTTCACGAGCAATAAGATCTCGAATGAGATCACAGCTCGCCCATACTTATCATCTACTTCACACTAGTGATCCAGTCTTCAGGTATGCCGCGTTGACCTCAAACCTCCCGGTTTCTAACATATCTGAAGGCCAACCAAACACAAATTTCGTTGCACTTGTCTGTACCAAGAGCGCTGATACGGCATGTTGAACGGGCTTTTCGAATCTCTCCTCTGGATTTGAACATGATATTTTTTTACAAACAATAGTTGCAGTCAAAATCGTATATGTAATCCATAAGGTACTACTCTCGAACACTAAAGTTTAGTTTTCTCTTAATATCCTTTCACTTAAATTTCCTCTCATCTCTTTTTTGCTCTCGACGATATCCTATCACCGAGCCAGCTTCTAGCAATATAACCATTTGAAAAGGATACTGTTTTTCATACACTCTGCTTTATTCCGTTGATGGTTGAGGAGGCAAAACTCAACCACCACCTGCAGCGGAAACAGACAATTTCAAAATTATCTCAACTACTTTCGACCACATCGAATCTGTTCGTCCCTTATGTTTAAATCTTGTGCAGTTCATCGGTGCTAGTCGTTCTCATTCCATAGCTAAAAGGTAGGTACATTCAAAAATGTTATCCTTAAAATATACCTCTTTCAACTCATCGAACCCAGACTCTTGGATAGAATTTATGAAACCGGACTGGAGCATCCGACTGCAATATACAACAGACCATGAATGCCCGGATTAAGAATTTCTTTTTTTTTGGGTTGCTCTGAGGGAGCAGAGGCAACTGGACTATAAAGAGGTCAGGATAATAATCTATGGCAAATTGGGATAATATTGTGGGTAAATTTATTTTTATTGGCATCTTGCTCGGATCTTATTATAGCAAAAGATTGTAGATTCCCGCAGCCGTCCGACGCGATGCCAAGGATTCTCCACAGCAAGGGTCGAATCGAATTTTTAAATTGAAAAAAAGTGCCAATCCAGAGGCAAATTTAAATAAAAATGAACGTCGACTCATCATTTCATTAGGACCGTTTCGGGAGCAAGAAAAGAAATATTCACAGCAAATTCCAGCAATAAATTGGGGCGCTAATTTCATTGCGATCTTTTTTCCATTTGCATTCTCCTTGTAGAAGACTGTGAAGACCTAGACACAATTGTGTGCTGTGAGCGCTTCGAATGCAAAGCTATACGCAATTTAACGACGAGGCATTATTGCCAGCAAAGGATTCAATTGGCTCACCGACGCTACGGGACGTCTTGTTCTAATGTTGGGTGTATTGTGCAAATCTACATTTCAATATATCGTTTAGGGATTTGGTTGCTATTGCTAGAGACGTGCCAAAGTAATCATCATCGTCTCGTAGATTTTGATTCTTGGCTCTTTGTGCTTTTCATTGGCAAGAACAATAAATACTCTGGGCAAAGGGTGGAGTAGACCTCAATTGCACAGAAAACACACACACATTATAGAAATACAACCTGGGAAGAAGAGAATAACTGAAGCTGTGCTTTGGCATTGTCGTCGACGTCGGTCGGTCGGTCGGTTAAAGGGAGTCAACCATGTAAGGATTTATTGCACTGCACTATGGGTGGTTTTGCCAGGCTTAACATGGGAGTGACTTTCGGAATGGATTATTTGGTGTATGCTGAATGCTGGCAAATATTTATTCCTGTTAAGCGACTGGAATATAAAGAGATTAAGAATGATTAACAGGCCAGTGGGCTTGTTGTTTAATTGGATTTATTTTCGAGTTGAGATGAAAAAGTAGGTCGATGTAAATTGAGCATGCGAGAGTTGAAGAAGCTCACTTTAACTTCTCGACCGAAAAGAGACCTTGGAACCGGTGAAGTTTGTAAGTTGAACAGCGTATGTATCATAGATTTCCGAGATTTTCCTTAATTCAACTTTGTTTTTAAAAGGACTTACCTCGCCAAACACTCATGCCCCTTGCCTGAGGAAGTATCGAACGGATGCTGAATTTTTTTTCGCTGCGTATTATCAAAACAAACAGAACATAAACGGCCAGTACCAAAGACAGAGTCAGAAGAAGAATTTTGAATTTAAAAGAGTCTCTCAGGTGACCCACGGGAAGCGCAGACTTCGAGGAAAATAGTCCATGAGGGGTTTCGAGAGCAAAAAAGAAGAAAAAAAAAATCCTTTCCATCTGCCTTACTGAGCGTGCTTCCTGTTCTCGGGAATGAAGAAAAATTGAAAATTTTTTCATGAATATAAATTGCAGAAGTCCCCAGTCAGATGCTCCACTTAGGATTATCAATGGAACCGCCACAAGAATACAGATGAAAGGACGAGCAAAAATTTGCTATTTTTTCTTTCTTTTTCTTTATTGTTTCCTTCCCGTTTGTCCATATCGCTTTTGTTTTTCAATGACGGAGTCTTGTACCGGTTGTTGGGTTTGTAACAAACTGGAGCTGAAGCGCATCGGGAAAGCACTTGATTATTTTTGTTTTTCTTAAATACGGACGACTGGTCGTATATCCGCATGGGCCAGTGGATGTAGAAGATTTTATTTTGACCAAATATTTTTATGGTTGCGGTTTTGAATTGGCTACAACGTGTGTAGTGTAGCAAGTGGATGTTGAGGGACAATCTGCAGCAGGAAAAGAAAATGTAATGCAAATTGAAACCACAAAAGATAATGTATACGTTTTTTGGAAACTACTTAACTGGTTTCTTGGAACGGACGTTGATTTGAGGTTGTATTGGAAGAGATGCTATTAAAGACAACGTTTTTATTTAAAAACGGATCAATAAGTTACGTGTTTGTAAAATAAATAATGAAAATTTAACCTTAAATAATCTAAGTGTCTTATGATTCAAGGCTATCTGCAAGGAAATGCAACAAATTGCAAGTCGCGAGTTCAATAAATGGAAAGACGGCTGGTGGAAGTGCCGAAGACGTAATGAAACAGAGATTTTGCACGTCCAAGAAACGAAGTTCAGACTTCAGAGACAGATGAAACGAGGGGTAAAAAGACAACAAGAAGGATGAAAAGGAATCGGTATGATTCTTGCACAAAAGCTTTAAGGTAGCTTGATGACTATGTTCCAGACTGGTGACCGTTTAAAGCGTCTCTCTATTGATGATTTAAAGAATGGTTTGAACTACTGTCAGTGAGTGTGCTCCCCAAGTTGAGTGTGAGCAGTTCCAGAAGTATGAATTTTCCAGTCTAGAAACTGAGAAAGTCCCTGAAGAAATGTATATATCTGTCAATTAAAGATTCTGTGACCAATTCTATAACACACCTATGTACGTTCGTTTTTCAAACTTCAGAGTTTTGGTTTGCTGTCGCAGATTTGAATGCGGATAGAAAAGACTAAACTTTGGTCATCACAATTTAGGTATGGGATACAGTAGCAGCAGCCTTTATCGTGATTCTAAGTACGGAGTGGGTCATCTTATGCTTTCTTTTTAAATCATTCGTTATTTTTGCACTAACATTTGTTTTCGAAATTTTATCACAACATCTACGGGATGAAACGAGTTGCTTGAATAACGTTATGAAATGTGAAATAATAAAAACTTTCTTAAGTTAGTGCTGTGCTCCCTAAACAGTGCGTTGGTAAGCCTGCTGTACGTAAGTTTGTCCAAAAAGTTCGTCATATTGGTATACAAGTTGACAACGCGTGTGTACATTCGACAATGTGGCTGCTGTAGCCGAGAGGCGGAGAGGGTGAAGCTCAATCTATTGAACTCAACTTGTCATCGCCCCGAAAACAGCTAGAAATTTCACGAATGAGAAGAATTCTACACAACGATGGTAGGTTATTGGATGTTTTCATGGTTCAATCAATTCGGAAACTGAAGGCTCATGACCATCCGCTTCGTTATCGCTATGCAGTATCAGCCTTAGAGCTTGAACTGGACAACGATTTTAGGAGAAAGATCATCATTTATGACAAGCTGCATTTTTATCTAACGAGGCCTACGTTGACCAACAAAAATGTCACATCGGGGCTTCGGAGAGCCAGCAAGTTATTGTCTAGAAGCCGCAATGCATTCATAGAGAGTGACAATTTTGGTTAGGATTGTGGTGTGGTGGCATCGTTGGACGATTTTTCTCTGAAAATGATATATGGAGTCAACGTTTCGACCAGAGCCATGTTCGCCTACTTTTTTTTTTTACTCTAAAACATTATATTACATACCGTTCCACACAGTCCATGCCACAATCGATATTTTGGACACCAAATTCCCAAATCGTGTTATTAGCCGTCTTAGTGATGCTAATTGGGGCCTACGGAACTGCGGTTTGACTTTTTTGGACTTCTTGTTATGTTAATTTTTGAAGAACCTATGTTATGCTAGCAATACAGAGATCATTTTAGACAAATATCAATCTGGTATGTTTGCAGTTTCAAAGGGACGTTACTAACAAGCCAAAGTAACGTGGTTGTGAATTAGTGAAGTGGTAATTAAGAAGAATTGCCATAAAGGTGAAAGCTTTGCTTCGAAAGGGAATATAGTAGCTGCCAGAAAGAATCAAAGAAGAAATGCGGAAAAATTTAAGAAAAGAAGAGCACGGACAGAATGTAAAGGGTCCGCCACCTAACTTTTTTTTCAACTAGTGCCTATTTCGTGAACGGTAACACTTAGCTCATGTCTGATTTGAAAGATAATTAGTTTTATCCTTCCGCTGAACGAATATGGTTGTGTATACGCTTGAACAACGCTGGGAAATATTGCGACATTTTTGAAAATCATGGTAATGTTGCAGAATTAAGAAATCAATCATCTTCTCTGATGAAACTCATTTTGACCTTGGTGGGTACGTAAACAAACAAAATTGTCGCATTTAGAGCACAGAACAACATTTTGTTTCAACAGGACGGCACTACGTGCCACACAGCCGCAGATACACTCGATGTTTTGCGCCTTGTTTTTGAAGATCGCATTATCAGCCGCAGAGCTTATGTCGTTTGCACACCTCAGAACTGCGATTTGACACCGATGGACTATTATTTGTAGGGTGCCGTAAAATATAAGTGTTACGCCGACAAGCCAGAGACGATTGACGCTTTAATGGACAATATTCGTGAAGCCATTGGTGAAATACAGCTGCACACAATCGATAATGTGCTTAAAAATTGGACCGATCGTGTATATGCATGGCCAGCCGTGGCAGCCGTTTGAATGAAATTATTTTCCATTATTAACCGGAAAGATTGTACATTAAAAAAAAAAAAAAATAAAAATTTGAGAAAATATTCAGTATTTTTTTTTTAAATAAAAAGACTAATACAATTTTTAACAGTTAAAACACTTTCTATATTTCCTCATATGTACATTTCAGAAGCAATGCTTCCATCTTCAGTGATAACTCGAAGATATGTCTGCCCTGCAGTTGATGCAAAACCAAAAGAACTTAAATAATGATTAGGTAACCAGTTTAGGCGTTTATTAAGGGAGGTTTTTAAAACGTATTTTTTTTTTTAATATCGAATAAAACACTCAAATTTGCATCATATATTCAAAATTCTTATTGGAACTTCATGTAAATTTTTTTTCAGGATTTTCTCCAGCTTCATAATGACCTCGATTCATTCGTCACTTGGTTTAGTAAAAATTCCCTCGAATAAGACATTGCCAAATACGAGACAATAACTTTTTCTCGAAAAATAAAAAAAAACCTCCGCCCAGACCCTGTAATTTTCAGAGCGCTTCTAATCAACCATGTTCAGCTTATCCGAGATTTAGGTGTTCTCTGTGACGGTAAAATATATTTTCGCTCGACGAAGTTATTTCAAGTTCTAATTCCACTCTTGGTTTTATCAAGAGTTTCGCAACCCCCATGTAAACAAATCACTCTATATCGCTTGCCCATGTTCGCCTCTTTCTTTGGGAGTATATGCATCAAGGATCGAAAGTATTCAACGTCGCGTCGGCGCGAATTCAATCATCACTCTCAATCATTGATCTCCACACCGAAATCCGACGGGATGTCTTTGACATCTCCCCTTTTGGACCTTACCTTCCTTATCTTCCTTCAACATTAATCCGCGAATCGTAAGATCATCCTGCCTTTTTTCCTTCCAGATCCTAGTACATCCAATGGTCTCAAAAAACCTTCAACCCGCATTTAGAACAAGATCAATTCTGTTTGTTTTCTTTTCTACCTCAATCTCTCAAGTTCCTCTCTACCTCCTTTTAAACAGTCTCTTATCCCTATAATTTAATTAAGTTTTAAACTAGTTTAAATAAGCTTGAGTTTAGTATTGTTTATGTTCTTTTAAGGTTGTAAAAAATAAAAAAATATAAATTAAAAATATGGATTTTCGTGATGAAATGGCAGAGTATCTTATCATATTGGCAGATGAAGTTGGGACACCATCATCAACCAGTGCAGCCAATCTAAAATACTTTACTCTTAAAAAGTCACCATTTAGAAGGAAAGAAGTAAATGAGACAAACGTTTGCAGGAGTTCATTAGCTGTGGTCAAGGGCAGTTTCTTCTTGATGAGAACCAAGTTCAACACAAGTTGAGGCAGAAATTATTGCAATTCTGACAGCTAAATCCCACTATTATTATTATTATTATTATTATTATTCTTTATTTTTTCAATCAAATGTACAATGTGACGTAAAGAATACGGACATGGCTAATTTGCCGTCTGCCGGACGGCTTGGGTATTTTCACTAAGTGAAAATACCCAACATCACAGCCATAGATAATAGCAAGCAAAAAGCGGCAGTAATCTAAATTAAGCATTTTTTTATTGAGTAAAATTTAAAATATAATAAATGGTATCTTTGTCAGTGTCAACAAGTCAAAACCATTTTTTATGTGGTACCCGTAGCGTTATTCTTATCTTTTTCGCTTGTTACTTCGTCGGTCGAAGCTCGAATCTCAAAAACGAACAACAGTTTTCCCACAGCAATCGCTTTTTGCAAACAATTAGCAAGTTCTAATAGTAGTTTCATTGCCATGAAAAGAGTTTTCTCGTTTAGCCTTTCGGAATCGCAAAAAAAAAAAAAAAAAATAAAGGTCCTCTCAATTCCTCACCAGATATGGTTGTGAGAATTGCGCTAGGTCTAAGGGCTTTTCTTCCTATTAATTTACCTACTTAATTTATTTATGTCAAAGAATTGAAAGAAAAGGTAATTTGGCTTTGATGATTAAAGGATTGCTGAGATGCGACAAAGCTCCTTATAAGGTCTAAGCAGTACTAAAATCGTTCTGTGATTTTTGATTCATACGTAAGCAGATAGGCAAACGAATACAGCCAAATCACAGTCTAAACTATTTTGCAAAATTATGTAAGCTACTGTTTTCTATACTTTAACAAAATTCACACCAAAAATAGTTTTTATTACTTGAAATGTTCCAATTTTCCAAGCCAAAGAGTCGTTTGACCTCACGGTTAGAAAATGTACCTTAAAATACTGTACCTTAAGAATACTGTTGAAGCTATTTCCCGAACAAAACGTAAATATCCTTTATGAGAACAAAATCTGCTCCAAAGTTACTCCGTAAGGCCGAAGAGCCTTCTGTGTCCAGTTTTCAAGGTTTTCTATAACACTCGGTCCAAGTTCTTCTTTGTGAGTTCCAACAACACCCTTTCGAATGAAACTGTAAGACAATATTAGAATCGATGAAATAAAACATTTTCATCACAAGAAACTAACTCAAACTTAGACGAATCTTCCTTCACTTGAAAATGCCTTTGAATGCCTTTCATATAATTAGCATGATGACACGCTGGGTTTTCTGAAAAACGAAAAAGAAAAATCTATAACTTCTTTAGATTCATTTGAGCAGATATTTCTTCGTACTTTTCATTTTTTGAAATGATAAATAGTCCAGCAGTGCTTCCATTTCCACTTCATTGACACTTTTTTGCAGAAAACCTGCAACTTTCAATACAACCGAACGCAGATCTTTTTTCATTTGCTCATAGCTGGTGAAGAAGACATTGGGCTCGTTGCGCAGCATCCAGAATTCCAGGACATGTGGCCAATGAGGTGTGAAGGTAAGTCGATCACTTATGTATTCAGCAACATAGTCGTTTAAGTTGAGATTGTTAAACCCACACGATGAGTAGAAGTGATATGAGGAAACAATCACATCTCCTGGATTCCTGGTAACATAAATAATCTGTGAAACGGAATTCGATGCAATTTTTTAAGTAAACTTTGAGTCTGTTTTACTTTCGGTTTGACTGTCCAAAGACCAACAGGAAGTAGGTGCATGGGGAGGTGAGATTTCATGACCCGTGGAGATGGGGCATTGTTGGCATACTCGATAGAATCAAAGCTCGGATCCAACATACACTGCCTTGCCTACACAATTAAGAAACAGACAGGACTAACTCACACTAAGCAAGAATATTTTTTCTGTACTCACGCAAAGTTAGGGCATCTTTCAAGTTGATCCACTTTGTGTGCTCTGTTGTAATCAAAGTCATTTATCAGCAGCCAGGCAAGCTCCAGTGTCCATGTGGTACCGGATTTGGGCTCCGTAATAACCCAAACATCATCTTTT
Organism: Melanostoma mellinum; assembly: GCA_914767635.1. Classification (NCBI taxonomy): domain Eukaryota; kingdom Metazoa; phylum Arthropoda; class Insecta; order Diptera; family Syrphidae; genus Melanostoma; species Melanostoma mellinum. Next base: position 49,612,194 of record OU612058.1, read on the forward strand.
CGAACTTCAAGGCTCCGCCATTGTTCTAAGAGTTTCTCAGAGTTTTCAGGGAGAACAGCATAGCGGTTTTGGCAGTCGATTTCCACTGGTAAATTGCTGTTGGCTTTTGCGTAAATTTTAATAAGTTTCTTGTCGGTGGTAATAGCGAATGGTTCTATTCGAAAGTTTTCTGTCATTTTAATTTTTTGTACTATTCACCTGCTTGTTCCAAAGTTTGCTTCAAGACTAAAAATATGTCTCCAGCTACTTAAAAGTACATTTCTACATTAACCGATTTTCCAAATGTTTTTTTGTTTATTCAGAAGTTAACAATGAAAACAACTCGAAGAGCTCAAAAAAGGTCTAATTGTTTATTCGCCACATGTGGTCGCAACAAAACATTGAATTTGTCGTTCAAATACCAATATTAAACTGAAAGTAAAAAATTTCATTTGATATTTCAAAGCACTTGAAGAAAACTAGCTCAACCGGCATTGAAAATTATTGTTGTGTCATCGTTTGCTTTACAAAATGTTGGGAAAATTTCTGTGCAACAGGTTCAACTTCAAAGTAATGCAGTATATCAAAATATTTAGGAAATGAAAAGTACAAGACCAAATAACTGGTAACTGGAACAAAAAATTACAAGACTTAAGCTTTTAATCATTAAAATGTGAATGACTATATGGCATTACGAAATGGAATTAGATTACATTGACATTCCTGGTGCTTTAGGTCCAAAATAGGGTTTCCTTGGCTCTTGGTTGAGTTTATTTCTCATAGGGTCTTTTCGACACATCGATTTTTCAACACGTTCTGCAAAGAGTTTTATGTCCAGAGGTTGCTATTCGTTCACATTTTTCAATCAGGGTCTGTCTATATCGCTGTTAAGGGGAGGGCAACCAGGGCAACAGCGACGGGTCTCCACAAAAGAGGGGCCCCCACAATAGAGACTTCGGAAATTTTTTTTCAAATTCAGACTAGTAAACATTGGTAAACAACTTTTCCTTTCATATTTTTTTTCGAGTTGTACCTTTGCCTACAGTACTTTGTACAGACATGATTATATTAAATATTAACAGAATCATCAGAATCATCGATCTACATATATATTTGTTCACTTTAACCAGGCAGTCAGTAAAATATCAAAATTTCAAATGGCCCTGATAAACACTTGCAATTTTCGATGACGCGCTTGCACGTGGGTTGTGCGGCGGAAAAATCAATCTCAACACTCTGTATGCGTACATAAGGTTTTTTTTAGTCTACTTAACTTTGGTAGCGGGCTAGCAACGTAATTTACATTAGCTCAAACATTTTTGGGTATAAAAAAATCCCACAAAAAACAGTTTCATTGTAAAAATGTGCTCAAAGTACCTGTCTTTATTATTACTAAAAATCAAAAATTTATTTTTTACTTTAATTTAAAAAAATTAAATTTAAAAGAAAAAAATTTAAAAAAAATAACAGCTCTTATTTTGGAGAAAAATCATTTATCGGCGTTTGTACCGTGTTGTGGTAATTCTCTTAATTTAGTTGGAAAGGCAGCTGCCCACTCTTGTCCATCAGCTGTTCAATTCTATGATTTCGTTCAGAATTTATATTTGTTTCACAGCAAGTACAGAACGATACGTTATACGAAAGATACGAAGCAGCGCACCTTCTACAGAAGATGCGTGGTCTCGAAACCGATTTATTTGCAACGTCTTGGAACAAACTTCCTGGAGCGTTTCAACGCTATAAGCAAAGTGTTGCAAGACCAAAAAATGATTCTTGAATCGGCAATGCGTGCATTAAAATCATTGAAATCATTCTCGTAATCGAAAAAACGATTTTGATAAATACGAAATAAAAATTTCTCAGACTGGCTGAATCCGCTCGATTACGGGAAAGCACAAGACGTAAATCTGTCACCGAAGGAAAAATACGAATATTCCGCTTCTATCCCAGTGGTCGAACAGTTATGCGTTTTTCTAACCGAGAGATTGTATGCCTATGAAGCTGTACGTTTGAGATTTGAATTTCTTAATCACATCGAGAAGTTGGGTGCTGCAAATCGCACGCTGCAGCACAGGCATTGGTGAAAGTTTATCACGATTATTTAGAACCTAGTCTTGGTAGTGAGTTGGTTCAATTTGTATCTTTGATGGATTCATATAACAAAGACTATGAAAAAGACCAATCTCCGGAACTATTTTACTACCAAATTCTCGAAGATCAAAATTTCAGAGCAACATTCCCAAACCTTGAAATTGCACTGGGAATGAATTTGGTTTTGATGGTATCAAATTGCACTGAAGAGCGCTCATTTTCAAAAACCAAAAATTATAAAAAACAGGCTTCGAACCACGATGGGAGAAAACCGTCTACCAAAGCTTTCTCTCGTAAGCATTGAAAGTGATTTGCTTCGGGAACTGGATTTCAGCGAAATCATCAACGATTTCTCGGAAAGTTCCGTTCGTTAACGCTAAAATTTAATTTTAGATAATTCTTGTTTCCGATTATATCTATGCGTTCATTAAACAATGAAATAATCTATACCTACTTGGTTTCACAATAAGCTATTTATAGGGAAACTAGATTGAAAAAAGAATGTTCCTTTTATTTGGAATATCATTTGGGGCCAAGGGTCCTCCACTAGTTTGTTGCCCCGAGGCATCGACACCTTTAAATCCGGCACTGATCGCTGTGAATACAAACGCTCTTTTTTTTATGTTTTTAGATACTTTGTTTGAAAAGAGTTTCTTGTTCCCATTCCCATTCACACTATATTCTCAGTCTCATTATCTCTTGTTCTTGTTCTTGTTCTTGTTCTTGTTCTTGTTCTTGTTCTTGTTCTTGTTCTTGTTCTTGTTCTTGTTCTTGTTCTTGTTCTTGTTCTTGTTCTTGTTCTTGTTCTTGTTCTTGTTCTTGTTCTTGTTCTTGTTCTTGTTCTTGTTCTTGTTCTTGTTCTTGTTCTTGTTCTTGTTCTTGTTCTTGTTCTTGTTCTTGTTCTTGTTCTTGTTCTTGTTCTTGTTCTTGTTCTTGTTCTTGTTCTTGTTCTTGTTCTTGTTCTTGTTCTTGTTCTTGTTCTTGTTCTTGTTCTTGTTCTTGTTCTTGTTCTTGTTCTTGTTCTTGTTCTTGTTCTTGTTCTTGTTCTTGTTCTTGTTCTTGTTCTTGTTCTTGTTCTTGTTCTAGTTCTTGTTCTTGTTCTTGTTCTTGTTCTTGTTCTTGTTCTTGTTCTTGTTCTTGTTCTTGTTCTTGTTCTTGTTCTTGTTCTTGTTCTTGTTCTTGTTCTTGTTCTTGTTTTTGTTTTTGTTTTTGTTTTTGTTTTTGTTCTTGTTCTTGCTTCAATTCTTCAACACTAAGATCACAGCATGCTGCTTCTTTCATCAGTCGCACTCCCTCAAACTAGGAGGGATCTAGTAAATTTTCTGTGTGGAGCAGATGCCTTCAATATTCTCTAATATTTTCTGTAAGTCATTAAAGCTTTCTTAATGGAAATGTTATAAACATGCAAAATGTAAATACCAATGGTCACGGACATAAAAGGAAGTGATAGGGTGGAGTTCCAAAATTTGAACTTTATGAATTCTAAATTTAAGAAAGCACTCCACCCGAAAATGCATGGCGTTTACACTTGCTAGAAAGCAAGAGAGATATTTCTGGTTGATTCTGCCATACATGTGGCCCTTACGAAAGCTGTAGTATATCTTCCTTTTGTATACTGTAACAGCCTAGCTCATCTTTCGACAACGTTTGAAAATATGTATACAAACCTAACTATCCACTTACATGAAGCATTGTACCGAGTATTGTCTGATTGTTCAAAGGAAAATTAAACTATAGCAAACTGGTAGCGGAGAGCCTTAAAAAAAGAGAATGTCTAACGATTGTGTAGATTGACTAATCAGTAATCAGTGAATACTTTGTTGGGTGTGGATTAACAGTTTGGTTTTGTGCTTTCAATCAAGAGATTGATTAATTCAAAGACCAGTGATTTGGATATGTTTCTGAACGTTCTCTGTGTCATTAAAATGAAAATTCCAATAACAACGAACTGTACTACCCACCTAAGTAAGCAAGTAACCTACGATAGGGAATAAAAACCAATCCCGGTTAAGCAGAGTTGATCGCTTCTATAGGAACACCTTTCATATTGGCATAGGCACAAAATGCACGCTCCTATCCCAGAATTATCTCGATCGATCCCAGAATGCTAACCAAACATTTATAACTAAAAGCTCATTTAATCGAAATGACCCAGGCTCAAGCATCAAGATAAGTTCACTTTTTGTTAGGCAAACGATAACCTATCGCTCTAAATCCTCCCATTAGTGAAAGAGGTCTGCGAACTCGAAATAAAATTCTGCATTACAAGCAAATAGTCAATTGCCTCGTACAAACTTATTGTTCCCTATAAGGTACACAATAATGTCAATGCAAACATAATTATATGAAAGTATACCTAAATGTTGAGATATGTGGAAGAACCTTCGCTATTGCTATTGCACATCTTTGTATAGAAAATCAACGACTCCACTATTGAAGCAATTGAAGTAAGGATCTACGAGGCATCTGGTACCCTTTCGACAGAAACATACAGAGTCGAGCTTAAATGGTAACCAATTTCTGTTACAAGATTAATCTGAGACTCGAGCTGATGTGAAGATTCTTGTCATTCTTGGAGGCTTGGCTGTAAGACACGATCTGAGTTGATGACGGTTCTCGGCTTCAAGGCTTTTTTCTATAATCGAAGTTTAAGGAAATGACCTAGAATAGTGTCATTTAAAATGGTACACAATGGAACAATAGTTGCTCTGTGGTAACAGGGGAGCTCTAAGCTGTGTCTAGATTAAGACTTCTCGTAAGTTCTTTAAAATTAAGAGATCACGCGGGTACCTACTGAGCGCTGATTGTGATTCTTTGTCTCTGTAAAAGTTTTTTGGTAGTTACAAAACAATTATCATTTTTCGGCATGGTAGGGTTTTTCCAAACGGTTGGCTGTGTAGCCCCAAATTTTGCCATAGATTTGTTTATTTTGGCCATGTGAGAAAGTTAGGCAGTCGTCCTTTTATATTATTTCATTGAGTCAACATAGAGATTTTATAATTAACGCTGCAGCAAATCGAGAAGTTGAAGCCGCCATATGATCCATCCCACTATACAAGGACTTCAAACTATACCAACCTCGGGGACCAGCAAAAGGAGCAGCTTCCATGGTTTTAACGGTGCTCCAAAAATGCAGCACAACAGAGATCTAAGCCTCCAGATTAACTATCGAACCATTCCAGTCGACGACCACCCACCTTTGCTCAAGATAAAGATAAAATGATATTACCACTTAAGAAGCAAATAGCATTTTTAATCAAAATTTATTAAAATCGCCAACACAAAGCACAACTGTTTCTGTTACTTGATATTTCGTCAGCCGTGAATGCTAGCATATCATCCAGAGTGGAAGTTTTATGGAAGCAAGTATGGTCGTTCGATCGTCCTTGTAATTATGAAAATAAGATCTTCTCGCTGCTCACACCAAACTGACTCAGTTCTCTTTCCGTCCAGTCTTCAAACTTTTTGATCATGTCTTGAGAGATTTCCTCTTTATATGAACCTACTTCACCTTTTCGTATGAATCTGGAAAAACAAAAATACATTTTCGAAGCAAAGTTTTTTCATCATCCACAGATGTAATACCTGAAGGAATTATTTTCCTCGAATTTATTGTATTCCTGGATTGATTTACTCTTAGCAGCGAAGTTACACATGGGATTGTCTGTGGCGAATATAAAGATAAGATAAGGTGGAACCAAGGTCGTGAACTGATGATATATGATAGGTATTCAAATTAAAATAACTAGTCATCACGGTCAGTATTGAATTCGCTGCAAAAATATCACCTGGAGCAAAATCTCATCGCTAAAAATTTATTTAGGGCTCGTAGAAGACAGTTTATGGAGTAAGAAATACGAACGCGAGTGTACTTTAGCAATCCTTAACCTTAAACCAACTTACTTTTCATTTGTTCAAAGGACAAGTGCGTCAATAGCTTTCCCATCTGCGCATCACAAATTGGTTTTTGTAAAAACTTGCTTACTTGCTGAACTATTGTTTTGAGGTCCTTCTTCATTCGTTCAAAGCTCGTAAAGTAAACATACGACTCATTTCGCAATTTCCAAAATTCAACAACATGATTCCAGAAAGGTTGATACTGAATCTTATTATTCATTGCTGCATTCAAAAATTCTTCCATTTCAAGTTTGTTATTCCCAAGTGCGTTCATGAAGTGGTAATAGGATATTATAGCATCCTTAGGATCTCTGGCGACATAGATCATCTAAAAATAGAAAAAGAAGAAGAACGCTGATTGCAATAAGACAGCAATAAAACTGTGTTTTCATTTACTCACCTTTGGTTTCACAGTCCACAATGATTTTGGAAGTAATTGCATTGGTAGATGAGACTTAATCACTCGCGGGGACTTCATTTGTTCTGCAACTTCAATAATAGAGACAGGCAGCATTTTTGGATAAATTGCACTGAACCTTTGAATTACAAACGAGGTAATACAGTAAGATTTGAGAAGTCTGAGTGTGGGTTAGGTGACTGTGGCACATGACCATTTCTCCAATTTGCAGTTTCTACTTACTCAAGAAACGGAGTACGTACTTCTTGTTCAACCGTCAGTGCTGTTTTGTAATCGAGATCGTTTACCAAAAGCCACACCAGTTCGAGCATCCATGTTGTGCCACATTTGGGCATCGTAATCACCCAAATATCGTCTTTGCGAACTTCAAAGTTACGAATACGTTCCAAAAATGGTACACTGCGCGTAAATAAAACCGAATACCTTTTTTCCCAGTCTATGTCAATCGGAAGGCCTTCATTATCTTTCGTATAAATCTTCACCCTTTCGGATGTTCCGTTTTCTAAAGGACTAACTCGAAAATCTTGAGCCATTTTGAAGGGAAAGAAGTGCTCTCAAAGTCACTTCCTGAAAAGTATATGGATGGAATGAGTTTCAAAAACTGACTGCCAAGTTGTATCTCGTTGAAATATAAAACAACACCCAAATTGTTTATTGTCAGAGAAAACAAAGTATATGTACATTGTACGTATCTATAAAGATAAATCTCTTTCGATGAAATGTTTCTTTCTTTGGTAATTTGAAAGCTATCAAGTAATCAGCTTTGAATTAGGTTTATAAATATGGTTCTTTGTGTTTAGTTTAGGGCTGTTGTTTACGGTGCGGTGCAATAAGCCCCGAGGCAATAAGATCCGTGGGGCTTATTGCTAAAAAAAAATGAAGATAACACTCACGAGTTTTGCGTACACCAGAGAATTGCATGAGCGCAATCACTTGCGCTTTCGAATCATCCCCCGAAAAACAAGCCGTACACAGTCTCACACTGACAATGATGAAACAAGTGTGATGCTTGAAGAAAAGTACACAACACTCGTGAATACGAGCCTTCGCATTGATTGTGCGCATGAATGATGAAGGAATGGACCATTCAAACTCAAACAAGTACACCATTCGCTTGTATTCGAAAAAAGCGAATGTTCACGAATTATGAGGGATGAAAACGAATATTTTCATGTTTTTAGATAGGTTTGAATACACATTTTGTGACCTGACTTGGGCGTTATTTGTATTTTTTGGGTTTTTGTTGTTGTTGTTGTGTTCTTCACAGTGTAGTACTGTGAAGTATTCGTTGCCTTTTGAAGTATTCGTTGCACTGTAGATTATTCGTTGCCTTAGACACTATTCGCACATGTTCATACGCATGTACACATTGTCATTGCAATGCTTTCCATTGTTTCAGTTAAGAGAATGAGAGTGAGAACCTGTCTTGTTGACTAAAAGAGAGTGTAGTGTGTGAATTGCTTTGGATTAAGATGAATGTTGTCTGAATGGTGTGAAAGGCAATGAATAAGTGAACGCATTCACAAAACGAAACATTCACTGCAGCTCCCTGGTTTACACTTTAAAGAAGCAATAAGACCCATAAAAATAAAAAATTAAGGCCCATGAAATTTATTGGAGGATCCCCAGGAACTTCCGGATTTTCTCAGATAGTCAAGCAGCCCTCAAATAACTCGGCGGTGTTTCTACGAGCTCAGTAAGCACCCTTAACTATCACCTATCTCTTAAGGAGATGGCTGAACAGTTCGCAATATCCACCTTATTTGGGTGCAGGGGCACAGAGTTATCGTGGGTAACTGCAAAGCCGATGAACTCGCCAGAAAGGAACCGTTCTACCGATCTCAACCAGTAGGTTGAATATTGGTATACCAATCGCTACATGTAAACTTATGCTAAAGCAAGAGGCAATGGATAGAACAAATTAAAGGTGGAACAATATGACCACGTGTGTGGCAACAGAACGGATATGGCCAGGACTAGATCCAAAACGCACAAGACATTTGTTATCCATAACCAGATTGCAAGTTAGCTCCGTAATCAATGTCATCACCGGACATTGTCTTATAGGAAGACACGCCATAAGACTCGGCGTTTCCTCTAATGACTTCTGCAGAAGTTGTTTAGATGAGGAGGAGGAGGAGACAATCCCACACCTCCTCTGCACATGTCCTGCTCTCTCTTTTAAAAGAAAGCGGGGAAGTATTTTCTCTATGATCCAATCGATCTGGCGAACATAGATCCCCTGCATCTCCTACAAAACCAAATGGTTTTGTAAAGTGAGGTACTCCCTCGCATAATTTCTATGGTATCACAATGGACCTAATATTGGTCTAAGTGTGTCAGTTTGTTTTCCTGACAGCCATCTAAACCTAACCTAACCTAACCCCAGGAACTAAGATTTGTCTATTCTTCATATCAGGATACGTTAATTTGAAACTGTCTTGCATCTAGCAAATAAGCTTATGATAATAGAATGCTAATTCCACATGTTCTAGAGCGTTATTTCTGTTTTTACAACTTTCAAACCAGACAATATAATGTTTCCTCTCGTGTTTTTTGAGCTTTCCATTCTTTTCTTTGTTTTTGATCTGCTGGACTTTTCTAAGGGCCGATTTTCCATTCCACTTATAGCAGTCTGATAAACGTTTGATAAGTCAAAAATATATTTTTGAACTGTCAGAAAGCGTTATTCCTAAGAATAAATACTTTATGAGAGAAATGAATTTATCTCTTCCTACAAGAAAAGAAATAATGGATTTTTTTAGGAATAAAAGAATTGCCAAAAAAATTATTTTTATGAATCAATTTTGAGGACATATTTGCCAGAACGTATTTTGGATATTTATTGAACATTCGTGCTTCGAACTATTTCTTATAGAAAAATGGAAAATGCTTAGCTGTATCTGCTTGTTTATCTGTCGGATATTTTGTGATGCTTCTTTATTTTCCAGCTGGAGCAGGACTCAACGGGCCAGGGTCTTTCCCAAGGAAGCCAAAAGACTTGGGATGCGGCGGTCCAACTTCTGTGCAAAATGGAGAACTCCGACACGGAAAACGTTTTTCTTATTTTAATTCTTTACTACACGAATTTCAAGAAAAGGATCTTACAATGTTTCTTGTTTTACATTCGGTTTTATTATTTAGTTACGTTACTGCAATCTTTAATTTAACAATAGTTTAAATTTTTCGGTTAACATAAAAAAGGTAGAAACTGAATAAGCATGCCTGAAGGGCTGAGTTCTCTTGCTTATCTTCACCTTTCGTTGACTTTGTTGACGATGGTATCGGGGCGAGTTTGGTACTTAGCTATGCCGGACGGAATTGGCACAACCTTTTGCTGTAGCCTCTGGCGTTTCAGTCGTCTGGTCACGGTGAGCTAAGTAAGTAAGTAAGTAAGTAAGGTATTCATTTATTAACAATTAAATACAATAATATATTATTACAAAATTTGAATCTTAAAGCTATGGCTTAGCCGTCAGCCTGATTGACAAATTTATTATTTAAATTGTATAAATGTAAATAAGAATACATTCTCAGTAAATTTAAAATACAAAATATTCAAACGTATTCAGATATTAATAACTTTCTGTAATTGCAAACTGATTTCAAGAAATTGCTTAGGGTTTTTCACGGTGAGCTATAATTGGGATAAGCAATAATTAGTTAAGAGAGCAGCAGATTTGATATTCAATGGACCTTAGAAATGAGTTGTGCCCACTGGGTCCATACTTCAAAAAAAGGCCAATTAAACCAAACAAAAATTGACTGTCCATGTCCAGTCGGCGGAAAAGAAACTTTAGCTTAAATTGGAATGGTATTCCCATAGCCAATGTCAGCTGGTAATTTCTCTTCCTTTTCTGGAGGAAATTTCGCGTCTACTTATCATTTCTGTGGTAAGTAGTGGATGTGAACTCAAATAAATGAAAAAAATATGAACAAATTTTTTCCTTATCTTCTTTGCATTCAGCTTATGGACGATCGTCTCATAGCCGTTGTATGTGTAGTTGGTTTTGGGGCGGCGAAAGTCAAAAGTGTGAAGTTTCGTCACAGTTTTGTTTCCTGAGATAGTTACCCGTTTGTTTATTTTTTCTTATGTATTTTTGAAATCTAAGTTTAAACTTAATTTAAGAAAAAACCACTAAGTTTTTTTGCATTTCCTGTATTATATTCAACTTTTTTTTAATGAAATAAAAAATGTCTGAAGATGATCAAACCTCATTGAAATGACGATAATGAATCTCAGTTTGAATCTAGTAAAAGAACTATAAGAACCTAATGCAAGCTCTGCACAAATGTGCCAAAAAATTAGAGGGTATCAAGAAAAGGCCTGCAGCCCCTTTGTCATCGGATTCGGATAACAATCAGCCATCAACCAAGTAATATTTTTTGACAATAAATCGCTGATCACAATATTGAGCCAAAACCGGGACTGGTATCTACCGGGATCCCGGGATTGACATATCTGAATCCGAAAATCGCGGAATTGAAAAAACGGACGGATAGCGTGTTGTTCTTTTGAATTATTTCATTGAGCCAGCTTGGTGATTTTATTGTTAACGCTGCAACAGAAGTTGAAGCCGCCATATGACCCAGCCCACGACAAAGACTTCAAACCATACCAACCTTGATGACCAGCAAAAGAAACACTATCCATGATTCTAACGGTGCTCCAGAAATGCAGTACAGCAGAAATCTGGGCCTCCAGACTAACTTACCAACCGCAACTATTCCAACCAACGACCACTCTATTTGCTAAAGCCGACAATAAAATCATATTTTCTCTTATGATCGAATTATTTATTTATTTAAAATTGCTTCAAATCGCCATCATAACAACAAACAGGTCTTCCTGTTATTTGAAATCTCGTTAGCCCTGAATGATATTATATCAACTAGTGTGAGAGTCTTATGCAGGCAAATGACATTATCGTTTGGTGGTCCTCTCCTTATATTTACGAAAATAAAATCTCCTGGCTGCTCACACCAAACTGACTCAGTTCTCTCTCCGTCCAGTCTTCAAACTTTTTGATCATGTCTTGAGAAATTTCCTCTTTATATGACCCAACTTCACCTTTTCGCATGAATCTGGAAAAACAAAAATACATTTTCAAAACAAACAACATGCTTAGCTGTAATACCTGAAGGAATTATTTTCTTCAATTTTATTGAATTCCTGGGTGACTTTAGTCTCAGTAGCGTGGTTAACCATGGGATTGTCTGTTGCGAAGATAGACATAAGATAAAGTGGTACCAAAGTCGTACACTGATATAACATAATAAATTATCAACTTAATAACGAGTACCTAAGGCCTTAAGAGTATTGGTTTCGGTAAACAATGATATATTACCTGGAACAAAATCTCATAGCTAAAAATTTATTTAGAGCCCACAAGAGCAAGTTTATGGAGTGAGAAATGCAAACACGAGACTGTAGTTTAAGAAGCCTTAACCTTAACAGAACTTACTTTTCATTTGTTCAAAGGACAAGTGCGTCAATAGCTTCCCCATCTGCTCATCATCAATTGGTTTTTGTAAGAACTCGCTTACTTGCTGAACTACTGTTTTGAGGTCCTTCTTCATGCGCTCAAAGCTGGTAAAGTAAACATACGACTCATTTCGCAATTTCCAAAATTCAACAACATGATTCCAAAAAGGTTGGTAGTAGACCTGCTTATTGATTGTTTCATTCAAAAATTCATCCATCTCAAGTTTGTTTATTCCAAGTGCTTGGGATCTCTGGCGACATAAATCATCTGAAAGAAAGAATAAGAAGTGCGCTGATTGCAATAAGACAGCAATAAAACTGTGTTTTCATTTACTCACCTTTGGTTTCACAGTCCACAAAGATTTTGGAAGTAATTGCATTGGAAGATGAGACTTAATCACTCGCGGGGACTTCATTTGTTCTGCAACTTCCTCAGAGTTAGCCAAAATTTCTGGATAGAGTGCGCTGACCCTTTAAATTACAAACGAGGTAATAATGTAAGATTTCATAAGTCTTAGAGTGTAGAGGAAGCAACTGTAGCCCTCTCTTGACTACCTCTCTGATTTCTTCAAACTGAATGAACTCATGCTCCTATTTGCAATAGATCTCCTTCAATTTGGAATAATTGTTACTTACTCAAAAAATGGACTACGAACTTCCTGTTCAACCGTTAGCGCAGTTTCGTAATCGAGATCGTTTACCAAAAGCCACACCAGTTCGAGCATCCATGTTGTGCCACATTTGGGCATTGTAATCACCCAAACATCATCTTTGCGAACTTCAAAGTTACGAATTCGTTCCAAAAATGGCACACTGCGCGTATTTAAAACCGAATACCTTTTTTCCCAATCAATATCAATGGGAAGTCCTTCATTGTCTTTGGTATAAATCTTCGCCCTCTCAGATGTTCCGTTTTCCAAAGGACTTACTCGAAAATCATTGGACATTTCGAAGAGAAAGAGAAGCTCTCAAAGTACTTAGATGTAATAAGTTTCTTAAGCTAACTGAAACGTTGTATCTCGTTTAAAAGACAACCGGATCTTATCAACTCGAAATTACTAACAAAGTGTAAATATTTTTATCTTTATCTTTCACAGACAATAATTTTAATCAGTTATATTTGCAAAACAATTCATTTTTCAAAGTTTGGCCCTTTATATATACATATCAGGGTGACCCTTACTTTATTTTTTTTTTGCAAAAATTGAGTGTGAGGCCCCTATATCGATTCTAGAAAATGAAAAAAGAAATTCCCTAATTTTTTAATTTTTTTATCTCTATCCCTTCCTGGCCGTATTGTGAGAAGAAGTTTTTTTTGTTTGAATTAATAAAACCACTGTACCAACTGTCATTTTTGAATTAATCAACGGAAAGACTTCGAATTAGGCTCAAATGAAGCGTCTCTAAACATTCTACAGCCGCGTGTATGTTTGATTAAATTCAGCTCATTTGATTATACTCTTTTGTTAATAAACAAAAAGGCTGATTTCATATTTCGCTCAATCTGCGAAAAGTAAGCAACATTTTAACATGGATTATTTTTTTCAAAGATATCTGCGGCAATTTTAATGACCTTACATCAAATTATAACTTTTTTTATTCATCATTTTATTTGTTATTAATAAAAACTCGGTAAACCATTTTTTTATAAGCGCTGCCACTTTTGAAAGGATGATCGATTGGGATCAAATGAAGCGTATTTGAAAACTCTACAGCTGCGTGGAGATTCGAGAAAACTTCGATCATTACTTTAAACTTTATTATTTATAAACAAAGAGACAGAGCAACATTTTGCCATTGATTATATTTTTGATGATCTGTCCATCGTTTTCAATAACCTGAATTAAATGATATTCTTCCTAATATTCGACAATCTTAACGTTTTGAAAGCGTAATTTTCAATAAGTTTTATCATTACCTGCATATATTTTGCTTTAAAAGCAAATGATGAAATATCGAAAAATTAAAAAAAAAAAAACAAAAACTTTTTTATGAAATAGGGTCAGGAAGGGTTAGCAATAAAAATTTGAAAAAATTAGGGCATTTTTTTCCTGATTTAGAACCAATCTGGGGGGGTGCCACCCTAATACATATGTGCTAATAAATTAAAAGAGCTTTAGTCGACGTTTTCAGTATCACATATTTTCTATTCTGTTTACCTTTCATTTAGTCTGGGTCCCGTTACCGTACGACAAAAATTAGCCGTTTAAAACAAAGCAGCTTTTGCATTTGCACACCAGCTTACGTCTATATTGAGCTCAAATTGATCAAAACAATAAGAAAATATATTTTTTTGAAATGGCTTAAGTCATGATATAGGCGCTTATTACAAGTTGAAATCAAAAGAAATTATAACTTCAAATCATGGACCGATCAAAAAAGAAACTTTTTATGGCATTAAGAAAAGATGCCCACCAAAAATCAGTTATTAAGGACAAAGGTGAAATCATAACCAAAGAACAAATAGGAGAGTTTTTTAATGAAGACTTGATTATCTGCGCTGTGACTTACAAAGTACTGTAAAATAAAATTTCGATGTTTTTGATACAAACTGACATGCCCTTGACACGGAATAATTTTTTGGAAGACGCCGAATGTTTTGAGAGTCCTGTTGTTAATGAAACAGCTTCATCTGCAATGTTTGATTATGACGATGACAGTAGGGAATATCCTAATTTTGCTACCAGTTCCCGAAGCAGCAGCATTAGCAGTAGTGATCACAGTGAACATAACAAACTGCAGCTCTTTTGGAAAGAGCTTTAAATGAAGATCAGCAAATTTTGGTGAGTAATATTGATTGTGAAGGGATTATTACATCGGAAGAAAAAGACGAACAAGTTAAAGAAAACAAAGCTACAAGGAAATTAAAACGAAATACTGGAAGAGCCTACACAGCAAATACTGGAAAAGTTATCAAAGTCAGAGAGTTTAAGCCTTTAGTAAATTGTCGCATGAAGTGTAAGATGAACATTTCTGAAGAAGATCAAAAAATATTTTTCTAGAATATTTTAGCACGAACTCAACCATTGATGTTATTGAAAACAAATTTTTGGTGCCCGGACATACGCATATGGAGTGTGATGTTGATCATGCTGCCATCGAGAGAGAAAAAGGTACCTTCAGTGAAAATCCATCATCCAAGGGATTTCAAGGGTTTAAGCTTGTAAGATCCAAAGGAAAAAAGCCTTTCATTGTCCATGAAATGAGCCAAACAGCTTTCCTGCCTGTGATTGAAAAATCATACCACGAATTGTATTTGAATCTTAAATCTGATGACCTTAAGAATATACATCCTGATTTGACTGAAGAAGGAAGTGAAGATCAAAATTAAAACCAAAAATATATTTTTCTATTAATGTTATGAAAAAATAAAAGATGTTGAAAGACCAAAAAATGAATTTTCAAGTGCTGTACCATAGCTATGAATAGTAATAATTACGTTTTTAGTTTAAACTTAAATTGTTCCAATAAAAATAAAAATCGTTTCTTCTAGTTCGTTACTTTGTTTGGTGATTCGCTTATTGGTTTAGCACTTTAAGCTTATATCATCATCATCAGGTCCTGTAACCCCGCTCGGGGCATAGGGCGTCAACAAAACGTCTCCATCCTTCTCGATCAGCAGCTAGATACCTTAACTGTGGCCACGTCTTTCTCTGGGAATTAGCTTCTGATAACACTGTAGACTTCCATGTTGTTCTTGGTCTTCCAACCCGCCGTGACCCTTGAGGATTCCATTCAAAGGACTGCTTCGCAATATCATCGTTTGGTTTCCTCAGTGTGTGATCAATCCATTGCCATTTGCGCTTTCTGATGTCGATGTCCAAGCGCCTCTGACCTGTCCTACGCCACAACTCCTGATTGGATATTGTTTGTGGCCAGCAAATTCTCAGGATGTGACGCAGACAGCGGTTCACGAAAGCTTGCGATTTTCTCGAGATGGTGGCCGAGACTTTCCATGTTTCACAAGCATATAATAGCACGGATTTCACATTGGATTCGAAGAATCTCAGTTTAGTGCGTAAGGAGACTTGACTGGATTTCCAAATTTGGGACAGAGCACCAAAGGCAACGCGAGCTTTATTTATTCTGCTTTTTACGTCCAGATCCGTACCACCGTTTGCTGATACAATACTTCCGAGGTAATTAAATTGTTCGACCTCTTCAACGGGCGTGTCATGCAGAATAATACGATGTTGTGTTGGGGGGCCTGTTAGCATTATTTTTGTCTTTTTGCTATTTATTTTAAGACCGCACGCTTCTCCTTTCACCCGTAAATTTTGACACATCTCGTTCAGCCCACTGATGTTATTTGCCATGAGACATATATCGTCGGCATAGTCTAAATGGCTAAGCCTTTGAAACGTTCTCCATTGAATACCCTGCCTCTCAGTTGTACCGACGCTCGCCGTCAAAACATCATCTATCGCCAGCAGAAAAAGAATTGGCGATAAAACATCCCCTTGTCTCACACCCTGCCGCACCTCGAAAGAGTCGGATAGCTGCCCATTATGCAACACGAAACACCTTGCATTGTTGTAGGACTCCTTTATAATGGCAACAATTTTTGGCGGAATTCCTCTACCAAGAAGTGATCTCCATATAGATTCTCGGTTAACTCGGTCAAAGGCCTTCTCAAAATCTACAAACATGAGATTTAGCGGTGTTTGAAATTCTGCAGAGCAAGCTTATATACTGGTTTGTATTTTTACCGAGTTTTTTGAAAAAGGCTTAAGTGGAAATAAGAGCCAAAAACATGAAACAACTTATGTCTCATAAGCTGTAGCGTATATCATAAAGCATTTTTTTGAACAAGCTTAAGTTTAAAAAATCTTTTTAATTAATTGAGTGGTTATTTTTTAGAAACGAAAAAATATGTAATTTAAGGGTATTATTAGCATGTATCTTGAAAAAAATTGTAAGTCTAGTACCAACAGTTTTAAAGCAATCACTAAAAATGTCTTAAAAAACTAGTTCACAAAACTTCATTTGATCATACTGAAAAATGATAAAAATTGACTTAAGCTCTTTTAACTTATTGGCACTTAATGTAATGTTATCTCAGAATGAAAAACAATTGGTTCTGTTCAATAAAATAGTCAAACAGTTAAACAGTGTATCTCGTTGAAATATGAACCCATGTCCAAATTGTTTATTGTCAGAGAAAACAACGTATTTATGTACATTGTACATTTTTATAAAGATATCTCTTTCGATAAAATACCTTTGTCTTTGGTAATTTAAAGTTAACAAAAGTTAAGGTTGGAATTAGTTTTATTAATAAAATTGTTTGTGTTTAGTTCAGGGCTGCCAAAAAAAAAAAAAGGAAACAACACTCACGTACTTTGTTTACACTTTGAAAAGGCAATAAGACCCACAAAAGTAAAATTTTGGAGGATCCCCAGGCACATACATTTGTCTATTCTTCATGCCAGGAATCGTTTATTTGAAACTATCATGCATCTAGCATATAAGCTTGCTATAATAAAATGCAAAACCCTAGTGCACGGCCCAAGTGTCATTTTGCATGCCATACTATACCAATATCTCAGATGCGAGAAGAATAGAAGCTGCTGAGGCTAGAAATATATACTAACGTTCCACAGATTCAAGGCAATAAAAATGTCTTGAATAAGCTTCTTCTGATATTCAATTCATACACAATGTGTTCCGTACTTCATGTATTATCCTTTGTGGTGTGATTCTTGGTCATATTCTAAGAAAAAATTTTTTCTACACTAAAGCTCATTTCCCAACTTTGACATCACTTTTTGACAATTTTTAAAAAGGCTAACTAAATTAAATTCGATATCTCTTTCAATACTGGTGATAGAAACCAAGTCTTAAACTTAATTTTTTGTAGAAATAACAATCTTTAAGATTGTATTTTAGTTTAGCTTCCATAGGTTTAGGGTTGCCAGATTTAAAATTTTAAATGGTGTTCAAATTTTCTTCCCGAAACAACGTTTTGACTTTGAGGTCATTTTTTTTCAGAAAATGCCTGATAAACTTAAAGTTTCTTTATTTTTTACAGATGAACAAAACAATATTAAAAAAAAAATCAGTAATAAGTGCACTCCGAAACCCATACATTTTATGATACAAAAAAAAAAAAAATTTAAACTAAAAAAAAAAAATTTTTAGCTTTGAGGTTTGTTTGAATAAAGCAATAATATGGAAAAACTTAGTAGTTTTTTATTTATTTATTTATTTATTTATTTACGTCTAACAAGAACATTATCTTTCATAGACTTAATTTACAAAAGTAAAATAAAATGCAATAACATTAAGCATAAATTATTAATATAATATATGTACATAATTGCTTGCATCAAAAACATTATGAAGCTTTTGTAATATAATCTGTTCATGTTAAAATCAATAAAATTATCATAACGGTTATAAAAAATACGTGTAAAAGATATAGGTTCGCTCAATCCATAGTTTGTATAATGTCTAGGAACATAAAAGAAATCCTGGGTCTCTTGGACGCAAAGTACGAGACGGAGCATAAACATAAAACAAAGAAAGCAGGTGTGGACAATCAATGTGTCCAGTTAGAACATCCTGCGTAAGTGGCTTAATACCTAATAAGGTGCATCTAGCTTCATAGACTGGCAAATCACCGTTCCAATTCATCTTTCGTAGAGCAAATTTTGTAAACCGTTTCTGAATCTTTTCAATACGTGAAATGTTATTTTGGTAATATGGATTCCATACAATACTGCAATATTCAAGCAATATTCAATGTGCATGGATATTGAAATTCTTTGGTATTGCGACGCATGAAACTCAATAATGAATTTGCACGTGATATGATGTAATCATAGTGCATTGAAAAATTCAGCTTGTGGTCAAAGACTACCCCAAGGTCCTTATGACTTTCCACTATTGTTAGAATTTCATTTTGGATCGAATACTGAAAATTTACCGTCGAGAGAATTCTGTAAAATGTAAGAACTGAGCATTTGCTTATATTCATTTGCTGACCATTAAGATTACACCAATGGGTGATATTAATAATATCATCTTGTAGGTCATAAGCATCTGATACGGAAGCAATGCATTTAAATATTTTAAGAATGTCTGCGAATAAAAGAAAATTAAATAAATAAATAAATAAATAGGGTGGCGCAACAGAGCGAGGAGCCCCTGGGCCTAGCGCATTTCTCACAACCATGCCTTGTGAGGGAATGAAGGGGACCTACAAATTTTCGCCGGTTCCGAACGGCTTATTGAGAATGCGCTTTTCATGGCAATGAATTAACTAACGGAGGACTTGCCAATTCCTCGCGAAAGGCGATACCCGTGGAAAAACATTTTTGCATTTTGCCTCTGCTGGGATTCGAACCTCGAACCTCTGGGTTAGCAGGTGGACATGCTAACCATTACGCCACGACATGCTAACCATTACGCCACGGGTACCACAAAGAAAAAAAGAAAATTAGAGTGTTTAATAAAGGAAGGTAGATCATTGATGAAGAGTAAGAATAATAGAGGACAGGGCAGCAGTAGATATAGAAGAACCAATCTTTACGTATTGTATACGATTTTCTAAATACATACCTGCGAATCCATTTCAAAACATTTGAATGAAAACCGAAGCGTTCTAATTTGCTAACTAAAACTGAATGTTGAACACGATCGAAAGCTTTAGCAAAATCAATAAAGATTGTGTCAACTTGTTGACGTGTTTCCATTGTTTTAAGGCAATAGTTCGCAAAAATGGCGAAATTTGTAGCTGTTGACCTCCCAGAAAAAAAGCCGTGTTGAAATTCAGATATATAATTCCGAACGATTTCACAAATTTTATTTTTAACTATAGCTTCGAATACCTTGGGTATTAGTATTAGGTCTGTAATTATTTATCTGGTTTTTGCAACCAGCCTTGTGTATTGGAGTTATTAAAGAAGTTTTCCAACAATCTAAAAATTCGCCATTGGCCAATGATTTATTGAAAATTATGATAAGAGGTTTAGCTAAGCTAGTCTTGCAGGATTTAAGAAGAATTGATCTAAGGTTGACAACATTGAAAGAACTTCTTCTTCAGTAATGCTAAGACAACCTAAATAAACACATGACGCAAGAGTTAATGTAGATTTGTAAAAAAGAGATTTGTCCTCATAGTTTGACTGAAAATAAGAAGCAAACATATTACATGTTTGCTGCAGATTATTGGCAGTAACATCATCGTGAACCATACACGACGGAATACCAAAAGATTTACGTTTCTCATTAATATAAGACCAGAAGAGATTTTGTTTGATTTTTGATTCGATTGTCCAAACATATTGTCAAAAGATAAACTTTTTCAAAAATTCAGATTCAGACCTTAGTTGACGAAATTTGCCGTGAAAAGATGGAATTTTCTTGCTTTTTCTGTGCATTTTAAGCATGGCATTTTTAAGCCTTAATAAACTTTTGTTAAACCAAATGGGCTTACTATTTTGAGGCATTAATTTTTTTAGTGGTACAAACCTAGAGACCGCGTTATCTAATATGCTCCTAAATAACACAAAAATAGAATTTAAGTTGTCAGAATTTAAACATAATTGCCAATCAAATTCATTATAAAAGTTACACATCAATTCATAATCAGCATTAATAAAATCAAATTTATATTCATTATTTTTAGCATCTGAATTTATGTCCCGTTTTTGGATTTCATTGTGGGTGTAAAATCTGGCAACTAAATCTATAGGAGCTTAACTTAAATACAGTCTTAAAGGTTGTTACTTCTACAAAAAACTAAAATTATGTCTTCTATCACCAGTATTGACAGAGATATCGAATTTAACACAGGTTAGGGTACTCCAAAGTAAGCCTTTTTTTAAATTGTCAGAAAGTGATGTCGAGGTTGAGAAACAAACAATTTTTTTCTTAGAATATGACCAAAAATCACATCCCAAAGTATGTTCCACCAATTACGAAACACCCGTATACATGTAAGTCAAAAATATCATTTTATGACTTAGACTTCGAAAAACTTTACACGAAACCTTAAACGCATTTTTCTCTAAAATGTCTTCTTCAAAACGACACCCACGATTTCTCATATGTTCTATTGAACCGATTTCGTTGAAATTCTTAGAGAGTTTTCTTTATAAACTTGTCTATTTACTATTTTTACAAAATCCAAAACATTCAAAAAAAAGGTGCATTAGCTGATCTTTTTTTTAATCAGTCACCATTTTGTGAAAACTTTTTTTCCAACTTTTCCATAATTCCAGACCTACATTATTCTAGTTTAATAATTTTTTTTTTTTCAGATTATTAGGAGAGTTAAAAACGTGGGTCAACACTTTTTATTTATGAAAATAAGATATCCTGGCTGCTCACACCAAACTGTCTCAGTTCTCTTTCCGTCCAGTCTTCCAACTTTTGGATCATTTCAGGAGAGATTTCCTCTTTCCATGAACCAACTTCACCTTTTCGTATGAATCTGGAAAAACAAAAAATACATTTTCAAAACCATGTTTTTCATAATTCACAGCTGTAATACCTAAAGGAATTATTTTCATCAAATTTTAGGTATTTCTGGGTGGCTTTAGTCTCAGTAACGTGGTTAACCATGGGATTGTCTGTTGCGAAGATAAAGATAAGATAAAGCGTTAGGTATTCAAAATGTCTTCGCTTTAGACTTATTTGGAGACTGCAGGAGCAAGTTCACAGAGTGAGAACTACAAACGCGAGTGTACTTTACCAATCCTTAACCTTAACACAACTTACTTTTCATTTGTTCAAAGGACAAGTGCGTCAATAGCTTCCCCATCTGCTCATCACCAATCGGTTTTTGCAAAAACTCGCTTACTTGCTGAACAACTGTCTTGAGGTCCTTCTTCATGCGTTCAAAACTCGTAAAGTAAACATATGACTCATTTCGCAATTTCCAAAATTCAACAACATGATCCCAAAAGGGCTGATAGAAGATCTGCTTATTCATTGTTTCATTAAAGAATTCTTCCATTTCAAGTTTGTTTACTCCAAGAGCGCTCATGAAGTGGTAAAAAGATATCGTCGCATCCTTGGGATCCCTAGCGACATAGATCATCTGAAAGAAAGAAGAAGAAGTGCACTGATTGCAATAAGACAGCAATAAAACTGTGTTTTCATTTACTCACCTTTGGTTTCACAGTCCACAAAGATTTTGGAAGTAATTGCATTGGAAGATGAGACTTAATCACTCGCGGGGACTTCATTTGTTCTGCAATTTCAATAGAGGAAACAGGCAAAATTTCTGGATAGAGTGCACAGAACCTTTAAATTGAAAACGAGGTAGTACAGTATGATTTGAGAAGTCTTAGAGTGTGGAGGTTTCCAACTTGCAATTTTTACTTACTCAAGAAACGGAGTACGTACTTCTTGTTCAACTGACAGTGCTGTTTTGTAATCGAGATCGTTTACCAAAAGCCACACCAGTTCGAGCATCCAAGTTGTGCCACATTTGGGCATTGTAATCACCCAAACATCGTCTTTGCGAACTTCAAAGTTACGAATCCGATCCAAAAATGGCACACCGTGCGTAAAAAAAACCGAGTACCTATTTTCAGAATCTATGTCAATCGGAAGGCCTTCATTGTCTTTGGTATAAATCTTCACACTTTCGGATCTTCCGTTTTCTAATTTGCTTATTCGAAAATCATTGGACATTTTGAAGGGAAAGAAAAGATCTAGAAGTCACTTCCACCAAAGTATTTGGATGGAATAAATTTCTTAAACTGATTGGCACGTTGTACCTAGTTGAAATATAAACCCATGCCCAAAATGTTTATTATCAGAGAAAACAACATTTGTTAATTGTACATATTTATAGATATCTCTTTCGATAAAATGCTTTTATCTTTGTGAATTTTAAAGTTATCAAGTGATAAGCTTGGAATTAGTTTTATTTTAGGTTGTTTGTGTTTAGTTCAGGGCTGTTGTTTACGGTGCAATAACCCCGTGACAATAAGACCCGTGGGTATTATTGCTCAAATAATGGAAATAACACTCAGGTTTTGTTTACACTTTAAAGAAACAGTAAGACCCACCTCTTGAATAAACCTCTTAAATAAACATTTCACAAACTTACTTTGAGTAAATTAACTGCAAATTGCTTCTGATGGTTATCGGTGATTCGAATGGTAATGCAGTTCTGCGATCAACTAATTGTTTTAACTAATCAAATAAACGGGCTTAGAATATGCCATATTAATGCACAAAGTTTTTTGCCTTAGATAGATGAGTTCAGGAATTCATTTTTCGGAAGCAAGGTTGATGTGGTCTGTATGTCGGAAACGTGGTTTCTCAATAGTTATAATGAAGATTTATGTGGACTAGGTGGATATAAACTCTTAAGAGGTGATAGACTAGGGCGGGGTGGTGGTGCGGCTATATATGTAAGAGAGGGTATCTCATGCAAAATTAAATGCCACTCAGTACTTGGTAGCACAATTGATTACGTGTTTGTAAATCTAATATCTGGTGAAGATAAGTTACTAACTGTATATAAATTTACAGCAACAAAAACCATCTTACGATAGTTTGTCTTAAGACCTGATTCTTTTGCTTTTGCATGGTTCTGGGTGAGTTGAGGGCAGCCATGGTCCCATCAACCAGTGGCGTACTCACAGAGAACCCTGCAAAAGTAAACAACCACTTGCAAACAGAACGGACAGTTCTGTAAAATTCTTTACCCTTCCTCTTCACTAACTGATTCCTGATACCGACCCCATCTTTCCACTTGGGTTGTCATCAATCGTGTCGAGCCAGCAGGTTGGCTGGCTCAAGTTTAAATATTTTTAAGTTTAAATCTATTGTTCAAATCGCTTGTAGTAAGCTTAATAAATCTGGAGACTCGCACGCTACAGTGTGTATGAATATTGCGTAAGGACAGAAGGAGTCTGTCCAAACTATCCCACACACAAACCTACACTAAACACATCAGATTAAACATCACATACACAGACCACACGGAGAAACAATATTAGAAACCATTACAATCATCACATACACATACCTATATTCATAAACAAATAGTTGACACACATACACGCATACTTACACTGAGGCAAACAAACCATTCATCCCACACAAATCATCCATCACACAAATATAACTAAATGCACACAAATTCGTTATCACACACATACAATAACACTGATATTGAGTCAATCACCACAAAAACATCAATGGCAAAGTACCCAACGTATACACTTTTCAATAGCCGAGTGCCCAACTTTTAACTTTAATTTTACCGATCGCGACTTAAATTTTGTTGCAAGAAAATCACGTTATTTGTCAGTCTTCCCCTGTTAAAAACCTGAACAAAAGCCCACCAGACCTAGATTATAAAAATACTCGTTACCAATTTTTCCTGCGTCTCTTCGAAACATTTTGCTACGCCGCGCCGTTATAAAATATGAATAGGGGGTGGCGCAACAGAGCGAGGAGCCATTGGGCCTAGCGCGTTTCTCACAACCCTGCCTTATGAGGGAATGGAAGGGACCTACAATTTTCTGCCGGTTCCTAACGGCTAATCGAAGAAGCACTTTTCATGGCAGTGAATACTAACGGAGAACTTGCCAATTCCTCGCGAAAGGCTATACCCGTGGAAAAAACATTTTTGCCTCTGTTGGGGTTCGAGCCTCGAACCTCTGGATTAACAGGCAGACATGCTATCCATCACACCACGGGTACCACCTTTGTAAGTGTTACTTATTTGATTTAATGAGTTCTTTGTAGAATTTCGCTTGCCTAATTTTTCTTACTTACTTACTTACTTAAGGTGGCGCTACAGTCCGGCTCGGACTAAGGCCTCAACTAACATGCTTCTCCAGCCAGCTCGGTCCCTAGCTAGCTGCCTCCAGTTTTGCACGTCAAGTTGGTTGAGATCCTCTCCTACTTGCGTGCGCCACCTGAGTCGCGGTCTTCCTCTACTGCGCCGTCCCTCGGGATTGGATTCGAAGACTTTTCGTGTGGATTAAGGGTTGTGGCAGAACGGGCCAGCGACAGAATTTCCCACCAGCAAATAATAAGGAAGCGTCAGAGGACACAGAAGTTCAAGGAGGAACAATTGGTTGAATTTTGAGATAAGTACAATGAAATCTGTTGTGTAAATTGTGCGTGATTTTGGATGATTGTAGTTTTGTGGAATTTTGCTTAAATTGTGCATAAGTATCTGATTGTCTTTTGTGTCGATAACATCTCGCATTTTGACTCGTGACCTTTTTCCATTGCCATATGGCATTTTCAAGACAGCGTGATAACGGGCTTTTCTTGCTCCATTTATCTTTGGCGAAACTACTTTTGCTTTTGTTGCTATTTTAAGAACGATTAAAACTCTATATTTTTGAAAAGATTTGGGTTTTTAATCAGTTGAAATCTCATCTCTTCGGACATAGACGTATACTTTATCTCCCTAATCTATTATCTAATTCTCGAATTTTCTATTATGAATTCTAAGTGCGGAATATGTAATAAATCAACAAGTAATATGAATTTTCTATTTTGTTGCATCTGCGGAATAGTTATTCATAACGATTGCACGAAGTTTAAGAGAGTGATCTTAAACTCATGAATTCTAATAATAGTGTTTTCTTTAAATGCGACAAATGCAAAACAAACAGCCCGTTGCCTGCTTGCATAAAAAAAATCAATTATCTCTTTGTATATCTACAAGAAACTATAAGTGACTTGATTAAATTCGGTTATTGCTTTGATGCTAACGCAAAAACAAAATTGCCTATTGCCAATGCTAAATCAAGTGCGTTAAACACCAGCAGAAACATTCGCGACACTACTCGTGTGTAAAGAATGCCAAAGGTCGGTGAACCCTCTGTGTGACTTAGACATAACTTAAGCTGATGGTCCCGACGCGACGGGATTCCACACATCTTATTGTTAAACTGTGCATCTTCCCTAGCCAGACCGTTGACAACTATCTTTGATTTGTCACTTTCTCAGGGTCTGTTTCTTGATTGTTGGAAATTATCTTACATTACTCCAGTATTTAAGTCGGGATCTACACGGTTGAGAAACTGTTAACACACTTCGTGAAAAGAATATTTCGTCTGCCAACAAATACGCCTAACTAGAAACCGGTCTGCCACCTCTATTCGTGAAAACCCTGAAGATTCAAGCCGACTATTTACTGACCGTCTTCAAGATGCCTGAACACCGGCTGGTCAGGAAGGTAGTTCTTAAAGCGGTACAAGACAAAAACAGCTGGTACAGAGAATGGTCAAGTCTTGCGGAAGGATGCAATATAAATTTTGATTTGAACGTTCAAAATATATTAAACAGTAAAACTCTCCTGTATGACGTTATAGCAAAGGTCGATGAGAAATGTAGAGCAGAATATGCAGCTGAAGCTTCTGGGTCATTATTCAGGACAACATACAGTAGGCTGAACCATAATCTTGGAGAGAGAAATTACTTCTGTGACTCGAACAAGATAGATGTGATCGCTACAATGGTCAAGCTTCGGAGCGAATTACTCAATTTGAATTTTATACCACACAGACCCGATCTACCACTGGAGTGCAGTATATGCAACTTAGAGGAAAGAGAAGACGTAATCCATTTCGTCGGAAGATGTCCAACTTTGAGAGAAACTAGAAGAAGCATTCTCGGAAGCGACTTTTTGACAGAGGCTCAAGTTATTAGTAGGCTGAATGAGATGAATGTTGTCAAGCTATATGACTATTGCAAAATTGCATTACGTTATAGAGAAAGAATAATGAATGAAGACTTTTGAGTTAACATACAGTAACTTATTATTATTTTCAAGTTATATATATATTTTTTTTTATCTATTATTATAATTGTTAACTGTGAAAGCTTATTACAGTAATTGAAATAATGTTTATTGTCAATCTGGCAGACGGCAAATGCCATGCTATATGATTTTTTGTATAAATGAATGTGTAAAAAAACTGTTAGTCATTTATAAATAAATAATCTATCTAAAAAAATCTATCTAAAAAAAGTCGGGATCTAAGCAGGATGTTACAAATTATAGACCCATCTGTAAGATTTCAGCATTGCCAAAGTCATTTGAGAAGATAGTCTTCAATAAATTATCTTTTCAAATAAAAGACTTTATTTCTATCTACCAGCATGGTTTTATATCTGGTAGATCTACGGTGACAAATCTTTCGTTAATGAATCATTATATAATCAATAACTATGAATCAAGTTTCCAAACGGATATTAAATTTACAGACTTTGCTAAAGCCTTTGATCGAGTAAATCATAAGGTTCTTATGAATAAGCTTTTTCAGGTTGGTTTTCATTCAAACCTTCTCGACTGGCTGAAATCCTATCTAACTAATACGTTTCAAGTAGTTAAAATTGATGACATTTTATCAGATCAAATCTTAGTGCCTTATGGTGTCCCTCAGGAAAGCCACCTAGGCCCGCTATTGTTCCTCTTATTTATTAATGACTTCCCTGATATATTCAAGAATTCATTATGTCTTCTTTTTGCGGATGACCTCAAACTTTATCGGATCATACAATCATTGGAAGATTGCGCTCAATTGAACGAAGATCTAAATAGATTGGCTGATTGGTGCGACATCAATTTTCTACACTTAAATGTCTCAAAATGTCAAGTTATGTCCTGTTTCCGCCATTCTTTACCGATACATTTCAATTATTCAATTAAAAATTCAGAATTAGAAAGAGTGTTCCAGAAAAAAGATCTAGGAGTTGTTTTAGGTAGAAAGCTTTCCTTCTTGCCACACATTGATAATGTGGTCAATAAATCAAACCAGATGCTTGGATTTATTAAGAGGAACACTAAAGACTTTACTGACCCATACACACTTAAGTCGCTTTTTAATTCCCTATTTAGATCAATGCTTGAGTACTGCAGTACAATTTGGAACCCCCAGTATAAAAATTCGTGTGAAAGAATTGAAAAAACACAAAGGAACTTCACAAGGTACGCATTTTTTAAACTGAATTGGATAATTGTAACTCCATCTTATAAAACCAGATGCCAGTTATTTAAAAAATAAAAAATAAATAGGGTGGCGCAACAGAGCGAGGAGCCCCTGGGCCTAGCGCATTTCTCACAACCAAACCTTGTGAGGGAATGGAGGGGACCTACAATTTTGGGCCGGTTCCGAACGGCTAATTGAGAAAGCGCTTTTCATGGCAGTGAATTTACTAACGGAGGACTTGCCAATTCCTCGCGAAAGGCGATACCCGTGGAAAAACATTTTTGCCTCTGCTGGGATTCGAACCTCGAACCTCTGGATTAGCAGGTGGACATGCTAACCATCGCACCACGGGTACCACGGGATGCCAGTTATTTGGAATGCTTAATTTGGAGCAGCGGCGTACATACTCCGATATAATGTTTGTCAGAGATATAATTTCTTACCATATCAAATGTCCTCCGTTGCTATCATTTATTAATATACGTGTACCGAGAATCAATTCTCGAGATTCCACTTTGTTTCATGAGTGTTTTCATAGAACGAACTATGGTCGTAATGAAACGATCTCTCGTTGCATCAGGGAAGCTAACTTGGTTTGCAATAGATTACATTTTTTCGAAAACTGTAAAAGAGATTCTTTTAAATTGTATGTATTTAACTTATTGTATTTCCCATCATTGTGATAAAAAAATCCTTTCAATAGTTTCATAACAATTGTTTAATTTAAGGAAAATTGCCTTCTTTTTATATTTTTTTATTTTATGAACAACAAATGTATTAGTCTGTAAGAGAAATTCTTCTCTGTTTGATGAAATGAATAAATAAATAATACTAATTTCTAAGGTTTTCCCAACACCATTATTTAAATATTAGAAAATTTCCATTTTCATACATTCTAAAATCATCTTTTGTTTTTCCACTCAAATTCGTCATATTCTTTGGTCGCATTTTCCTTTTCTTTATTTTTTTTTTCAGCAAAGGTTTGAAAATTCCTTTTAACAAAAAAATTTTTTTTCTGGCGCCCACTAATATTTCGTTAGCTCTCGTTCTAACAAAAATCTTATTACCACCTACCCACCCACTTAATCTATCCAATAAAACATTTATAGCCTATCTCAAATAATTAATCAAAACTTTTCCATCGAGAACGCACTCCAGCTGGACGGCCGTGGTATCAGCACAGACCGTTGCTGGACGCGCTTTTTCTTCTCAGCGAACAAGCACACCTTTATTCTACAAACGTTATCCTCTCGAAATTTTCCCTTTCTTTTCTGTAATTTCTGACATATCGAGCCCTTCCCGCAAAATTATCGTAAGCGACATTTTAAACAAAATGGTTTTTTATACAATTCAAAAATTTACATTGTTTCGCAATTTTCTGCATTTTTAGTTTTACATTATAACTGTTTTACGACAAGTTACAGCGAAAATAAACTGGTACTTTTCCTTTCAATGCTTGTGATACAAACAAATAAAAAACGTCTTCCTGTAAAACTTTCTTTTTGTCGCTTACAATAAAATTGCGGGAAGGCTCGATATATAGCTGCATTATTCTAGTTTAATAATGTTTTTTCTTATTATTTTTTTTTTCAAATTATTAAGAGGGTTGAAATTGCGAGTCAGCTTCTTGTTTATTATTTATTCATGAAAATAAGATCTCGTGGCTGCTCACACCAAACTGGCTCAGTTCTCTCTCCGTCCAGTCTTCAAACTTTTTGATCATGTCTTGAGACATTTCTTCTTTATATGACCCAACTTTACCTTTTCGCATAAATCTGGAAAAACAAAAAATACATTTTCAAAACGAAGTTTTCTCAATATCCATACCTGTAATACCTAAAGGAATTATTTTCTTCAAATTTATTGAATTCCTGGGTAGCTTTAATCTCAGTAGCGTGGTTAACCATGGGATTGTCTGTTGCGAAGATAAAGATAAGATAAGGTGGTACAAAAGTCGTAAACTGATATATGATAGGTTACTGAATTAAAACACGTGTGAGGCGATTAAGATGAATTATAAAAGATCTTTTCTTTAAAAAATAGAACAATTTTATTTGTTTCACAACATTAATTTAATAATATAAATATACATTATTTTAATTTAAATTTTGCAACGCGTTTCGGAACATGTTCCATCATCGGGCTGAACTATAATGTTGACTTTGGCGTTGAATGTATTGTTGTTTCAGGATGTTGTTGTGGGTGATGCATTCTCTTTTTCTTTTGTTGTTTAATTTGAATTTGAACACAAAAACATCAAAGTAAAGTTGACCAAAACCAACCTTAACATAAAATTCAACAGAAAATGCCTAAAAAATCACATAACTTAGGTGTTATTTGCACAGATTATAATAAAAGACAAATCAATAGCCGCCATTAAAACACAAAATCTTGCACAACAAATTAGAATCAAAGAAGAGATAAAATATTTATACACCAAAAAAGTAAACCTCAACAATCAACTATACAAATCACATTTACAAATTTACAACACCTTTCATCACATAGAAGCAGAATACCACATTTCTAAAATAAACCAACATATTAGTACTATAACAAAAGAAATCACAATAAAACAACAAAAGAAAATACAGAAACTCATAAACAAAGACGCAACTCATAAAATAATCCCCAAAAACCATAACTTCTATCCTCGGTTAATCAACAATACAAATATCCAATTCGCAAACGACGAAATTAATTTATTAAACAAAGGACTAAAATACAACCTCCCTAAAATCAACCAAAACAACATTTTGAATGAAGTAACGAATGCAGAAGCAGCCATTAAACAAATACCAACAATAGAAAACCAAAATGAAATAAGAATAATTGTCAATAGAAAACTAAAACATATCACAAAAAACAATAGTTTCCAAAACGATGTTAAAAATAAATACAAAAATGAAATCAAAAATCTAAACGAAATTAAAAGTAAACTAGAAAACAACAATGCAATAATCACAAAAGCTGATAAAGGTAATAGAGTTGTAAGAATGGACCAACAACAATATATTATAACCAAACTCTTACATTCATTAAAGAAAACAACATAAAAACCCTTAATAACGACCCAACTAAAACCTATACCAAAGAAATTAATGGCATAATCAACAAATTTAACAATATACTGCCCAACTATAAAAAACTAAAACTCAAACAACCTAACGCAAGCGCACCACTATTAACAGGACTACCCAAAATCCACAAACCCTGAATACCTATCAGACCATTAATCAATTATACTACAGCTCCTACATACAAAATATTAAAAGAACTAAAGAACATCATTACTAACAACATAACCATCAAAAACAACCACAGCATAAGAAATTATATGGACTTTATTGAAAAAACAAAAAATATCAACATTAAAACACAACATAAACTCATTTCATTTGACATTACAAATATGTATATAAACATCCCTATTGATGAAACAATACTTTTAATTAAAGACAACCTAACAAAAACAGTAAAACTCAATATACAGCAAATAGAAGAAATAATCAGTTTACTAAAAGTAATTCTAAAACAAAATTACTTTACATTCAACAACAAACACTATAGACAAGATGAAGGCCTCGCTATGGGCTCCCCATTGAGTGGACTTTTAGCAGACATCTACCTAAATCACTTCGAAAATAAATATATTTTATCTCAACTAAATCCACAACAGCAACAAATAATATTCTACACCAGATATGTTGATGATACTTTTATCATTTTTAATGGAACCAACAGACAAATAGACATTTTAAACAAATATATGAACAACATCAACACAAAAATTAAATTCACAATAGAAATCGAAAGCAACAACTCCATTAACTTCTTAGACCTCAATATTAACAAAAACAACAACAAACTTAAATATAAAATACACAGAAAACCAACAACTTCTGATATCACAATACACAACGATTCTTCAACCTTCCACCCTTATGAACAAAAAATAGCAGCCTATAACGCATTTATCAACCGGTTATTAAATATTCCAATGAACAAATCTGACTACGCAAATGAATTAATAACAATAAAACAGATCGCAGAAGCTAATGGATACAACAACAACATGATAGAAGACCTAATTGAAAAAAGAAGAAAGAAAATAAACAACATACACAAAACAACAGAAAAAGCTAAAGACACAAAATACATCGCAATTGACTACACTAGTTTAATACCACACACTCTAAAACACGAATTCAAAAAACTTAACATAAATTTATCATTTAGAACTAATAACAATACACAAAATATACTAAGAAATAAAAACAAAAAGACCATAGAATCATGCTGCGGCTTATACAAAATAACATGTAACGATTGTGATAAGTTCTACATTGGACAGACAGGCAGAACTTTTCAAAACCGGTTTAGTGAACACAAACCAAAGCCCAGTACAAATTCTGCATTTGCACTTCATCTAATGGACAACAATCATAGCTGCACTAACTTTGACAACAATATGTTTCCACCAAGCATATGCCAAAAAGGGACAAAACTAGACGCAATAGAAGAATTCCACATATACAAAGCAAATAAACTAGAACAGGACAAATTACTAAACGATAAATTAACAATTAAAGCAAACCCAATCTATGACACTGCAGTAAAGCTTCTAATTAAACAACAAAAGAAAAAGAGAATGCATCACCCACAACAACATCCTGAAACAACAATACATTCAACGCCAAAGTCAACATTATAGTTCAGCCCGATGATGGAACATGTTCCGAAACGCGTTGCAAAATTTAAATTAAAATAATGTATATTTATATTATTAAATTAATGTTGTGAAACAAATAAAATAGTTTTTTTTTTTTAAAGAAAAGATCTTTTATAATTCATCTTAATCGTATTACACAACATGGAGACGAACACATACAATTTTTTACGTGTAAGGCCTTAAAAGTGTTGGTTTCAATAAACAATGATATATCACCCGGAACAAAATCTCTTCGCTAAAAATTTATTTAGGGCTCGTAGGAGCAAGTTTATGGAGTGAGAAATGCAAATTCGAGAAGTTGAAAGAACTTACCTTTCATTTGTTCAAAGGACAAGTGCGTCAATAGCTTCCCCATCTGCTCTTCACCAATTGGTTTTTGTAAGAATTCGCTTACTTGCTGAACTACTGTCTTGAGGTCATTCTTCATGCGTTCAAAGCTGGTAAAGTAAACATACGACTCATTTCGCAATTTCCAAAATTCAACAATATGATTCCAAAAAGGTTGGTAGTAGATCTGCTTGTTCATTGTTTCATTCAAAAATTCTTCCATCTCAAGTTTGTTGATTCCAAGTGCGGTTATAAAGTGGTAAACGGATAGGGTCGCATCCTTGGGATCTCTGGCGACATAAATCATCTGAAAAAGAGAAGAAGAACTGCGCTGATTGCAATAAGACAGCAATAAAACTGTGTTTTCATTTACTCACCTTTGGTTTCACAGTCCACAAGGATTTTGGAAGCAAATGCATTGGTAGATGAGACTTAATCACTCGAGGGGACTTCATTTGTTCTGCAATTTTCTCAGAGTTAGCCAAAATTTTTGGATAAACTGCACTGAACCTTTAAATTACAAACGAGGTAACACTGTGAAGGCGACTGTAACACGTGACCATGTCACCAAATTGCAATTTTTACTTACTCAAGAAACGGAATACGAGATTCTTGTTCAACCGTCAGTGCCGTTTCATAGTCGAGATCGTTTACCAAAAGCCACACCAGTTCGAGCATCCATGTTGTGCCACATTTGGGCATTGTAATCACCCAAATATCATCTTTGCGGACTTCAAAGTCACGAATTCGTTCCAAAAATGGCACACTGTTCGTAAAAAAAACAGAATATCTTTTTTCACAATCTATGTCAATTGGAAGGCCTTCATTGTCTTTGGTATAAATCTTCACACTTTCGGATTTTCCGTTTTCTAAAGGAATTACTCGAAAATTATTGGACATTTCGAAAGGAAAGAAAAGCTCTCAAAATCACTTCTAACAAAGTATTTGAATGGAATAAGTTTCTTAAACTGACTTTCACATTGTATCTCGTTGAAATATAAACCCATGTTCAAATTGTTTATTGTCAGAGAAAACAAAGTACATTGTACATATTTATAAAGATATGTCTTTCGATAAAATGTTTTTGTCTTTGTGAATTTTAAAGTTGTCAAGTGATAAGCTTTAAATTAGTTTTATTGATAAGGTTGTTTGCTTTTAGTTTTGGGCTTTAATTTACGGTACAGTTCATTAGACCCGTTGGACTTATTGCCAAAAAAATGGAATTAACACTAACGGGTTTTGTTTACACTTTAAAGAAGCAATAAACCTCACAAAATTTTTTTTCATTATATTCTTACGGTTTGAAGGTTATCCTTATCATTAATGAGCCAACTCGCATAACATCTTCGAGTAGTAGGTACTTGCATTGAACATATTCTAACAAAAAAACACAAAAATAATAAGATCCACTTTTCTGTTACTGCTTTAGATTTTCACATTACAGATCATCATAAATGGTTTGGTTACTCTATCTGTAAATAAAATCAGCAATACAATCTGCCCTTTTTGTTTTTTTTTTTATTATACTCTGTCCAACAAAGATTGTCAGTACAGGGAAGATAGGACGTTGGCATCTCACTTTGGCTGCAACATATTGCATAAGTCTATCACACGTGAAAGCTCTTTCAGCGTTCCCATACCATGTATAAAAAATCATACTAAATCGCTTCAAAATGAGAGAGAAAAGTACCAGCGCTACCACTTTTGCTTTTTAATTTCACAATTACGATTTAAACAAAACAAACACTTTGTAATAATAATACACTTTTTTATCAATTTTGCACTTCACTTTTTAAAACTTGGTTTTGGCGTAAAAAAAATACTTTTTACTGTTGAATCTATGTTGAAATATGATGAGCACCTACTGGCGTAAGGATTACAACTGTAGTCTGTTTGACCAATAATCAAAATATTTATACTAAACCATAGCATAGTTGGTGTCCGTGTTCGTTTGATGGAAAAACCCCAAAAAAGGATTTTCAAATCCAGGCCAAATTCTATTTAACAGGTAGTAAAATGTTGCACAGCCCACCGCAAAAAAACCGCCAATAAATGAATGAAAGAAAAGAAAGGGCTTTTCTGATTCATAATTTGGTGGGGTACCTAATTACCATTTTTTATGATGTCAAAATGCTTCATTCTTTCTTTCCTTTTCTCAGAAGTAGAAAATAAAACTCAAAGTGCAGCTAGAATTGCAAACCACCGATTTGATTGATTTACAAGACTTTTCAGTTTTCATTAATGGAATCATTGCGAAAATTTTACTCAAAGAAAACAACACATAAATAAATTTGGTTTTCTTCTTCTTTTTTTCATTAATTGGAAAAGTTTTTACTTTTTACATACAGACTCAAAAAAATTAATAACTAACCTAGCCATACAAACCTATCGCCAAAATAATAATAGATGATTGCTTAAAGATAGAGAAACAATTCTATACAATTTTCCAAGCATCTTTCCTATCATGTAGGAAAAGAACCAATGAATTTATAAACGTTATGATGGCAGTACTTACATATTAAATTTATCTCAAGAGCTTCAGAAAAGCATTATTTTTCAAAGTTCTTTAACAAACTCTGAAGGAAGAGTTGTATTATTTCGGTAAAATTTGGTCATGGCAACGCCGTCTGAATGTACGCATTCTCATTGCACTCAGCAAATAAACGAGGGTTGAATAGCAAACACAAGTCATTCTGCCATCGACTGTGTGGCAGACAAGTTGTATGGGGGACTATCGCAAAATTTTTATTAAAACTACATGAAAAACTCATAGGTAGGTCAGTGGGTTGTTTTTATTTCAGTGGACGCTACGTACATTATTACTTGTGTGGTGTCCTGAGAGCGTTGACAGGCACCACAGTTTCGAAAAAAGCTCTCCCATAAGGCCTGTACTGACAATCTTTGTTGGACAGAGTATAGTAAAATTATTTTGACTGGGATAAAGTAGCCAGCCTTCGTAATAAATTAATTTATTGATTTCATCTACAGAAATTATAAAATTTCATTACAGATTACATTGGGTAAAAATCAAGGCCGGATTTAAAGGTGTGGAGGCCCCGGGGCAGCAAAGGAGTGGAGGCCCCTTGCCCCCAAATTATATTCAAAACAAAATTACCATTTTTTTCAGTATAGTTTTCCAATAAATAATTTATTGTGAAACCAAGTATAGGTCAATTTATTATCTAACGAACAAATAAATAAAATCGGAAACAAGAATTATCTAAAATTAAATTTTAGGGTTAAAGAATGGAACTTTCCGAGCTTTTTTCGCAGTAAAATCGTTGATAATTTGTCTGGAATCCAGTTTCCGAGTCACTTTCAATGCTCAGGAGAGAAAGCTTTATAGACGGTTTTGTCCCATCGTGGTTCGAAGCCTTTTTTTTTATAATTTTCATTTTTGAAAATGAGCGCTCTCCAGTGCAATTTGATACCATCAAAACCAAATACATTCTCAATGCAATTTCAAGGTCTAGAATGTAGCTCTGAAATTTTCGAGAATTTGGTAGTAAAATAGTTCCGGAGATTGAGATTGAGACGTGCAAAAAAGGGAAAAAATGTATCTATTATCTACATATTCGGTAGAATCAGGTTCCCAGTCCCGTTCAAATCCGTTGAAAACAAAGCGCCAAACTTACCGAATGTGTATACCGCAAGCCGAACCCTTTTTTATGATTTATATTTATTGAAATAATCTTATGTTAAGATTTATGCTTTATATTGATTAAATTTTATGATGAAATCTATTTTTAGTTGTAGTGGGAAATTTAAAAAAAAAATTGGAAAATCCAAAAGTGCACGTCTCATAACGCTCATTGATCACACAAAATATTGTTTTTCTTAGTTTTATTATTATATATTTATATTATTATAATCTTGAGTTTAAAATTTTTAAAGAAGCCGTACTCAATCTGGGGTAAGGAAGAATGGGCTGACGGTTGATCTTAATACCGCCACACTTAGATCAATGTAGATCCATTGTGATACACGAGAGTATTGTAGTAGTGGAAGCGAGTGGTATCCTCATGTTCATCTTCGTCATTGCATCCTTTGCACAGGTCATCGGTGCAAAGACCCAGTCTCTTTTTGTGGTAACTTAGTAGGTTGTGTCCAGTTGTGATACTGATAAGCAATCGTAATGAGTTCCTATTCAATGATAGTATAGTTTTTCAAATCCGTTCTTAACGTATTTCGGCCATAGTTTCCTGGAAGTACGCAGGAATCTAGGCATTCCCATCTTTCTGACTGGCAGAGATCGCTTTTATTGCTGCTTGACTATCAATGAAAAAAGTGATATCAGCATGTGATAGCGCCATCATGGACACCTGTTTTGCAGCGTGTGAAACTGCCAAGATCTCGGCTTGCAAGACGCTGCTGTGATTTGGAAGTCTGAATTAACTAGATAGGTTTAGGCTTTCTGAAAAGAGCAGTCGGTATAAATTGACATCGTTCGTGTGAGGTGTTTCATTCTCCCAATCCTGTCTATTGGTGAAGCTGGTTGAGAAGGATTTTTTAAAGTCCATGTATGGAGTTATGTATTCCGTGAATATATTGTTGCCTTCGTATCGTGATAAAATCTGTGCGTGGCTGGTTTTCCTGACATTACACTGATTTAGTCTTACGGCGCTGTTTGCTGCCGCTTCTTGAATATAGAGGCCAATCTAAATATATGATGAACGAATTTCTAATGAAATAAATTTTTCACTTTATTGACACTCAGTTTTTTGAATTTGAATAATTTTTTTTTTTTTTTTTTTTTTTTTTTTTTTTTTTTTTTTTTTTTTTTTTTTTTTTTTTTTTTTTTTTTTTTTGTCAGGAGTAAGTCTTCAAAAGACACTTAGTATATCAGAACCAATCTATAACGATCGACAACAGATTGCCTCTCGTATTTAATACGGACTCCATTTCGGAGTTGATATGACTATGCAGTCATATGATTGTGTGATACAGCATGTTTTCTTACAACTTCTGTAACCGTTTCTATTTGTAGGTCACGATGTAAATCGCTATCTCTTATATACCATGTTGCATTTACTATTCCACGAAGGACTTTGTTTTGGAACTTTTGGATGATTTCAGTATTTGTTTTCTTTGAACAGCCCCATAATTGGATTCCATAGGTCCAAACAGGTCTAAGTACTTGTTTATAAAGCATTATTTTATTTTCGACAGATAAGTCCGAATTTCTACAGAGTAACCAGTACATTTTTCTATATTTCAAGTTGAGCTCTTCCCTTTTCTTTTTGATATGCTCTTTCCATTTTATCTTTGCATCCAAATTCATCCCAAGGTATTTGGCCGTATTGGCGTAAGGTACAGCTTGATTGTTGATGAATATTTGTACGTAGCTTAACTTTTTATTTGTAAAGTTTATATGTGCAGATTTAGCTTCATTGAGCTTCATACGCCATTTTTTGGTCCAATCACTAACGGTGTCGACGGCATTTTGCAATTTCTCAGCAGCTTTGACGACGCACTTACTGGATGCCAAAACTGCGGTATCATCCGCAAAAGAAGCCATAATGGTGTTGTTACCCACTGGAATATTCCTTGTATAAAGCAAATACAGGGTAGGTCCTAGGACGCTTCCTTGTGGAACACCGGCTTGTATATTACATAGCTTTGAATATTCTTGATCATACCGTACTCTGAAGAGCCGGTTTGAGATATAAGATTTTAGTATTTCGTAGTACTGCCTGGGAAGGTTCCTTTGCAGTTTGTACGCTAGCCCCTCATGCCATACCTTGCCGAATGCTTCAGCAACATCTAAAAATATAGCCGAACATACTTGTTTTTCTTCTAATGCTTTTTCAACTGCATCCGTTATTCTATGAACTTGGTCTATCGTGGAATGTTTATTTCTAAATCCAAACTGATGATTTGGGATTAGATTTCTTTCTTCTATGACTTTGCTCAGTCTTTGCAGTAGCAATTTTTCAAAGACTTTTGCCATTATTGGTATAAGCGATATTGGTCTGTAAGACGTCACTTCTGTTGGTGGCTTACCTTGCTTTGGTATAACAATTACTTCAGCAATTTTCCAATGATGTGGGGCATATTGGGTCTTTAGGCATGCATTTATTATGAATTGGAGTTTTATGAAGGCTTTTGATGGCATTTCTTTCATAACCTGAGCAGTTATTAGATCGTACCCAGGTGATTTTTTGTTCGATAGTTGATTTCGACACACACTTTTTAATTCTTTGAGTGTGACAATTGGTATGTCAACTTCATCGACTTTATCTGTAAGCTGATTTCAGATGTACTTGCTGGGAATGGCTTAAAAACATTCGCAAGATGTTCTGCAAACAGGTTATCTTTTTCTTTCGGATTTCCGATCCAATTCCCGTTTAGAGATTTAATTGGCGGGTTTTGTAACTGCGGTCTTTTCAGGCGCTTAGCTGCTTTCCAGAGCGAATAATCAGTTGAAGCATCAGTCGTTAAATTTTTCAGGAATCTACTTAATGAATCATTTTTGAATTCGTAGATTTGTTTTTTCAGTTCGTTGCTTAGCCGGTTAAACTCTGTTTTGTCGTCTGGAAATCTAGTATTTTGCCATTTTCTTCGAGCTCTTCTCTTCTCCAATATCAACTCTCTTATCTCGGCAGGGTATTTTGTTTCAGTTTGCTTCCTACTCGAGTAAGTTGGTGTACTTTCTTCTGCAGCTTGTTGAACATCGGCAATGAATTGTTCTACTTCAAGGTCAATTTGCTCTTTTGTTTCCATAGGGGATCTGAGATTTATATAGCTTTCAAGCTTTTCTCTGAATTCACTCCAGTTTGTTTTATTGTTTACTAGCTTAGGATTACTTTTTTCCATTATCTCCAATTCATTAAGTGATAAAATCACCGGTGTATGATCTGATGATAAGTCATATTTTCCTTCGAATCTTATATGGTTTCGTTTGATACCTTTAACTATGAAAAAGTCAACAAGGTCTGGTATTTTACTTGAATCCGATGGCCAGTATGTTGGTGATCTGGATGAATAAAACTCACAATTGTATTTGAGGCATGCTTTGTAAAGCCTTCTGCCTTTTGTTGTTATAAGTCTGGATCCCCAATGGGTGTGCTTAGCATTAAAGTCACCACCAACAAGGAAGTTATGTCCTAGTAGATTTAGCAGTTCTGTATAATCATCTTCAGTCGGGGAACGCCTCGGCGGGCAGTATATTGATGCCAACTTGAAGTCTTTCTTTTTCATACCAATACTAATTATTGTTACTTGCATATTCTCGTTTGTAAACATAACTTCTTCATAATGAATTTGAATAATGAAATCTAAAAAAAAAAAACAACCAAGTTCTTAAAAAAAATAGTTAAAAAAAATTGCTTTACTTGGCGTGCATTGTTTAAATCAAATCTAAGTGGTAATACATGTAGTAATAAAATGAATTCCAAGTACAACAATTTTTTTTCAAGTACTTGGTTATATTTTTTTAGATTTCCTTTTTTTGATTCTTAATAATAATGGTTTAACGGGTACTTGGAGCAAATTTTTCAGTGAAACTGTTTTTTTGTGGGATTTTCTTATACCCAAAAATATTTGAGCTAGTGTTGATTACGTTGCTAGTCCGCTACGAAGGGTAAGAAGACTAAAAAGAACAGAGAATTGAGATTGTCTTATCCGCCGCGCGATCCACGTGCAAGCGCGTCATCAAGTGCTTATCAGGGCCATTTGAGATTTTGATATTTTACTATTTGGCTGATTGAAGTGAACAAATATATGTA
This sequence comes from Melanostoma mellinum, assembly GCA_914767635.1. Lineage (NCBI taxonomy): Eukaryota > Metazoa > Arthropoda > Insecta > Diptera > Syrphidae > Melanostoma > Melanostoma mellinum. Next base: position 49,652,776 of record OU612058.1, read on the forward strand.
GATCGATGATTTCTGTTAATATTTAATGCAATCATGTTTGTAAAAAGCACTGTAGGTAAAGGTACAACGTAAAAAAAAAAATATGAAAAGGAAAAATGCTTACTAATGTTTAATTTTTGAAAAAAAAAAAGAAAATTCCGAAGTCTCTATTGTGCGGGCCCCTCTTTTGTGGAGGCCCGGGGATGTTGCCCCGTTTGCCCTCCCCTAAATCCGGCAGAACAAACACACCTTTTCCTACAAACGTCATTCTCTCGAAATTTTCCCGCGGTACACATCGGTTGTGCAATTGCTTTTCTTTTTTTTTGGTAATTTCTTAGAAATCGTAATTCTCAAATTGCAATCGAAAATCCAAAAAAAAACCAAAATTTTTTAAGTGAAAATGGAGAGCGTTTCGTGCCAGAAGAACCAAACTACCAAAGAAATAAATGAAATAGACAAAGTCAATTATTTTTATTTCTATTTTATTAAAGAAATTCACATTTTTTATATACAATTTCGTGTTTTATTGATTTTCTTAAGACACCGTTCGAAATAATTTTGAAGTTTAATTATTGAAGTATATGTAGATGAAGATTTTTCAGAATTCACATTATTTTCCAAGATATAGGTGTTTTTCTGACCTGGCATCCACACTGGTTCGGCCAGAACTAATCGAACAAAAGACATCAGGGATGCTCTGTCTATCTCAAAGGCGCCTTTATATAACGGCTGTCCAATGTATGAAGCAGGAATGGAAGATTAAATACATGTAAGGTTAAAATGTATTTTTATGACTTAGACTGCGAAAAACCTTACACGAAACTTTAAACACGTTTTTACCGAAACTGTCTTTTTCAAAACGACAACCACTATTTCTCATGTTCCACTGAATCGATTTACTTGAAATTTTTAGAGAGTTTTCTTTATAGACTATTTGTGAAATTGCCCCCATTCCCAAGTTTTAATTTTTACTATTTTTAACAAATCCGAGACAGTTAAAAAAAGAGGTAAAACAATTGATCTTCTTTTCTGGCAGTCGCCATTTTGTAATTTTTTTTTTTCTAACTTTTCCGTAAATCCTGACATAGCTACATTTTTCTAGTTTAATAATTTTTTTTTTTTTTTTTTTAAATTATTAACAGGGTTTATGGTGAGTCCGCTTTTTTCATTTATTATTTATTCATGAAAATAAGATCTCCTCGCTGCTCACACCCAACTGGCTCAGTTCTCTCTCCGTCCAGTCTTCAAACTTTTTGATCATTTCTTGAGAGATTTCTTCTTTATATGACCCAACCTTACCTTTTCGCATGAATCTGGAAAAACAAAAACAAATTTTCTAAACGATGTTTTCTCTACATCCATAGCTGAAATACCTGAAGGAATTATTTTCATCAATTTTATTGAATTCCTGGGTGACTTTAATTTCAGTAGCGTGGTTTACCATGGGATTGTCTGTTGCGAAGATAGAGATAAGATAAGGTGGTACTAAAGTCGTAAACTGATATAATATGATAAATTATCTACTTAATAACGAGTACCTAAGGCCTTAAAAGTATTGGTTTCGGCAAGATAACGATATATCACTTGGAGCAAAAGCTCTTAGCTAAAAATTTATTTAGGGCCCGCAGGAGCAAGTTTCGGAGTAAGAAATGCAAAGACCAGAGTGTAGTTTAAAGATCTTCAACCTTAAAAGAACTTACTTTTCATTTGTTCAAAGGACAAGTGCGTCAATAGCTTCCCCATCTGCTCATCACCAATCGGTTTTTGCAAAAACTCGCTTACTTGCTGAACTACTGCTCTCAGGTCCTTCTTCATTCGTTCAAAACTCGTAAAGTACACATACGACTCATTTCGCAATTTCCAAAATTCCACAACATGATCCCAAAAAGGTTGGTAGTAGATCTGCTTATTCATTGTTTCATTCAAAAATTCTTCCATTCCAAGCTTGTTTCTACCATGTGCGGTTATAAAGTGGTAAAAGGATATCGTCGCATCTTTGGGATCTCTGGCGACATAAATAATCTGAAAATAGGACGAAGAAGTGCGCTGATTACAATGAGAAAGTGTGTTTTCAATTAATCACCTTTGGTTTCACAGTCCACAACTTTTTAGGAAGTAAATGCATTGGTAGATGAGACTTAATCACTCGCGGGGACCTCATTTGTTCTGCAACTTCCTCAGAGTTAGCCAAAATTTCTGGATATAGTGCACTGAACCTTTAAATTACAAACGAGGTAACTTTGTGAAGGCAACTGTAGCACATGACAATGTCTCTGAATACTACAAACACTGAATGGACTCATGCTCCAATTTGCAATATTTACTTACTCAAAAAACGCAATACGAGACTCTTGTTCAACCGTCAGTGCCGTTTTATAGTCGAGATCGTTTACCAAAAGCCACACCAGTTCGAGCATCCATGTTGTGCCACATTTGGGCATTGTAATCACCCAAATATCATCTTTGCGAACTTCAAAGTCACGAATTCGTTCCAAAAATGGCACACTGTACGTAAAAAAAACCGAATACCTATTTTCATCTATGTCAATCGGAAGCCCTTCATTGGCTTTGGTATAAATCTTCACATTTTCGGATTTTCCGTTTTTTAAAGGAATTACTCGAAAATCATTGGACATTTCGAAGGGAAAGAGAAGCTCTCAAAGTCACTTCCACCAAAGTATTTGGATGGAATAAGTTTCTTAAACTGACTTTCACACTGTATCTCGTTGAAATATAAACCCATGTTCAAATTGTTTATTGTCAGAGAAAACAAAGTTGTGTACATTGTACGAATTTTTAAAGATATCTCTTTCGATAAACAGTTTTTTGTCTTTGGTAATTTTAAAGTTATCAAGTAATCAGCTTGGAAAAAGTTTAATAAATAAGGATGTTTGTGTTTAGTTCATGGCTGTAATTTACGGTGCAGTGCAATAAGCCTCGTGGCAATAAGACCCATGTTTATATTTCCAAAAAAAGGACGGATTAAGACTTGTTTAGAAATTTAATTTCTCTATATCATTTTATGAAATGAGAGAAGAATAAAAGAAGAATTGATATAATTTCATACCAAAATTCTAACAATTCTCAATTTATGACTGCAATTAGTTTTGTGTCTCCTGCACTCTTTTTGTTTTTGATATTCTCGTGCGTCATGTTTTTAAACTCCAATTCTATTCACATTTCATTATTGTAAAAATGTTCAAAAGAAGTTATTTATAGCTAGAAAAAAAGCCATTTCAGTGTCCTTTAGCTCTAAGAATAGATTGTTTTACCGCGTTTAAACTTTGACATCACTTTTTGACTTAAAAAAAGGCTTACATTGGTTAGCCCTGACCCATGTTATGTTCGATCTATGATTTCAGTACTGATGGTAGAACCCTTATTTTGAACTTTATTTTTAGTAGAAATACTAATTTGAATTAGGCTGATATGTCTTTAAGGTTGCCAGATTTTCAATTTCCTCGATCAAAGTTTTGTCTTTGAAATCATTTCTTGTCAAAAAATCCTCACTAAACACAGAGTTTGTTTTTGTTTTTTTGAAGTCAAACTTCTTATGCGACTTGCAAACATGAAAGCGTTACACTTCCGTGTTAAACGTATTATCGATTGCATACTTTTTGGCACTGCTAATAAGTTGTTGTCATCAATTCCGCGCCATTCATCCCAACGATTTCATTGTAGTAAAATGTGTTTTTCGTTGGGAATATTTTGAAGAAAATCATGTCTGTGCGTGCGAAAATTATTTCAATTGCTCAGTGAATAATCGATCAGTGTTATGTTTTCTTTTCTTCTCCAATGAAATAATAGAAAATATTTAATGCAGTTTCTTTTAATTTGTTTAATATATGAATGTATGATGTACGTAGATAAGTGCTTACTAAATGTGTAAATCGATTAAGTTAAATTATTCTAACAAAAAATAATTTGTGAAGCTTCTCTTCGAATGTGTTGACTGCGGAATTTTATTTGGAAGACAATTATACAAATCAGAGCTTTTGGTGATAAGATCAGTGATGGATTAACGCATAGGCCCGTGAGGTCCGGGCCTAGGGCGGCACGATTTGGGGGGTGGCAAAATTTTCAGAACGTTAAAATTTAAGAGCCGTAGAAATATACCAAAAATTAGTTTTTAAATTGGCTCTGTTCTTTTTTTGGAATTTATTAAAAATTTTCTATGGACTATAATATAATTTATTTTTTCATTGACTTTTCAGTTTTCGGGTTCATCATTAATATTTTGATGGAATAAATTATAGTCTAATTATTTATCAAATAAAGAAACAATCAAATTGATAAGCTTTCTTGCAAATAACTAAGTATTTTCTCACTTCTGTATCTTTGGTGAGATTGCTATTACATATATTAAGCCTCTGAAATTACTTACAGGATTTTAACTTAGTCCCGCTTTTTCTTTGAAAATTTCAAAAATCGAGTTCTCATCGGATTTTCACATTTTGAGGCCTTAGGAAGCTATTCTGAGTAGTTTCAGCGTGACGTCCCGCCGTGTTTGTGTATGTAAGCTATAATTTTGTTGCACAATATCTCAAGGACGAGTCAACCGGTTGAGATATCGATTGTGCATTAAAAATTGCGCCGAATGCCGCCAAGCGGATCAATATCGAACGACGCGTTTCAAAAAATTGCAATTCAAAGTCTTACAAAATATCGTTTTGAATAAGTCTTTCGTTTTTGACTCAAAATTAAAAATTATATTCCGAGCTCAAAAAGTTCGGAAAATGAGCTCGAAAATGATCTCAAAAAACAGGAAAGTCGTTCTTTTGAGCTCGAAGACCTCAATAACTTTGAGGGATGTTTTTGATCGCTTGGATCTGGAAATAGCGGGAAGTTGTAGGGATGACCTGCAGGCTCAACCGGTTTCCAGATTTTTCAATTTAACTTCAGTGTTTGACGAAAATTAAAACAAAAATGAAAATTAGTCGAAAAAAAAGTATATTTAATTTATATCTCAATCAAGAATTTGTTATAATAAAATTTTATCAAATTGGAAGGAAATAATATTAAAGTGATCTGTGTTATTACACAGATCACTTTAATATCTAACATCTATATAAAGTGTTATTATCATAAGTCATAAGTATAAATAAAAAAATTTCAATAAATAATTTTTAATTCAAGTTTTTAACTTTATGATCGTCATTGCAACAACTCAAATAGAGTGAGAGTATTTTCTATGTGATTGAGAATGAGTTCCGTTGATGGGGTTAGTGTGTTACACATGTTTTCAAAAAATAAGAGCGCTATTCGTAGCACGTAGCAGGTATTGACAAAGTTTGACTTTAACGTATAGAACTAATAAGCGTTTTTCGTCTGTTAAAAAGCAGAAGTCTCAAACTTGTCTACGACCGCTAGGCATTTCCATAAGAAATACGCGATCGCTACATGATTAACGAAAATTACAGCATCTAGAAATGGCAATTTTGGTTATAGTTCATAATGTTATTTAAGATCGTTTCAGTGCTTCAAGAATCTCATGCGAATTTATTATCTGTGGTAAAAATGTATGGTTCTTTGGTATTATTTCTTCAAGATATGATGGACAAACAAAACGCTGAATATGAAGAAAAAGCAAGAGCACTGTATGGAGTTAAAGTTATTTACTTATTCATTGTATTCATATCAATAACATATTAAAATATCTTATTAATATAGAGTTTAAGAGCACTAGCGGCGAATGGCTATCGACTCTTTGTATTGGAAAAAAATTACACTTTAATTTTAATCTAAAGTTAGCATATTCTTTTGGTTTGGAACAGTTGATAGATCTTTGATGTTTGAGTGAGGAGTTAAAGTTAATTATCGTTATGAAACCAAGAGAACTAGAAAAATTCAGGCAGATGAGTTACGGGTGAATGAAACAATACCTTCATCTGGGCACGAAAATGTTCGCACCAATGTTTTTTACCGAATTTTCGATACTTTAAGCGTACAATTGGCCGAACGTAAAAGTGCTTATAAAAAACTTTACGAAAATTTAAGTTTTTTTGATAGTTTACCTGACATTGATGAAATAAATTAGTTAAGAAGTATCCCTATCCGTAGCAAATACGGAAGATCTCCGCACAAAAGATTTTTATCTGAATGTAGACATTGCTCTGCGTATTTTTTTGAGTATTCCCGCTACATATTTTTCAGCAGAAAGATCTTTGTCTACCTTAAAAAGGTTTAAATCTTATTTACTCGCAAGTATGGGCCAAGATAGACTTAATACTTTAGAATTGTCTAATGAAGCTCAACTAGTTCAAGAAATTGATAATGATGACATAGTTGATGCTTTTACTCGGACAAAAGTCAGGAAGAAGAGATTTACAAACTAGGCAATATATTATAGTTTGAAAAAATGGTTATTTTTATTTGTTATGGTAGCTAGAGTTTAAAAAACATTTTTTCGTATTATTTAATAATTATATTTGAATAAAAAATAGAGCACTCTCTTATGATTCGCATTATGAGTCGTGTAAAAAATAAAAGCTATTTTTTAATAACAATTGTGATTCAAAACATATAGAATTTTATTGATCAAAAAGGGCGGCGTATCAGACAGGGCCTAGGGCGGCAATAAGCCTTAATCCGCCACTGGATAAGATGTAAGATGTTATTAGAATTTTAAGATAGTAGTGAGTATATACATAGTAGTTAGTGGATGCATAATCATGTATATATGTATAAGCAATTTCCATTTAAGCCCGGCTCAGAAATGTGTATCATGTCTAAACATGTTTGATTATGTCTAAACATGTTTGGTCATGTCTTAACATGTTTGGTCATATCTAAACGTGTTTGATCATGTCTAAACGTGTTTGATCATGTCTAAACATGTATGTAAATGTTCTCCGTCTTGGGCTTAGGTGTTAAGACTGCGGTTTTCATTGGTCTGTCAGTCAGCTACCACTGACTCTGGCCAAAGAATGGTTTCAGAAAGGTTCCTGGTATTGTATTCCATACATACATATATGTAAGAAGGTACATACATCATTAAAATCCTCGTTTTCCTCTTCTAATCTCCACCAAAAAATAAAAAATTGGGGTCACTTTAGTCAAGGACATAACGAGTTGGGGCTTAAGCAAAATTTTAGAAGGCAAGGAGGCATTTCAATAGAATAAAATTCAAAACAGAAAGTGCCGGAGACCCTTGTTAATTGTTTAAAAACGTTTGTTAATAATTCGGTTTTAACCTCACTTTAGATTTTTTTTCTTTCAAAACAGGAAAAGTTGAATGAAAACATAAACTACGGAATAAGACAAAAATTAATATGTATATATTTCACTATTTTGTTAATAATAAAACACATTTTCAATTATTTATAAAAGTTTACTTAACATTACTTGTTTAAGTGATACCAGACGGTGTTAATAAGTGGGAAATTTTTAATTGAAAATGGTGCAAGTGGGATTTTTATGGTTTGAAAATAAAACTTTTTTATGAATTTCTTACCACAAAAAGTGTTATTTTCTAACCCCAAAACTAACAATAGCTTAAAATTCGCGCACTATTTTTTTTTTCTAACGAACAAATTGATTATAGAAAAAAAAAAAGGAGTAAGTGTACACAAAAAATCAATACATTTTAACATGCTTTGAAAAATTTAAAACATGTAAGATATCAAGTTTTGGGTTTTTTACCGACACTTGGCATTTGGAGTACTTTTCCAAGAATTGATAGTAATTTTTATGACTGAGCAAAGAAAATGGTTAAAAGTGTACTTATGCCATCTTCACTTGCTATCAAAATACCAATCGGCCTACCTCTTCATAGGAAGATTCAAATTTAAAATATGAATGCTCAATGTGAAATTTACTGAATAAGTGGAAAAACAAATTAGTTCCTCAGATTTATCAAGATAAGTCACGATTGCAGTTGGATAAGAGCGCTTTTTGAAATTCCACCATTTGCGAAAGAAGAATGCACAGGTATTTAATTAGTTTATGGGTTGTGAAATGGAAATCCAAGAAGATCACAACGAAGATACTTTATCCAAACAAACGACAAATACCTTTTGAAGGCTTCGAGAAACTGTATCAGTATTAACTGCGAAACCTGACGCCGTGCCGGTGCTGCAACGACAAGAAAAGTTTCTGTTGATGAAAGAATACTGGCAGCTGTTGAAATCGATTCTTCCATCAGCATCAGCTCAATGTTTCGAAGCAAAGATTTTCCAGAATATTGCTTGTCGAAAATAAACATCCATATCACCTTACACCTGTCCAAGAACTGCTTCAAAATGATTTTTAAAAGAGACTCGATTTTTGCCCTTGTAACCCGTTAACCACACACTTCCGAAAAATCACGTTAACCACTCACATGGGGCCGAGCATAAAAAAAATGTCAACAGCACTTTTATTTTTGCATGAAATGACTTCAACACTTTTTTACATGCAGTTCAAGCATTATCAAAGAGAGCTGCATTATACTTATTGTCAAATTTTAAAAACATTCAAAAAAAATCGTTGAAAAAAGTGAGGAAAATTAAATTTTTTTTTTTTAAATCTTGTAACTTTTTGAGTTTTTAATATTTCAACTTAAAATTTTAACAGAAAGCATATTGAATGCAATATCTTATGATAAAAATACTTTTATAAAGGTTTGCTGAAAAAAGAGAAACCGGAAAAAACTGCTGCGTAGATGGACGCCTGGCTGCTACTTAACGTTTTGGCGGGATGCGTAAACTGTACAAGACTATTCTATTACCCTTAGACTACAATCGGCGGCGCTGAGATTAGCATTTGATTGTGATGGGTGTACGGTAGTGTTTGGTTAACGGGTTAAAAGAAGCTTGTTTATAAAAAGAATTATTTCTCATATCATTATCAAAGAACGGCTAGTCTGTGTATTAGTGGTGCACTGAGGACAACCCCATCGGACGCCCTCAATGTACTACTAGATCTCACACCCCTAGATATCTTCAGCAAACAAGTCGCAGCTAGCTCAGCTACTCGACTCAGAGCTACATCACAGTGGACCAATAATCAAATCGGCCACACTACCATTCTAGATAACTTTAGATTCTTACCGAATCGATCCGACTACACCACCCCCAAGTTGGTGTTTGACAATAATTTCCAAGTAACCATACCTTCAAGAGAAGCTTGGGAAAATGGCGCTCTTTTGGAAAATGAAGCAATACACTTCTATACCGATGGTTCAAAAACCAGCGAAGGTGTTTGAAGTGGAATCTACTCAGAAAAACTGAATCTCAGTTTTTTCTTCCGCCTACCCGATCATTGTAGTGTGTTCCAAGCGGAAATTCTGGCGATTAAGGAGGTGCTGTCTTGGCTCAAAGAAAACGTCATATCCTCCACGGATATTCGGATCTTCTCAGACAGCCAAGCTGCCCTTAAATCTCTTGCCTCTGTCTCTACAAAATCCATTACGGTCCAAAATTGTCAGATGTCTCTGAGGGAGATGTCAAATCAGTTTAACATTCACCTTTCATGGGTGCCAGGGCACAGGGACATACCAGGCAACTGTATGGGAGACGAACTAGCCAAAAAGGGCACGACCACTTCCCTACGCTCGAAATGGAACAACATAGGTGTACCTATCGCTACATGTAAACTCCTGCTTAGACAGGACGCTTCAAGGATAACAAACACTAGATGGACTGAGAGTAACAGCTACCTTGCAACCAAAAAAGTTTGGCCGTGTGTAGACTCAAAATGATCAAAGAGTTTGTTGGCCCCGAACCGTCTGTGTCTAGGTTCTACCATAGGTGTTCTTACGGGACACTGTCTAATAGGGAGACACGCCAAAAGACTTGGTGTATTTTCCAATGATTTCTGCAGAAGCTGTATGGACGAGGAGGAGGAAGAGACCGTTGAACACCTTCTTTGCTCATGCCCTGCACTGCTTCATAGGAGGAAGGCTCATCTCGGTGAATTCTTCTTCGATGATACTAGCGACCTAGCTTACATAGACCCTAAAAGTCTTTCAAAATACATTAAAAGTTCCACGTGGTTCGACTAGCTGGTGATTAACCGGCTATAGTCCCGTAATGGAAGATAAATAAGTGATCAGCTCGTTAATCTTACATTTGGTTTCTGAGATCAGTAGGTGATTAACTTGCTGATCTCTGTGGTATCACAATGGGCCCTTGCGGCCTAAGTGTGTTAGGCAATGTACTCATTGACTGACAGCCACTTCCACCTAACCATATCATTATATCATATCTATTGGAGAATGTTCCACTGCTGCAGCAACTTAAAATGCTTTCCGACCCACTATAGTCATGAAGATAAAGATCCCAAATGGATATCAATAGCAAACATCCTAAATGAAATACAAAAACGGGTTCTAGCATTCTTTCCAAACACAGGAGGGCATTTTGAGCACTTGCTATATGTAATTGTATTAGTGTGTGTGTACACAAAGTAAAAAATTGTCCATATTATGGCTTTTTTTAAAAGTGTTCACTCTTCAGGGCAAAAAACAATAATTTTTTTTAAGCTTTACCTTTTTTGGGGCTTTTCCAATATCATAAAATGTATGGCCTTTTGATTGCACTTATTTACGAATTTCTTTTTCTATTTTCTTATCAGAAAAAAAAAAAAAAAAATAGAATTTATGCTTACTAGACATTTTTTGAAAAAAAAAAAAACTACCAGAACGCAATTTGGCAACCCTTACAGCCAATTACCAATTGCATCGCAACAGATGAGCAAGAACATCAAACAAGATTAGGGATGCTTCTGGTGACACCTGCACAGGTATACAGTGTACTAATCGTCGGCTGAGTACTACCTTGTTCAATAAGCCATTTTTCAAGAAATTGAGTTAGGTATGTAGTCTTTCGTTTGGCACAAATCATTTTGCTTTATCTCTTTTAGTTTTCAAGTTATGGAAAACTGTTTTTTTTTTTTTCAGTAAGACACAATTCTTACGGTTTTGGGTGTCATTTTTGTCCACTGTTTTTTTTGTTCAATATTCAAAAAAAAAATTTGCAATTGGTCATTACTCCATACAACATTTGTTCAATATCCAAAATGGCTTCCTCATTGTTTTAAATTCCAAACTAATTTAGAAGAAAAGAAAAACATTAAGTGTGACTTGTATTAAAACTTAAATTGTCTACGCTTGCAAAAAAAAAACTAGCTTCCAAGAAATGATCTTCAAATATAATAAAAAAAATTTCGATCTAAACTTTAAAAATCGATTTCCCAACATTTTGAAAAATGGACATTGAAAAAGATAGTACTCAGCCGACGTAATGTATAAAGTGAATCATCATAAAACTAAGACAGCCTAACGGCCGTTAAGATTTTGTCCATCTTCTTTTCCAGCGCTACAAGCATCGTGACCTCAGAATGCCTCGTCAAATCTCCCAGATCGCATCATGTCTAAGGCAAATCCTATGTAGACCTCGTTGCATTTTTCTGTATCAATAGTGTTTTGATTTTTCGTCCTACACGATCCTACACAAAATGTCTTAAGTTTTTCGCAGCAAAATAAAGTTGTTCATTAAAACAAACAAGTTTAATTTGAATTCCAGAAGACCAAGAGTGAAAGCTGGACTTTTTAACTTAGCCCGCTAGACCAAGAAAAGAACCAAATGCCAAAAATTCTCTGGAAAGCTACTAACGACTGATGGTCTCCTTAAGGCACTTCGAAGGTTTTCATAAGTCTGCATCTTAGTAGGTACTTGGTGCCCGTGGCGTTATGGTTAGCATGTTTGCCTGTTGTTTTGGAAGTACGAAGCTCAACTTCCAACTGGAACCAACATTGTTTTCGCACAGGCATCACCTTTTGCTAATAATCGACAAGTCCTAAGATAGTAATTTCATTGCAATGGAATGCACTTTTTCTATAAGGCTTACGGACTCGCCTCCATTCCCTCACAAGGCATGGTTGTAAAAATGCGTTAGGCATAGGGGCTGCTCCCTCTGTTGCGCCACCCTATTTTTTTTTCCGGAGTCACCAAAATGTTTTAGGTCCCCTATGTTCCCTCACAAGATATGTTTGTTCAAAATATAACAGGTCCTTGGACTCTTCGCTTTTTGGGTTACCCTATTTATTTATCCGGCGTCGCCTCTCTCTGCTCTTTGACATCCTAGCAGCTTACAACTCTTTGGTTACCCATACCCATGGGATGAGAAGAATGAGCATCAGCACTCAGTTAGTGCCCAGTGCCCCTGTTCTGTAACTATCGCCTTGATAAAACTCGGCGTGCGATAAACGGTGGAAAGTGGAACGAATGAAACCGGTTCTCACTGTTTCTCGATCGATGTTATCGAGGCGATTGTTACAGAAAAGTGGCACAGGCCTGGTCTATACAGCCTTTAGAATATACTTTTCGACGAACTGAGCGATATCTGAAACCTACAAATGCATCACAACATCCTCAAACTCCTCCAAAACTCCATTTGACTCGGTGAGACTCTTCCACCCTGAAAATCCAATTTTCACTAACCACTCAATCTCAATTATACTCCCCTACCTCTTTATTGTCATAGTAGTTCTGGTGAGTTTTGATGGATCTGCTGTGATAGGCTTTCAATTCAACCTAACAGCTCAAAGTGGTTAACCGAATTTTAGGCCGCAGGCTTTGAGTGCTGAGAGGAAACTCATTTCACCCGCTGTTTATTGGAATCATATTCCTAGGATATAATATTTGGACGAACAACATATGCAGCTCCTTGCATATTTCTTACATGTCAGCAGAAAGTATCCTCATTGCACCCAACTTTAAGATCGATGCGCAAATATGGGGTATGCAGTCTCTGCCATTGCAAATTAGGGTAAACAACCAGAATAAGCACTTTCACTGGCATAAGACAATGGAGAGGGGTTTGTCGTGAAAAGACACTTACCACAAATCCACTTGCTCGATTAACTGTCCAAATTCTCAACACAGTAGCAAAGTAATGTTCGTGCGATATCCTTTGACAATAACCAATAGAAGAGCAAGTATTGGTTTATTTGCACGTCCATAAGTAAACGTCCTGCTGAGTTATTCAATTTTGACGAAGAGAAGAGGACAGAATTCCATTAGACCACTTACCACATACTTTATGACAAAGTACTGCGGGATATTCAATTTCCTGCTGGCGATGAAAGAGGTCAAAGCAATTGAAAATCTTGCAGCCATTGCCTAGAATTATTGCTGAGGGAATAAGCATGTGACAAGCAATTAGGAGAAATGCCATTTGCATAATTGAGAGCTCATTGGACAAGTGCACATTTTTGGATTGGCTTGCCAAACAATAAGAGGATTTATTTTTGCTGTTTTTTTATTGTGCAGAAATGTCTAACAGAGTTCAAATCGATTTGTTCACAGAGTCACAAAATCATATCCGAATTTGAAATAAAATAAATCGTACAAAGCTGAATACGGTCGAGTGCTTTAGTAACTATTGCTGTCCTTGCAAAGGGCCTAGCAAAGGGATGTATACCTACAATAATTCTCGTAAAATTATTTTGTCATTTTGACTCATATAAAAAGTTCAAAAATCAAATAGAAATGAATTGAATCGCTGACCTGCGAACTCAATACCTGCGCGCTATTTACGCTCCAACTGATTTTATTTATTTAAGTTTCCCTCCGTTGAAATTGGGAATACTTATGAATAAAAAGTTTCTATTTGATGTTTTATTACAAATGGAAAAACCGGATGGTATATTTTCAATATGCCTACATTTTAATTAATGTAAATATTTTCAACAATATTGGTTGGCAGAAATGAGCCAATTCAATCAATTCGCTAAACCGATAAATGGAAAATTACATCAGTACTCTTGTGATAATGATAAAATGAAATAGAAAAAAAAATTTTTGCACGAAAACTTTTCTGTGCTTTCTGTGAACGCAACAATAGTCATTAAAAAAAAATTGAAGCAGGTTGGTGAATAAACTATTCAAGATAAAATGAAACTGACTGCTGATTTTAAGTTTAAAAATGAGAATACAGAAAATTTGGGGCTAGTTTTGATTTTATTTAAAACAAAAAGCATTTTTGATATGATCGAATAAACGACCAAAAAATGTTGACCTAAGAACTGCCACTAGCCCAATTCGGGACTTTTTTGAAACATTGTCTTCTACGCTAGCTGACCTAACCGGTGAGGTGCAACTCGAGTCCTACGGTAATCGAATTGAGTGAAGTGTTGAATGAATAAATGAATGAATGAGTAATTGGGGTTTTGTGTTGTACCTCGACCTTTTTAGTGGTATTCCTTAATTAAAGTACTTCATCCAGATTAGTTCCTCTGGGTTGCGCTTAGGAGTTTAAGCTCTTTCTCCTCTACGTCGTAGGATCCTAGGTACTTCTTTTTTTTGGTGTATTAGCGCTTCGCAGTCACCTAAGAGGTGGTCAGGAGACTCTTCCTGTTCGTTGTAGTATCTACATTGGTCGTCGCTCTCTATGCCTAGTAGTTTTAGGTGTTTTCTTAGTTTGCAGTGTCCGATTAAGAACCCGGCTAGCATTCTTACTCTTCTTAGTGCCAAGTAAGAGTTTGGTTTGGCGCAACTTGGGGAGGTCATTCCAGTGTTTAGCTCTGTTGTCTTGCTCCGACTTTTTGAAATCGTTCTTAATGGACTCTCTGTTACTCCACAAAAAGGTTTCGGTCCCATGAGCCATGAGTGGTGATCCGGCTACTGGCTTTGCCAGTTCGTCTGCTTGTTTGTTGCCTATGATTCCGACATGTCTTGATACCCAGTGGATTGTAACTTTGTTGTTGCAGCCCAGTTTGTTCAATTTGTCAGTGACAAGTTTTGAAGAGATTGTGTAAGATCTTAAGGACTTAATTGCAGCTTTACTGTCCATCATTATTGCAATATGTTTGTTTTTATATTTCCTGTCAATGTTTACCTCTGCGCATTTGCGTATTGCATAGACTTCTGTTTGGAATATGCTTGACATTCTTCTTTGTTCTTGGCCCAAAAATTCCTGCTCTAGTTGATGGCTCAAAAACAACGGAGGGGTTTTTGAGCCATCTTTATACTGTTTTATTGCATGGGTCTCTTTTTCACTCCGCCATGCCTTTTTGTTACTTAGCTCAACGTTGAAGAACTTATCGAATTTGAATTCCTTGGCCTTGCTATCCCGAGGGAAGTCAATGAGTGGTAGCTCGTTCGATATTATACTCTTTTCGCTAGATTTAAGGACACACTCAGTCTTTTTGGCAAATCTAGCTATCGTTGCATTAAAAATGCTTCTTATTACCAGTTGCAAAGGTGTCCGGTTTAGCAATAATTTTAAAGCTGCAGTTGGACAGCTTCTCAATGCTCCTGATATGCATATGCACGCAAGTATTTGTACTTTTCCTAATGCTTTCCTAGTGGTCACCTGTTCCGTTCTCTTGTTCCAGACTACCGCTCCATAGGTAAAAGTTGGTCTTACCATCATTAGGTAAATCCACCGAATAATGCTCGGTTTACTTAGACTGAACTGTTAGGTAGCTTCTAAGCTGGAATAGGGGGATGAAATACAGTACATGTTACTCACGGAAAGATCATTTTAAATTGATCCAGTGTTTTCTAAGTTCCCGGTTGTTCTGGTTGGAATATGGGGATGAAAAACAAGCGGTAGTGCACCATTCTGTAGAAGAAGTTTTGAAGTCGTTTCAGGATTTTCTCACTTCTCGGTTATGTTTTCGTTTCAGTTTACATCCCCGGAGACATATGAAGAGGAAATAGTATAAACTAAACAGTGTCATTTCTCATCTCTGTTCCAAATTTAATTCAAATCGGCTCAGTAGTCTAAAAGCCTTCACAATACAAACAAACTAAAAACATTTCCTCCTTATTATTATGTAGGTACAGATTATCTTTGCCGCAGACAGACGTCGTGATCTCGAAAAATACACAGCTCCACGCTGTGGCTTCGGGTTATAGGTTAGCTTAAGAAAGGCTGTCCAGAAACCAATTGTTACAATTAAGTAGACCATTGTTAATCCAACTAACTAGCTTTTAATAAAGCGGAAGAGGTAATGGGTATCTGTATTCATCAGATCTTTTAGATGATCTAATAAGAAACCCCTTAGATGTAGTGTTCGTTTGAGCAAGAGCACAGGATATGAACAGAGAATGTGTGGCATTGTTTCTTCTTTCTTCTCGTCCCTACACCTTATTAAGTAAAGTCGTTTGATGGAACCCCGAGTCTGCCAAGTAACGGAACCAATTTGTAATTTGCTTATCGTCAGCAAGTGTCTTGTGCGTTTTAGATCCAGTTTTGGTCAGATCTGCTTTGTTGGGAGACAAGTAGTGACATCTTGCTATAGCTTGAGTTTGCATTTGAAGATTGGTGTACCTACCAATGTTCAGCTTTTTCGTTCCCAGTTCCAATTCTGTTCCATTAGATCGTCGACTTTGCAGTTTCCGAGGATATCTATGTGACCCGGCACACAAAAGAGGGAATGTTGAACTGTTCAACCATCTTCATTATATGTAGTTGACAATTAAGGACGATTACTGAGTTCGGTTACTGATTCGAGGGCTGCTTGGCTGTCTGAGAAGTTGCGTATATACTCTTCCGCGGTTTCTTAGTGTTGTTTTTTGAAGCACCAATGGTTTTTTTAAATAAGTTTTTGGGGCTATATGTACCTAAGGGAGCCAGAGAGAAGTTCTTATTGATGACTATTATATCCGATCTGAAGAGACCATCCGTCTTTTCTAGCCTCTTTGCTTTCCATTTGTAGGAGGGTAAGGTTTCTTGTTGATGTTTTCATTGCAGAGAGTTCTGCTGATAGTATATGCCGCGAGCGCATGCCTGAAAGCGATTTCATCTTTTGTCACGACTTCAAGTTCAGCTTTAGCCCAGAGTTCCTGACCGCGAGCTTGTACAGGTCACACGACCTCTTTTACCATCCTCCATTACGTCCTCAAAATTAACAGGTTATCCTGAGTGTTCTATCATTAGAGTCCAGTAGGAGGCTTTGAGCTTGTTTAGGATTGTCGTCCAATTATAATATGAGATGAGATCGCGTCATCTGCATTACTCCTGTCGATGACTGCGACAATGGTCTTGTCTTTTAGTGTGTACCTATTAAAGGACATGTTTTTATTTTTAGAATTGAAGTTTCAAGTTTTGTGCACCTTTTGGTTTTTGAAATTTGGAATACTTACTTTGGCACTTGAACGTTAAATCTGCCCTATTTTTTCTTTAATGATTAGTAAGAATTTGAAAGCCCAATCGAATTTGGCAGACTGTTTTGAGACAAGATCCGGTTAAGGTATAATGTTAAGTACCTTCATTTTAGAGTTCCGCCTTTCTTTGTGATTGGGTAAGATTGGGAGGTTAGAATTTTTTTCGTTGTTAGTTCCACTGTTTGGCAAGGCTTTACTTACAAGTGATGGAGGGAGAGGAGCGTTCAGGGAGTTTGAGAGAAGTCCCCCTGGTCACCATCAGCAGCGGAGACGAAGGCCTTTGCGTTAGCACCGGCATGAGTGGTCAACCGTTAGTCCTTCAACTTATGACTGGGAGGGAAGTGGGAGTATATTCTCTGTAGAAGGACATTTTGACGACACATCCTAGTTTTTATTTTAGCCGAGTATCTCCGTCCCCCCGATGGACGGAATACATATATGCATGTCCTTAACATTTGGACGGGCAGATTACATAAAAGTATTGCATTAAATCACTGCATCGCTTTCATTGTAATGGGCAGTTTCAGGAGGAGGATTAAGACTGGAGGACTCTCCACATTTCTCTGTTGGCTTCTTATAGGTTTCCCCTGAATAACAGGCTCAACAGTCCTTCTGCTATTCGCTATTTCTGTAGATATATAAATTGTCACTGGCAACTTATCCTATTTCGAGGCCAAGCCATCGCCTGCAGTCGCTATTCGCTCCGTTCGTTTTTTTCCCCTTTGTTGCTCTTTCCATCATTTTCAGACTTTCAAGTTTTTCAACATTGAGGTTTAGTTTGAGTTATTTGCTGGTTTGCCAGCAGATGAATTGCTGGAGAACATAGCCTTAAGAACCCCACCACGACATGGTTGACTAAAGGATGTGAAAAGTAAACTAACAAACTTCTTAAATACCAAGTGTACTCCGATTTTGTTTGCTGCAGACACAAGGTTTGAGTGTTACTTGGAAGTATGTTGGTTTGCTTCTTCTTTTTTAACCTACAATCTACTTTTGGTTTGTTTCTTATCTTCAACGGCGCATCGCTAAGAACATTATGATTTCTAAGGAATCACAGCTTTTACACTTGTCTGCTTCCTACAAAAGATCCCAACTTAGATTCGTCCATGTCTTGAGGCTAATTAAATGCTTATATCCTTGCATAAAGATCGTGCCTGAATGCTGCTGCCATAAAAAGCGTTTATTTACTTAATCATTCAGAATGAGAACAATTTGGACGACCCTTCCATTCCTGAGAAAGAGTACACTTGAATTCCATTTATGAAAAAATAAAATAAAATTAAACAAGTCCTAGTCAACTTCAATTGTGGTACCCGTGGTGTGATGGATAGCATGTCAACCTGTAAATCCAGAGGTTCGAGTTCGAATCCCAACAGAGGCAAAATGTTTTTTCCACGGGTGTCGCCTTTCGCCAGGAATTGGCAAGTCCTTCGTTAGTATTTATTGCCATGAAAAGCGCTTTCTCGATTAGCCGTTCGGAACCGGCAGAAAATTGTAAGTCCCTTCCATTCCTTCACAAGGCATGGTTGTGAGAAATGCGCTAGTACCAGGGGCTCCTCGCACTGTTGCGCAACTCTATTTATTTATTTTTTTAGTCAACTTCAATTAAAACTAAGCTTATCCATTCATTTACATCAATTCAAATCTTTGTTTTAGTTTTTATTTGTTTAAGTACAAAAATGCCTCAACACAAAAATTCTTTTGGCCACAGTTTTTAGTATGAAACCCAAAGAAGGGAAATTAAATTTAATAAAATTGAATAAAACTGAAAAGCTCTGATTTCACAGGACGAATGTTTAGTGTTTTGAAAAAGTTGTCCTTCAATGTGACATCCACATTCGCATGCATACATTTCCCTTATTTTATTTATAAACAAGACAGGTATAGTACACATAGCTATGTTGATAGTAGTAGTTGAATAGAATGGAGTATGAAAAGAGCTTCATCCTTCAAAAAGTAATTAAGAGCGAACTTTACCAGCAGTCAAAGGCTGTTGCATGATTGGAGTGTAGAATGGGGATGATGCGTGGTTTCCTTTTACGAATATAATGCAGTTAGGTATTTCTTAAAAAAAAAAACTTTGCCAGAAAATACTTTTCTCTAGTTCACTATAGCAGCAGTTGCTATAAACGATGAAGTATTCTGCGAAACTCCATTGATGGTAAGCGAATTAAAGTTGCAAATGGTTTTTTGGAGAGGTTCTAGTTTTTCGGAAAGGACTAAATGAAATAGAAACGACGTGGTGAGCGGTGAAAGAGAAGAAGAAAAAGGAGATGTGGGCATTGAGGTTTGATATTCAGTTGTGTGAAAAAGAGATTGCTTGCAACTGATTGCATTCTTATGAATGTTACACAAGTTGTAATATACTATAAGCCTTGGTTTTGTTTACACCTTACAAATTGGGAGACACAGGTGTTGTGGAACTTTGGGGGATATGTTGAAAAGTGTTAAGGTATAATATACGATAGTAGAAGGTACTCGTAGATGAATGGACTGACAAGGTTGCTTTAAGCTCAAAACTATCTTGCGCTTTTGAGGCGTTTAAAGCTGATCCATCAGATTAAAGTGTGATACAGCCGCTTGTTACATTTATTTTATCTGATCAAGGCTTTCAAAGAAGTAGCAGTCGTATTTGTAAGGATATTTTACAAGATGAAGACACCAACAGACCATTACCGGACAGAACTTTAACAGTGGGTCAGTTAGAAGAATGTTAGCCTACTTATCTTCTATAATTTCTTTTTAAAGAAGGGTGTCATGTTCACAATTTTGCTGTATAAATTTAAACTTTAACTTTCCATGCTTATTATGGGAATGCAAAAAAGGATAAGTAGGAGGTGGGATCGATTGAGCGACGAATAGAAATAAAAAACATTTCTGGCTTAAAAACAGCTCCAACAAGAAAGAGAACTCGCAGATGTCTTTAAAAACGTCTACGAAAAAATCCATTATAGACTTTTATTCTTTCAAAAATCTACCATTAATCACGAAGGAGTTGCCAGCACTGTTTTCATTGACAGCATCTTCAATTTGGTTTGCAATTCGTCTGAAAGATTTGCATCAAATAAATCTTTTCTTTTTGTAAAACGTACAATAAGCCATTGGAGCAATAATTTCGATTATGTATAGAACGTTTTTGCTCAACGTTTGCTTTAAAAAAATCATCACCTGAGACGTTGTGTCGTTGTCGTACAAAGCGTAACGAAGAACCTATTGATGCTGTATAGCGTAGCATCCAGGAAGAAATCGCAAGTGCAGCTAAAGGGTTACAGTGAACAGAAACCGTGAATTGTTTGGATTTGATGTAGGGAAATTGCTGTTTCAATAAGGTGGCATAGAATGGCGCAGAGCGTTCCACACAATTGTAAGTGACTGCATAATTTTGCGTTTATAACCTTTGAGTTGGCTTTCAAAATTTGATCGAAAATAATGACTCAAAATTGGACATTCCATCGAAGGATTGAAATCACATTCAATTCAAAGCTGCAGAGACTTTTCTTTTAAATTGTATTGTATTTATTGTTATATAAATTATGTTTACACTTAGATACAATATTATCTTTTAGTTGGTTCAAACCTTTCTTATTTTTCTTACTTATATTTCTTTCATGTTATGTATTTATGTATTTACTTGAAACATATTGCAATTGTATACATATATTTAATTATTTATTCACTTTTTCCTTCCTTACTTCTCTTTTGCTTTACAACGGTTATGTATAGTAATGTTGTTTAAGTTCGCCCTGAAAATCCTTGATATTTGAAGACCTCCTGACAAAGAGCGGAAGGGAATTCCAGAGTCGTATAGCATAAACAAAGAATTGTTTTTGAGTAACAGGGTATAGTTCGAGATGGGTGTGACAAAACTTCTCTTTCTTTCGGAGGAAGTCGGATATTGTAATCTTTGGAAAAGATATTCGGGCACTTATTTTTCCTTTAGAGTGAATACTAAAGTTATAGTTTTAGATTCGAGATACTTCTGCAACTCCATTCAATGCTTGAACGACTAATTAATATGGCTTGAGTTTTATTGGAGTTCAACATAAGCTTATTCTTCATCGACCAAGAGGCTATCAAGCAAAGGTCCTCATTAATTCGTTCAGTGGCATCTTCAACAAGACTTATCGGATAGTTTGTGTATCTGCACATCATCTGCGTACATTTGGACCTTACAGCATTTTAAAATTGATGGAATTTCGTTATTGAACAGGGTGAACAATAGTGAACCCAAGATGGATCCTTGTGGGACACCAGCGTTTGTTACAAGGAGATTTGACGATTTTTGGTGGCAGAAGACGGTTTGTGAGCGACTTATTAAGTAACGTTCCATAAATTTCAAAGCTGTGGGGTCGAAAGCGAAGTAGTTTTTCAGTTTAAAAATGAGAATGTCATGAGGAACTGTATCGAATGCTTTTGAGAAATCGAGTTGAACAAGTGAAGTGACATTATCTTCTTTGAATTCCATTCGAATGTCATTTACCAAGTTCAAGAGCGCCGTAGCGCAACTGTGCTTTGGTCTAAAACCAGATTGCCTTGGTGATAGAAGGTAAAACTCATTGAGAAAAGAATGTATTTGTTTGCTAATAAGTTCTTCTAAAGCCGTCGAGATGAAGAATAGATATAGGACGAAATGATTTATTCCTAGACCCTGCATTTTTAAGGACGGGGATGATTTTGGAAATTTTCCAGGAAGACGGGTATATGGAGTAAGTTAAAATGTTAGGTATTAAAAATGTAAGTAATTACGGAGAGCACCCCATGAATAATTATTCTCAAGAACTTTGGCTGCATTTCATCTAATTCAGTCGAGTTTGACTTTATTGCAGAAACTGCACTGAAAACTTCGTATTCGCTAACTCTTTGAAAGCAAAAAATCCAAGATATTGTTGGTATTAGAGATTCTTCTACAGCATAATGGTTTCCGTCACATAGGACATTCGAAATGGAAGCAAAGTCTTTGTTTAAATCACCAGGATTCATTTCACAGACATCTTCATCAAACCTATTTTTATTGCAAGTTCGCAGTGCTTTGATATTTTTCTAAGTTTTTGTAATATTTATATTAGGACTGATTTTGCAACTGTAAAACCGTATCTTTGAATTTCTGATTTCCCATTTTGCATTATTCCTTGCAGACTTGTAGGCATCAAACAATTCTGAAATTTTAAAATTTTTCCATCTCTTAATCGCGCTATCTCTTTGCTTAAGTAGTTGTTGAAGTCATCCATTCACAATTCTTATTCAACATACTGTTCAAATGAAGTCAAGCAGAAATAATTGATCAGTGATTTATTCCATTTTATAGTCCTATTAATCCAGCTGCAAAAAGACTTCCAGGCTTTCATTTCATGAGTCCTTAACGGACTACCTTCAGCCGGAGGACTAGTGACAGTCCTAAGCTGCTGCAAAGCAGATGATGGCCACAAAGTATTGCAGTGGAATGGGACAGGTAATAAGAAAATGAAAAAGTGCGACACCCACAACGTTGAGTGCTACAGTCAACAAATATGACGCTTATTAGGGTGCAAATTTTGTCATTACCAAAGGATTTTTCCCTGAGAAAAGGTTATCAGCCAAATTATAGTAAATCCAGAATCGGGTCATCACTCGAATACAGCGAGCCACTCGAGCAAAAAATGGACAGAATTCAACAAAATTTTCTGAAAACTGCCACTAACAGGTGGCCATGATTGGAAACTTGCCGAGTTTCCAAAAACTCATGGCCGCAGACATTTCCAAAAAAAAAAAAAAAAAACAAGATTTGCCATACCAGCTTAGCAGGCCTCGGCTTTCTCCGTTGATTGACATTCTTAAAGGTCTCCTCATAACTCATTGAGGTAAATGAGCATAAGCTCATCAGATTTATTTGGAGGTTTGAGGACGCCATTCCAGTAGGCAGAGGTAGGGTCATTCCACTTTCTCTGTAAGTGTTCAATCTTATTGGCCCACACAAGGAAAAACGCCCTCGGAGAATAATTTTTCGACGAACCTCAAACCCAAAACTACAAGTACTTATAATAAAAGTGAATTATGATAAGTGCAAGAAATTTCTGCAACACAAAGCCACAAGTTTGCTTGGTTTTCTGCAAGTGTAATGGACATACCACAAGTGGCTATTGAGTTGTAGACTTGTAACTTTGTGTTACAGGCATCTGGATGACATTTCCAATTTTATATTGAACGGCATTCTTAAATTCATTCAGGGCTCCAAATAGTTCAGTGAGGCTTCCCATCACCGATAACGATAGCCTCCAGTCATCAGCTTAATACTCAACAAACTATCGTCTCCTGTTCCCTGTCCCTCTTCCTAATTCACCGCCATCCCAGGAAACACAATTGATCCTTCAGATAAGAGTGAGGTGTTGTGTCTTGCGTCTGCACTCCTAACGTACCCAACCTATGGACTAGACATGACGTGGAAATCATTTTAAACAGTTTTAGCATAAGACTATAGGTTCGGAAGATATCTTTGGAAGTTCTATCAACTAGCATAGTCGATTTTGATATAGCTGTGGGCGCTATTACTGATCCACAGCTATAATCCTCACAATCAAACTATTTGCAAGTCTATTCTTTGATATAGCAACTGCGGCAAGATGTACTCATCATGTGTCATCAAGTGTGTCTTCAATAACACTTTTTTCTTTATCAAAAATTTTTCATTACCAGTACCCTCAACAGACCAAAAGCATTCAAAATATCAACCTGATAGCATTAAACTCCTGCTTATTTCAATTTCGTTAAACCTCAACCTGATCGTCTTATACGACCTCAAAAGCCTGCCTATCTTCTTATTAAAATCTTGCTCTTAGATACATCGCAGTAGATCTTTATCTACTATGAGAGTATTTACATTTTACGGTTCGCTTCGTTTAAATTTACATTTTGGTCGTTTCCTTTGTTTTATTGTGCTGTAAGCTCATTAAATTTAAAATCTGAGATATTCTTTCAATTTTTTTCTTTCAATTTTTGTCATCTTGGGAAGATATTATTCTTTTCTTCGTCCCTTTGAATTTGGGACTCGGGGAAAGGCCAATTTAAAATTAAAATAAAAAAAAAACCGAACGTGATAGGGGAATAGCTTAGAACAAATTAGTGTTGCTCAAAGTACCGAAGAAAATTCTATGGCGGACGTAACGCGGATGGGTTTAGCTTCGCCTTTTTTT
This sequence comes from Melanostoma mellinum, assembly GCA_914767635.1. Lineage (NCBI taxonomy): Eukaryota > Metazoa > Arthropoda > Insecta > Diptera > Syrphidae > Melanostoma > Melanostoma mellinum. The sequence goes on from OU612058.1 coordinate 49,677,017, forward strand.
AATACTTTTGGTGAGCATTAAAATATCCTTGTTTTTGTTGTCATAAATTAAATTTACTTCCAGCTGTGTAGCCACCGATGATGGTATCTCTTTTTTGTTACTACTTTATTTTGTTACTTTCGTAGACAATGGGACAAGGAAAGCCTATAGTAATTTTTGGAGTTCTAGATCCCTTTTTTGTAGAATCAAAGCATCCCAGAGAGAAAATATGGCCGCAAAGATGTAATTATGATTTCAATTACAGCACACTGCACCGTTCTTGCGATGAGTGCACCTCCTTAATAACAAAACAAAAGGATGTCGTTTGTGATGCGACAGACTAAGAAATAAATCTTAAAATATTATGAGTATTTGCTCAATTGGAACTCCATGTGCACTGCACTGATTGAGCTTTAATACCCAAATAGACTCCAATCATAATTCTTCTTTTTGGCCATTTGAACGAGACTAGCATATGGGCCACCAGAACATCTCATGATGAATATTTCAAATCTGATATTTGAAACTTAACTGCCTCTGCTTTTTGTTTCAGCAAGCTTCCGAGGTGATGAGGGGATGAGCGTATTCTAAATTGGCAAAATTTGATATTGAAATTGGTTTGTACTTGAGAGTACTTCTAATGTTCTACATTTCAATATTTCTTTGTGTTGTCAGCGACGTGAAAGGATCAATCAGACGTTTCTTCTTCAAGTAGGTGATAAGATGGCTCAAGAAAATCAGCTCCTATTTATGCTCTGTCTAGTGTCTATGTTGTAAGAAAATGAAAGGAAAGAGAGCGAAAATACGACCAAGAAAGGAACGACTATTTTGCAAATGTAAAAGAGCATGATTGTATCAATTGGGGTAGGTAGGGATTTGTTTTTAAGAACAAACGAATGAATTTTTACAATAAAATAATTTTGGTATGGACAAGAGGTTTGAAAGGACCATTGTATGCACTTGCAAAGAACAAAGTACCGAAGATTGGACCTTTAATAATAATCAGTTCCCGAATGGGGCCGTAAACCATATATTTTTCTTTGGACTCAAGGAAAGAAAGGGGCCACTTGATTATAAATTTGCACAACTCACAAATGAGAAAAAAGCTACGACACAAAAGAATGCTTTCTACTTACCTGTTAAAATGCCATGTTTTTTTCGCTGGAGGTTTCTAAAATACCAGCTGGAGCACTCAGACCTTAATACCGGTCCATTGTACTACCAGATAGCAACCTTCTATTTGTTATAGCTTTCCAAATATTCGGAGAAAAGCCAAAAGACACTGCCATGATAATTAGCCAAAGTGACCAGCTCTCACTATGTCTGTATCGAGTATTTGTAACCTCATGCGAGAAAAAGCAGGACATTCACAGAGAAAGTGCTCTGTGGTGTTCACATATTCTTCACAAGATTCACAGAGTGTGGTATCATTTAAGCCAAACACGTTTGAATGCTTGGCAAAAGAGAAGTGCGAGCTGGCAATGCCAATAAGCTTTTTACAGTCTTTTCTGCTAAGAGATAGCAACAATGTTGCAGTCTTCTTACTAACGTTGGGGAGCATACGTTTGGTGTGTCTGCATCCAATGGAAGCATGCCATCTACGGTTGTGCTCTTCATAAATCTAATCGTTGATTGAAGCCCTCACTGAGGACGCTGGCAGACCTAGCGACGCGACGGTTCAAGTCCTGAGAAAGCTGTCTGAGATCCTTGCCTAGCAAGTTCATCGGCGATTTCACTTAGTTATGGTGTGATGGCCCGGAACCTAAAAGAGACTCAAGAAATTTAATCTTCCGATCGCATTTAGATTCAGAGAGCTCTTGCATTCTTAGATCACTTTTGAAGTGGTTAGATTGTTAAGAAGAGCCTTAAGCACAGCTTGGCTGTCGCTGCAAACACAGACGCTTCTCCCCGTCGTCCAGCCATTTCGTAACGTGTCTTAAAGTCATTAGGATAGCATACGTCTCAGCTTGGAAAACAGATGCGTATGATTCTAAAGAGGCGTGCAGTCGTATGTCGTCATTATCCACAAAAGCACCAGCGCCAGACCTTTAGTCGGTTTTGGATCCATCTGTGAAGATTCGATAACAGTTCTTTCCAGGCTCAGATTCTGGAGCGAACCAGTCCTGAGCCGAAGGACAAGGTGACTGACCGTCGGTAGAATGACATTAAAACACCATCCTGCTATATCTCCTCAATACATTCAAAGTATGTCCTGCTGATGTTTTCCTTATTCTATATTCTCTTCTTTAATAACCCCATTTTTTTTTCGACTAAGAAACTATCACCTTTTTCTCCACTCACTTTAAAATTTCTCAAAAACAAAAACTACTAGCAGCTTTATAGCTAACCAAGAAGTGTCTACCACTCCAAGTCTAGCTCCCGGTCATACACCCACAAATTTGATTGATTTTCAAGTTTTGCATCCCTATGTTTTGATTATAGAAGCGTTGTCGACTACATAAGGAGTGAATGGGTACTTTTCCTGAAGTTTTTTTTTTAAAGTTGTCGATACTTGATGAAAGTGTATTCTCTTGGGAAGACGTAGATATGTAAGACGTAACATATATCGTTGGATACAACGGTTGCTGTCACTAACAGTTCCAATTATTTTTCACTATGTCTGTCTATTAAGCGGAAGGTTTCCATTTTCAAGTCCCAACAAAAAATAAAAACATTTTTCCAAGCTTATCGCCTTATGCGAGGATTGGGCAAGTTTTCTGCCAGTAATTTCATTTGCATGAAAAGCATTTCTTCTATTCGGCGTTCGGAAGCGGCAAAAAACCAGGGGTCTGCTCCATTCCTCCCAAGGAATGGTTGTGTGGAATGCGGTAGGTTACGGTTCTCCTTGCTCTGTTGTGCCACCCCACAGTGTAAGTTTGGAAAGTCGTAAGGTTAGTTATAGTTCGGTAATGGCCTGGCTACGTAAATTTAATATTTTCTTATTTAGGCTATTTGCGGGAGAGATGCCGCGTCGCCGTCGGGAGAAATGACGCATTCAACCAAACTCACATATCTAGTCGTCCACACAAAAAATTTTGTTTTGTATTTTGCATCTTAGATTTTTAACTAAAAACGAAAGAGAGAAGAAGAAACCACTCTGGTGGAATAAAAAATTAGGAAAGCTCAAGAAAAATTGTGGTACCCATGGCCGTGGGGTGAAGGTTACCATGTCTGACTGTTAACCCAGAGGTTCAAGGTTCGAATCACAACAGAGGCAAAAGTGTTTTCAATGGGTTTAGGACTGGCAAGTCCTCCGTTAGTAAATTCATTGCCATGAAAAGCACTTTCTCGAATAGCGGTTCGGAACCGGCAGAAGATCGTTGGTCCCCTCCATTTCCTCACCCTTATAATATAAACAACTTAAGATTCATTACGGATCAATAAGATTACACCATTTTTAAGGTGGTGTTTGATAAGAACTCCCAAGTATCCATTCCCTCATGAGAATGGGAGAACGATACTCTTTTGAATAATGAAGTCTTACACTTCTTCACTGACGGATCTAAGACCTGTAACGGTGTAGGAAGTGGAGTTATCTCGAAAAGGCTGAATCTAAGCCATTTCTTCCCTTTAACTGGCTATTGAAGTGAGTTCCAAGGGGAAATTCTTGTGATAAAAAAAATCCTGTCATGGCACAGAGAAAACGTTGTATCATCCACGGATTTTCGTATCTTGTCGGACAGTCAGGACAGGCTGCTCTCAAAGGTCTTGCCTCTGTCTCTACAAATTCTACTACGGGCCAAAACTGTCACGCGATCAACATTCACCTCTCATGGCTGCCAGTCATAGAGACATGCCAGGCAACTGCATGACAGACAAGCTCCCTAAAAATGGAACGACCTACTTCTTTTCTTCGACCTGAAAGGAACAGTATAGGTATATCTATACTCTTGCTAAAGCAAGACGCTTGTGAAAAGATGAGCTCTAGATGGAAGCAGATTAATACGCGCCTTGTGACTAAACGAATTTGGCAATGTGTAGACTTGAAACGCTCAAGGATCTTATTGAGCTTATACGCTCTACCATAGGTGTCCTAACGGGACACTGCCTTATAGATAGACTCACCAAAGGACTTGGTATATAATACAATGTCTTCTTAAGAAGCTGTAGGAAAAGGAGACATTCCAACATCTCCTTTGTTCATGCCCTATGCTCACTAACAGAAGGAAAACTCACCTAGGTGAATACTTCTTCGACGCGACAATAGCGATCTAGCGAACAAAGCCACTAAAAGTCCCCCTTTTTCATTAACTCGTTAGTCCAATGGCTAGATTTCCGAAGAGTGAATTTGTATTGTGTACACAATAAATTGTGTATGCTTTGTTGTTTAGATTCCGCAACAAGATTAAACATCAAGGTGAGTTCTTTTGACAGAAGACGTGTACACTAGCGTTCAAATCTACTCATGGTCTTTCAGAGCGTGAGTTTTCAGAGGTCCATGAGTATCTGAATTTTATATACTTACCCTTGCTCTTGGTTCGATTAGAAGGTGATTCAACTTTCTAGTCCCCTAGATGGCGCCAAAAGGTTAACAACCTTCTGGTCTCAGTGGTATCGCAATGGACCAAAATGTATCATTTTCCGTATACTAGCAGCCACTTCTAGCCTAACCTAACGTGATCGAAGTTCAACCATTAAAGTTTATGGAGAATTGTGAACCTTAGTCAAATATAAAATATAGCTTTACAACCAACACTGTTCGCACTGATTATTGCTGTTTGCGAAGCTTAGTTTGTTTTAAGCTTTTTATCTGATGTCGAAAAGTTCACAAATTTGTTTGCCAAAAAGTTCTTGAGACATAAAAACCACAAACCAAACAAACAATGTTCGGAGATGATGTTATCATTTATTTTAAACTACACTAAATATACATCAAATGCCATTAAAATTTGAATGAGGTATCTTAACGTCATCTTTGTCTATGCCCTTAAAATGATTACCTTATGTTTTGAAAAGCTATGCGTTGATATTAACTCGTATAAAGATAAGGAAGCTGATAAGCACACGGCACGCCCTAATATTTCACTCAAGCTTCTTAATTTTTCAAAACACTTTTTGAGATTGAGTCGAGAGGACACGGTGATTGTTAATTTTAAGATAACTAATAAAAATAATCGAGATGACACAAAATTATCGAATTGAACATCACCCAAGTGGTGTCTTTCAGAAACTAATTAAAATCTACGCAAAAGACAACAGTGGTCTCCCAATAAAAATTGATATAGAAAAAAGATTTGTTGTCCTTGAGACTAGCGCTGAAAAACATTTAGAACGTATTCACAACTTCAAGGTGCTTCCAGATGATGTTTGGGTCATTACCAATCCAAAAAGTGGATCACATTGGATTGGTGAACTCGTCTGGCTACTGGTGAATGATTTTGACTTTGAAACTGCGCTTCAAGAAAAAACGTCTAAACGATTCCCTCTTTTCGAGTAAGTACTTTTGTGTTCCTTAAAAATAAAGCAGATGAGGCTCAACTACTTAGACAATAAAAAACATTGAAAGCTTTTCCCTGTAATTTAAGACGCTGCACTATTCATCAAGAGATCGATTCCATTGAAGTTGTAAGTAACATGAAATCACCTAGAGTGATCTTGTCACATCTGCCAATTCACATTCTCCCCAAAGATCTTTGAACTCTACATTTGTAGATTGTTTTCGTCACAAGAGATCCAAAAGATGCGTGTGTTTCTTTTTTCCATTTTCAAAGCGGAATGGGAAGATTTAAGGGAAGCAAGGAAGACTTCTTTCAATGCTTTCTAGAAGATGAAATGATTTTCTCACCGTTTTGGATGCATGCTGCTGAGTTTTGGAAACTGCGCAATGAAGACTTTGTCTACTTTACAAGCTTCGAACGAATGAAGAAAGACCTTAGACATGTTGCGTTGGAGATTTGCAAGTTTTTGGGCAAAACAATTTCTGATGAGCAAATGGAAAAACTATTGGAGCATCTTTCGTTCAAGAACATGAAGCGTGAGTTTTTGACCAGTACTCCTACTTTTTTAATCTGGCTGGCATAGGCTTTGTCAAAAACTACTATTTTGTATTCATTCATTCGTTTTCATTTCAGAGAACGAGGTGAAAAAAGCACAAGGGCATTTCGGAGCAGATGCGCAGGGGCTTCAGTAAGATTGTCGATAGTTAAGTGGGAGTTAAATATTTTCAATAATTTACTTTCAGGTTCTTAAGAAAAGGTGAAGTGAATTCTCATAAGGAAGAATTAAGTGAAGTCACAATACAGAAATTTGAAGATTGGACCAAGAAATGCCTAGAGCCCTATGGATTTACTGCTGAAGAGATCCTGAAGAGTTAGGGGATAGCGCAAATGATTGTCACACTCTTTTTTCTTTTTTTGTTAACTATGTGGAAGGAGGGCATTTTAATTTCAATAAATGCAGCAAGTGTAGGGTGGGCTAAAAACTAGTTTCATTTTAAAAATGCAATGCAATAAGCCGAATAAAATTTTAATAAATTTGAAGTATGATTCTATTAGTGAAAGGAAACATTCTCATTACTTCTGGAACAAAATAACGCACGTCCTTCAAGTGGCTACCTCGGATTGCATCACAGTACCGCGATCCGCTTAGTGGTTAGTATGTCAGCCACTTAAGTGGGAGTTCTAGGGTCGAACCCCATCAGCATAAAACTGCTTCTCTACGGGTATAGATTTTTGAAAGGAGTTGCACAATGCACAGCCCTGCGAGAGTAAAACCCTGCCATAAAAAGCGCTTTCTTACTAAGCCGTTCGGTACCGGAGTAAAATTTTTGGTCCTTTGAAATGCGTTAGGTTCTGAGGCTTGCTAGGCTTTGTTGCCCCATCCTACTAATGTATTTTTTTTTTAGTATATTCCTGGCTGTAGTTCACTGCTTGCTTGGATAATATGGGCCATAAGTGCTTGAATCGTTTCCGAATTATTGGTAAAATTGGTCTTTCAGAGTTCCTCTGAAACAAGCCAAAGTGGATCACATTGAAGCTCCTAGGGGCAAATTGACATACGGCTGTTAACACGATTCGGAATTAAGTTCACAGAAGACTGTTGAAGAATTACGTGAAATTCTGCATAGCATCAGTGAAAAAAAAGAAAAAGGCAGTTAACATTTCATCGTAAAGCCTACCGATGGCCCAAAAGTTGTTCCTAGCCTCACTTTCGAAGGAAAATGGTCTAAGGTGACCTCCATCTCACAGTCCTTATCAAACTGCCATTCTCTGTGGATGCATTGGCCACTCAACAATTTTTTTGACGATAGACGATAGACAACAGAAGACGAATTGCAGATAAGTTTATTGATCTTTATTGAAGGCCAGCTGAGCCGCCCGGCTTTGCTCGGGTCTGTAGTTTTAAGGTTCCCGTTCTCGTTTTTCCTCTTACGTGAGAATTTGGGGATGAAATATAATCTTTCTTACTGTGGAACCTGTCCAGTAGTTTCTAAGTTTTCGTTCTCAACCCATTCCTGTTGAAATCTTCCGTTCCAGTGGAAATATGTGAATGGAATATAAATCTATGTCACTGAAGGATAATGTTACACACTAGAGTAGAAAGAATTCTTGAAATCGGTCAAGTAGCTTTATGGTTCCCGTTCTCGTTCCCGTTTCTGTTCCTGTATGATTATAGGGACGAAATATAGTTTAGGTTACTGATAAAGGGAGATAATGTAGCCCCGTAGTGCTAAAAGAACTTTAGAAATCTGTGGAGTTGTTTCTAATTTTCCGTTCCCAACACCGTTCCTGTGGGAATATGGGGATCAAACCTTGACAGGAACCATCCCTGGACTCAACTGTGTCTACCCTGAAAATTTCATAAAAATCCGTTGGGTGGTTTAGGAGTTTACCCCGGACATACATACATACATACATACATACATCCTATTTTATAATAGCCCATGTGAGGTTTCAGGACAGTTCTCCTGCTCTTGAATTGCACCAGAAGTTAGCAATCTTGTGTGGGTGAATGAGTTTGAGTCAAGTATATTTGCTTTCTTAAGCTGAAAAGTGCTGGAAATTCCGAAATAATGTGCAGAGATGTTTCTTCATTTTCGAAGCACAGTCTACAGATATGGGGTCCGACGTCCGATACCAGACTCATTTGGTGAAGATGTTTCTTCAAAGAACAGTGACCGGTTAGTAGTACCTACTGTGCAAATTTTTAGGGTTTTCCTATTGAGATTCAGTAGGAATTTTGAAGTTTTTTCAGTATATTCTGGCAAAAAGAGTTTCGAAGAGATTCGACCAGATGAGTTACTCCAAGCTTTATTTGATTCCTCCAGTAGGATGTTCTTGGCAGTATGTTTGAAGGTACTTTTATTCACACCACAGAAGGGTTCAGGACCGACGAATTGTTTAGATGCGCCGTCTTTAGCTAAGATGTTTGCCTTCTCGTTACCATCATAGCCTTTTTGTGATGGGATCCATTGGAAGATTACAGTGTTTTTCCTTGCTAGTTCAGAGAGTGACATGACTGTCTCATGGACTGGTTTGGATCTTATGACAGGTGAGCTTTACGCCTTTAGTACAGCTTGGCTGTCTGAGAAAATGAATATTGTTTTGTTTTTCGTGTTCGATGAACATAAAATATTCATGAACATACGTTAATAGCAAAGACATCAGCTTGGAAAATGAGTTAGTTACTACCCAGACTTAATGAGAAATTCGATCTGGGGGAGTCACTGATGGAAATGCCGGAGCCTGTCCTAGTTTCCATTTTTGAGCCGTCCGTATACCAGACCATATCTTGCCTTGAGGGATGAGGCTTAGTGTCTTCCCAGTCTTCCTCAGTGGGATGACAATGGAGAAGTTGAGTTTGAAGTTGTATAATATGGGAATAAAAGCATCTAAGCACACACTAAAGGTATTCAGTTATTCTATAGACTTTCCATTATCGACAGATGTCCTTTCAGTTATGGATGTGATTTTAAGTGTCCTTGATTGAAAAGACGGTGTGTCGCCAGACTTTCTTCCATTTTTACGAGGAGGTGAATTGGTTGAAAATTTAGTTTCCTGACAATCTTCTTCGTGTTTGTCTATCAGATTTTGGTATAACACAGCGTTAGCGGAGCATTCCTAACGCTAATATGGTCATAAGTTATGACGTTTGTATTTATTAAAAAAATGTTAATCATGTTCAATTATTAGTTCTGAAGGAACTAACAGTTATTTTAAGAAGGAATTTTGTTCGCCACAGGTGTTGTAAGATACCTCATGTCTTTTTATACCTTTTGCAAGGACATGGTAAACCGAAAATGTCCTTCTAAAAGTTGATTTTAAGACGTGTACTTTTCAACCTGGCGATGCTCTTAAAGAGCTTGCTGTTATAGTAGCTGCCACTTGATTTTTGCGCAATTTGGTTTGCCATTTAGTTGTGGGAGAGTTGAAGCCTTACAACCACTGGACACTGTGTACGTTCGATGATTTGCCTCGAAACGATATCGCTGTTGACGCCGATTTTTACATTTAACATAAAGTCTTGAACCTGTGAGTTTCGTATAAAATCGGTTGATTGGCACCGCAGCATTTTTTTTTTTGTGGGGCTATTTGAAGTTGCTTGCCTGCGTATAGATAAACCAGATTGACGCTTTGGAGGAGTATATTCAGGGTGTTACAGCTGACATGCGCCTCAAATGCTGCAAAAGATGGTCGAAAGTAGGATCTCTCGGCTAGAATTTATTTTAGCAAGCCTTAGTGACTTCATTCTTTTCATCTTCTGTCATACTAAGCAGCCAGCAATATGAACATCAAATTATATCTAAACTATTTTCAATTTTTTTTTAATTTTCGCATATCGTCGGAGTCAGTACAGGACCTTGTAACTATAAGCCACGATCTTCGGAAAGTTTTTTTTGTCCCGTCAAAAAAATATTTTTTGCGTTAACAAGGTCTTGCATTGACGCTGACGATATGTCTTTGACGACCATTGGACTTTCATAAAACAATGTCCTGACTGTGAGTTTCAAGCTTGGGCTCAAGATTTTTCAATCCATCCAATAGTCTGACACGGCTTACTGCGTCATATTCCTGTCATTTTACAAAAAGTGTTGGTTAAGGGCAAACAACAACAAAGTTCACTGTACATCCTTACACACTGAATACATTGGAGGCCCATCGATCGTGCCGTGTATCATCTAACGCAACCCAGGATTTAAGCACGAAAAATTCAAAAAACTAACTCCTAAATTTGAACCATCGATCACACCAACTAGTGGCTATAAATCAAGTCACCCACAAGCCCTGTAAAGTGAAAAGCGTTGGATTGGATGATATCTTTACTTTCACTTAGCCCTTAACCACCAATCGCTGTATCACCTTGAACTCACAGGTAAGCCTGTAGCCACTAGTTTTAACAAAATTTTTGCTGTTTGGTATAAGCATTGTTTCTTATCATAATTAGAGGTAAATTTGTTTACTCTGGGAAATTACAACCGTTTAGCAACAACTGTAATCAGAACCTATACTTAAGTAGAAGATATTTGTTTAAGGCTTAAAAGCACCCGATTTGAATTCAAATGAGTTACAGCAAACACAATTCAACGTTTTTTTTTTTGTTTTCCATCTTCAATTTTGACAACTTCGGGTTTTGAAAAATGTTTTTTTTGGGCGTTGTTATCTGATGAGTAGATAAGAAAGGTGATGAATATACCCCGTGCTTTTATATTCCATTCAAACTGCTCTGTTCTTCAAATCACTTTCTGGAGTTGAGTGGGAAAGGCCCTATTCATTTTTAGCATAAAAAAAATCGACATGTCCCAGGAGTTTCGCATTGAAAAACACACAGATGAGGTTTCTGAAAGATATATTAAAGTCTACGCCAAGGACTATAGTGGTCTCCCAACAAAGATTGACTTAAAAAGTAGATTTTGTGTTATTGAGGCACATGCCGAGAAGCATTTAGATCGTATTCATAACTTCGAGGTGAGATCAGATGATATTTGGGTTATCACCAATCCAAAAACTGGATCAAATTGGATGTGTGAACTCCTCTGGCTACTGGTGAATGATTTTGACTTTGAAACTGCCCTACAGGTAGTACAAGAGACTCGTTGTCCTTTTCTGGAGTAAGTACCTCAAGCGCTTTTCTAACTTCTAGTTCGATTTGTAATTGTGCTTTCAGTCTCATCACTGTTATCCCAGGAGTTAGTTCCATTGAAGATGCACAGAACGCGCCGTCGCCTAGAGTGATCTTGTCACACTTGCCAATTCATATTCTCCCCAAAGATATCTGGACAATCAAACCAAAGGTGAGCTTGGAGAACCATTGAAAGTTCGATTTTGTTTGTTTAAAAGCCATTCTTCTTTTCAAGATGGTTTTCGTCACAAGAGAACCAAAAGATGCTTGTGTTTCTTATTTCCATTTTCTAAGTGGAATGGGATACTATCAGGGAAACAAGGAAGACTTCATTCGGTTTTTTCTAGAAGATAAATTGATTTTCTCACCTTTTTGGATGCTTGCTGCTGAATTTTGGGAGCTACGCAATAAAGACTTTGTTTACTTCACAAGCTTCGAGAGAATGAAGAGAGATTTGAAAATAATCGTGTTGGAACTTTGCAAGTTTTTGGGCAAAACAATTTCTGATGAGCAAATGGAAAAACTATTGGAGCATGTTTCGTTCAAAAACATGAAGCGTGAGCATTTAAATTACTGAATTTTTCTAAGCCGATCCCAGCTGAAAGAGAGTTTTCTGTTATTGATGGGACTCGAATTCTAACATCTAAGCCAAGGCCATCGTGTAATAGTCCAGTAAAATTCGTGTGTTTTTATGTTTTACTTACAGAAAACAAGGCATGTAGCAGGAGAACAACGTTGCAGAAAGTGCAAGATCACTACGGATTTAAAGATCAAAGCTATCAGTAAAATTGTCGATTGCTGAGAGTGAGCAGATTAATTTTAATATTTCACTTTCAGGTTCTTGAGAAAAGGTGAGGTCAATTCGCACAAGGAAGAATATAGTGAAGCCACAATTCAGAAATTTGATGATTGGACCAAGAAATGTCTAGAGCCCTATGGATTTACTGCTGAGGAGATCTTGAACAGCTAAAGGATGGCGCAAATGATTGTCGACGGTTTTCGTTTGTTGACTATGTTTTGAAATAAAAAACAATAAAATGGGAAATGTTTGAACGTCTAAAGGCGGTTTTACACTATCTTATGTAAAGTCCTGAAAAGTGTTAGTATGTTTCTTATCTCTCTCAGAAATAAAGGGAGCGAGTTCCAGAATCGTGCTGCAGTTGCAAAAAATTTTCTCGCTGTTACTAAAAACGAAAGATTTGGTATGATAAATCAGGTATGATTACACACACATAGATCTTTGAGATGCCGAAGATTGAACTTTATCATATAGATGCAGTGGCTTAAGCGTTTTCCAAATATTAAAAAACAGTTTAAGTGTGCGAAATTTAATATAATTTTCAAAAGACATTTCAAGTATGCTCAAGGATAAATGTGAAGTGTGGTCATAACGGCGACGACCATTATGTACCGTATTATGCTATTGAAAGCTACTTTCAGTTTTCTATTTTTTTGGGCGTCGCAATCAGCAAACATTTCACAGCCATACAACAATGTTGGGATGACTAAGGTTTGGCTTTCATTTTTCTAATTAAAAAAGGCGCGTATGACTGAGTGATTCACAATGACCGCAAGATTCCATAGGTCTTACCTACAACGTGGTTTATATGAACGTTCCAATTTAGGTTATGATTAAAAACTATATCGAGGTTTTTAGCGGATTCTACGTACTGGAGTCATCCAAAATCAGAGGTGGAATTTATATCTAACCATGAGCACTGTTGAAAGTTCGGAGAAATTGAAAAAATTACGTAGCTCATGGCATAAAATATTGTGATCCACATTATCGAAAGCCTTTGAGAAGTCTAGTAAAATCAAAAAACATAAATAATCCTTATCAAGACCTCCACTTGTATGTCATCAGTTGACTTAAGAACTGCTGTTATACAGCCATGCTTTGTGCAAAAACCTGACTGAAATTTTGAAAACAATTTATTTCGTTTTAAATATTCGTTTACTTGTTTTTGCAAAATTCGTTCAAAAACTTTAGATAGAAAAGGCAGAGGTTTTTAGGCAATGGAATAATTTTAGCTAGTTTTCATTGGGACGGAAAAATAGGTGTCATGAGTATGGTATTAAAAATACGGGCTACAAAAGGCTGTTTAGCTGGCAAAATTGCCTTAAAAAACACTGGATGAATACCATCAACCCCGCTGCGCTGGCATTTGATATAATAGATATCACTGCTTTAACCACGTCCAGATTATTTTCTCCTGAAAACAGAAAGAATTTTCGGACGGTAGATAAGGATTATGTGGTACCCGTGGCGTAATGGTTAGCATGTCCACCTGCTAACCCAGAGGTTCGAGGTTCGAATCCCAGCAGAGGCAAAATGCAAAAATGTTTTTCCACGGGTATCGCCTTTCGCGAGGAATTGGCAAGTCCTCCGTTAGTAAATTCATTGCCATGAAAAGCGTATTCTCAATTAGCCGTTCGGAACCGGCGAAAAATTGTAGGTCCCCTCCATTCCCTCACAAGGCATGGTTGTGAGAAATGCGCTGGCCCAGGGGCTCCTCGCTCTGTTGCGCCACCCTATTTATTTATTTTATTTTAGATAAGGATTAGAGTTATTAGGTAGATTGGGTAAGTTATTTGAATTTTGGTCTGTAGAACATGGAATTGATTCAAGGTCCAAACAATTTCTTTTAAAGATCATTACCATTTGTGTTAAAGCAGTTTTTGGGTTTCGTTTTACCAATACCTAACTCATGAAGATTTTTCCACAAAAGATGTCCATTTGAATTAATTTTCAGTCGATTAGAAAACTATCGAGTTTTGTGGCTGATTCTATTTAGCTCACAACGTTATTGCGATATGATTTAAAAGTTGTATATAACTCCTCAATTCTAAAACGCTTCCCTTCCAACAATAGTAAGCTTGGACGCGAAGCTCTATCAAATAATAAATATTACTACTAAACCACGGTTTCGAGTAACCGTTTACTATTCTTCTTCTTGTCGGCACATACAAATCAAAAAGGAGTTTAATGTTATTGTTTAAAAATTCTATCTGTTCTTCAGGTGACAGCATTCTGTAAAGGTTATCCGAAGAAATCGAGTATATATGATGTTCAAGTGCTGATCTATTAATATTTCTAAAATCTCTGTTTTCATAGTGCGATGACTGTAATTTTGTGGTTTCAAAATCATATATAAGTAAAATCAAGTCATGTTTGGAAAATGCTGGAGCCGATAATTGGTCATAAGAACATAAACTTTTTTTAAAAAATAAGTCTAGCAATGTACTTGCGGTAGAAGTATAATGAGTCGGAGCAGTACAATTAACAAAATGAAAGTCATACGAGTTCATATTTTCCAAAAGATGCCTTTCGGTTAGAATGTTGCTGTTAAAATCTCCACATATAACAATAAAAGCTGATCGAGTTAATATCTCCTCTAAGTCACCATAAAAAGTTGTCAAATCTATGTGCTTATTTGGCCTATAAACAGTACCTATAAGAAGAGTATTGTTATTACAAAAAACTTCAATAAAAACATAGTTTATTGCACTATCATCAGAAGAAACTCATTTTTTTGCTACACAATCCCTGTCTGACATAAATAGCTACAATTCCACCAACACGATCACATCTATCCGAGTCTAGTTGTCGAAGAAACCCAGATTTCCGAGACAAAAATTACATCTATTTTCGATTCAGATCATGAAATTGATCTATGAGCATTTATGTGGCATTATGTCAAATCTGAAATATCATTGCACATGCATACTCGTACATAGATGTAAATTTCAATAAAAAGTGACAGAGACAATAATAAAATAAAGAAATATGCCTTTATTTCCACACGACTTCACACAAGACGAACATACTTATATGGCTACAATTATAATCTTTTATTACCATTGTGTCCTCAAACCATAACCGCTTAACTTGAGTTATGATAAAATTGAGTTTTTATCATAATCTTACAGAGGATATCAAAATCTATGTCCACTCAATTTTTTATGTCTGTATCTCTATTCAAACAGAAGTTATAAGCATAAACCTAACAGCTTAACTCTTTTTTTGAAAGTTATAGTTTGCCATAACCACTTAACTTAAAAAAAATCAATTCTTCAAAGCGGCTCTTTCATAACTGAAGTTAGGCTTTTTTTATTTTCTATGAAATAAAAATAGTAATGAAGAGTAATAACATAAGTCAAGTTAAGAGATTTACCATCTGCTTATAATTGAAAACGGTCATTTTTGAATTTGTCTTAAGTCAAATTAGGCTGTTGTTCCTTAAATTAGAAAAAATATTTGATATTCCTATCTTGAGTTAAGTTGTTATGGAAAATCACAATTGCATTCGGGGGTAGTCATATTTTGAATTAAGTTCTTTTGGCAAAGCAATCTATGTTTCTTTGAATGTCATATATCGAGTTACTTCCTTATTCCGAATTTGAATTTGAAAAATCACAAATCTAAGTTGGCTTAGGCTTTTTTGCCATAGTGAAATTACTATAAAAGGAGAAGAAATATGAGTCATAAGTTCAAATAAGTTTTCGCAATCAGTCGGATTTCAAGTGAAAGTGTTTTAAAGTCAAAAAGTGTGTTTAAAGTTTGAATTTTTTCAAAGTTAATTGAAAAAGCTGTGAAAATGTCCAATAGAGCAATGAAAATGGTAGAATTAGCAAGGATACTTGCAAAGCGTACCAAAGCCAAAGGTAAGATAACGAAAATTTGTTGTTTTTATTAATGAATAGTTGTTATGTGTAAAAGTAAATTAAAGTGGTCTTGCATTGTGAAATTTTGTCAAAGTTAATTAAAAATACTTTTTGATTCAAAGTAAAACAAAAGGATGAGTTCTGTTTTTTAACTAATTGATTTCCAAAATGTAAATTACGTTTCAAAACTGAAATTTTCCTTCCTAGAAAACATTCAAGGTTGTGAGGGAAGCATTGCAGAAGAAAATATTGTCAAATATATTGAAAAAGGTATGAGAACTATTTAGAATTCACAAATGAAATGAGTATTCACTATTAGCACTTAGGAAACACTTACGAAACGGAAACCTATTGTCAAGAACATTTAAAAAATCAATCTTCATCAGAACAATGGTCAAGTAATGAAAGGCTTACAAATGATCTAGTGCCAAACCTTACACATATTGCACCTAATGAAACACAGCATTTTGAAATTGATTTCCTACAAGGTAAGAATATAAGAGCATAAGAAGTATTAGCTATAAAATGTTTACTTCAAGATATAAAATTTTGGGATTTTAATTAGATATGGTATTTAAAATTATAATACTTTATTATTTAGATGAACTTCAACAAGCCGAAAACATTGAAAATGATTTTGATGTAGAAGGTAATTTATTCAATGTGCCAGAATGGATGAACTCCGATGATTCACTATCAGATACAGATTTTGATTTGTCTACTAAGTGTAGTGATTCCAATTCTGAAACTGATGAGGATATGATTGCTCTGGGGGCTCAAATAGAAGAAGCATTAGCGACACCAAAACGCAAGAACAAGAAAAAACTTCGAACCGAACTCCGAAATAGTGGAAAATCCTATAAATCAGTTGGTGGAAAACCTGTTAAGGCTAGAGTCTGCAAGAAGTTTGATGATTGCAGAACTAAGTGCAATCAAAAGGTGGAATTTGAAAAAATTCAATTACTATTTAACAATTACTGGTCATTGGGAAGCTATAACCAACGAATTTTATATATATATTCGATGATACACGTAGAAGATAAAAAATGTGATACCTTGGTCAATGCAGTCAACAGAAAACGTAAACGCAGTCACACTATGAAGTATACACTCGAAGTTGACGGTAAAATTTCTAGCATTTGTAAAAAACACTTTCTGTGCTGTTTTGACGAAACTGAGAGCTTCGTTAAATCGGTAATTCAAAAAAAACTTGGATGTCCTTCAATTTCTTTTAAGGATAAGAGAGGAGAACATACCCCTGCAAATAAATACAGTGCAGATGTAGAAGAAGAAGTAAGAGGCCATATTTCAAGGTTTCCTGCATACGAAAGCCATTACAGCCGAAGGGATACCTGCAAAAAATACTTACCAGCCAGCCTTAATTTGACATCTATGCACCGCCTGTATAAATCAGAACACTCCAACCCAGTCAGTTTGTCAAAATATTCCCAAATTTTTAGAACAATGGGCCTCAAATTCAAAACACCGAAAGTAGACACATGTTCTACTTGTGATACTTTTGTTTCGAAAATAAAAGTGGCCGAATGCGAGGACGAAAAGTTTGCTCCGATTGAAGGCAAAAACAATCATTTGGACTAAGCTGAAAAGGCATATGAAGCTAAGCGGAATGATAAAAAAGAGGCAACACATTACAAAAATGTTAAAACTTTTGCCTTTGATCTCCAGCAATGCTTGCCAACCCCATTTTTAAGAAACTCCATGAGTTTCTATAAAAGACAACTATGGACTTTTAATTTAACGGTTCACGACTTAGAGACAAACAAAGCAAAATGTTTTATGTGGCATGAAGCTATGGCCCGTCGTGGCGGTAACGAAATTTCATCCTGTATCTTTAAGCTTCTAAAGGATTTACCGGATGAAACTAAAAAAGTCACTTTGTACAGCGATTCGTGTGCTGGACAAAACAAAAACTCTTTTGTTGCGGCAATGTTTATTGTATTTCTAAAAAACTCTGTAAATGTTGATACCATAGACCACAAATTTCTGGAACCAGGACACACGCATATGGAATTCGACAGTGACCACGCATTAATTGAGCGGATGAAAAAAAAACGAATGTCCAAATTGAAACGCCGAGAGATTGGTATCAATTCGTAAATAGCGTTGGAAACAACATGGAAGTCGTCGAAATGAAGTGTGTCGACTTTTAAGACTTTGGAAAATTTTCCAAATCTAAGTTTTCATTTAAACGAGTTGATGAAGATGGCAACAAATTTACTTGGAATTCAGTTCGGTGGCTTCGCTATTCCAAAAAATGGAATCAAGTTTCGTACAAAAATTCACTGGACGAAGATGAGAAGTTCAAAATTTTAAAATTAGGAAAGAGAGGAGCTTCTCTCAATGTGAACGACATTTCAATCGTGACGGATCCACCAAGCATTTTGAAACAGTTTATCAGTCCTGAGTTTCATTCTTTTTATGAAAACCTTTCATCTAATAAGGACGAGCGAAATAAACAACCTGATTTAACAGACCCTGAAAACTCAGACGATATTTAAATAACTTTGCCAAAACCAGTTACCAAAAAAATGCTTAAATTTAGTCAATTAAGTTTCCTTTTAAAAAAATTTCAAAATTTTCCCTTGTTTGTATGATACTTTCGCTTTCGCTTCGTGGTTAAAAGTAAGAAAAAACATCTTTAATCAACATAGAAAATCTTATCTCACAATAACACACAGGGAATAACGACCTAAGTCGACAAAAAATATTTGAACCGTGTTTTCTAAATATATCATAACAGCCTTACTCGAAATAAGCATTTAGTTTTTTTGAAGTTTAATATGCCATAAAAGCCTAACTTGAGTTAAGCCGTTAATTCTGATGAATTTCAATAAACCATATCGGCTTAAGTGTCTTTTTTTTAAATTACTCCTAAATTATATGGTATAAATCTATACACTTTTAATATATTGCAGAGGTGCATTCTTTCTTCATTTTAGCATTTCAAAAACGTTTAGTTTAGCAACTACTGATTCCTAGTAAAAATTGAAACTTAAAACTGCTCTCCTGAAAAGTAGTCAAAATCGACTTAAGCGGTTATGGTTTGTGGCCACCGATTTTATGGCTCTAGAATCATTGCCATATATATGGTGACATACAAATACTGCCATATATTGAATTGAATTGAATTTTATTTATTTCAAATCGCTTACAAAGGATAGTATAGAGTATATATATGACTATCCAACTTATCAGACGCTGTTGTGCCATTTAAGTAACATAAGCCATTTTAATTGCAATAAGTCTAGCAAGTTTATGAGGCTTACAACATCAAACTCGTCTTAAGGGGACATAAAATAAAAATTGATTAATGGCTTTCGCTTTTTGTTTGCTTCCATAGTTGACTGCACGAGTAAATCTCGAAAGTTTTTGGTATCCACAAGCTTGTACAAAAATACACTAGAATATGTTTGAGTTGGGTGCTTGTTTGAGAAGACATTACAACTCCAATGGGAGTGAGAAAAGAATGCATCACCTTCAGCAAAGTTGCATTTTGGATTATTTATAAACAAAGTCATGGATACCATGGGTATCAGTCTTACCACAGTACGACTTAAGACCCTGGAAAAAAAGTTTAAGGTTTTTCTTCGCAAAACCTCATTATAAATACACTCTCTGTCTCCAAAGCAGCATGCTTGCGAAAGATTAAGATTTTGTGAGACCTCACTTCAAAATCTTGTTGGCAAGATTCAATGCCCGTTTTACAGAAAAGAACTTGCGGCGGATATTTTCATCCACATATTATGCTTTTGACAATGCTAGCTTTAGAGGGTATGTGCAACGCTGCCAGAGAACATGGCAGAGATGAATTATTAGTTTTGCAATACAAATAATATACCCGTGATTGTTGAAGGGAAGTGTGGAAAATATGTTACAACAGTATTGAATAAAGGCAATCTACAAGGTCTCTATTACCTCTTCTGGTGCATCACATATATGATCAACTCTTTAAATGCCCAATGGATCGAAAGTACACGCCCTAGCATATTCTGACGACGCACTATGGGACGAAATGAGGTTGAGCGTCTCATAAATGTGTAACTTTTTTGTTTCTTCCTCGAATTAAGTGAAATTTGAAATATGTTATCTTGAATATATGGTAAATGCAAATTTTTATAGTTTTTTTGATTCGCCAATGTCATGAGTATAAAAAAGATGTTCAAAATGATAAAATATAATTTTTTTATTGAAATTTTAAACAAGAGAAGACATTAATGCAAAAAACAGCCTTTTATTTATTTTTTATGTTGAAAAGTATTGGTTATATATAAATACCCCAACTTGTGTTTCAAGAGTCATTTTCAACCTCTTTTTTATTCTAATTCCATAAACCAACGATTCTCAACTAGAAAATTTAATGTACGTAGTAGGATGTCCCAGATTTTTGAGGTTTTCTCAACTGTTGCTTCAATTCTATTTCTTGTGAAATAAGAAGTTATATCTAAAAAAACTCAGTTTGAGATTATTTAAGTTAAGCTAGGTTACCATCGACTGACAAATGTCCAAAAATATTTTTCGGAACGAAGTCGACGGGTTGCCGTCATCGTAGCAAAGTGAAATTTGGTATAGTAGAAGGTCAGGGAGTTTTTTTTATGAAATGAGAGGGTATGCGTTTCAGTATCAGAAGCCTAGAGAGTATTAGTATGACAAAAGTATCACAGAAGTGTCTGTAACAGAACATATAAACTAAGATATTAAAACAAATACTGTCTCATTTCATACAATAACAAACAAATACAAAACAATCGGTCCCAAGGTGGAGGCAAGTGGAGCTTACAAAAAAAACCTTAATTGAAAATGTCTTTTTTTTCTTTAAACTAATTGTTAGTTAGTTAGTTAGTTTTTAAATGATTTTTATTTCATAAAAATTACAATAATTAAGTGTATCTTTCATTTTTTAACATGACTTACGTCTGTCAGTTAACTATTATTAATGTTTTTTAGTTTAAATCTATATCTATATACATATAATAAAAACATAGCGGTATGTTTGTTTGTGTACGCTAATCTCAGAAACGGTTTATCCTATCTAGATGGGGTTTTCAGTAATATATTGTGGTAAGCTTCACTTAACATTTAGTTTTTATTTCATGTCAATTAATTGATAAATAAAAAAGTTATGCCAATTTCGAAGAATCATGTTGAACTTGCTAAAAGTTTGCCTGTTCAATAAAAATAAAAAAAAGCTAGCATTCAGTTATTCGTAGCGAACGCACGTATTTTGATAGCGGTGTCATTAACTGTAAGTAAGAATACCTCGAAAAAGACACAACCTCTCCCAGTACCGCAGAAATGCCGGAAGGATGAGGTTAGTACGATCACAGGAAAGTAGAAAAGATCTTGAGGCGAGACTTATTTCATCTCAAGAACGTCAGGCTAAGCTTCGTGCTACAGAAACCAGTAGAATGTTATCAAGTTCGATAGAAGACCAAGAAAATGGAGCGGAAAATGATATCCTTCCATGGTCACCCATGAAGAGAAATCAGGTTATTTTTATTCGCTCAGAATTGATTACTCTGAATTCGCTTCTAAAGGAGGCATGGAGATATGTTGTCAGTTTTCTCATACTCTAAAATGGAGAAAAGATGCAAATGGAACATGCTGTTCAGGAGGCAAAGTGCTCATTGAAAATTTCCATGAGCTCCCTGACTTTACAAAAGCTTTACTAAATGGTGAGCATCCTCAATCTAAACATTTTTCAGACAATATCCGTTTATATATTAGTGCATTCCAAATGACATCTTTTGAGGCCTAACAAGTCACAGAGGGATCATTCATACCCACTTTCATAGTGCAGGGCCAAGTTTCTTTGCTTCCCCAAAATGAATCAAAATTTCTTCGAATTTATTTATTAGCCATTCCCTGCTTCTTTATTTAAAGTGGAAGGAGCTTTATCCTCGACAACAGAAGTGAGATTCGGTTTCTTCTTAACATGTTCAAAAATGCTGCCCGATATATATAAAATGAAACTCTAAAAAAGTTCATCAAGGATTCGTTTCCTGTAGTTAAGTGCTAGCTTGATGTAATTGTAAAGGACTTCCGAGTCCATGGCTTCATTTAGAACTCCTATGATTTTTTCTTTATTAAGGTAGTTTACACCAAGCCACCAAGAGACCACCTGTTTCTTCCAAACCATTACTGTGAGAGATATAGTTAAGGGGAAGTATCTACCCTCGTGCTTTTAAGATCAGTGACATAAGATCAGAGGGATTCTCCGCCCTGAAATAATTGTTTGTTAGAAGGTTATGATTTAGCCTTTAGTATATGCCCCAGTGTAATGACATTTGAACTTAATCTTTTTAAACTTTTTTATAGAGAAAAAAACGACCTTTCAAAAAATATATAACATCAATTACTTGTATATTCAGGAAGCTACAAATTTCATTCATTTATTGTATGTATATTCATTTATTTCACTTCCAACTTTGAATCATACATATGTAATTATTCTTCTTCTTCTTTTTCATTTTCGGCGTTACGAGTAGTGATCTTGAAGCGATCACAACTCTCCCACTTTTCTGCTTCACACTAGTGATCCGCTTGTGGGGTACGCCGCGCTGACCTCAGAAATCGTCGGCAAGCCTCCCGGTTTTGGATTGTTCCATGTCTGAGGCCAACCAAATGCTGCTGTTTTTGCATTTGCTTGTACCAGTAGTGTTTTGGCCAGCCTTTTCTTTTTCGTCGCGAATTTGTTGAAACATTGTACGATATTGCCTTTTGGACGGGGTTCTGTGGATCTCTCCTTTGAACATGACAATACCAACTGAGCCGGTCGTGCTGAATTTTGTCCAAGATGGTACTTTTGACATGAGGACTTCCACGGATCTTAGTACTTCTAATTGGATCAAGCTTTGTTACTCCTGCTGTCATCCGAAGCATCTTCATTTCGGCTGCCGTCAATTTGCTCTCATACTTTTTGTACATTGTCCAACATTGTGAACCGTATGTCAGAGCTGGACGGACAACTGCTGTGTAGAGTCTTCCCTTCAGCTTAGGGGGCATTTTTCGATCACAGAAGATAGCGGAGTTTTCTCGCCACTTCATCCACCCTACGCTTACTCGATGATTGATGTCGTCATCACAAGTTGCTTCACTATTGATCATAGATCCCAGATATTTAAACTTTTCACACTTGGGAAGCACATTTCCATTCAAATAAATGTCTGGAATAGGCTTGTCTGGATCAGAAAAAGGGCAGCACAGGTATTCAGTCTTTTTAGCGCTAATACGGTACCCATTTCCTTCCAGAACATCAATCCAAACGTCAAGTGCTCGTTGCAGGATGTATGATCCTCGCTTATGATGGCTCCATCGTCAGCAAAGAATAATTGTTGTACTTTATTGTTCGTTACTTTTCCTTCGAGCAAACAATCCAGAACAGCAATAAAGAGCAGTGGACTCAAGACACTTCCCTGATGTACACCTACTGTTATTTGGAATTCTTCGGTGACTCCAGCTGGGCATCTCACTTTAATGTAACTGCTCTCTCCTACATGTCCATAATCATTAACACATAGGCTTCAGGAACTTCTCGGTGTCTGAGGGCCACCCATATCAGATCTCGTGGTTGTCGATCGAATGCTTTTTCGAAGTCAACCAACACAATATGCAAATCCTCTAAGACATCTCGGTGTTTTTCCATAATGATCCTTATACTTTGGATTGCGTCTGTAGTTGACTTACCCGCGACAAACCCGCATTGGTCATCAGACAGCTTTATTATTTTCCGCAGTCGGCGACCTAAAACCCGCTCAACGATGTTCATAGTGTGGGACATCAACTTGATCGAACGATAGTTGTCACAGCTTCTGGTATCTCTCTTTCCCTTGTACATTGGAAGAAGAAAGCTTTCCCTCCATTGATTAGGCAAACTGTCACCTCTTATAAGTTTGGAGATGAGAATCGTGAGCCATCTTAACCCGATGTCTCCCATATTTCAAAACTCATATGGTACCTCGTCTGGCCCAATCGCTTTGCCTTTTTTGGAGTTCTTAGCTGCCTCCCTAACTTCTTCGACTGTGACGTCGGATACTTCCGTAAAGTTAGGTGCAGCTGTTGGAAAGTGACACCGAGGAAACTGTTCATTCAAAAGATCATCACAATACTGTCGCCACCTGTGAAGAATTTTGTCGTCATCCACAAGTAGCACTCCTTGAGCATCATTGATGAACTTCGGCGAACGAATCTCCTGCGCATTTCTCCTTCTCTGAGCGGCTATTTTGAAAATGGTTGCTCCCTTATTCAAGTTGCTTTGTCTTAGCTCCTGGATTGCCTGATTTGCTTCAGCAGCTGGGGCAGAAATCTCTTCCAGCTCTCGATACAGGCCCTCCGAGCTTTTTGCTTGAAGTTGGGCGCACTTTTTCTTCGCTTCTTTTCTGCAGCTCTTGTATTCCATTTTGAAACGCGCTTTTTCATTTGTATTTCTTGAGGGGCACTTCGACCAAGCTTGGAAAGCTGCTTTCTTCTTTCTAATCACTGCTTTAGCTTCATCATCCCACCACCAGGTTTCTTTAGCTTGTTGGTGGTGTCCTTTTGAGACTCCTAACAGTGATTTGGCTCTCTCTAAGCAGGTTTCGTTGTAGGCGATCCCACATATTTTGTGCCGTGATTGCATTTGAAACTGCGTCGATGGTATTACACAGCTGACTTTGCATATACGAAATGAATTGCTGTCCTTTGGTTTTCTCCAGATTGTATCACTTGATTCTCCTAGGAGCCTTTGTTTGTTTGACTTCCTTCACCGCATCCGTAAAAAATTCTGTTAAAAGAAGACGGTGTTGTTGAGCGGCAGCTTCTCCTAGTATCACTTTGCAGTCTTTCACCCGAGATTTCATGTTATTGGTTACCAAATGGTAATCAATCTGGGTTTCATTTCACTGCTGTAAGTGATAAGGTGTCGGTCTTGTTTGATGAACATGGTATTTAGTACGATTAGACCGTATGACTTGCACATACTTAGAATATCTTCACCAGGAGTGTTCCTGGTGCCGAATCCCAAACCTCCATGGAAGTCTTCATAATCCTCGTTTGTCTTCCCGACATGTCCATTCAAATCTCCTCCAACAAACAAATACTCTTCTTTTGGGATGTTCTTAAGTAGGTTATGAAAATCAAGCCAGAATGCATCTTTTTCCTCCTGCTCACACCCTATTTGGGGAGCATATGCACTGATTATATTCCAGACTTTTTCTTCCATCACCAATTTAAGAGACATCAAACGGTCACTGGACTTCAAAATGGTCAACACGCTGTTACATAAACTTTGGTCAAGGATGATACCGACTCCGTTCCTACCTTGTTCTGTTCCATAGTAGAACATCTTGTAAGCCTTGGTCTTTGCATCCATGAAACGGGCTTTGTTTGCTGTGTTTCGCCATTTCGTTTCCTGAACACACAAGATGTCACATCGCCTCCTTCTCATCATCTCTTCGAGTTCGAGACTTCTACCAGTCATACTTCCAACGTTCCAACTCGCGACTCTAAATTTTCGTCCAACTCGTCGCATTACTTTGCTAGCCCCCGGAATCCGTATAGCTCTGACCCGAACATTGCTGCTCGGTCCAGGATCAGCTCCATGCATAGCAATGGAACTGCCTGGCGGGGTAGTGCTTCTTATGTTTGCAAGTACTTCCATAATGCTCAAAATTTTTCAAAAATTTTTCTTTCATCCTTTTCGACACATGCATGCTCCATTTAATGAGTTTGATTTCCCTTTTACTACACCGGTGATCTCCAGTCGTGTAAACCCCGGGATCTGCATGCATACTTGGGGAGAGTTTTTAGTTGGTATGTGTGTCGCTAGACTCACTTTGATGTTAGTCATCTAGATATGATTGTTCCTTTAGTCGCCTTTTACGACAAGAGGGGAGGCGCTGCAGTGCTATTCTAGCCCGACACTGCACGGGGCGAATCATACATATGTAATTATGTATAATTATAATCAAATCAATGTGATAAGTTAAACTCACAATGTACATACAAAAAATAGAAAATAATATGTAAACAAACAATTACTGTTTCCAAAATAGCTGGTTTTCTAGTTTAAGGCCTCCTCTTTAGATTTTTAAAATAGTAAAATTTTTCAAAACCATTTATGAGACGCTAAAGCTCATTTTGTCCCATAGTGCGACGTGCATCACCGTGCTCTCGGTTGGATCCAGCTTCTAAGCCGTTTCTTGCAAAGCACTGGCTAGTGGCTACACTTAACTTAATTGACAGCTGGCATGCAGAGAATTGTCTCTCCATCAATATTCTTAAAAATAAGGTCGTTTTCTTCAGGAGACATGGGAAATCAACTGGTCTACCAAACTTACAGAAAAAGACGTCAATATGAAACTTTTTAAACGAAGTCAAACATCTTGGAGAATCGTAAATAACAAGCATGCTCGGTATATTCTGTCAAATCAAAAACTGCTAAGGTACTGTCAGCCTTTTGGCAATGTAAGAGTGCATTTGGCTAGTCATGGGGTCTGTCACCGAAAAGGGTATTTTAAGTAAATACGGCTTTGATAAGACCAACCTTCTCCTGTGCGTCAGTTGTTTGGTGGAACAAGCTCTTACAAAAATACGTTGTTATCTCGCTCGCCAAATTTCACCAGGAACTTGGCTGTATTGCGGGATTGCGGCCTTCCTTAGCATTTCAGGTGCTGCTCTAAACGCACTTCTCAATCTTTCCCTGGATTCCTAGATCATGGGATGTACTCTTAAGACTAATTCTCGTTTAAGAAAATGTGGTCTTTGTCTTTGGCACAATTTGCGCGTCTAATGGATATGTTTTTTGATACGACGCACACAAAAATACAAAACAATACACAAAGGGGTTTAGAAAACGAAAAAGGATTCCCAAAAGCTAGTTTCCTAGTTTCAATCTTTTAATAGTCAAAGAGATCAGAAACAATGCAATGCAATTTGTATATTAATTCACAATCAATGGAATCCCACTTTGAGTGTTTTCTTTGGAAAACAGTAAGGCAGATGAAAATAACAAGTAGAAATATTCAACAAATCTATACTGATATCCTGGGACTTTTCAATTTCAATCCCAGGATCTTCGGTGCTGTAAAAAACTCGGGCTCCCTGGATCCTGATGAAAATCCTTATGCAGGACCATATTCTGAAGGACTCATACCACGAATATAATAGTTTTTTTTCTCGATACACCATATTCATACAACATATGACAACATCAGTTTCGATAAGCGGGAAGAAAGAGGATTAAGGTGTACGAGTATGTATGTCCTAGGCGATGGCACATCTTTAGTCATTTTCTCGGTGGCTCTGAGACCTTGTCCATAAGCAATGATTGGAGATATTGTATAGCATTACTGTGAATTCAAATTCAAAATTTAATGTCCTAACAAAGGGCTTGTGTGTGGTTTCCACTCGTTTTAGTTGAGGGGTCTTATACCCTCCATATGCCATATTTTCTCTTACTATCCGGTTTCCATTTGCAAGACACTCAACAAAACCTATTTGAAATCAGATTCCATTGCTGTGGACAACTAGCAGCCGTCTTGGTGTATCGTTGTTGCTTATTTAGAAATATGCCCTACAATCTTCATATGGCAGCTTATAGAATCCGATTTACCCTCATCATATTTTTCAACCCTTTACAAAAATCTTCCCATTAAAAATAGGTACAGCTCAGTTTAAACCTCATAATATCCTTTTTTCGATCCCATTTCATTCAAAAGAGCTCCTTGAATGGCAGGATATTAAATTTTCCGCACAAGCTAAGCTTTGGTTTTCGCAGTGCCCAACTACAATGAACCACTTCATTACCATGGACGATAAGTCGTCTCTCTTTTCGAGAGAAGACTACCATAAAGTAGTTGGCTGTTTGTTACATCGCCGAAACCCTGAAGGACACTTTGCTCTACACACTGAATTTACACCAAAGGTGATTTGCATTATCTGCATCAACAAACTGCTTCTATCACTGCCGGTGCCTTATGCCTCGTGCTTCTCCATCACAATCCCCCACACTAGCAAAACCCATCACCCACATCTCCGTCATCATCATCAACCATAACATCAAACTATATCGTTGTCGCATAATGTTTCACATTGCCATACACATAACCAGGGCATACACAACCGTTTCTAGTGACCTAAGGGCTTATGGACTTTGTATTAGCTTTTCATTGTCGTCCCTGATTTTTTATTTTTTTGTCGTCGCTTGTAGTACGTAGAATACGAGGATTTTTTTTTTTACTTGGCTTTTATGTCACGTCATTATGTTTTCCGAAAGAATTTTAAAGCTGTCGTTTTTGTGCGGTACAGAACGAGCTCAATGTGGGTGGGATATTGTTTGACTTTACCCAGTAATCAGGATAATGTAAAATGTTGAAGCTCTCTCTCTAGCCGTTGCAGTTTAGTTTCAAACGAGAATTACCAACACCACAATGTAAGTATGTAGGTTTTAAGGGGAATCCTTTTTTTGGAATGAAATTTGTGTGTTTGTTTGAATGGC
Source organism: Melanostoma mellinum (assembly GCA_914767635.1). Taxonomy (NCBI): domain Eukaryota; kingdom Metazoa; phylum Arthropoda; class Insecta; order Diptera; family Syrphidae; genus Melanostoma; species Melanostoma mellinum. The sequence goes on from OU612058.1 coordinate 49,705,212, forward strand.
GCGTTTTGATTTAATGTCCTCTTTCTACGACTATTAGAAGCTATTTTTTTTGAAAAAAAAAAAAAAAAAATATTAAATTCATGCGACAAGCAGATAAGAAGCGGTTGTTTCATGCATGTGCATGTGTAAACTTCAAATTTGATAGATAGTGTGAACAGGTTTTAATAATGGAACCTTGTGGTACCCACTGTAACTCAAAAACCGCTAGATAGATTTTAATGAAACTTATACGGTTTTCATAAAACATAAAAAGCTGGTGCTTATGATCGAAGCTTTCTTTTATTTTTTCAAAAATGATAAAATGGGGGCATCAGAAATTTTTTTCTGATTTTCGAGAAAAACTATCAATTAATCTTTCTATATATAATAAATTAGGATATATGTATCTTTGTATGTATGTATGTATGTCCGGGGTAAACTCCTAAACCACCCAACGGATTTTTATGATATTTTCAGGGTAGGTATAGTTTAGTCCAGAGATGGTTCCTGTCAAGGTTTGTTCCCCATATTCCCACAGGAACGGGGTTAGGAACGGAATATAAGAAACTATTCAACAGATTTCAAAAATTCTTTCAGCACTAGGGGTGCTACATTATCTCCCTTCTTCAGTAGCTTAAACAATATTTTATCCCTATAATCCCACAGGAACAGACACTGGAACGAGAGCGGGAATAGTAAAGTTGCTAGACCGATCTCGAAAATTCTTTCAACTTTAGGATGAAACATTATCCCTGAGTGACAAAAATATATATTTCGTTCAAATATTTCCACTGGAACGCAAGATTCCAACAGGAGTGGGTTTGGAACGGAAACTTTGGAACTACTGTACAGATTTCAAAAATTCTTTCAGCATTAGGATGTCACATAGTCCCACAGTAAGAAAGATTATATTTCATCCCCAAATTCCCACGGAAGAGAAAAAACGAGAACGGGAACCTTTAAATTACAAACCCGAGCAAAGCCGGGCGGCTCAGCTAGTTGTTTATTAAAAATCGAATAAAAAAAAAATAAAAAAGTAAAAATCCCTTTTTTGTATTTTTGGTATACAAAAATTTTGGGAGTTTTTGGTTGATAATAGTTCATTAAATGCGTTGACATGTGCTGAATGTTCCCTGCATATTTTGACATTCGGTAAAGCCGTTTTTGAGATAAGTTAAAGACATGTTTGAAAAACACAGTTTTGAGAAAAACGCGTTTTTTTGTTTTAAGTCCGCTTAAAACTATGAAAATCTCAACTTGCCATCAATGGGCGACGCCTGGTATTTCTTCGTGTTCCTCTTTAAACTCTTTCAAATGAGCTCTTCAGTCAGTTCTTCAATGTTTTACGACATCACTTACTTATTTAAGAACGTGAAAATCGGTTTTTATAAAATTTCTTATGGGCTTCGCGGACAATAAGACATCCCATACCGAACATTACTTTTAAAAAAACTTTAAAACTTCGTAGCTAGCAATTTCAACAATCTAGGGGCCTGAATGGAGATGCTTGAGCAAGAATCAAGATCAACGAATCCAAAGATTAGTTATTGTTTTGCTTCTATGCATCTATACAACGAATTAATAATTCATCTTTCGAAAAATCTTCGAAAACAGGTTTAATAGCTATACTAGCTTGTAAGTATTTCTGTAATTTGAGGTCATTTCTCATTACGATATTGGTCGAGCTCATTCCTAGCTTTTGCCTGACGCAAATTACACCAACTGTCTTCGCCTTCTGCACAAAATTGATATTTGGTTTTTCCATCTGAAGATCAATTGTCATAATACGTTGCCCAAACTTTCTTTTTCATATCTTCAAGCGAATTTTTATGATTTCGAATAGCTGATACGTAAAATTTCGTTGTTTCGGGAATAAATTTATCAGTAAATTAAACTAGCCCGAAATCGTATTCACATTGTCTTTTTTAAATGACCCAAAGATTCTTTTTTTGGCAATACCCAGGTCTCCATACGGCTAGGACCCCCTTATAAGTTTTACTGCAACCATCGCCGATGTTTGTAAGACACTTTATACGCCATAGCCTCAAAAACATTTGAGTGATAGCACTTATTTCAATTTTAGCGAAATTTCCGGAAGGGTTTATTTTGCATTTATCGACATTTGTTTCACACGAAGTACTCTAAAACTACGTTTAGTTTTTTTTTTTTTTTTTTTTGCATCATGCATTGAAAAGCCTATTTTCTTCCAAGTAGATACCGTCAGGGTCAGCTGACTCAATCCTGTGGTTTTTCTCATTCTTCTTTCATAGTTTTTTCTTGTGTACAGCAAGTGAAGATGTGGAAATATGAATGTTTTTCAATATTGCAGTTTAGGTTGAATTTTCAAAATACCCAAACATATGACGATGAAGCTGCAGAAAAGATTTATTCATTCGTGACCAACTCCTAATAATCGCATCACAAATACAAACCGGATGTTTACATTAACCTTCCGATGACAACAGGGGTGCTATAGTACCCCAGGCCTTCTTAATTTAACTTTAGTTTTGTATTCGTTTTACTTTTTTTTTCTGTCACTCTATGTTTTTGTCATTTAATACCTAAGGTCTGAGTTACTGATGAGCAGTCCCCGCGGTAGGCTCTGGTTTTTGATACAGCGTGGATACGGTATGCACTCATGGGGTTGTATAGAACCCCATGTTGTAATTGACGTATGCGAACATTTTTAAGGAAAATTTTTTTTTCTTCATTGTGTACGTTTATAAAATGGCATCCATTAGTCGGGAAACTGTCGAAAATAAAAATTTTTTTTTGAAATGCGAGCATGATGGAATGGAGGCAGGTTCAAACGATGATTGCTCAGATATAACTGATCATCATTCAATGCAATCTGAAATTGATGATGTTATATGTGGTCAATCATCGGATGAAGAAGAGCCGCTTACAGAAACATCGAAGAAGATTCTGAAAAGCAAAAACGTTTAGATCAACATCTACCTAAAGAATTAAGGGGGGACGCTGGTCTAGAGCGTGAAAAAATGGGCATAATTTATGAATTTTTTGTGACTCAACAAAAAGATCAATCGAAAATCTGTGAAAGAGGTTTTATAATTTAGGTCTTAATAAACAAATACAAAATTTTTCGTGTCAATTAAATTCAAAATGGCGGCTGTTCAGCATTTCTTCGGAGGCACTTCATTTTTTAGATGGGTCCATGGCCGAAAGTGTAACCTCCTTAATTTTGATCCTGGAACAAAATCCCGAAATTTTTTAGTTTTCTTACATCAACAGCTAGAGCCGTACGTAGGATTTTTTCGATATTTTGTTTTTTCGCGAAATGGTGTACGTTTGAACAAAAAATGCAAATTTTCACTAAAAAAATGCGACAAAATTGTTGATTAAAAAAAAAAAACTATGCAACATAGAAAAAAAATCCTACGTACGGCTCTGGAGAAAGGTATTTTGAACGTACTGTCAAAATTTCGCATAGATCGGTGAAGATTTGCTCAAGTTATGTTTTCGGCCAGTCAAAAAAAGTGATTTTGAGAAAAACGCGTTTAAAGTTTTAAATACTATAAAATCATACGGCATACCAGAGGGGCGCTGCCGCAGAATGGAAAGTTTGGGCATTTAGACATTTTTGCCGGCATCCAACCTTTTGTATGTTATTTTTAAGACCCTAAAGTACCTTTTCAGACAAAAAAAAAATGTCGGTTTCTTCAAAATTCTAGACCAGCGTCCCCCCTTAACTGAAGGAATAAAGGGGGTTCTATGGCACCCCCTGAAGTTCAATGAAGGTGAGCCCCCTCTTAAACTTCAGGGGCAATCGCGATATTCACTTTGCCACTAAAGCATCAAGACCGCAAGAGCAAGCTTTCCTGTTATTAATGTCAGTTTCCTATATATCCTGAGCACAGAAAAGAATTTTGCAATAATTGCATATGACTTAGTTTTTTATGTGAATATATATATATTTTTTTTATGAATTTCTTTTTACTGTTTTTGTTAAAGTTTAGTAGTTGTTTTGTTTCAATAAAAATTGTTTGTAATCTGTAAAAGTATTTTTTTTTTGAATTTAGTCCTGGCTGGGGTGTTATACTACCCCTATTGTTCTTTATGTATATTTTAGATATGTTCTTATCGGAAGGTTGAACGGGTTCTGGATCAATAAGCCCGAACTTATAACTGTCTGCTTTTCACACTATCGTCATAGAATTACTTCAAAACCTAATCCTTATGGGAACTTTATTACGAACTTTATTACAGATGACCACTTCAAAAATTGCAGCGAATACTAAAACAAACTCCAAAATGAAGTACGCTAAGTTTGGAGCGATGAGAAGCTTCAAGTTTTCGTAGTTAAAATTAGAAAAAAAAAAACAAATATAACTGCGCAAGAGAGCGAGGAGCTCCAGAGCCTGGCGCAGTTCTTACATACCTGCCTGCGATGGAATGGAGGGGACCTACAATAACCTGCCGGTTACGGGGACGGCTAATCGAGAAAGCGCCTTTAACGGCAATGAATTTAACAACACCGGACACCTCCTTTTATTTGAGGGGCACTTTGATAATGAAATTAAAACCTTTTTCTTATAACATATCAGTGCCCTACCATAAATTTTTTTTAGAATTGTTGGCAGTGTCTCTTGAAAACCAAAGGTCACTTACCAACTTTAAACTTCTCCTTAGCGTTAATTAACTCTATAAATATCAAATAATATTGAGCTCAACAATAAACCTCAAAGACCATGCGGTGCAGAAACCGTTCCTGGGGAATGAGAATGATAAAATAAAAACTGTGCCAATCAAGTCAACTTTTTGCAACTGTATGTGCATTTAGTTAATTGCCCTTTATATTCATTTCAGTTTTATCGACCAGTCCATTATTTTTCCTGACGTTGATTGTTTCTCATCATGGAACGAACGACCAGACAGAAGGACTTACCTTTCATCGTAAAATTAACCCAATCGTTAATCAGTGTTCGTGTGGTGGTGCCTCAAGTGGACATTTCGTTATTAAAATAAATTTCATTGTTTATAAAACTGCTGCACTCATTTTTACAAAGTAAGCTCAATCAATAACAACTTATTTTTCCCACTCATAGAAGGGTTACCATGTACTAGTAAGAAAAAGTTGACTTTAATGTTGTAACTCTGTTAAAAGATTTGATAAAAGAGCAATATTAAAATGTTGAGAGCGCTTGCTACGAGCATAACGACGATATTGTAGCAAAAAGACCTTTATTCATGTTTGTAGGACATGATTCTCAATCGAGGCCAATTCCAGCTGAGATCAACTGATACTCATCTAAAGAGTTTTTTTGGACGTGTGCTTTCCAAGGAGAAATAAAACGAACATTTTTTTTAGTGCTATGTCAAAACTTAAGCTTTAACTGGCTCGACCGTCTGACAGTATCTCCATAAATATTCTCTTTTAAGTCGTAAATCGTTTCGAGCATAACTTCGTAGACAAATCGATCGCCCGATCTTGGATGTAGTTCACAGGTTTTTAACTTGAAATAACGTAAAATTCGGCGTCAGCAGCAATTTCCATACGAGACCATTTGCCAAAAACTGCGAGGTGCCCAGTAGTCAAAATAAAATAAATAAATAAGGGGGCGCAACTAGAGCATTTGTCACCCTTTAGAGAATAAGGAGACCCACAATTTTCTGTCGGTTCCAAATTGCTAATCGAGCAAGTGCATTTCATGGCAATGAATTTCCTCTCGGAGGACTTCCCAATTCCTTGCGGAAGGTGACACCAACAAAAAACATTTTTACATCTGTTGGTATTTAATTCACGAACCTACAGGCTGACATGGTAAACCATCACACCAATAATGGTGCCACCACAGCTCAAATCACTTTCTACACTTATAGTAGAAAACAATGGGGACCTGGTCCTAAAACTAGTCAATGGATGTATGCATCCATAATAATACCAATCCTCACATATGCCTGTCTAGCCTAGTGGCCTTCATTAGAGAAGGCTTCAAACTTTAAGACCATGACCAAAATCCAAAAGCTTGCATGCATTGGCTCAACAAATGCCATGAGAGCAACACCAACTGTAGCTCTGGAAACCTTCCTGTCGCTAGCCCCCCTAGATCTTTTTACTAAAGAGATGGCGGCCAAAAGCGCACTGTGACTCAAACAATGCAACAATTGGAAAACAGGCATATCAGGCCATAGAACTATCATGACCCATACATGTATAGTATAGACATTCCCCCCCCCCCCCCCCCCGCATATTGACTTCAATCCATTGCCCTAACAGTCTTTCCTACAAGAGAAAGCTGGGAGAAAAACAAGGTTATAAAAGGAAATCACATTTCCGTCTTCACAGATGGTTCCAAAGCGGACGAAGGGATAGGATCAGGTATCTTCTCAGATTACCCTACCATGAATAGATCAAAAAAGCTTCCCGGCTTCTGCAGTGTCTTTCAAGCAGAAGTGCTCGCAGAGTGCGAAGCCGCAAAGCACTTAGCTACGGTAAATTTGCTTGTTACAGCTGTCGCAGTAACCTAAGACTGCTCAAACACTGACTGAAACAAACACAGGAATTTTAACCTGGGTTCCTGGACATCGTGACATAATCGGTAATGAAATGGCGGATAAGCCGGCTAAAATCGTGTCAGCACTCGAATCCAGCGAAACGAACACCTCGGTTCGACAGCCACTAAAAACCGCCAATGATAGGTGGTCATCTTTAGAAACATGCCGAATCTCCAGAAACCTTTGGCCAGATATTTCCAAGAAAAAAAAAAAAAAAAAAAACAGAATTTCTACTCCAGCTAAGCAGACCTCGGCTCTCTCTGTTGATTGGCATTCTCACGGACCACAACTCGTTGGGTACCCACATGATGAGAATGGGCATTAACTCATCCGACTTGTGTAGAAGATGCCAAGATGAGGAGGCAGAGGAAGGATCATTCCACTTCCTCTGTGAGTGTCCTAGCTTGGCCCACACTAGGAAAAAAAACCCTCGGAGAATACTTCTTCGATGAACTGGGCGACATCTCTAATCTCCCATTGAGGAACGTCCTGGCATTGATTCAGGGCTCCAAATGGTTCAGTGGGGGTTCCCTACCCCAAGCTGGCCGAGGATCCGCTTTTTTATCGAAAAATTGTGTTTAGCGATGAGGCTCATTTTTGGTTGAATGGGTACGTAAATAAGCAAAATTGCCCCATTTGGAGTGAAGATCAGCCAGAAGCATTGCAACAGCTACCAATGCATCCCGAAAAAGTCACTGTTTGGTGCGGTTTATGGGCCGGCGGCCTAATTGGGCCATATTTCTTCAAAGATGATGCGAATCGCAGCGTTACTGTCAATGGTGAGCGCTACCGAGCTTCTTGACTTGCATGATATGTGGTTTCAACAAGACGGTGCCACATGCCACACAGCACGCGAAACAATGGTGCAATTGCGAGGCGAGTTTGGTGAACAGTTAGTTTCACGTTTCGGGCCGGTCAATTTGCCGCCTAGATCGTGTGATTTGACACCATTAGACTATTTTTTGTGGGGGTATGTCAAGGCTAATGTCTATAGGGACAAGCCAGCTTCGATTGACGCACTGGAAGCCAACATCCATGCAGTCATTCGTGAGATACAGGCCGATATGTGAGAAAGAGTATGCCAAAATTGGACTCAGCGGATGGGCTACCTGAGACGCAGCCGCGGTCAACATTTGCATGAAATTATCTTTAAACATTAAATTGCAAGGTTCAAACTATCGATTCAAATAAATATTTCATTCATTTTTTCGAATTTTTTGTGTTTTTTTTTTTAAGTTCTAAACCTCTTAAAAAATCACCCGTTATGTTCGTTTCTATAACGCAATGGTTCCAACTTCCGAGAACGAATGCAACCTTCAAACCCAAATCAAGTGAATCGCCAGAGCCCTTCCGCGACGTAACTGCAAAATTGTTACATACTTCTCCCCATGTAGTTGAAGACATGATGACCATTGTCAAAGAGGTGTGCTACTGCCAAAGGGTCAATGGCGGTTGGAAACGTTACTCTTAGTGACCACCGTCTCGGTTGTTATACCCATGGGATATCAAATGTGCTAATCTCACTATACCCACCTCAATGAGAAAAGGTTTGCAACTCCTCAACGGGATCAAAGAGGTCTCGAGCCCTTAAACAACACTTTTCATTTAAAAAGATTTAAACTGCTTATTTGTTAAGATTTTAAATTCAGATCATATGGCAACATTGAGCGACTGATAAAGAAGAAAAGTAACAATATGGGTATTAATTAACCTACCGTTCAATTAGATGTAGAGATTGCAATGGGTGCTTTCAATTAAGCTCGTATGTGGATTGAATATTGTTTTCAAAGTGCTGCTGCACATGCCATTTTGACACGCGATTGATAACGTAATTATGCCTCGGGTGAAACGCTATCGAAACTGTGTCCATCAAGTATTAAAGCCACATCGTTGTTAATGATTTGCATAACATACAAATAAGCAGTTGAAAACATACCAACTACGAGACAAAGCAGCAAGCGACATTCGTGAGAGGCACCATAGACGAATCGACAGCATTTTATTGGACTAAAACGATAAGCGAACTCAACGGAATCATTTTCTTTAATCGTATACTCAGAGTAGTAGCTGGCAAAAGAAGTGCCATTTAGAAATGTGGGAGTGTATCTTTCTGCTTCGACAATCGTAAGAAGAAGGCTTAAGTTGGTGAGTCGAAGAACTGGATGCAACTTTGGTGCATTACCTTAGTTGTTTTCAGCCAAAGAACCTTAAGGTGTCATAGAAGAAGACGCCAAACCAAAAAGAAGAGGAAGAAAAAGGTGAAAAAGAAGACAAGACTGACGATAGTAGATGGTTTGAATATTTCCTGCTTAAAGCTTTGGGGTAGCGTTTGGATTGGTTCAGACCTTCCTAGTTTTTCACGATCGTAATGACTGAATGAATGAATACAAAAATAGGGTGGTGCAGCAGAGCGAAAAGTCCCAGGGCCTAGCGCATTTCTCCTAACTCTGCGGGAACGAAGTGGACCTACAATTTTCTGCCGATTCCGAAAGGCCACCAGCAGACATGGTAACTATCAAGCCACGAGCACCACAAATGGATAAATGAAGGAGACCTACAAATTGTTTTGCCTTTTTGGAACGACTTCGGAACCTTCTCATTGCAATCAAATTTTCACTGGAAGACTAAGTTTAAGTTTAAGTTTAAGTTTATCATATACATTATTATATCACAGTAATTAGTCTTAACCCTCGTTTACAAACCGGCAAAAGTCCATTTGGACCCGAACTGGGGTCCAAATGGACCCCACGATTTTTTCTTCGAAATTTTTTTTGATTTCTGACTTATATTGTTCTGTTATAGTTCTTCTGTCTATTGTATGAATTGTTTCTAAGTATTATATATAGCAGGGATAAAGAAATTTAAGCAGAGATGTCATTATGCAGGTATGTAGGAGGTCAGCAATAAAATTTTTCAATTTCAAAAACGATGAAAATTGCCTAATTTTGCAAATCTGGGATTCCCGCTTATCCCTTTCGATATGTCTGTTTTACGTAATTACTGATTGTTATATTGATGCATATCAATGTTCTTGCCAGTCCGCCTATCAAAAGAAAAAAATAGTCATTATTTCACTTTGTTCAGGTAAAAATGATTGAATTTCCTCAATACATGCCAAGCAAGCCTGCCAAAAATGGCTTGAACTTTAGGTGGATGTATGAAAGCTCAACGGGCTATCCACTGAAGTTTTCTTTCTACACTGGTAGCTCTGACCAAAGTACAGGACTTGGTCGTGAATATGATGTGGTGATGTCGTTGATGCCATCATATTTCAAATCTGGACGCAACCTCACTATTGATAATTTCCTTACGTCGTCGGTGGATTTGGCATTGAAGTAGCTGGATAAGAAGATCAGTATTCTTGGCACGATTCGGAAAAACAAAAGAGATTTGCCTAAACCTTTTGTAGCGAAGGAGGTTCTTGATGAGCAGAATGAGCCTGTAAAGGTCAATAACAAAAAGCAGTATCGTCCAGTCCACTCATCCATTTTTGGATTTTCTGGAAAAATGGCGTTGGTGAGTTATGTTCCGAAGCCAAACAAACAAGTGGTATTGCTATCAACACAACATAACTGTGAGAAAGCCACTTCCGGTCATCAAAGTAAGCCTGCAATGATACTGGATTATAACAGCACCAAAGGTGGAGTCGATGTATTCGACCAAATGGTCTCAGTTTATTCATGTACACGCAAAACAAATCGCTGGCCGATGGTTGTATTCTACAACTTACTGGACGTAGCAGCCCTAGCAACTGTTATCATTTTTCGACACTTCAATCCACCTAGAAGAAACAAAAAATTGTACAGAAGTGATAAACTCATCGAACTAGCGGAGGAACTGGTTGAGTCAGAATTGAATAACCGTTCTCAACATGCAACACAATCTGGCATTGGAAAATCTGCAATGGATGCTCTCTGTATTTTGGGGAGAGTTCAGGAAAAATTACCAACAGTCCCCGAAAGGCTCTCTTGTAAAAGAAGCAGATGTCACCTTTGCCCAAGAGCAGATGACAAGAAAACCAGAACCACCTGCGATGGATGTGGCAGATGTTGTTGCCTTTGCCACACTAGAACCTTATGTGTTAAATGTCTCCCGAAACTGCCCACAACTTCAAGTTAAATTATTCTAAACATAAACTAGGCTGCTTTTAAAATAAAATAATTATTTATTAGAAAAAATATGATTTTTCATAGAATTTCAGTACTGGGGTCCAAATGGACCCCAGTTCGGGTGGACGGGTTCTTTTCACAAAAAAATCGCAGAAAAATCTGTAAACATCTGATAATCGTTTCAACTTAAGAAATGAATAAAAAATTTAATTTTGTTCACTGAGTAAAAATCCCATTTAAAAAAAAATGAAAAACAAAAAAGTTATGAGTGTTCAAACATGCTCTGGGGTCCAAATGGACCCCAGTTTGTAAACTAGGGTTAAGTTAAGTCAACATTACATAAAGGAAAGGGATTTAGATACAATCGGTATTTTCTTACAAGAAGTAAATAGTGATGATGTCACTTCAAAAATTATTCAGACTTTACAAATTAAGTGCTTAATGTGGGGTGGAAATAAATAAAAAACATCATTTTAGAAGCAAGAAAGAACAATAAGAAGTTTTATATTTTAATTATATTTATTACAAAAACAAGAATGATACGGAAAATAATAGCGATAATAATAATAAGTTAGATCGGAACATCAGAAAAAGTTTGAAGCTAGACTTGAATGATCAAATTAAAAAAACCAGACTTTTACGCTTCTTTGAAACAGTCTAGAAGACGATACTGCTCTAATTGAAGGTGGAAGTTTATTAAAAAATCTAACAAAAGATATATAAAATAAAAATTACGGAACGTAGTTGTCCGGAACAAAGGAACAGTTACCACATTAGACAGATTAACACGTAAATTATAAGTGGAAATAAGACGAAAATTATGAAATATAAAACGACTTCAACATTTTAAAACAATATAGGTGACAAACTGGAAGGATGTTAAGGTAGCAGAACAAAGAGAAACTACGATGTCTTACAGTTTTACGGCACATTTTCCTCAAAATATGCTTCGGCAGCACTAAAAGAGGTTGAATTTTTTTAAATACGAACCTCCCCAGCAAACAATTCCGTTTTGTAATTTGGAATGAAAAATTCCGTAATAGATTTGTTTCATGACAAAATCAGAACACACATTTCTCAGGTAATAAAACAGCCGAAGAGTTGAACGAAAATACATATATAAGGAATCAATATCTTTTGAAAAACTCATGTTAGAGTCAATAAAAAGCCCTAGAAATTTAAACTCATTAACTTTCTCAATTTCAAAACAGATATCACTACACATATGATGCATGAAATGCATGCATATGATATGAAAAAAAAAAAAAAAAAAAAATGGGGACCCGGTCCCAAAACTATTCACTAGATGTATACATCCATAGTAAGACCAATCCTCACATATGCCTGTCTAGTCTGGTGGCCTTCATTAGAGAAGTCTTCACAAACCTTAAGACCATGACCAAAATCCAAAGGCTTGCATGCATTGGCTCACCTAGGCCATGAGAACAACACCAACATCAGCTCTAGAAACCTTCATGTCGCTAGCCCCCTAGATCTTTTTACTAAGGAGATGGCGGCCAAAAGCGCACTGCGACTCAAACAATGCAACACTTGGAAAAGAGGCCTATCAGGCCATAGAACCATCATGAACCATACAGACATAGACATTTAAACAGACTAACAGCCCTAACAGTCATTCCGACAAGAGAAAGCTGAGAGGAAAACAGGGTTATAATGGGAAATCACATTTCCGTCTTCACAGATTGGTACCAAAACGGACGAAGGGGTAGGATCAGGTATCTTCTCAGAATACCCCACCATGAATATATCAACAAAGCTTCCCGACTTCTGCAGTGTCTTTCAAGCAGAAGTACTCGCAGTGTGCGAAGGCGCAAAGCACTTAGCTATACGGTAAACTAGATCAACAAAAATATTGACTTCTTCATAGACAGTCAGGCGGCCATTAAAGCTATCTCAGCCATTATCACAAAATCCAGACTAGAAGACAGCTGTCGCAGTAACCTTAGACTGCTCATCGAAACAAACACAGTAAGTTTAACATAGGTTCCAGGAGATCGTGACATAATCGGTAATGAAATGGCGGATAAGCTGGCTAAAATCGGGTCAGCACTCGAATCCAGCGAAACGAAAACCTCAGGTCGAAAGCCAATAGAGCAAGAAAAAAACAGAATCAAAAATATTTTTCTAAAAACCGCCAATGATAGGTGGTCATCTTTAGAAACATGCCGAGTCTCCAGAAACCTTTGGCCAGATATTTCCAAGAAAAAAACAGAATTTTTACTCCAGCTAAGCAGACCTCGGCTCTCACTGTTGATTGGCATTCTCACGGGCCACAACTCGTTGGGTATCCACATGATGAGAATGGGCATTAGCACATCCGGCTTATGTAGAAGACGCCAAGATGAGGAGGCAGAGGATGGATCATTCCACTTTCTCTGTGAGTGTACTACTAGCTTGGCCCACACTAGGAAAAAAAAACCATCGGAGAATACTTCTTCGCCGAACTAGGCGACATCTCTAATCTCCCATTGAGCAACGTCCTGGCATTGATTCAGGGCTCCAAATGGGTAAGTGGGGGTTCCCTTCCCCAATAAACCAATCACCAACCCAACCCTCTACCTCTCCAATCCTCTCACCTCCTCATCCTCTGTTTTTTCTGGGGAGCACAATGGATCCTTGAGATCCAAGTGAGATGCTGCCACTTGTGGCTACACCCCCTGCAACCTAACCTAACCTAAGATATGATGCCTGAAGAAGGTGGAAGAATTAGACTGCATATTGCATAAACAGTTACCGATTTTGAATTTCGGGCATTCCGGTGCATGAAAGTAGATTCCAGATATCAAATTTACTGACTTAGTTATCTGAAAAACATTATTTTAGTTTTATTGCTGATTACCAATTTGTGTTCAGCAAACCAAACCCTCAATGTACTCAGATCCCAGTTTATATCAGCAACCAGATCAAGAATACTATTCGCACCATAAGAAAAACCCACATCATCCGCAAATGCAGTTGGCAAACCTTTGAAGTCGAGGTCCAAGAGAGAGTTTATGTACACAAGAAATAGGATTGGACCAAGGACAGATCCTTGAGTTGAAAAATTTCAAGTCACTTCTTACACCACCAATTTTTATTCCTTGTGACCTATCTTTAAGGTAAGCGTCGAACCAATTCAGAACAAATCCACGAAAAACAACATTTTCTAACTATTTCAATAAAATTTTTTGTTTCACCATGTTAAAGGCCATGGTTATATCAATGAACAACCCCGTTGTACACTTTCTACCATCAAAATAAGACATTATTTGGGAGCAAAACTATAAGAGCGCATTTTCAGTACATCTATCCTTACGAAATCCAAACTGCTGGCAACTAAAAAAACTTGTTTTTTTTTAAACTTACAACTTTATCTTTCATAAGCTTCTCGAAAACCTTGCTTAGCAATGGAAGAAAAGAGATAGGCCTTAAATTGCAAACATTCAAAACAGAACCTTTTTTAAGTAGCGGCATTACATCAGCAACACAATTATTAAAGATAACAGTCAAGACGTCTACTATAAGATAAAAGATTTGCTTTATAAGAACGCTAGATAAGCCATCAACTCCACTGGTGTTCGAATTTTTCAAACCACGAATAACTGTAAGCATATCAATAGGAGCAATGGGAGTGAACAGTCCCAAAATTGTCCATAAAAACGATAGCTAACATTTCATCAAATCAAAGAATTCAGCCGCTCCGTGTATTTGCGTATTTTTTGTCTGTTACTTCATTGTTAAAACGTGACAAACTGGCATCGAAGCTCAAGCCCCGCTCTTCCGAAAAGGAAGAGTTTTGATAAAATATTTACTTCAAAATCAATTTAAAATGATTGTGAAATTACGGTTTTATAAAATTAGTAGTTATTTGCAAGAAAAATTACAAAATTAATTGCTCTGAAATATTGCTTATTCGGCCTTTTTAGAGAGGCAGTGCTTCTCTCGTGAAAAAATCAATTGAATAAAAAGTGCTGTGTTTGTTTTCAAATCGAAAGAGTACAATCAAAATATCTGTAAGTTACTAAGTTACCTTTCTATACGAGCAGTTACGATCAAACGATTAGTACACGTAAAAAATATACTTAACTACTATATAAAAAAAAGGATATTTACTTTTTTTTAGCAAACACTGATGATATAAATTTTCTCACACCTTTTTTTCGAAATTCCGGAAACAAATGAATGAGTTCGCCTTTGGCATCAAGTATTTAAAGTGGTGATCAAGTTCATGTCTGAACAATCATCATGTCGAGCGGATAGCGCTTTGCAAGTCTGTAGGTACACGAAATTGTAAGTAATATCGAATACGCAAGCTTGGACAAGTAACAGTCGCTTTCCTTATTGAAATATTATCTCATTAGTTAGGTACTTCAAACAATGTAGGCAGCAGGCCCTTAAAAAAACTATGCTTACATTTTTGCTCTTTACTATCAAAAGCAGATAAATTTTCGTGGACCCCCATTAACATCTTATGGACCCCCATTTTTTGTTCACGCCTACGTAGACCCCTGGGGGTCCACCTGGACCACTTTGGGAAACACTGCTCTAGATCAAGAGGACGGCATTCTTGATCGTCGTCCAGGCTGAATGGGGCAGTCTGCCTGACAGCGGAATTTGTGTCCTCATCGCCGTTAAGCAGTCTGCAGAAATGATCTTTCCAGATCCTCAGTAGCTACTGGGACTCTAACTATGTTTCCATGCTGGTCCTTACAGGCTTGAGTTCGGGGTTTGCCACCCTGGCAGGATCTTTTTACCTTTGGGTAAAACTTCCGAATCTCGTTCCTGTCATGGCACCTCTCTATTTCCTCAAACGAGCGCTTCACATGTTGCTTCTTTTTCTTTTTGAGAAGTCGGTGTTCTTCCCTTCTTTTCTCCTTGTAGATCTCGTTATACTGATCGTAAGCAGCCCCTGTTCGTTGTTGTATCAGCATTTGTTGTGCTTTTTGTTTGGCTGCATTTGCCTGCCTGCATTCTTCATCGAACCATGGGTTTCGTTTTGGTGGCCGAGTGAGACCCAGAACCTCAGAGGCAGCGGTTCTGATGGCTTCTTGGCATTGCTGCCACTGGTCTTCAATGCTCAATGCGGGCGGCATGCGAGTCAAGGCATTGGCAATCTCTTGCGATTGTAGCTTTCCGACGGTATATCTCTTCACAGCGTTAGTTCGTGCAGGTCGTGAACAAGAATCCTCATTCGTACCAAAACAAGGTAGTGGTCCGAGTCAAAGTTGCCCCCCGGAAAGTTCGGACATCTAACACACTGGAAGAGTGCCTTGCGTTGATCGCAACATGATCAATTTGGTTGACGGTTGATTGATCTGGGGATCGCCATGCACCTTTATGAATTTTGAGATGCGGGAAGCGTGTCCTACTTACAACAAGATTTAGCCCCGCAGCAAAATCGATTAGCCTCAGTCCGTTTTCGGAGGTTTTGTCGTGGAGGCTATGCTTACCGATGTCTTCCTTCCCTAGTTTTGCGTTGAAATCGCCAAGAATGATTTTCACGTCGTGTCTTGGGCACTGCTCATATGTTTCTCTAAGGAGCTCGTAAAAATAAAAACATTCTTTGAAATTGTCGTCTTTCTCTTCTGTGGGGGCGTGGGTGCATATAAGGCTAATGTTGGTGAATTTAGCCCTGATGCGGATGGTTGTTATACGCTCATTAACTGGATTTTGGCTAATCACCTTATCCCTGAGTCTTTCTCTAACGACAAATCCGCTTTTTCTGTTGTCTGTTGCAGTCGCCACAGTAGATGTCACAGTTTTTCATCTTCCTTATGCCCGGTCCATTCCATCGCACTTCTTGGATGGCGGTTATGTCTGCTTTGCAGCAGTCCAGGGCGTCCGCTAATTCTCCAGCTGCACATAATCCATTAAGTGATCTAACGTTCCACGTGCAGATCCGGAGGTCATTGTCCTTTTTTCGTTTACTTGGGTCGTCAACTTCGAAATCATTATCGTTATACGAGGCTATTTGTTGTTTCGGAACTTGATCTTTTTTACGTGGTTGGGTAGTTAGCCCTACGCACAACCCCCAACCTGGAGGGCCAGGTCCTTTTGGATCCCTTCGGACACAAAAGGCTGGAAGTGTCAGTACCCTGCTGCAGGGGTGTGAGTGAGTCCACCGTTGATTCTGTCATTCTGCTATCACAATGCGTGTCCTAATACCAGCAGCGACCAGGCTATATAAATGCCATCTTCACGTAGAGTGCTACGAGCAACGCGACGAAAATCAAACTGGCTGATTTGAAGCAACCAGACTACTTTTTGTAGCGTCGGTCGCACGAGTATATAATCAAACTGTGTGATCATGAAAAGCTTTCATGTAAAAAGTGCGCACTTTTTTACATTCTCAACAATTTTTATTTTTCAGCCTACTTTTACAGCATTTTGAAATACAGAATTTTGATGTACAGTATTTTGAGATACAGTAGTTTGATCATACAGTATTTTGTGCATACATTGTTTTAAAATACAGTATTTTTAGATACAGAATTTTAAAAACAGTATTATGACCCATACAGTATTTTGACCGTAACCCCTCTAAAGGAGATGGCAGAACAGTTCAACATTCACCTATCATGATGTGTGCCGGGTCACAGAGACATACCAGCCAACTGTATGGTGGACGAACTCCCCAAAAAGAATCGACTTCTTCTCTTCGACCTGAATTGAACTATATAGATATAGGTATACTTATAGCTACATGCAAGCCATGGGGGAAGAAAGACGCTTCTGAGAAGATAGACACTAGATGGATGTAATAAGCGCTTTTTGGCTGAAGGAATTTGGCTATGTACTCTTGTACTCCAAACGTTCAATGAGAAAGTCGTCTGCATATAAGCTCCTTCATAGGTGTCTTTATAGGGCCCTGTGTAATAGGTAGACACGCCAAAAGACTTGGTGTCTATACTCCAATTACTTGTTTATAAAAGTTGCATGTGCTCGCTAACAGACGAAAAACTCACATAGGTGAATCCTTTTTTGACGGAACCAACGATCTAGCTAACAAAGACCCTAAAAGTCTCTCTCTTTTCATACGAAATCTGAATGGTTGACTAACTGGTGATTAGCTAGTTAGCCCAGGTTTGGTTGGAGGGTGACACAATTCTCTTACAAGGTGAACAACCTTCTGTTCTCGTGGTATCACAATAGACCCTCTGCGGTCCAAGTGTGTCATTTTCCGTATATTGGCAGCCACATCTAGCCTAACCTAACCGGATCGAAGCTCAGCCACTGAAGTTTATGAAGCACACTCCGAGAACACTTATGTATCTTAGTCAAATATGTACAGAGATAAAGCTTTAAAACCAACACTGTTAGCGATGATTGTTGCTGTTTGCGGAGCCTATTTTTTTTTTTTTTTTTTTTTTAACTTTTTATCTGATGTCGAAAAGTTCACAAATTTATTTGCCAAATGTTCTTGAGACTAAAAACCGTATACCAAACAAACAATGTTCGGAGATTATGTAATCATAAAATTCTATTTTAAGCAACAGTAAATATACTTTATCTGCCATTAAATTTTGAATGAGGTATCTTAACGTCATCTTTGTCTATGCCTCTAGTTTGATCACCTTATGTTTTGAAAAGCTGTGCGTTGATATCAACTCGTATAAAGATAAGGAAGCTGATAAGCACACATCGCGCTCTAATATTTCACTCAAGTTTCTTAATTTTTCAAATCTCTTTTTGAGGTTGAGTCGTGAAGACACGGTGATAGTTAATTTTAAGATATCTAATAAAAATAATCGAGATGCCACAAGATTTTCGAATTGTACATCACACAAATGGTGTCTCTCAGAAACTAATTAAAATCTACGCAAAAGACAACAGTGGTCTCCCAATAAAAATTGATTTAGAAAAGAGATTTGGTGTTCTTGAGGCTCATGGTGAAAAGCATTTAGAACGTATTCACAACTTCAAGGTGCTCCCAGATGATGTTTGGGTAATAACCAATCCAAAAAGTGGATCACATTGGCTGTGTGAACTACTCTGGCTGCTGGTGAATGATTTTGACTTCGAAACTGCCCTTCAAGTAAATCTGACTGCAGAGTTCCCTCTTTTCGAGTAAGATGAAGTTCAACTAATTAGACAATAAAAAAATGTGTATGGTTTTTCCCTGTAATTTAAGACGCTGCACTATTAGTCAAGAGATTGATTCCATCGAAGCTGTAAGTAACTTGAAATCGCCTAGAGTGATCTTAACACATCAGCCAATTCACATTCTCCCCAAAGATCTTTGGACAATCAAACCAAAGGTGAGATTGGGAAACTATTGAAAGTTCGATCATTTGTTAAAGAGCATTCTTCATTTCTAGATTGTTTTCCTCACAAGAGATCCAAAAGATGCGTGTGTTTCTTTTTTCCATTTTCTAAGTGAAATGGGATACTACCAGGGAAGCAAGGAAGACTTCTTCCAATGCTTTCTAGAAGATGAAATGGTTTTCTCACCGTTTTGGATGCATGCTGCTGAGTTTTGGAAGCTACGCAATGAAGACTTTGTCTACTTTACAAGCTTCGAGCGAATGAAGAAAGACCTAAGACATGTTGTGTTGGAGATTTGCAAGTTTTTGGGCAAAACAATTTCTGATGAGCAAATGGAAAAACTATTGGAGCATCTTTCGTTCAAGAACATGAAGCGTGAGTTTTTGAACTTTTATTAGAGAATTTGGTGGTTCAGTTTGCCGCATTCGAAAAAGTACTCGAACTTATTTTTTTTTATATTTTTTTTTTTTTATAATTAACGCGCACATCATGGGGTTATGACTACCCTTATAATTTTATAAACACAGTGCGAGCATTTAGGAAAGTAGGAGAGGGTTTAATAGGAGACACCGATAGACGTTGCTTTTGAATTTTTGTAAATCGTAATCCAGGGGAAACACAGAGCCAGGTAAAGCATTCCACATACGGGTAGTGCGACTAAAATATGAATCTCTATACTTTACTGTACGTCCGAAGTTGGGCTCAAGATAAAACTGATGAGCATTATTTAATCCGGCTGGCATAGGCGGTGTTAAAAACTAATGTTTTGTATTCTTTTTCATCGTAACGTAAGGCGTCAGTCAAATTTTATATTTAACACGTCCCATCTAAACTGGTGGGTTTTGTACCATTTTTTGGGTGTGTCCTACGACACACATCAGATGCGATAACGTGGTAGAGTAAACATTGGGGATTAGCGAAGTATGTGGAAAGGAAAAATTGCCAAAAGACCTGGAAGTGTGACGAAATTCGTATTCGACACTAAATCTGATAGCGATTAAGTGAAAACGCTGTTGGGCTAGCGGGTGTGTCGTGTATAGCCCGCTTTAGAGCAACTAAAAATAAGTTGCATTAACTTTGTTTTCCCTCAAAAAAAGCTTATTTAGTTGTGGTACCCGTGGCGTAATGGTTAGCATGTCCACCTGCTAACCCAGAGGTTCGAGGTTCGAATCCCAGCAGAGGCAAAATGCAAAAATGTTTTTCCACGGGTATCGCCTTTCGCGAGGAATTGGCAAGTCCTCCGTTAGTAAATTCATTGCCATGAAAAGCGCATTCTCAATTAGCCGTTCGGAACCGACGAAAAATTGTAGGTCCCCTCCATTCCCTCACAAGGCATGGTTGTGAGAAATGCGCTAGGCCCAGGGGCTCCTCGCTCTGTTGCGCCACCCTATTTATTTTTTTATTTTAGTTATTAGTAAAAAGCCGCACTCAAGAAAACGTCTATATCCGAGTCACATTTCCGAGTCACGTTTCAATTGGCATTTGTTTCTATGTTTTCATTTCAGAGAATGAGGAAAAAAGAGTACAAGGGCATTTTGGAGCAGATGCGCAGAAGATTCGGTAAGATTGTCGAAGGTTAAGTGGAATTAAATATTTTCAAAACTTCACTTTCAGGTTATTAAGAAAAGGTGAAGAAGGTTCGCACAAGGAAGAGTTAAGTGAAGCCACAATACAGAAATTTGAAGATTGGACTAAGAAATGCCTGCAGCCTTATGGATTTACAGCTGAAGAGATCTTAAAGAGCTAGGGGATAGCGCAAATGATTGTCACACTCTTTTTTCTTTTTTTGTTGACTATGTCTTGTGATAAGAAATAATCAAATAAGAGTTGTTCGAACTTCTTTGAAGCATAAAATAAAGATGGCATTTTAATTTCAATAAATGTAGTAAGTAGAAGGTGAGCCAAATTCTACTTTCTTTTTAAAAATGCAATACAATGAGCCGAAAAAAATTTTAATAAATTTATATTTATGATTATATTAGTCAAAGGAAACATCCTCATTACTTCTGGAACACAATAACGCACGTCGTTCAAGTGTCTACCTCGGCTTGCATCACAGTAACGTGATCCGCTTAATGGTGAGTATGTCAGCCACTTAAGTGGGAGTTCTAAGGTCAAACCCCATCAGCATAAAACTGTTTCTCCCAGGGTATAGATTTTTGAAAGGAGTTGCACAGCCCTGCGAGAGTTGAAACCCTGCCATAAAAAGAGCTTTCTTACTAAGCCGTTCGGTACCGGAGTAAAATTGTATGTTCTTGAAATGCGTTAGGTTCCGAGGCTAGCCAAGCTTTGTTGCGCCACCCTACTACTGTATATTTGTTTTGATTATTTCTGGCTGTAGTTCACTGCTCGCTTGGATGAGCCGTAAGTGCTTAAATCGTTTTTTTTTTTGTAAAATAGGTCTATCAAAGTTCCTCTGATACAAGCTAAAGTGGATCATATTGAAGCTTCTAGGGGCAAATTGACAACAAAAAGACGGGTGTTAACACGATTTGGAATTTAGTTCACAGAAGACCGATGTAGAATAACGTGAAATTCTGCATAGCATCAGTAAAAAAGGAAAAGACAGTTTAAATTTCAATGTAAGGCCTACCGATGGCCCAAAAATTGTTCCCAGCCTCACTTCCGAAGAAAAATGGTCTTCTAAGGTGACCACCATCTGACAGTCCTTATCAAACTGCCATTCTCTGTGGATGCATGGCCACTCAACCATTTTTTTTGACGATAGACGATAGACGATAGACGATAGACGATAGACGATAGACGAAAGACGATAGACGATAGACGATAGACGATAGACGATAGACGATAGACGATAGACGATAGACGATAGACGATAGACGATAGACGATAGACGATAGACGATAGACGATAGACGATAGACGATAGACGATAACGATAGATGATAGACTATAGACAACAAACGACAGATGGTTGATAACCTTATTGATCTTTATTGATGACTACTAAATTTTCCGAAGAAAAAGCATTGAGTTCAGACACTGAACCAAAAATGACACCACTTTTAAGGATTGCGTATTTTAGATATGATTCAATCGTACATTGTTCATATGCGGAGCACCCATTTCTCATAGGGGGCACTAAATCTGCTTTGATGCTGGGAAGCCACTCCGGTTTTGAAAATTTGAAAATCTGCTTATACTTTTCTGGATACATACATATGTATTTTCATAAGCCTTGCTTACCTCCTAAAAATAAACTACCTATTTTATTTCCTCAAGAAAAGTTTAGTTTCCTCGTTTCAAACTCGTTCGTGCTTATCTAAAAGATGTTCATTTGGTTGTTAATATATTTGTATTGTGTTTCCTTAGGAACAATGTGGTTTTTGTTTTTATTGAATTAAGTTTCAGGTTTTGGTGTAACACAGCGTTAACGGAGTATTCCTTACGTTTTTATGTGGTTATGAGTTATGAGTTCTGACTTTTCTTTCTATTGAAAAAATGTCAATCATATTCAATTATTAGTTCTGGAAGACCTTTTTTCAGTTATTTTTGATGTTGAAAACAGCATGAAACTTAATTCTTCTAAGTCTATGCTATCTAAGCTATGATATGCACTAGATATGCGTGTAGCCCCTTAGGTTTCTCTGTGTTAGTCGTTGATAATGAAGTATTAGCTTATGTAGATGATGTAACCTACCTAGGATATAAGATTAAGGGCAATCTTAGTTGATGTAAGGCAATATAAGATACAATTATTAAAATATACCCCGGATTACGAAGTCTCAGAATATCCTCTGCATGAAAAAAAAAAACTAATAAAGTCATACTTTACTTTTAATTGTTCTGTGTACTCTGTTTTGGACTGTGAGTGTGTTTGAGTCTGTGATAAATGAACCAACTAGGTTAAACGCTTGCTTAGATCATGTTTTTGTAAGGCTTCATAGAAACAATGAAATTGATTTCAAAACGATTATCCAAGACTTACAGATAACGGATCAAAGTTGAACTGGAATCCAACTTAGTTGTCTCCAATATAGAGCACATAGTTTTGAAAAGTTTGAATTTAAAAAAATTGATTTTGATAATCTGAGATCACGTTTAAATATACATTTTTGGGATGAGGTTTACTCTGCAACAGATCCATCAGTTGCTTTTGATTTGTTTCTTATAAAAAACTTCAATTTCATATTGAAATTTGTAGCAAGGAAATGCGCAAACAAAATAACAAACTAAGATGTTTAAAACAATGGATGACTCCATCATTGCTTAAAAAATCAAAACGAAAAATAAGCTTTCCCTTAGATATCCTCGAGAAACACCGAAATAACCACCGATCAAAGGAATATTATGAAAAGTTATGTAAAAACATTAAAATTGAGATTCCACATTGTAAAAACTGTTATTACCAAAAAATAAAACTTCTGAACAACATCGGAAACTCTAAAAATGAATGGAGAGTTGCCAATGCAATACTAAATAAAAATAAACCACAGTCAAAAATCTGTTCTTCTTTTTCATTTTCAGCGTTACGAGTAGTGATCTTGAAGCGATCACAACTCTCACACTGTGACGAAGCGTCACAATTTCGGTTCCTACCCCACCTCCAAAACACCGCATCCAAAAACACTGTACGTGTTTCCTTTTTTACATATACCCACACGCCATCAAATTGCACAATGAAATTTCATTCCAAGGCCAAATACTGTTTACTTCTTCATGCCTTATCACTTGGTGTGCATTTCCTTATGGGGAAATACATTGGTAATCCCCATCCGATTTTTTGTATGCAATATTGTCACTACCTTACAACTCACAGTTAGTTGTGGTAGAAAAAGCTATGAATAGAAGTGAATTAATGACTATAATTCGGGAAAAGATTTACGGGCTTTTATGCCTCCAACGTAATATTACTTTTTCTCGTCCACACGAAAGATATTCTTTCTCTACTTCGTCTTATATAGTCTTTTCAAGGAAACTACATTGGATCGGTTTGTTTGCCGGGTGTGTACGTTTTCCTTACCTGCGGATCTATTCGTTTCGGTTTGTTTGCCGAGCGTTTAGATTGACCAAGATTTCCAGGGCAACTACATTGTTGGTTGTTGCCGAATAAAACCGTATCGCGACCGCAGACCTTTGCTACGAAGTCCGCCGCTCTAAGTAGACGCATATACTTCCTACGAAGTCCGCCAACGCCGAAAAATTGTTCTGCCGTGCTAGACAACGCAGGCACTTCCCAGCGTTGCCACTGTTTGAAAAAGTTTCCGGAGTAGATTTACAAAAAAAGTGCAGTAGATTACATTTTTATGCAGCAGATTTTTTTTTCAAAGAAATTCATTCATACAAATAAAAATACAAATAAAATCAATGTTTTATAAAGTGCCTTCATTGAGACTTCCTTTTAAAATGCTGAAAACATTGAAGAAAATATACCATAACTGTACTGCAAAGATCTGGAATGGCGTCAAAATATCAGAAAGTTTCGCAACCACAATACCACATCATTATTGAGGCAAGGATGCGTCTTAAGTACTCTCCTTTTCTCCATCTACATAAATGATACAGTCTCCTGTCTTAATGGAGGGATCGAAATAAGTGGAACTAAAATCAAAGTTTTGATGTACGCTGATGACTAAGTTCTGTTAGCTGATACTCCTATAAATTTTCAGATGATGATAAATAATCTAGATGAGTTTTGCAAATTGTGGAAACTTACAACAAACCAAAGTAAGTCCCAAATAATGATTTTTGGTAGAGGAGAGAGACAGAGGAATGGGAACTACCTCTGGAAACGGGAGAGGGAAGTTGTGGAAGTAGTCGATAATTATAAATAACTTGGTGTTATACTTACTCCACAAAATAATATGAAACTTCACTTTGCAGAAAAATTAATAACTGCGAAAATTGGCAT
This sequence comes from Melanostoma mellinum, assembly GCA_914767635.1. Classification (NCBI taxonomy): domain Eukaryota; kingdom Metazoa; phylum Arthropoda; class Insecta; order Diptera; family Syrphidae; genus Melanostoma; species Melanostoma mellinum. The sequence continues at coordinate 49,729,952 of OU612058.1, forward strand.
AAACACAACCTGGTCAGCATATATGAAGGATAAAAATATAGGACTCCGAGCGAAATACCAAATCTTTGAAGCTACAGCAAGGTCGGTTACAGCTTGCTTTGAAAAATGGAAGGAACTAGCGGTGGATGTAGGATGAGCTGTATCCTCTTAATCTTACGGGAGTTACTCTAAAATAATACAAAGAAGTGCTTTACAATTTAAAAAATGCATAAAGCCTTTATTGAACAAGCACAATATCAATATACATAATATATGTAGGTACATATTACTCAAAACTGGAGCATGACTTTAGCACGATAAATTACTTCGAATATAATGTAGATGCAGACAAAATCTCAACAATTTCTTAAAGCTAGAGGCCATTAAATTACATACCCCACCGCCCCAATCTGCCCATAATCTGCAGCTTGTTCAATTTAAAAGATCGTGGAGATATAAAGCAAACTAAACTTGGAAAAATCGAACTACGAAACGGATGAAGTTCTTTAAATACTGAACGGTTGAGACTGGCCCACTCTTATCAATTTTGTGAAAACTGCGCTCCGATATCGAAACCAAATTGCAAATTGGTATTAAATGAAGTGTTTAATTCATACAAATACGTAACTTAGTGTACCTTTTTACTATTTTGTTTTATTTTAAGCTTCTCATTCTGGGAGACGGCTTTTACCAAAAGCGCAGTAGATATTTTTTTAAGGCAGTAGAATCATTTTAGGAAAAAAATGCAGTAGATCTACTGCAATTGCAGTAAAGTGGCAACATTGCTTCCCACGCAGTCCACCGCCGCCGATAAATTGTTCTACCTACCACCCGACGCAGGCATTTGCTACGAAATCCGCCGCCGCCGACAGAGTGCCCTGCCTAACGCAGATAGACATTCGCCGCTGCCAAACAGAGGAAACCGATGCCATAATTTAATACCGCTAATAGACCCAAAGGAACATCGTCGCTACCACAGAGAAGACCAGCCATTCCAAGGACCAGCACCAGAAGCGGACTATGGTCAAGACATCTTTCAACCTTGTTTTGTGAAAATCATAATAAAATCGTTAATCTTGTAAATTATATCCTGAGAGACATTGAAAAGAAAAATAAATGTAAGCCTACTTATAAATTACCCGACCGTCTCCTCGTTTTCATTTGTCATTTTTGAGAAGTTGGACCGCCGAAGCACAAGTCTTACGAAGCTTCCTTGAGTATACCCCAGCCTGAGCAAAAGAAGCATCACACCACATTTCTGCCTCACACTAGTGATCCGCCTGTGGGGTACGCCGCGTTGACCTCAGAAATCGTCGGCAAGCCTCCCGGTTTTGGATTGTTCCATGTCTGAGGCCAACCAAATGCTGCTGTTTTTGCATTTGCTTGTACCAGGTGTGTTTTGGCCTGCCTTTTCTTTTTCGTCGCGAATTTGTTGAAACGTTGTACGATATTGCCTTTTGGACGGGGTTCTGCGGATCTCTCCTTTGAACATGACAATACCAACTGAGCCGGTCGTGCTGAATTTTGTCCAAGATGGTACTTTTGACATGAAGGCTTCCACGGATCTTAGTACTTCTAATTCGATCAAGCTTTGTTACTCCTGCTGTCATCCGAAGCATCTTCATTTCGGCTGCCGTCAATTTGCTCTCATACTTTTTGTACATTGTCCAACATTGTGAACCGTATGTCAGAGCTGGACGGACAACTGCTGTGTAGAGTCTTCCCTTCAACTTAGGGGGCATTTTTCGATCACAGAAGATAGCGGAGTTTTCTCGCCACTTCATCCACCCTACGCTTACTCGATGATTGATGTCGTCATCACAAGATGCTTCACTATTGATCATAGATCCCAGATATTTAAACTTTTCACACTTGGGAAGCACATTTCATAATTATTCGCACATAGGCTTCAGGAACTCCTCGGTGTCTGAGGGCCACCCATATCAGATCGCGTGGTTGTCGATCGAATCCCTTTTCGAAATCAACCAACACAATATGCCAATCCTCTGAGGCATCTCGGTGTTTTTCCATAAATGATCCTTATACTTTGGATTGCGTCTGTAGTTGACTTACCCGCGACAAACCCGCATTGGTCATCAGACAGCCTTATTATTTTCCACAGTCGGCTATCCAAAACCCACTCAACGATCTTCATAGTGTGGGACATCAATTTGATCGAACGATAGTTGTCACAGCTTCTGGTATCTCCCTTTCCCTTGTACATTGGAAGAAGAAAACTTTCCCTCCATTGATTAGGCAAACTGTCACCTCTGATAAGTTTGGAGATGAGAATCGTGAGCCATCTTAACCCGATGTCTCCCATATTTGCCCAAAACTCATATGGTACAGTCAGAAATCTGTATTCAAAATAATGATAAGCTTATATCTGAACCCCAAGACGTTGCTAGTTTGTTCAATGATTTTTTTTGTAAATGTTACTTGTAAAGGTGCTTCTAATTTTGTAGGTCCCTCCAAGTTCTGTGATTCATATTTGATACACGACAATAATCAACCTGACAATTTTTACTTTGAAGAATTTTCTGCGCTTGAGATTTCTAAAATTATAATGTCACTCTAAACTTCAAACTCGTCTTCCAGTGACAATATTTCTAGCTTTTTGTTAAAACAAATTTCGTTTCATGTTTCTGAGTCCTCTGGTATTTGTTCAACTATTGTGTGTATGAAGGAGTTTTTCCCAAAAGACTATGAGAGATAGAACTTCGAATAAAAAAATCTTTTTATATATGGACATACTGCATGTGGGTTTCCTGGCTTTCTTTTAGGCTTCTTCAAAAATGTCGAACACTAGCAACTGTTCTCATCCGACTCTGCTTATTTATACCGCCCTTGACGGGCAGCATAATGAATCTTTTGCATTGTATCGACAAATTGTAGCTGAACTATGCAAAAGCGTATGCATGCGCTTCTTAGCAGGCCATCAGATAATACATATTCCGAGAATAGCATACGTCATGTCACCATTCAAAAATTGGCTCAAATAGACTAAATCTGTTTTAAACTACTTAGACATCCACAAGGTTACAGTGATGTTCCTCGAGTACGTTCCAACTGTTGACGTGACAGGATCCGGTCTTGCTAATCTCATACTCACAGCTCTGAAAAATCATAGTCTTGATTGTTCTCATATGGAAGGCCAAGGCTACGATGGAGCTGCAGCTATGAGTGGGTATTTGCACGGTGCCCAAGCGTATCTTCGTAAAGAATGTGCTTTAGCTCTGTATGTATATTGCAGTGCACACTCTCTCAACCTTGTTCACAAGCAGATGTGCGAAATTGCGTTGGGATCGTGCAGTCTGTTGGTTCCTACTTGAGACATTCTGCTCAACGCACTGCTGTTTTGAATGGTAAAATTCGGGACTTATTACCGGCTGGAAATCAAAAAACTCTGCTGGCAATGTGTGAAACACGGTGGGTTCACAAGCATGAAGCCGTTATGCAATTTAAGGAAATTTGTCCAGCTATTGTCAATGCACTCGAAGAACTCCAAACTAGCCACAATAAAGAAACATCGCAGCAAGCTGTTCAAATGCTTAACACACTTCGATCTTCGAATTTTGTTATGTGCCTAGTGATTCTTCAGAAAGTCATGAGCTTTACATTGTCGCTATCAAAACAACTGCAAACAGTTAACACCGATCTCATAACGGCATCCAGTCACGTGGAAAAGGTTATTAACGCTTTGCAACTTTTGAGAAATAAAGTTAACAAAGAGCACGGTCATCTATATGAAGAAGCAAAGGTGATCCTCGATGAAAATGGTGGTATATTGCAAATGCCACTTATCGATGGAAGGCAGCTTAATCGCTCTAACAGTCCTGCGTCGGATATATACACACATTACAAAATAAATTTATTCATCCCATTTCTGGAGCACACAATTCACCAATTAACCGAAATGTTTGCGAAACACCGTAAAGTAGTATTGGCATTATCTGGTGTGCTACCTTCAAATTTTGCAGTCGGTTCTGAAATTGACGACGCAATTTTTATGTATTCGACAGTGCATTCGTCGTCAAAGCAGAACTTGAAGTATGGAAAGCAGCTATGACTATCTCCTCCCCTGGTACAAAATCTGCTTTGGAATGTTTGGATAAGTGCGATAAAAAATTATATCCAAATATTTACACGTTGCTTCAGATGTTGGCTACCATACCTGTTTCCACTGCGACACCAGAAAGGACTTTCTCAAGCCTACGGAGACTTAAAAACTATTTGCGAAACACAACGGGTGAAAACAGACTGAACGGCTTGGCTCTCATGAATATTCACTACGGGGTAGCTATTGACGTAGATGAAGTAGTGGATGTATTTAAAAAGAAAAACAGAAGATTGATTCTATAATGCATATGTAATCAACTGAACCTTCTGTTTTTCGTATAATATAAAAATTATTTATTTCATACACTTACTTACTTACTTAAGGTGGCGCTACAGTCCGGGTCGGACTAGGGCCTCAACCAACATGCTTCTCCAGCCAACTCGGTCCCTAGCTAGCTGCCTCCAGTTTTGCACGCCAAGTTGGTTGAGGTCCTCTCCTACTTGCGTGCGCCACCTGAGTCGCGGTCTTCCTCTACTGCGCCGTCCCTCGGGATTGGATTCGAAGACTTTCCGGGCCGGAGCGTTGGTGTCCATTCGCTCTACATGACCCAGCCGTCTAAGCCGCTGGACCTTGACTCGTTTGACAAGGTCAGTGTCGCTGTACAGCCCGTACAATTCGTCGTTGAATCTTCTTCTCCATTCTCCATCTATGCAGACGGGACCAAATATCACCCGAAGAATTTTTCTCTCGAAGCATCCTAAAGCGTTCTCGTCTGCCTTTGACAAGGTCCATGCCTCTGCGCCATATATAAGAACCGGGATGATAAGTGTCTTATACAGGGACACTTTAGTTGCTCGAGATAGGACTTTACTACTCAATTGCCTTCTTAGTCCGAAGAAACAGCGATTGGCAAGAGTTATTCTTCGTTTGATTTCAGCGCTGGTGTCGTTGTCTGAATTAATAGCGGCGCCTAGGTAGACAAAGTCCTTAACTACCTCAAAGTTATAGCTGTCAATCGTGACGTTCTGTCCAAGACGTCGGTGTTGGGTGTCCTTTCTTGATGACAGCATATACTTGGTCTTGCCCTCATTTACCACTAAGCCCATCTTCTTCGCTTCCGTTTCAATGCTCATAAACGCGCCATTGACATCACGCTGCGTTCTTCCAATTATGTCAATATCGTCGGCATATCCGAGCAATTGAACGGACCTTTGAAAGAATGTGCCTCTTGTGTTGACGTAGGAGTTTTGCACTATTCTTTCAAGAACGATGTTAAAGAAGTCGGATGACAGTGCATCGCCTTGCCTAAAACCTTTTTTGACATCGAATGTATCGGTGAGATCTTTTCCGACCCTGATGGAGCAGCGTGCGTTCTCCATCGTCATCCTACACAATCGAACAAGTTTGGTAGGGATGCCAAAACTAGACATGGCTCTATATAACTCCTCTCTATAGATGCTGTCATATGCGGCCTTAAAATCGATAAAAAGGTGGTGGGTATCGATTTGAAGCTCCTGGGTTTTTTCCAAGATCTGCCGTAGTGTGAAGATTTGGTCTATGGTGGACTTTCCTGGTCTAAAGCCGCACTGATAAGGACCTATCAGGTTGTTGACGAATGGCTTCAGACGCTCACACAATACGGCAGAGAGGATCTTGTACGCGATGTTAAGAAGACTGATACCTCTGTAGTTGGCGCAGTTCAGAGGGTCTCCTTTCTTGAGGACCGGGGAAACGATGCTGAGGTTCCATTCATCGGGCATGCTTTCTTCCGACCATATTTTGCAAATGAGCTGGTGCATACTCCTGACCAGGTCATCGCCGGCCGATTTAAACAATTCGGCAGTGAGGCCATCAGCTCCAGCAGCTTTGTTGGACTTTAGCTTGGATACTGCTGTCTTCACTTCGTTCAGGTCGGGTTGGCGGAATTCTTGGTCTACGTCGCCTAAATCGAATGGTTCTATCTCTCTAACAGCGGAATTGGGTCCATCATCGCCGTTATAGAGCTTGGAAAAGTGGTCTTTCCATATCCTCAGCATAGACTGCGGTTCCACCACGATGTTCCCTTGATCGTCTTTGCAGGCTTCGGCTCGGGGCTTGTAGCCCGAGGCTGTTGTTTTTACCTTCTGGTAAAACTTCCGAACCTCATTCCTGCTGTGGCACCCTTCTATCTCCTCGATCGCGCGCTTCTCATGCTCTCTCTTTTTCCGTCTGAGAAGCCGGTGTTCGTCTCTCCTCTTCTGCTTGTAGAGCTCATAAGCAGTTCTAGTCTTTTTGTGCAGCGCCGCTTTGTATGCTTCCTGTTTAGCTGCATGTGCTTGCCGGCATTCGTCGTCAAACCAGGGGTTTCGTTGTGGTGGCCGTGTGAAACCCAGCACTTCAGAGGCGGCATCTCTGATGGCTGATTGGCAGTGCTGCCACTGGTTCTCTATACTTGATGCTGGCGGCATAGGACTCCTTGAGAGGTTGTAAGAGACTCGATCGGAAAAAGACTTGGCGATCTCTTGCGATTGTAGTCGTCCAACGTCGAATTGTCTCACAGTATTTCCTTGTGTTGGCTTGGAGCGGGATATCCGCAGTCGTACCTTGGCTACAACAAGGTAGTGGTCCGAGTCAATGTTGGCCCCTCGGAATGTTCGGACATCCTCTATACTGGAGAAGTGCCGTGCGTCGATCGCAATGTGGTCAATCTGGTTGACGGTTGATTGATCAGGAGATTTCCATGTCCCTTTGTGGATATTGAGGTGCTGGAACCGCGTACTAGCTACCAGAACATCTCGCCCCGCAGCGAAATCGATCATCCTGAATCCGTTATCGGAGGTGTTGTCGTGCAGGCTGTATCTTCCGATTATTCCACCAAAGATATCCTCTCTTCCTAGCTTGGCATTAAAATCTCCTAGAACAATCTTAATGTCATAGCCAGGGCACTGCTCATATGTTTTGTCCAGGAGCTCGTAGAATACGTCTTTGGTGTCTTCATCCTTTTCCTCTTGGGGGCGTGTGCGCAAATGAGGCTTATGTTGACGAATTTAGCCTTGATGCGGATTGTTGCTATGCGCTCGTTCACATAGTTGAAACTCAAGACTTTTTGCCTAAGTCTAGTTCCAACAACGAATCCACATCCAAACAGTCGCTGCTTCTGTTCCCGGTAGCAATCGCCGTAGCAGATATCGCAGTCTTTTAGTCTGCGTCTACCTGGCCCATCCCATCGCATTTCTTGGATAGCGGTAATATCTGCTTTGTAGCAGTTTAGGGCTTCCGCTAATTGTTCGGCTGCACGTGGTCTATTAAGGGACCTAACATTCCACGTACAGATCCGAAGCTCGTTGTCCGTTTTTCGTTTGCTATATTCGTCATCAGTAAATCCGTCCGTATCCGAGGCTTGTTGGTGCTTCGCAACTAACAATTGCTTTACGTGGCCGGGAAGTCACCCCGACAGCACGACCCCCAACCTGGAGGACCAGATCCTTGTATAGCTCCAAGGATGGGAAGCCGAATAAACCGCTCCTTATAGGCCTGGGCTCCAAATATGCTGTAGTAGCCCTATAAGGTGTTCACTAAGTAGTTCAACCTGACTGGAACTGTAGACGCCACCGTTGATTCCATCTAGGGAATTCCTCCGCTGCCGTCTGGATAAAAGAAGAGGTGCCTTAGTGGGAACACCTCTCCCCCCTCTCTCGTTTGCTGCCACCAACAACCTTCCACTAGGGTTGAGACCCAATCTCCAGTTGAGGTACTAGGCACCCGATGTTCACCACGTGGAGGTGAGAGTAGGAGTTGATAGACAGAGGTGGGTTTTAAGAAAAACCTATGAACGCTAGGGTCCTCTTGGGTGCACGTGTCTACCATTTAAACATCTCATACACTTCCATTAGTTTTATTTTCAACTTTCAAAATTTAAAGCAACCCAGTATTTAAGCACGGAAAACGAAATAAACTAGATTCAACCGTCGATCACTCCAACTAGTGGCTATAAATCAACGTTCGTCAGCCACAAACCCTGTAAAGTGAAAAGGGATTGATTGGATGATATCTTTACTTTCACTTAACCCTTAACCACCAACCGCTATATCACCTGGACTTCACATGTACCTAAGCCTGTAGCTGCTAGTTTAAACAACATTTTTTGCTGTTTGGTAAGCCTTGTTTCTTATCATAATTGGAGGTAAATTTATTTGCTCTAGGAGATTAAAGCCGTTTAGAAACAACTGTAATCAGAGACTCTACTTGAGTAGAAGATATTTGTTTTAGGCTTAAAAGCACCCAATTTAAATTCAAATGGAGCATATGCAAACATAATTCAACGTTTTTTTTTTTTTTTGTTTTCTTTCATCAATTTTGGCAGCTTCGGGTAATGAAAAATGTTTTTTTTACCGTTGTTATCTAATGAGTAGATAAGAAAGGTGATGAACATACCCCGTGCTTTTATATTCCATTCAAACTGCTTTGTTCTTCAAATCTCTTTTAGAAGTTGTGTAGGAAAGGCACTTTTAATTTTTAGCATAAAAAACCTCGAGATGTCCCAAGAGTTTCGCATTAAAAAACACACAGATGAGGTTTCTGAAAGATATATTAAAGTCTACGCCAAGGACTATAGTGGTCTCCCAATAAAGATTGACTTAGAAAGAAAATTTTGTGTTATTGAGGCACATGCCGAGAAGCATTTAGATCGTATTCATAATTTCGAGGTGAGATCAGACGATATTTGGGTTATCACCAATCCAAAAAGTGGATCACATTGGATGTGTGAACTCCTCTGGCTACTGGTGAATGATTTTGACTTTGAAACTGCCCTGCAAGTAGAACAGGAGAGTCGTTGTCCTTTTCTAGAGTAAGTACCTCATTCTTTTCTAACTACTATAGTTGACAATTGTTCTATTTGTAACTGTCCTTTCAGTGTCATCATTGTTACCCCAGAATTTGATTCCATTGATAATGCTAAGAACTCGCAGTCGCCTAGAGTGATCTTGTCACATTTGCCAATTCACATTCTCCCCAAAGATCTTTGGACAATCAAACCAAAGGTGAGATTGGGAAACCATTGAATGTTCGATCATTTGTTAAAGAGCATTCTTCATTTCTAGATTGTTTTCCTCACAAGAGATCCAAAAGATGCGTGTGTCTCTTATTTTCATTTTCTAAATGGATTGGGATACTATCAGGGAAACAAGGAAGACTTCATTCGGTTTTTTTTAGAAGATAAAGTGATTTTCTCACCGTTTTGGATGCATGCTGCTGAATTTTTGAAGCTACGCAATGAAGACTTTGTTTACTTTACAAGCTTCGAGAGAATGAAGAGAGATTTAAAACTTGTCGTTTCGGAACTTTGCAATTTTTTAGGCAAAGCAATTTCTGATGAGCAAATGGAAAAACTATTGGAGCATCTTTCGTTCAAAAACATGAAGCGTGAGTATTTAAATTACTGAATTTTTCGAACCTGCACGAGAAACACTTGGTCAGTCATTTGCAAATATTTTTAACAAAACAACCAAAAGATAACAGGAATGGAGCAACTCGAGTAGCCATGAAACGTAACTTCAATTCTGAACATACTGCTTGAATTCCAATCAAGCTTCTGGTTCGAGCTCAACCTCATTACGTGCGAGCACTCTGCTTTCGTTTTGAATTGAAATCATGAATTTGTTGCTGCTCTTCGCTGTCGAAGTGAGCAAAAGCTTAGCCAAACAACATCGAAGTCAAAGCGACATTGTCAGAGGATGCACTGATTTCCTATGGTAGAACTCATAAATGTCGGGTGAAACCGAAGCTAATGTGGTATTTTCATTCAGCCATAATTGAGGCACTGTTTTATTTGCGAAAGATTTGCAAGATACTGGCAAAAGCCGATACCAGTCCTAACATCTAAGCCAAGGGCATCGTGTAATAGTCCAGTAAAATTAGTTTGTTTTTATGTTTTACTTACAGAAAACAAGGCTGTTAACAAGAGAACAATGATGAAGAGAGTGCAAGATCTCTACGGAGTTGAAGATCAAAGTTTTCAGTAAAACTGTCGATTGCTGAGAGTTATCTGATTATTTTAATGTTTCACTTTCAGGTTCTTAAGAAAAGGTGAGGTTAATTCACATAAGGAAGAATTTAGTGAAGACACAATTCAGAAATTTGAAGATTGGACCAAGAAATGCCTAGAGCCTTATGGATTTACTGCTGAGGAGATCTTGCTCAGCTAGAGGATAGCGCAAATGATTATCGAAGTTTTTTTTGTTGACTATGTCTTGTAATAAAAAACAATAAAATGGGAAATGTTTGAACGTCTGAAGGCGGTAGATAACAGGATAACAGGAATAGAATATGGAATAACGTATTCATTTTAACAAAGTTGTCATGTAATGTATGGCTCATTTTCTGTAAATATTGCAAGTGATATTACACTATGCCATATATATATGGACAATTTGTATGGCAAATAATAATTATATGACAAAGAAAAGTATTGCTATCACACTTATATGGCATCTTGTGCCATATAAAGAATCTAGCCATATAAAAATCGATTGATTTTATATGACTGGCGCTTGTAATACAATCGGCATCCTATGTTTTTTATTTTTATTTCTCTAGTAGTAGCCAGAGGCCTACATTCCTCATGTTCTCCAAAAGAATTAGTAGAAGACCTTGTTCAAGCAGGCTTCCAAGCCCTTGATGCAGTCAATCTTATTAAGAATGAGACTACTAAGAACTCTGCTGGGGAACCAATAATAATAAAGAGATCACTGCCTTTATTCACGCTATCTTTCGACAGCAAACAAAGTCTTGAAAATGTCTATAATATTCGATCAATCTTGGGCATAAAAGTCAAAATTGAACCACTGCGAAAATCAAAAATTGTTCCGCAATGTAAACGATGCCAAGCATTTGGCCACACCCAAAAATATTGCAACCGCGAGTTTGCTTGTGTTAAGTGTGAATGAAAACATGCAACTAAAGACTGTCCATCAAGCAAAGAACAGAAAGCATAATGTGTAAACTGTCAAGGTAATCACCCTGCAAGCTATAGAGGCCGTCCAGTTGCTAAAAGATTTCAAAAATCCAAAAGCAAAATGACATCCGTTGAAATAAAGCCCAGCAATCCAGCAAACACAAAAAGAACTCCTGAAGCTGAGGATAAAGGTAAGAAAGAACTTCCGAAGGAAGCTGTTAAAAGCAAAAGCGACGAAAATAAATGCTATTCACAGATTGTTAAAAACGAGCGGAATAATGAAGAAACTTCCATTAAAGAAATTCTTGAACTTATTCTTAAAAGAATTGACAATCAGGATTTGAACATCAAACGGCTAAGTGAAGAAGTCGCTCTTAAAAAACAATGATGGACAGAACACTAAAAATTGGAACATGGAATGCAAACGTTCTTTTACACCATTTATCAGAATTAAAGATCTTCTTAGACATCGAACACATAGATATTTGTCTGTTGTCCGAAACTCATTTCTCAAGTGGACTGGTTCTTGATGATTTAATATCAAACTATATTTGCTACCACGCTCCACATCCAGCTGATAAGGCTAGAGGTGGATCGGCAATCCTCATAAAAAAGAGCTTAAAACACCATGAAGAAGTTATGTTTACAAACGAGAATATGCAAGTAACAATAATTAGTATTGGTATGAAAAAGAAAGACTTCAAGTTGTCATCAATATACTGCCCGCCGAGGCGTTCCCCGACTGAAGATGATTATACAGAACTGCTGAATGTACTAGAACATAACTTCCTTGTTGGCGGTGACTTTAATGCTAAGCACACCAACATACTGGCCATCGGATTCAAGTAAAATACCAGACCTTGTTGACTTTTTGGTATCAAACGAAACCATATAAGAGTCGAAGGAAAATATGACTTATCATCAGATCATACACCGGTGATTTTATCACTTAATGAATCGGAGATAATGGAAAAAAGTAATCCTAAGCTAGTAAACAATAAAACAAACTGGAGTAAATTCAGAGAAAAGCTTGAAAGCTATATAAATCTCAGATCCCCTATGGAAACAAAAGAGCAAATCGACCTTGAAGTAGAACAATTCGTTGCCGATGTTCAACAAGCTGCAGAAGAAAGTACACCAGCTTACTCGAGTAGGAAGCAAACTGAAACAAAATACCCTGCCGAGTTAAGAGAGTTGATATTGGAGAATAGAAGAGCTCGAAGAAAATGGCGAAATACGAGATTTCCAGACGACAAAACAGCGTTTAACCGGCTAAGCAACGAACTGAAAAAACAAATCTACGAATTCAAAAATGATTCATTAAGTAGATTCCTGAAAAATTTAACGACTGATGCTTCAACTGATTATTCGCTCTGGAAAGCAGCTAAGCGCCTGAAAAGACCGCAGTTACAAAACCCGCCAATTAAATCTCTAAACGGGAATTGGATCGGAAATCCGAAAGAAAAAGCTAACCTGTTTGCAGAACATCTTGCGAATGAATAAGCAATTCCCAGCAAATACATCTGAAAACAGATTACAGTTTATTGATAAAGTCGATGAAGTTGACATATCAATTGTCACACTAAAAGAAATAAAAAGTATGTGTCGAAATCAACTATCGAACAAAAAATCACCTGGGTACGATCTAATAACTGCTCAGGTTATGAAACAAATGCCATCAAAAGCCTTCATAAAACTCCATTTCATAATAAATGCATGCCTAAAGACCCAATATGTCCCACATCATTGGAAAATTGCTGAAGTAATATTATACCAAAGCAAGGTAAGCCACCAACAGAAGTGACGTCTTACAGACCAATATCGCTTATACCAATAATGGCAAAAGTCTTTAAAAATTGCTACTGAAAAGACTAAGCAGAGTCATAGAAGAAAGAAATCTAATCCCAAATCATCAGTTTGGATTTAGAAATAAACTGGTCTATCTGGTCGCAGATAGGTATAGGCAATGCTTCATAAAAAAGGAAGTAAATAAAATTTTCTTTAAAATGCTTTATCAGAAAACTTTCTATGTTTCAAATTCACCGAAATATTGCCACTTGAACATAGACATTATTCATCGTTGTTTCTCATCATTTTTATACTTCATTGGATGCAGACAAACCAAGCGTATGCTCCCCAACGATAGTAAGAAGACTGCAACATTTTTGTTAGCTCGTAGCAGAAAAGACTGTAGAAAGCTTATTGGCGTTGCCAGCGGGCACTTCTCTTTTGCCAAGCATTTGAATGTGTTAAGCTTAAGTGATACCACACTCTGTGAATCTTGTGGAGAAGATAAGGACACCGCAGAGCACTTCCTTTGTGAATGTCCTGCTTTTTTTCGCATAAGGTTACAGATATTCGGCGCAGACATGGTGAGAGCTGGTAACTTAGGCTCCTTATCATGGCAGCGTCTTTTGGCTTTTCTCCGAACATCTGGAAAGCTATAAAAAATAGAAGGTTGCTAACTGGTAGTACAATGGACCGGTATTTAGGTCTGAGTGCTCCAGCTGGTATTTTAAAATCTTCCAACAGAAAAAAAAGTTCGAGGTATAAATGTCAGAAAAACCCTAGTTTTTTTCATGGCTCATGGGAGAGTATACGTTAAGAGAAATGAAAGTGAAGATGCCATAGAAGTTGAGTCAATCGAAAAACTAGGGGAGTTGCCATCATGAGATGCTCATCAGATATTTAGTTTATCTCTTTAAAAAGATCTATCTATTATTCTGTTGTTTTATTTTTATTTTTATTTTGCTTTTCTTAATACTAGATTACTTCTTATGAATACATATATTAAGATTAAATTCATCACTTATTTAAATCAAATTAATTAATTGGAGTAAGTTTATTTTTCTTTATTTTGGCAAATGAAATAATATTAGCTTTTTTCCCAAAATGATTGTAATGATACACCTTATAAACTCTCTTTTCTATTTTCTTCTGCAAGTAGCCTTCTCTATAGCGTGTGGGAAATATAACTTTGTCCTGTTTGTGATTTGTATGTTCTGTGTTCTAAGCAAGTTCGTGTGTCTAAAATACTTTTTTTTTGATGCTGGCTAGTTATAACGTTAATCAGGCCGGTTCCACTCATCGTGATGGCATTAACATAACTCGCGCCATGGTTAATATCTTATCCTCACGTAATCAAGGATTTCATGTTTGTCACATCAACGCTCAAAGCCTTTTTAAAAAAATTGATGAGTTCAGGGATATTTTCGAGGGTTCGAAGTACGACGCAATTTGTATTAGTGAAACTTGGTTTAATAAAAATACTGCTGATAATTTAGTGCAGATACGTGGTTTTAAATTGGTTAGAAACGATAGGTCCATTCGCACTGGTGGTGGGGTAGCTATCTATATAAGAGACTCTATCAAATTTAAAACTAAATTTATTTCACACCCAGGCTCTCCAATTGAATATCTCTGTCTAGACATTATGAACACGAATGGTCACTTACTTCTGGGTGTTATTTATAGGCCTAACAGATATGTAGATTGGTCCTCACTTATGGCATTTCTTGAAGATAACTCTTTTTGTTTTGAAGAAATTATTCTTTGTGGAGATTTCAACAGTGATATTTTGAGTGATGACAGCATTTTGAATGACTTTAGAAACATGAAAAGCTAAATGACTTAGAGCATGTTGACTGTGACGAAATCAACAATAGTTTTATTTCCTCTATTCCGCGAGTCACCTTACCATCGATTGTTTTTTCTGGTAAAAATCCAAATATAGAACCGAATCGCTCTTTATTTGGGTTTAAAGGGGTAACTGCTGAAGAAGTACTTGAATGTTTTTTACTGTTGAAAAGCAATGCAACCGGTCTTGACAACCCTCATCCTGCATTCCTTAAAGCAACATTGCCTATAACCCTTCCATACATAACATACACCTACAACACAATTTTAACTAAAAGTACTTTTCCTTCTCAGTGGAAATTTTCCAAAGTAATACCCATTCCTAAAAATAGCTCCAATTCCGAATTCCGCCCCATATCAATCCTTCCGTTCCTTTCTAAAATCCTTGAAAAAATCATGCAAAGGGAGTTGAACTATTTTTTTAACATGTAATAATGTATTGGCACCTAGGCAATCAGGTTATAAGCAAGGCCATAGTGCGACAACTGCCCTCATTGATGTCATTGAACATACCCGGAATGCCCTGGATGATAATCATGTAACCTTTTTGACTCTACTAGACTATTCGAAAGCTTTTGACACAATTAATCATGACCTTATGTGTCAAAAACTGTTACAAATGTATAACTTCTCCCTTGGTGCTACTAAACTCATTTCGTCATATCTAACCGAAAGGAAGCAAGCTGTTTCCATTAGTGGACGCTTATCAAAGTTTTTACCTCTGTCTTCAGGCGTGCCTCAAGGCTCAATATTGGGTCCTACCCTTTTTTCTTTATATGTCAATGAGTTTCCTAGTGTTATACGTTACTGTAAGTACCACATGTTTGCTGATGACGTTCAACTAATCAGGAGCTGTCCGCTCGGACTCATTGAAGACTGCACTTCCAAGATTAATGAAGATCTTAAAAACATTAATCAATGGTCTACTGGGTGTGGCTTAGCTCTCAACCCTAAAAAGACAAAATGTTTGTTCATTTCGAAAACACGGCTTGATGTGTCTTACTTCCCTGCTATTGAACTTAATAATGTCCAAGTAGAATTTGTGGAAACAGCAAAAAATCTTGGTGTTTGTTTTAACAGGACTTTGAATTGGAACAACCATATTAGCCAAGTCGTTGGGAAAGCTTATGGTGCGCTTCGCTTGCTTTGGCCTTCTAAGAAATTCACTCCTCCCAATATCAGGAAAATGCTAGCAAAAACCTTAGTTATTCCTATATTAATGCATGGATGTGAGATCTTTGGCTGTTTAGACAGCTACAACCGAAGAAAAATTAATGTAGCCTTTAATTGTGTAGTTCGATATGTTTTCGACTTAAGAAGATATGATCATATTTCGCCTTATGCTAAACGTATCTATGAAATGTCTTTTGAAAACCTCTTAAAAGCGAGAACTTTAACTTTGCTCTTTAAAATAATAGTTACAGGTCAACCTTCTTACCTTCATGAAAAAATATTACACTCGTCGTCTATTAGAACTAATCAAATGATTATTCCGCGTTTTTCTTGCCTTAACACTGGTCGCCAATTTTTTGTTAATGCTTCACGTCTGTGGAACTCCTTACCACGAAATGTGCGGAACACAAATAGCATTCAAACTTTAAAAAAAAATGTGTACTCCTACTATAGAACATTGTCATAGTTGCAGTGTTATGTTGTTATATTTTCTTTCTGTCGTTGTAGGGTCTGCTACTTGACTTTTCTTTCTTTTCTTCTCTTTTTTTTATCTCTTCTTCCTCCTTTTTTTCAAATGTATCACTCTAAATTGTTTTTATAATGTTATTTTTTTTAAATTTTTTATTATAATGTTATTTTTTTTCTTTTGTTTTATATTAATTATTAGTTTGTTATTTAATTTATACCCGTGCAGTGTCGGGTTAGAATAGCACTGCAGCGCCTCCCCGCTTGTCGTAAAAGGCGACTAAAGGAACAATCATATCTAGACAACTAACATCAAAGTGAGTCTAGCGACACACATACCACCTAAAAACTCTCCCCAAGTATGCATGCAGATCCCGGGGTTTACACGACTGGAGATCACCGGTGTAGTAAAAGGGAAATCAAACTCATTAAATGGAGCATGCATGTGTCGAAAAGGATGAAAGAAAATTTTTGAAAAATTTTGAGCATTATAGAAGTACTTGCGAACATAAGAAGCACTACCCCGCCAGGCAGTTCCATTGCTATGCATGGAGCTGATCCTGGACCGAGCAGCAATGTTCGGGTCAGAGCTATACGGATTCCGGGGGCTAGCAAAGTAATGCGACGAGTTGGACGAAAATTTAGAGTCGCGAGTTGGAACGTTGGAAGTATGACTGGTAAAGGTTCAGCACGACCGGCTCAGTTGGTATTGTCATGTTCAAAGGAGAGATCCGCAGAACCCCGTCCAAAAGGCAATATCGTACAACGTTTCAACAAATTCGCGACGAAAAAGAAAAGGCAGGCCAAAACACACCTGGTACAAGCAAATGCAAAAACAGCAGCATTTGGTTGGCCTCAGACATGGAACAATCCAAAACCGGGAGGCTTGCCGACGCTTTCTGAGGTCAACGCGGCGTACCCCACAGGCGGATCACTAGTGTGAAGCGGAAAAGTGGGAGAGTTGTGATCGCTCCAAGATCACTACTCGTAACGCCGGAAATGAAAAAGAAGAAGAAGAAGTTTGTTATTTAATTTAGCTAAGTAAAATTATTTTTGTTTTTAATACCATTGTCATAAACTCCTTTTCTGAAGCAAATTATAAACAAGATGTAAATCTTAAAATTGTGATGTAATCTAGCCCTCTACGAACTGATCTTCAGAAAGAAGTTTCACTGCCGTGAACATCACTTTCTCACTAAGTTCTTTGGAATCTGCAAGTTCAAAAACTTATATACGTTAGACCCCGAGACTCCGCAAGCTTTGCCTTAACAACCAATTTATTAAATTGACTTTTTTCCCGCAGAAGCCTTAGCGTATAGATAATTTAGCAACCTCGATTTCCTTAAAATTCACACTTCACTTCTCTGAATATTGTTCTTAGTTCATTCGCCATTTATTGTGCGTGGCGGACTGAGGAGAGGAAATTGCTTCCTCGCTATTTGAGCGTGTAAATTAGACTAATTCATTGAATTTTCTTATTCAATGCTTATCAGCTAAGTGCATTGCCATTTTATCACTAGAACCCTTAAATAACCTCAGAAGAAAGACTTCCACCCCCCAATACACACACCTTCACAGTCTTAGCCCCTCGCAATCTCATACATATGGATGGGCGGTTGTTGGCATTTGGTTTGTCTTTGGTAGGGCGAACAACGTGAACAAGAGTCCCTCAAATCGCGTTAAAAGGCCATTCTTCATATTGTTTACTCAAGGATAAAGGATATGGGATACTGTTAAACGACGATAGAAATCCGAAAGCATATACACACCCACGCACACACTCTCGCGTGCGTTTACACCTTCTACTTCTATACAGAATAATGTGTGAAGAGTATGTGTCTTTTGTTATGGTTTATGCTCTATTTTCTGATTTGCAATTCAAGTGTGTAATGTGAATAAAGCCATGCATCGGGATGTCAGCTCCACTCTTGTCTATTTCCTATTTCGTTGGTGTGGAATGTTTCCAGTGATGAGATACATAGATACACAAATGCTCTTGGAATGTCAGTCAGTATATATTTTATATAGCGTTGCGGATCAGAAGGGAAATCAACGAATGCGGAACAGTAGATTGCAGATGAAAGATTGTTGCATGGGAGATCTGGGAGTGGTACACAAAGCACTGGGGTGTGGGGAATTCCTTGAACATCTATAAGTACTCCAATTCAAGTGGGAGAAACTTCAAGAGAAATCGAGTAGTTTTCACCATCTGGTAAATGCGTTGAGTACAATTATTGTTATCCGTGCGATTTAAAGCAGTAAGGTGGATGGATGGATGGATTGGTGAGTGGGTGGATGGATGGTGAATGAGACACTCTATAAGATGTTGCAATAAATGGGTTAGATTTATTTTATTCGCATGAAAGGTGCAGTGGTGAGGGATGAAGTGTAGTGCACTTCTATTAGGAAATTGGATTTAGTGCGAAACGTAAGTGTTGAGTAGATATGTTCACTCAGAGAACTTCGGGAAGTTGTTTAATATTTGACGAGTTGAAGTGTAGGGGGAAAGTATTTGCAGATCTTGAATTGAAGACTCTTAGATTCCAATTGAAAATTAAACATTTTCACTGATTTACTATGGTCAAATGGAACTCGAGTTTGCTTTGTTACTTTTTCTAATTTGCAATGAGATACGACCAATCAGAGGCATTAGGGTTAAGCATAAATAAGGGTTATTAAAAGCAGTTGACACATCACTTAAGTCCATAAGTTGATCGTTATTGATCCTAATCTATGTTGAATCATATATTTAATCACTGAACAGCACTGCACGATAAAAATAAACTATTAATCTCTTCGTCAATTCAATGGTCTTCATAAATAGCCAAAGAAAAGTAAAGAATTGGGGCCCAAAAAGCCAAGATATGGAGGTTTTTTTTATGAGCTTAATACAAGCAAATAACTTAAACATACTTAATTTAAACTAATTAAACCTAATTATCACTATTAAACTACAAGGATGAGAAATGGTTTAGAAGGAGGACTTTCAGACACAGACTTAGAAGATTAATGGCGAAAAGAACAGGAATAGAATTAATCTTACTCATCATACGGGTTAAGGATGAGCAGGAAGGAGAAAAATCGGGATGATCTTAAGTTTCGGGGATTAGTATTGAAGGAGATAAGGTCTTAAAGGAGGGAGCAGTCAATGTTACCAGTAAGAAGTCGGTGAATGAATGTCAAAAACATTCCTTCTGTTTTCTTGGGAGTGGAGATCAATGATTGCAAGACGTTCGCGGCAAAAAGGCAGGGTGAGAAAGTTTCTAACATCGTAGAGATCCCGAAGGGCAAAGAGCAGAAAACGACGTTGAACACTTTCGATCCTTGAGATATGAACCGCTTGATATGGAGCCCACACTTGCGATGCATACTCAAGGAGAGGGCGAACATAGGCAATATAGAGGGATTTCGTTACAAGGGCGTTTTGGAACTCTTTGGACCATCTATTGATAAAACCAAGGGCGGAATTAGCTCTTGATATTACTTCGTCAATATGAGAACCAAAATCTAATCCGCTGTCGCAGAGAACTCCTAAATCTCTGCTAAGCTGCACGGTTTATAGAAATGTTCTGAAGATGGTAGGATCTGCTTGGAGGATATCATTGATTTGCACTGGAAAGAAAGTATTTCATACAGAATGCTTTCTAAAAGCTTAGGGATATGAGAGAGTTTGGCTATATTTTTGGGGCTTTTTTTATGGATAGGTGAAATAACGGATATTTTCCATAAGTCCGGAAAAACTCCACTTGAAAGGGATAGTTTGAAATGGTTAGTGATGGGAAGGGCTAAGCTGGAACAACACTTTTTAAGCAAAATGGCAGGAATGCCATGTGGACATGGATTATACTCGTCTTTGAGTTTGAGGAGACCATTAAGAACAGTTGACTCATTAAAGCTTAGATTAGAAGGCCCTGTAGAGAAATGGCGAAGATTGGAAAAGTAAGTCTGGTCTAGATCTGGGGTTTTTTGAGCAAGAGACAGTTTAAAGTAACTTGCAAAAAAATTAGCGATTGTTGTTGGTTCGGTAGAAGATTGGCTTTCGTAGTGAAGAGAAGGAGGGAAACCATCATTTTTCTCTTTATAGTTGATAAACTTATAAAACGATTTTCGGCTCCATAATTAGATTTGCTAGGTTGGTGGATGTAAAGTCATTGTAAAGAGCTTCATTGAAGTTGGAAAACTTATAAAATACTCCAAGGTAATCAGGGTGATCGATAACTGAACGGGAGCGTAGAAATTTTTTTCCAAAGCTTGTTTCTCTTGTTTCGCAATTCACGTAGTCTATGATTGTACCAGGGAGGGGATGTTGAGTAGGGCTTATCACTCGTAAGGGGATCATAAAGATTTATGCAGTGCAACAATATTTCAGCAGACAAAATAAGCAACGTTGAGGACGTTTAATGCTTGGCTGTATAGTGACGTTATGGAATATTGCTCCAGAGCCTCCCCGTTTGTCGTTAGAGGTGACTAAACAAGTAATCCCATCTAGACAATTAACATCAAAGTGAGTCTTGCAACACCCGTTACACCTTTAAACTTTCTCAAAATTATGAATGCTGCTACTTCGCTTACATGCCTGGATAGCACCGATCGGTGGTGGTGGACCGTACAAGCTCAAAACGTGGAGCATGCTGCATGCAAGAAAAGGAATACACGTTTCACATAGAAAATAATGAGTGGAAGTTCATATTTGTGAAAAGTAATGACACTAGCCCGACAGGCACTACCACTGCTACGCATGGTACTGATCCTGGACCGAGCAGAAATGATGGATTTCTGGGGGCTAGCAAAATAGTGCAACGAATTGGAAGAAGTTTAAGAGTCGCGAGCTGAAACGTTGGAATTGTGACTGGTCGTAGTTTTGAACTGGAAGAGATATTGATAAGAAGTTGAGTAGACTTATTATTCGTCAAAGAAAGAAAATGGCGGAATATAAGAAGCAAGACAATTATTCTGGGTGTAAAGACCTAAGCTTACAAGATGTTCTACGATGGAAAGGACAGGATGTAAAGCAGAATCGGTATCATCCTTGTGGAAGACTATGTGGCACAGCGGCGCAGCGTGTTGACAATTCCAATGACCGTTTGATGTGTTTTAAATTATGGTGAAATCAAGGAAAAGAGTGGAATATTGTCAGTGCACATGTTCCCCAAATCGGATGTAAGTGAGTGGAAAAAGATGCATTTCGGCTTGATTTTCACAAAAGGATTTCGAAAAGGTTTCCCAAATGAGAAGTTTTATTTTGCTGGTGGAGACTCGTTTCGCGAATACAAACGCTGATTATGAGAAATAGCATTTAAGTATGGGATACGGTGCCAGACATCCCCCTGCCGAAGATATTTTATGTAAATGTACATGTCACATGGTCTTATCGCATTCAAAATCATGTTTTTCAATCAGGACTGACACCTCTTCACGACAATACTGGAAATGATATTGACTACCATTTGGTGTCCAAATTTATGAATATTCGAAAAAGGTGACACTGGGCAAAGCTGTGGCCCAGCTGTTGACAGAAAGTAAAAGAAATCAAACAAGCAAGGGCTATTCGATCAATCAAGTGGAATAATTTATTTAAGCAAAGGAAAAGGTGAAAGGGTTTTGAAAATATTCGGTTTCAACACCATCAACACACTCCAAAACTAAGGGAACATAGCAAAACGTACGAGGAATTATCTGTCAAATACTGTTTAGTTTTGATAGAGCTAAATCGCTGCAAGGGCTTTCGAAGGGCTATTCGAACATGGTGGTCGAATATCGAAACTAAATCAATGTTAACTAAGAAAAAAGTGGCTTTCAAAGCATGGTCATAGTTTCTCTCAAATAAAAGAAATGAAATTGCCTGCTTCGGAGTGGAATGCAGTAGCAAGAAAAAAGCGAAGTAAAAGCAGAGAGCACGGAGAAAACGCATCGGGCACTGGAAGTAATTTGGGCCCCGGGCTCTAAGGCAAACCAAGCTTTTCAAGAGATATGTGGTATGGTATTTCCTACCTTGATTAAGAGGCTATCTTCAAAGCACCCACTTAAAGCAGGAAAAATGATCAGTAGATTCGTTCACCACAGTAAGTGTATATCCGCGGTGTGATGGTGAGCTGAGAGCATGTCGGCCTGCTAACCCAGAGGCTAGTGGTTCGAGTCCCAACGGTAAAAATGCTTTCCATTGTTATCGCCTTTCACGAGGAATTGGCATGGCTTCCAATGGTAAATTTATTGCCATGAAAAGCGCTTTCTAGATTAGCCGATCGGAACCGGCAGCAAATTGTAGGTCTCTCCATTCGCTCACAATTAAGGCATGGTTGTGAGAAATCAGCTTGACTGAAGTTCATTAGCGGTGTCCAAGGACAGCTTCTTGTGGATGGCTAAATTAATCCGGCTGGTCTAGAATTTAAAAAAAAAAACCGAAATTTTTTTTTTGTCTTAAAAGGTACTTTAGGGTCTTAAAAATATCATACCAAAGGATGGATGCCGGCAAAAATGTCTGAATGCCCAAACTTTCCATTCTGCGGCAGCGCTCCTCAGGAATGCCGTATGATTTTATTGTATTTAAAACTTTAAACGCGTTTTCATAACTCGAGCAAATCTTCACCGATCTATACGAAATTTTGACAGTACATTCGAAATACTATTTTCCAGAGCCGTACCTAGGATTTTTTTTCTATATTGCATAGTTTTTTTTTTAATCAAAAATTCTGTCGTCTTTTTTTAGTGAAAATTTTAATTTTTTGTTCAAACGCGCACCATTTCGCCAAAAAATGAAATATCGAAAATATCCTACGTACGGCTCTTGCTGTTGTTTCATAGAAACTAAAAATTTTCGGGATTTTGTTTCAGGATCAAAATTAAGGAGGTTTCATTTTCGGCCATGGACCCATCTAAAAAATGAGTTGCCTCCGAAGAAATGCTGAACAGCCGCCATTTTGAATTTAATTGACACGAAAAATTTTTTATTTGTTTATTAAGACCTAAATTATAAAACCTTTTTCACAGATTTTCGATTGATCTTTTTGTTGAGTCACAAAAAAATTCATAAATTATGCCCATTTTTTCACGCGCTAGCACAGCGTATCCCCTTAAGTACTTCCCATAAGCTCAACCTTTTTTAAATGAATTACCCGACGTCGTAGTAGAAGTGCGATCATAAGCCATCATAAATGAGGACCCTA
Organism: Melanostoma mellinum; assembly: GCA_914767635.1. Classification (NCBI taxonomy): domain Eukaryota; kingdom Metazoa; phylum Arthropoda; class Insecta; order Diptera; family Syrphidae; genus Melanostoma; species Melanostoma mellinum. The sequence goes on from OU612058.1 coordinate 49,753,362, forward strand.
CATCCTTGCAAGAAGCACTTCATCTGTGAGTAAAAATCTCAAAATGAAGTGGGTACCGTACTCATAAAAAAAAACTGAGTATTTGTGTCGCCCGTTTTCTGATCGAGACATTTTAATGGAAATGTGTTGCCCAAGTGTGAAATGTTTAAATTTCTGGGATTTATGATCAGAGCAACTTTTGATGACATATCAATCACCGAGTAAGCGCAGGGTGGATGAATTGGTCTAATAGTTCCGCCATCTTCTGTGACTCTGTGACAGAAAAATGCCCTTAAGCCAGAAGGGAGGACTTTACACCGCGGTTGTCCGTCAAGCACATATTGGAAAAAAGTATGAGAGTAGGTTGACAACAACTGAGGTAAAGTAAAGAATATCAATATGACAGCAGAAGTTACAAAGCTTGCTCGTATTTGAAGTACCAAAATCCGTGGAAGCCTTCACATCAAAAACATCGTTTTGGAAAATAGTAATAGTAGTGAGTAGTAAATAGATTTTATTTTCTTATTCAAGTCGTTATCTATAACAAATTCAAATAAAGCATGGCAATGCCGGTTGACAACCTAAATAAATTACATAAATCTGTTCATATGTAAGTTATCTCTAAGTCTCTTAAATATCGTATTCAGATTTTTCTTAATTTTTTTTTTTTTAAATAATTATGAAATTATTATTAATTTTTCTTACTTCAACAGTCTTCGGAGAGAATTCTGCTTTCGTAAGCTTGCACTACTTTAGAGTACATGAAAAGTTTTTGCACCTCCATTTCGCTTAAATACTCAATCATTTCACTGTTAGTTGAATAATTGCAGCCGAAGAAGGAGCTCCTAGTTTCTTTTAAAACCGGGCATTTTCCAAGAAAATAAAAAATATTTTCTCTTTCCCCTCGATTACACAGACTGCATAAGCTGGGAAGGTCCTCTCTATGTGGCATATAATTCAAATATAGAAGTTCTGCACGAAGTCTCACCATGTTCGAGATATGCTCCACACTATTCTGGTCTATGAAGTAGTTTTTTTGCCTGGTTTATGGCATAGCGACTGTAAACAACTCGGTGTACAGAGCTGGTGGCATCTTCGGTATATTTCTCCCTAAGCTTTTCATCAGCCATTGCAACTAGCTTATGAAGTTGACCTTTCCATACGCTAACATTTTCAATGTGCAAGTCTAGCTCCATACCACACCATTGCGTGAGCTCGTTCCATTCCGTATACCAGCTGTATTTTTGGTTGACTACGTATAAGGCAGCTTTCTTGGGAAGTCTTTCAATATTCAAGTTCAAAACTTTGATAATATAGTCCACCTGGGCCTTGAGTGTTTTGAGGAAGGGTGGTGATAATCTTGTTTCCAGTATCATGACGAAGTTTGGTGTGTTGGAAGGGAGGTGGAATATCCGTTCAATGTAGAGAGAAACTTTTCCACACTTCTATATTGCCTGTATCCCGATATCATAATCGATTCAGCAACTCCTTCAAATACACAGGATTTACAGCTTTGAGCTATACTTCAAATAGAGAAACACTTTTTCCACGGAGCTCCAATAGCTCTCTCTGCTTTAACTAATTGTTCACTCAGATCTTTTCCATGCTTAGGTTTTTTGTCAAACACACTACTAGGTATCTATATTCGTTCACGACTTCAGCAGGTGTAGAACCAGCTTTCGTTCGCTATTTTTTCCTTCACCATTTCTGAAGATCATTATCTTCGATTTGTTTAGATTAACTTGAAAATTCCAAGTTGTACAGTACCTATACAGTTGATTAATCGTCAATTGAAGCGATTTTGAAGAGGTTGGTAGTAGTTCTATGTCGTCAGAGTAAAATAGGGCCTTTGTAATGGTCCCCGCAAATTCTACACCTCCGAAAATGCAATCCTCCGTTAGATCCTCTATAAAGAGCGCAAATAAGAGAGATCTCAATACACACCCTTGTCGAACGCCAGACTCCGTTTGAAATCATTCGGATATTTGTTCCACATTCCAAACTGCTGCCGTTTTGACAAAAAGATCCCGACTAGATCAGTTGGTATTTTCATGTTCAAAGGAAATCCAGAGTCTCCCAGACACAATAGCGAAGAAGGAAAAAGAAAGGCACACCAAAACACTCATGATACAGATAAATGCATTGACATTTGCATTTGATTGCACTCAAACATGACACAACTCTAGACCGGGAGTTCTGCCTACGCATTTTGAAGTCAACGCAGAGTACCCTACTAGCGTATCACTCGTATGAAGCAGAGAATTGGAAGAGCTGTCATCCCTTCGAGATCACTACGATCATAGAATTGAAGAAAAAGTAGAATAGTTCTGGCTTCAAGGCGATGATATTTTAGCTCATGTCTAAAAATTTATGGTGACTATAGTGTCGCACATTCTATAACTTTTTCTTTGCGTTCTTTAACTTAATAGTTACGTTTTAATCATAGAAAAATTATCAAATGTCTGTCCACGTAACAATTGTAGAAGTTAAATATAACAAGTAACGCACGTAGCCTACCCGTTTTAAAGCAAATCGGGTTGACTACCCCACGTAAACTAAAACCGATTGGTTGATTTGAATGAATGAAAAGAAGAAAAAAAAACAAGTTAATTGGAGGAATCGGATCAAAAACACCAAACTGAGTGGAAGTGGCTGTCAGCCAATGAGTAATGCCTACGTACGTTGTCGGACACACTAAGACCGCAGGGGCCCATTGTGTATTGTGATACCACAGAGATCATCAAGTTAATCACCCACTGATCTCAAAAACTCGATATAAGATTAACGAGTTGATCACTTATTAATCTTCCATTACGGGACTAGCCGGTTAATCACCTGCTAGTCGAACCACGTGGAACTTTTAATGTATTTTGAAAGACTTTTAGGGTCTATGTAAGCTAAGTCGCTAGTATCATCGAAGAAGAATTCACCGAGATGAGTTTTCCTCCTATGAAGTAGTGCAGGGCATGAGCAAAGAAGGTGTTGAACGGTTTCTTCCTCCTCCTCGTCCATGCAGCAACACACCAAGTCTTTTGGCGTGTCTCCCTATTAGACAGTGTCCCGTAAGAACACCTATGGTAGAACCTAGATGCAGGCAGTTCAGGGCCAACAAACTCTTCGAGCGTTTTGAGTCTACACACGGCTAAACTTTTTAAACTTTTTGGGTTGCAAGGCAGTTGTGACTCTCAGTCCCTCTAGTGTTTGTTATCCTCGAAGCGTCTGTTCTAAGTAAGAGTTTACATGTAGCGATAGGTACACCAATGTTATTCCATTCTGATTTAAGAGAAGTGGTCTTGCCCTTTTTGGCTAGTTTGTCTGCCATACAGTTGCCTGGTATGTCCCTGTGCCCCGGCACCCGCATGAAAGGTGAATATTGAAATGATTCGACATCTCACTCAGAGACATCTGACAATTTTGGACCGTGATGGAGTTTGTAGAGACAGAGACAAGAGATTTAAGGGCAGCTTGGCTGTCTGAGAAGATTCGAATATCTGTGGAGGATATGACGTTTTCTTTGAGCAAAGACAGCACCTCCTTAATCGCCAGAATTTCCGCTTGGAACACACTACAATAATCGGGTAGGAGGAAAAAAAGACTGAGGTTCAGTTTTTCTGAGTAGATTCCACTTCCCACGCCTTCACTGGTTTTTGAACCATCGGTGTAAAAGTGTATTGCTTCATTTTCCAAAAGAGTGCCATTTTCCCAAGCTTCTCTTGAAGATATGGTTACTTGGAAATTATTGTCAAACACCAACTTGGGGGTGGTGTAGTCGGATCAATTTGGTAAGAATCTAAGGTTATCTAGAATGGTGGCCGATTTGATTATTGGTCCACTGTGAAGTCGCTCTGAGTCGAGTAGCTGAGCTAGCTGCGACTTGTTTGCTGAAGATATCTTGGGGTGTGAGATCTAGTAGTTCATTAAGGGCGTCCGATGGGGTTGTCCTCAGTGCACCACTAATACACAGACTAGCCGTTCTTTGAACTTTGGCCAGCTTGTTGTAGTTGATCATCTTGTTTAGTGCGGTCCACCAGACATTCACCCCGTATAGTTGTATCGGTCTAATTACCGAGGTGAACAGCCAATGGGTGATTTGAATGGTTTATTTTACTAGAGAAGAGTGCCACGTTGGCTTTATTTATTCTGTCCTCAATATTTTTTTTCCAGGTCAGTTTTTTGTCAAAAATGACACCCAGATATTTAGCCTGATTTGACAGTGTGAACTGACAAACTGACGATATATACATGGCCGAGCCTACCTTATGGCGCAAAATGGGCAAATGCACAGAGCGCTAATTTCTGAGGGCCCGTTGAAAAGAGTAAATCAAATTATTAATTTTAACTAAGCTATCATCATATTTCCATCCAATTTCTTGCTTTAAAATACTCTCAATCCCTGCAATGGTACAAAAGTGAACTGTGTGCCTTTTGGCACCGAGAAAGAATTTAACTTCTAGAATAGCACTTCCCATTTCCGCAAAAATATCTTCCCATTCGCACATTCGCACGCATTGTATGTCCCACTTATCTAATTAACTGCAAAGTGAAATCTCTCAAGCTAAATAAAATAAATGGTTTCCCATTCCACACTAACCACAACGCCCCATAACTATCATCTATCCCTTTTATACCAAAAAACTTTGTATACGATTACAAACACAAACACCTCTGTATATAGTGCCCAAAAGGGGAAGTAGAATTTATTTCCTTGAACTTTTTAGAATTATTTATGATCTGGTTTGGTTTTCCAAAGTAAAGCCCCTCAGCAGTTGGGTATTAAGGATATGGCCAAAAAATAACAGCCCGGCACACAAACCCATTTCTGTAACCTTCGCTAAGTGGAATTTTATCGCATGTCCACCGCATCCTATGGCATAGCAACGAGGATTATGCTTCCGGCCATTTTCATTGGATATCGAATTTCACAGAGTATTTTAGTCCATTTGGCTTTTTGAAAATTAGCCCTACATTTCTGGTGTATACCGGAATCCCAAATGCCACGACAATGTCCCAAACACGTAATGTTATACCGGCGCTACTGCTGCTGCTACTCTGCTGCCGCATCGATTTACTGGATGAAATATTGACATTTGGGTTGAGTTAAATGAAAGTTTTTAGCTGAGGAGAAATAATATATTTCTGGGCTTAACTTTCTTCAAATGTAAGTGAGCGACGTTGGAATATGTACACTTGGAATAAACGCTTTGGGTTTTTTCGAGTGCTTTTTTGCAAGGATAGCGGAAATGCGTTTCGCTGAGGTATGGCAGTGCACAGCGCGTTGCATCAGTTAGATGCTGCTTTACACTTCTAGGTCGATGATTACGCACTGTAAGAAAAAGGGGAATAACACTGTGAATGTTGTTTTTCTCAATCGTCACAGGCTTATTAGTGTTGAATAGCGACTTCATATACAATCACAGAAAATAGCGGTAGTGGTGTAAAACATCAAAATCTTGGATACCTACGCACTACTCCCTAAATTGTCTGACAATCAGATAAATCAGCAATCCCGCTTGGAATCCATTCACCGAATATGCACCAAAATGGCAAACCAAACCAACATCAACATGGCCGATAACAAAATGGCTTTAAATAAAAACAGTGCTGCCAACATCAAGCTTATTTTGGTACATTTCGAGCGGTATCTCGGCCATAAAATAAGTATTGTTGGTTTTTAATGAATCTAGACTTCTGGGGTTTTTCGCAAAAGAACGGAGTTTGACGTAACCCCGCAAGGGAAAAACTGACGGTTTCAAATCCCATGATCTTGGAGGCCAATTGGCTTCGCTTGAATGGAAAAAACGTGAAATTACGCGATAAAGAAACGCAGTGGAGCGATAATAGGTCGCGTTGGGTGCATTGTTGCTCGTTATGGTGGAAGCCACATATCGCCCACTCTTAGAAGAGCAGCAACTTTTAGAAGAGCAGGGTAAAGAGAAACCATACCTGACATAACCTTCGCAGCAGAAGGTTTGATGTCCAAAATAAGGAACTGGAGGATCATCGAAGACAACACAGGTAGCTATCATCGCAATACATCGTTTTCGACTTAGAAAAAAATCGCCAAAGCGCTAACCGAGAAGCAAACCAACCTACCAGATGGAACGTCAACAGATTCAACGTCGACGTCTTGAGGAACAGAACTGATGATGAAAAGGACATCGTGCTACAATCGCTTGGAACAGCTGAAAAAATAGTTGAATCAACCATGCAACTCACTCATCTGTCTACTGGCATGCGAGGCTTCAATGCCCAGAAAGATATTCTCAAATAGAAGGAAGAATCCTGTATACTGGTAGTCGGAAGAGATAGCCGAACTTTGCAGAAAATGTCTACGATTTAGACAAAAAGTGACCAGAGGCAGAAGAAGCCAAAATGAAAATAGTAGGAGTGACGTTGAAGAATTCAGGACAGCCCGTCACGAATTGAAGAGCAAGAAACAAAAATGGGAAGAGCTGCAACAAGATATCAACAACGATCCCTGGGGATTAGGCTACAAAATCGTTATGAAAAAGTTTGTAGTTCAAAAGCCCGTTGAAGATTTCAGCCCAGAAAAGATGAATCAAATTGTGGACACACTGTTCCCAACACATCCCATCCGGAAACCCGACACCTCTAGGCTGCAGCAAACAGAAATACCACCGTTCAATGAGAATAAAGAATTGCATCCAAAGAGCTGAACAGCAAGAAAATTCCCGGGCCAGATGGCATACCGGTGGAACTTGTCTGAAAGAAAATATGGCTTTAGGAAGGGGCGCTCTACAATAGGAGCAAAAGAAGAAGTAATAAGGGTTGTCGAAATTGCTCAACAAGGGAGCCAAAACACCAAGAAAATCGTGCTGCTGGAAACACTTGATGTCCGAAACGCTTTAATTCAACCCGATGGTCAAACATAATTGATGCACTTAGAAGAAGATTCCATGTTCCAGAGTATCTCTTACGGATGATAAAAGATTATCTCAAAGACAGAACTTTTCTACCAAACCACTGAAGGAATGATACGGAAAGATATCACAACTGGAGCAGCACAGGGATCTATCATTGGACCAGACCTCCGGAACACCTCCTACGATGACATTCTCTGCATGGAAATGTCCGAAGACTGCTTTTTTCGTTTCGTAGCAATTGACCTCCTCACAACACAAAGAAAATACATTTGTACATGAAAAGAAAGTAGAATTCGGCGTGGAAGCGGCGAACGCGGAAGCGAAAGCGATCACACAGCTGAAGTGGCAAGAACGTTGGGAGTCGAAAGCAGAGGACGCTGGACTGCTAGGCTGATCGGAAACATAGGCGAATGGAGTAACCGGGAACATGGTGAAGTGAACTACTACATTCCTCACCAGACACGGGTATTTCAACGCTTTCCTGCAAAAATTGGACTAAAAGAAGAAGCCAATACGGAGATTCGTTGACAAACGACGCTAATCATACACGGATCATACACGCAAGTGGTCCCGAGGGGAAGATCAGCGAGAAACTTTTGGAGATTTAGTCGGTATGCCAAGCTTAGTACACGTTGGAGAGTCCTACACAAAAAGTAAACATAAAAAAAAATCACCGGATAACAAAGATCGGTTTTTACTGGACAGTATTGTTCTACATTGTATGTAACCGTCAACCCATTACCATTTTGAAAGAAATATGAACCAGGTCATAGAGCACACCATCTGGAATCTGGATGCAAACATCCATTTGGTCACATGTGAGTTTTCTGAGCCTCAAAGGCTGATATTTTGTTTGTTAGCATAGACAGCATGTGCGGAATGTGCAACATCGCTGAAGAAAATGTTGGTCATAGAATAGGTGTTTAGGTACTGCTCTTCCCCCCTACCCCCAAGAAGCTTATCTATGGCGCGGAACTGTAAGTGGTTATCAGGCTTCCACTGTTGCATGTTGGAGATGCAAATTCAAATGTTTTAATGAGCCATAGCGAGAATTATGGCACGTTTAGTTGCATCAGCAGCATTCGCACTTGCAACAGCAACATGTTCGACTGAGCGTGCATTACAATGATGCAGAGGCCTTACGACATCAGTATAGCTTACACTCTCTTCAGATTTCCTCATTTCTGTACGATTAATTCACAATTTTTGTAGTCAGTTTCAATAAGTTTCAACGCGTTGTTCGATTGCTAAGGGAGCCATTTTCGTAATTGGAAAACATTCATTGAAGTATTATGACAATCCAATAGACAGCTGAGTTTGACAGGTGTCAAATGCCAGCGCTACCAACTCGCTAACACCAAACGAATGACACTTTACATCTTTTGATTCTGAGTTCATCAGCTAAAGTTTAATTCAATGGACACACGAAGTATGTAAGTGCCCTGAATCTATTTTATCGTCCCCAAGTGTAGGAAAAGAACTTAATGGCTAAGACAATATTTTTCCATATCCTCGTTTCACTGTGCGAATCAAAATGCAACCATCAGCATTATGTAACTGCTACCAAATTCCACTTATATCATAGCATAAGGCCATAAGGATTTACTCCCTCTCCAAAACTAAGCAGTTGTCTTATATCGAAGCAACAAAAAAAAGTCATAAATAAACTACCTTACTGTTCGTGCATCATCCAAAGTTGTTTTTGTGGCCATGTCCAACCTGAAGGACGCATCCATACACTAACACAACACCCCTTCACTTCGGCATCAGCATCACCTGCTTGAAGTTGAGGTGGATGATATAAAGATGGATGGCAGATGCTAGAGGTTGGACGAACATAATGTCCTGTCCTACTACGGCTCTTAACTAAAGTGGACGATGAGGTGACATTAACCATCCGTAGATGTATTCTCTTATTGCTTTTCATTACCCCTGCATACAAAGTTGTGACAGCAAGGGCCAGCAGCCTCCTGCTACCATTCACCAAACTCACTCAATAGCTGCAGCCTGTCCATGGGGTGGAATTTTTATGACAGGAATTTGTTATGTGCTACACAGAGCGCGTATAGGATTTGAATAATTTATAAGGACAACTACTGCTAAGACAAGAACGCTGACAACGGCAGCGGTTGGTCGCTTGTGGGGCAGTCTTTACATGGTAATTGAAAACAGTCTCACATGTGGACTTTTTGTGATGTTGATCGTTGTTCCATGACGGCAAAATACATATGTGTTGATAGAATTGATCGAGTGAAGGAGCAATGGATGCTACAAAAAAAGATAAAGTGGCAGTAGATCACTTCTTTGTGAGGAGAGGGAATTATTTAAAGATGGTAATTCGGCTTTAAATGGATGGCTGTTATTTCGGTAGCAGGAAAAAAGATTTGTTTGGAGTACTTAAACACACACAATAACTGGGAGAGTAATCGAAATCCGCAAGTGAAGAGGTATACTGAAGCTCATAATAAGCATATTAAATCAGAAGGAAGGACAATTGGCTCTTAGGTGTTGAGTGCTGATGCAGACGTTACGAAATCTTCTTTTCGTTATTTCTACAATTCTCTATACATTATAAAGAGCTGTAAACGAAATTGAGGTTTGAGAGCAAACAGAGAAAATGGATTATTTGGTGCCACCCACAGATGAATACGAAAAGATATGATAGATATGATAAAATTATTCACCAAAGGAAGTCTCATTTGTCAGGCAAATGCAACGAATGGAGATATGAATGATTTTCTTAATGAATCAGAGAATCTTTTCAATATCTCGTTGAAAGATCTTTTGGTCAAAATAAGACAATTCTGGCCAACATATCAACAGCTGCAATGTAAGGAATAAAAAATGTTTTCTTACCTTAAGTTTGTAGCTTCCATTGTCACATAATGATGGACAGTACCAAATTAAAAATAATGTCGATAGGTAAATTTTAATTCCTTAATTTCAAATGCAAAAAGAACCACCCTTCTATAGATATTCTAAAAAATAAAAACCACAAATATGTTTCTTGTCTGAAACACGTTTATGTGCAAGACACAAACCAACTTTTGACGATTTCAACATTATAAGAAATGATTCAAAGAGAGGAACGGCAGTTCTTTTGAACAAAAATTTCAAGTTCAGCTCAGCTCCTTTCGAAAGTAGTAAGTGTTTAGTTTGCCTTCTTTGTATTTCGTCAGTGAATCCAAACGGGTCTTAATTCTTGGTAGTATTTATATACCATCAAATGCTGGTAATAATCTATCTGGAGAACTCGATAGACTTTATCCGCTTGTTGTTAACTTTGACACAGCTTTGATTGGATGGGACTTCAACACAAGACATACTGCTTGGGGTGACAGAGTGTGTAATAATAATGGAAACCTATTTCACAATTGGTTTGATAATGGTCCCTGTTTTAATCTGGATATAATTCCTTCTGATGGCCCAACATACCCTAGAACGTCCTCATATTTAGACTTCTTTATTAAAACATCAACAATTAGCATTGCTTACATTGCCCAGCAAGCACCCTGACACGTAAAAGATTTCCGGTTGTATCGGATCACTTTGGAATCATTGTAGAAATAAAGCTATACAACTTCCTTCCAATCCTAGTGCCTCCAGACATTCAGAAGTTTTGAAAACACTGACTGGGATGCTTTTAGACTAAGACTACATTGTAACTTGTTGTCCCTTTTCATTCCTGACGATAGAAACCTTTCGAACATTGAAATTGATTCGTCTATAGATAAATAATTAAAATTGATTATTTCATTAAATGTTGAATTGTACTTAGCTTTCGTCCAACCCCTAAGCAAAAAATTTTATTCCATCTCTGAAAGAACTAAAAAACTAATAGATTTGCGTAGTTTATGGCTAAAAGAACTGAAAAAATATATCACCGATATTTATATAGAATTAATCCTGAATATCATCAACTACATTCTAAGATCCAATGCCTGAGTAAAATCATAAGAGATAATGTCAATATAGACTTAAATAAAGCATTTCAATCAAGACTTCCGAAAATTAAACCTTCACCATTTGCTTTTAAAGAAATAGACCAAATACTTACTTACTTAGGTGGGCATTACAGTTCGGGGTGAACCTAGGCCTCAACCAACATCCTTCTATAACGCTTTCGATTTCGGGCGAGCTCTCTCCAGTTTCGCACTCCAAGTCGGTTGAGGTCTTCATCCACATGATTGCGCCACCTAAGACGAGGTCTTCCCCTTTCGTGATTTACCTGCAATGTGCTTTCGAACACCCGACGAACCGGAGCGTTTGGGTCCATCCGCTCAACATGACCCAACCATCGTTGCCTCGCGATGCGTAATCTTCTGGCTATGGCCATGTCGCGGTACAGCTCATACAGCTCGTTGTTGTATCTTCTTCTCCACCCATTGTCTTCGTATACGGGATCAAAGATCATTCGGAGAATTTTTCTTTCAAAACGACCAAGAGTTTCCTTATCCGCTTTCGATAAAGTCCATGCCTCCACGCCGTAAAGCACGACTGGGATGATTAAGGTCTTATACAAGGTCACCTTGGTTTTTCTAGAGAGGGGTTTGTTTCTCAATTGCCTTCTTAACCCAAAGAAGCAACGGTTGGCAAGAGTTATTCTCCGTTTGATCTCCGCACTGATGTTGTTGTCCGTGTCTACAGCGGATCCTAGGTAGACGAAGTCCTGTACTACCTCGAAGTTATGTCTGTCTATTGTGACGTTTTGTCCAATTCGTCGATGTTCTGTGTCCTTGTTTGATGACAGCATATACTTTGTTTTGCCCTCATTAACCATCAAAACCTTTTTTGCCGCTTCTGTTTCAATACTCGCAAAAGCACCTATGACATCACGCTTCCTTCTTCCCACTACGTCAATATCGTCTGCATATGCGAGTAATTGCACAGACTTTTGAAATATTGTTCCTCTGGTGTTGAAGTTTGAGTTTCTTACAATCTGTTCAAGTATGATGTTGAAGAAATCGCATTAAGCCTTGCGCAAACCAATGCGGTGAGATCGTACGATGCGATTGCGATAAGTCAAATCCCTATGCATTAAGTCAAACGTTTACGTTTGACTTAATGCATAGGGATTTGACTTATCGCTTTACAGTTTATCGCCTTGCCTAAAACCTTTTTCGACATTAAAGGTCTCGGTGAGTTCTTTATCGTCCTTGACGGAGCAGCGTGAATTCTCCAAAGTCATCCTGCATAGTCGTATGAGTTTTGCAGGGATGCCGAAACTAGACATGGCTCTGTACAGCTCGTCTCTGTAGATACTGTCATACGCGGCCTTGAAATCGATAGAAATATGGTGAATATCGATATTATGTTCTCGGGTTTATTCCAAGATCTGCCGTAATGTGAAAATTTGGTCAATTGTGAACTTCTCTGGTCTAAAACCACATTGATAAGGACCTATCAAGTTGTTGACGTGGGGTTTCAGACGTTCACATATTACAGCAGACAAGACCTTATTGTTATATTCAACATAACTATAACTGCTGGCAACACTGTGTATAACAATTTGATCGAACATATTGTGGCTTCGCTTCAAGTAACCGGATATATCCAGGGCTCTCTCTGTCCGGCATCCAACAGGTTAACACATAAAATATTCTAAGCTAAAGTTAATTATTATAATTAATAAATGTAGTGAAGTATAATAAAGAATTATAAAATATAAAACAAATTGGCGACGAGGAAAATAAGGAAAACAATAGAAAAGAGCGTACGAATTAAAACCTGGGATTGCGAAGATATAATAATATTTGATTCACGTCTTAATTAATCTAATGACAGCGACATCATCTTCATTGGAGAAAATAAAAAACGACCCATCTGACTACGAAAAGAAAAGTGAAAAATTAAAACTAGAAAGCGAAAAACAAAAAACAAAAATGTCATTTCTGGGAAATATTAATGAGTTTGTCCCTATTGAAGATTTTGCGGCATATAAGGACAGAGTGCAGCAGTATTTTATTGCGAATAAAATTGAAAGTGAAATTCAGACTCCAGTGTTCATTACCTTGGTCGGTTCAGAAGTTCACAAAGTGCTTAAGTCTCTGGCAGCACCAGCGCTACCAAGCTTAAAACCATTTACTGAATTATAGAATAGGCTTACTAGAGCAGCATTATGCTCCCAAGCATAATAAGAGAGCCGAACGATTCAAGTTCCAAAAAGCGAAGCAGGAGGAAGGCGAGTCAGTTTCCGACTTTATCATAAAGCTCAGAGATCTAGCTGAGTCATGCAGGTTTGGAGACTTTATCGCCGACTCAGTACACTTATAAGCGACGTTAAGGAGGCTTATCTCTCTATAATTGGCGCAGTTGTGAGGGTCTCCTTTCTTTAGGATCGGGCATACGATACTGAGGTTCCATTCATCGGGCATGCTTTCTTCCCACCATATCATGCAGATCAGCTGGTGCATGCTCCTTTCCAACTGATCTCCAGCTGCCTTGAAAAGTACGGCATCAAGGCCATCTGCACCTGCAGTCTAATTTGATTTAAGTTTGCATATAGCAAGCTTAACTTCTTCTAGGTCGGGAGGACGGCATTCTTGATCATCGTCCAGACTGAATGGGGCAGTCTGTCTGACAGCGTTAAGCAGTCTGCAGAAATGATCTTTCCAGATCCTCAGTAGCGACTGTGACTCTATAACTATGTTTCCCTGCTGGTCTTTACAGGCTTGAGTTCGGGGTTTGCCACCCTGGCAGGATCTTTATATTTTTTGGTAAGACTTCCGAATCTCGTTCCTGTCATGGCACCTCTCTATTTCCCCAAACGAGCGCTTCTCATGCTGCTTCTTTTTCTTTTTGAGAAGTCGGTGTTCTTCCCTTCTTCTCTCCTTGTAAATCTCGTTATACCGATCGTAAGCAGCAAAAGCATTTGTCGTGCTCTTTGCTTGGCTGCATTTGTCTGCCTACATTCTTCATCGAACCATGGGTTTCGTTTTGGTGGCCGAGTGAAACCCAGAACCTCAGAGGCAGCGGTTCTGATGGCTTCTTGGCATTGCTGCCACTGGTCTTCAATGTTTAATGCTGGCGGCATGGGATTCAAGGAAAATTGAAGGGACACTCGATTGGAAAAGGCATTGGCAATCTCTTGCGATTGTAGCTTTCCGACGTCATATCTCTTCAAAGCGTTATTTCGTGCTGATCGTGAACAAGATATCCTCATTCGTACCTTGGCTACAACAAGGTAGTGGTCCGAGTCAAAGTTGGCCCCTCGGAAAGTTCGGACATCTAGCACACTGGAAGAGTGCCTTGCGTCGATCGCAACATGGTCAATTTGGTTGACGGTTAATTGATCTGGGGATCGCCATGTGCCTTTATGAATTTTGAGATGCGGGAAGCGTGTACTACTTACAACAAGATTTAGCCCCACAGCAAATCGATTAGCCTCATTCCGTTTTCGGAGGTTTTGTCATGGAGGCTATGCTTACCGATTGTGTCTCCAAAGATGTCCTCCATCCCTATTTTTGCGTTGAAGTCGCCAAGAACGATTTTCACGTCGTATCTAGGGCATTGCTCATATGTTTCTTCGAGGAGCTCGTAGAAACAGTCTTTGGAATCATCGTCTTTCTCTTCTGTGGGGGCGTGGGCGCATATAAGGCTAATGTTGGCGAATTTAGCCCTGATGCGGATGGTCATTATACGCTCATTGACTGGATTTTGGATTTTGGCTACTGAGTTATATATGCCTCAATAAAACAACTCACTTACTTACTAAAAAAGTTCTGAGGCTTAGAAGAACTTAGGTGCAATCAGAAACTATGGTCTCGTTGGGAATTACCTCAGACCGGCCTCCTCTTCAGGCTCTTTTTCTGTACTTAACCCTTTTTCCCGTATTGTTTATGAATTTGTTATTCATGGAGTCAATAAATAATTTACATATTGTTAAAAAAGGGGTTTCTCAACAAGGACGCTACAAAAGTAGAACAACAGGGACAGCAAATGAAGCCATATTTCTTGCCGCTCTTTTAACATTTCTCTTCAGTAAGGTTTGCAATGATGATGGATCATATACGAGCCAACAACGAGTCGAAATTATTAAAATTTCCTACCGAAACTCAGAGTAAGTGGCTTCAACGTAAAGAGCGCTAAGTCCAATTTATGGTCGTCATAATCGTCCTAACACATCAACAATTGAGCGTCTAGTTGAAAAATTTGAATGCACAGTCACAGTACAAAATGTTTCCGTGCCAGTGAGACAAAGAAGTGCCCGTAGTGTCAGAAATATTACTGCCGCTGAAGCTTCAGTTGCAGAAGACCCAAATGTGTCTCTCACACGTCCTTCTCAAGCGTTGGGCATCTCTGTGACGTCGTTGTTGTGGCGAATTTTTGCGAAAAGATCTTGGCCTACATCCGTACAAGATTAAATTGACGCAAGAACTGAAGCCGCTTGACCACCAGAAGCGTCGTAAGTTCGTGAATTTGGCCGGCAACAACTTGAAAATGATTCGGATTTTCATCGAAAAATCATCTTCAGCGCACACGTACTTCATGAGTCATCATTGCATCCCGAAAAAATTACAGTTATGTGTGGTTTATGGCCCGCTGGCGCGGCGTAATTGGGCCGTACTTCTTCCTTGATGATCAAGACCGGCATGTTACTGTAAATGGGTATCGCTACCGTTCAATGATATGATATTTTTGGGCCCAATTGAATGATATGGACTTGGAGGACATGTTGTTCCACCAGGACGGCACCAAAAGCCACACAGCGAACGTCACAATCAATTTATTGGAAATCAAATTTGGAGAGGAAACGTGTTATCTCACGAAATGGTCAAGTCGATTAGCCGCCTTGGGCGTGCTATTTGACGCTGTTAGACCATTTCCTGTAGGGCTATGTTGAGTCTATGCTCAACAACAAGCCAGCGACGATTGATGAACTTCGTACGAATATCGAACGTGAAATTGCAGCCGATTTATGCTTGAAAACCATCGAAAATTGGGTTCAGGGTCTGGACTTCTGCAAGCGTGCCCGTAATGGCCATGCAAAAGAAAACGAGTTCCATACATAATGGCATCGAACGTACTTTCACAGGAATGAAGAATTTCATTGATATCCAAAACAGTTTTTGTTTTATTAAAAAAAAAAAAAACATTATGTATAACGTTGCTATAAAATAAGAAATAAGAATTTGAAACTGTAGTTTTACTTCTCGAACATTTTATAACTTGACAATGTGATGTGCTTTTTTCAATAGAGCTGGGGTATGCTCGTCGGGTCCAGGGTCGACCAAAGAAAACACGTAAGACTTCGGTTACGAAGGTTCAATCCTTTTATTGGTATTAAAGCTAGTCTAATATGATATTTATGAATGAATTCTTATCTCTAATGCTGGTGATCGGTGGTTCCAACGCTGGTAGATCCTTATTCATATGCTGGCATAACGGTCATCAAGTACGGGTTTTTAATCCCTGGTAAATCAACAGTCATATATATTGGCATCAACAGTCAAATCATGGCATCAACGACTTAATTATAATAGCCGGCAAGATAAAACCCAAAAGTTTTTTTGGCTAAAATTGGGAATCTCTGGGCACACTACGTACCCCTGGTTTTTCTCAAGTGGAAGTAGCCTGTACTCTAGATTGGCACTTTTCCAACACTTCTCATTTCTCGTATTTTTTCAGGTTGCCTTATAAAGCTATCTACACCTAGTGCGTGGGAATTCTATGGCGTGAGTGAAAAATATCATGTGACAACAATAGTATTATGATGTATTGGCTGGCGCTAGGGTGTGTATTTGTAACTTCCTTACAACAATATTCTTCCATTGATGGGTCTGTTGCTACAGGAACTTCACTTATAATTCCATTCGCAGGTTCTTCTCTCGCTAATTACGAATAAAATCGTGACTTTCGATGCTCCTTTCCATTTCTCCTAACATCATATTGAAGCTTAATTGCGTAGGGTCGAAATTCCTGCGAGTTCTTTCTCCATAAAAATTAAGCCACTTGCAAATGACTACTTTCTCCACCATTCACGAGATTCTTCATTACAAAAATAAAAAAATAAAAAATTAAATGTCACATCATTTGTTGTACCTACAAACATATTATGAAATTGGAAATGTTTACACACATGGCTTTACATATCTCGAAGCCCTTTATAATTTCCTTTTTGAAATGCCACTGACATTTTTAATATCCGCAAATACAGCCATTGTTTCGCACGTTACCAACAGCAGCCAACACATCTCAAACATATCCAACTTATCAGTGAGCAATTATGTTCGTTTCCATCTCCAGTGCCGAGTGTGAATATCACTTGAAGCTTGAAGGCGTTATGAACCTCGCTTTTCTCCCATTTATACAAATAATAATCTCCCTTCACCTCAAACTTCATTTTGGTGTACGCAATTTGACAGCCACAGTAACAACGTTTTCTGTAGTAGGTACCTCCCAACATTAAGAATAAAGAACTTGCAACTCAAAGTGGAGAGTAAAATACAGGAAAACCACCCACACAAAACTAAGAATGAAGGCCTTTTTCTCTGAGCCCGCTTCCGACAAGAATGCCACAATACACTCAGTGTAGGTACTTTCATTCAGCGCCATAAGGCTCTGGCAATGATGGAAACTTGTGTTCACAAAAAATGGAGGAGGTAGCGAGGGAGAGTATTGTCCTTGTTGTGCTTGGCACATTTAATTAATTTTTAAATATCACAAATAACATGGCGATATCCATACAAAGGACATACAGAATTTCAATGCTGAATGAGTGACTGACACAGACACACACAAAAGAATTGTACGACAGCAAAAAACTAAAAATAAGAAAAAATGACAGTGAGGAAATGAAGGACCATTGTTCGAGAGCTCTCTTATCTTATATTGCAACCCACTATGCGACATAATAGATGAGCCGAGCGTGTGTGACAGGATACTTTATCAGCTTCTCGGTGAAAAGGATCGCCGAGTTAATTCCGATTATACCCGTGTTCGCGGGGTGTATACAGCATACACTTACACATCACCTAACAACGACCGCAGGAGGAGTCCTTTGACGATTGTGCAGTCTAATGTGGCCCAGCTATAATGCTCCACTCTTTGCAAATAATTACTTGAAAGCCAGCCAAGCGCGAAAGGAAACTATTATCCCATGTGTGGTTGCTTTCCTGGACATTTATGCTAACACAGCACGTTATTCGTACCTACATACTGCTTCTGCACCGCGTGCGCTCCAATTACTTAGGAGGCAAGTTATAATGATAGGGCGCTGCGATTGCGAGATGCGACCGCAACATACGTACACAGGTCGACGACTTAGTCGCGTTTGCTTGTTCGACACAAATTTAAGTGCGGGTCCTTGATTTCCAGAACTAGTAGCTAAGTGATGTCCTTTTTTTGTCCAACCTAATTGGAATGATTTTCGTTCCCAGTATAACGACTCTTTGATAAGATTTGTGTTCGGATCCATTTGCCAGATTCTCTGTGGAGGAAGTTGGATCTGACTCTGGGGTATTCGCTACCTATTCCTCTTCACAATAGATCCACATACATGGACGGTTGGGAAGTAGCTTAGAGCCAAAACGATTCATTATGCTTGACTCTAAGGATTTTGTGCAAGCGAATGATTATCCCACATGCATACTTGATGAGATGAAGTGTGTGTTCTCCTTTTACCATCGCCAAACGCAATCCCATCACACATAACCACCTCTTTGGTGCGGAAGAGCGTTTGGTTATAAGTACAGCGTAAAGGTACTTGGGAGCGAATCTATTTTCGATGTATGTCATGTGAAATTAAAAATTTATGACAAACTTCCGGTTGGGTTGTCTGCTGACTGCGCTCTGCAGTTTGTGTAAATGTAAACGCTAGTTTCAAGTGGCATTTTAAATCAGACAAACTGACATGAACCGCAAGTGCAGTGTGCGCTGGTGTATTGATTTAAGACATTAAGTTCCACTTAAGTGCGGCAATTAATGTGTACCCTTATCAAATATTGAAGCCATGCCATGGGGAACATGATTTCTGCGATGTTTGCTTTTTATGTGTGTGTTCTCTTTTTTTTTAACGGTTTTAGCGAATGAGTTCCTTTGAGATTGGTTTTCATTTGACGCCGCTGGTATTCAAACAACGAAAGTCGGTCAAATCTTACCTCAAAGATGTCTTTGCTGGAAACACTGCGTGCAATGTAAGGCCTCTTTTCTACAGGGTTTTCCATTAAGAGCTATCCATTTTATTTTTTAAATAAAACTGCCAGCCATTTGAGATATCAAAAAAAACATTTATTTCATATTAAAGTACACCCAATACCATTACGAATGGAACTCTATTTCGTTCATATGTCCTCCACGGGCGCGCTTGCAGCGATCGATACGTTGAACCCAATTTTCGACCACTCTCTCGCACATATCGACCGGTATTGCGGCAATTTCGCGTTCAATATTGGCTTGAAGCTCCTCCAAGGTCTCTGGCCTGTTGGCGTAGACCAACGACTTGACATAGCCCCAAAGAAAGAAATCCAAAGGTGTCAAATCACACGAGCGCGGCGGTGATCGGTCCATTTCTTGAGATAACACGTTGACCGAATTTCCTCTTCAAAATGTTGATGGTTGCATAAGCTGTATGGGCTGTAGCTCCATCCTGCTAGAACCACATGTCACTAATATCCATTCCACGCAACTGACGCCAAAAAAACGCCACAATGTGGTTTGTGCGATGCCCAATTCCTATGAACGACGTGGAATTGGCTGATTTGGGTCGTTCTGAACGGATGCACTTACGGCCGCGATATTTTCAGCACTCTATCCTAATCTTTGTCTCACTGGCACGGGAACATTGTGCAGCGAAAACGTGGATTCAAATTTTGCACTAAACTAAGAATTGCGGCACGGGTGGGACGATTATAACGACCAAAAATCGGAGTTAGCGCTCTTAAGGTTGCACCAACTGATTCAAAATTTTGATAGTACGCTTTAATAATTTGGAAACGTTGTTGAGTCGTGTAACTCACCATGATGAAATGGTAGACCTTAATGAGCAATCTGACGTTTACAGAATGTCAAAAGACCTTAAGGGTGCATTTACATTAAAGAAACAAATCGATAGTCCCCAATGGAAAACCCTGTAGTTTGTTGAATAAAAGAATGAAAATGTATCGTTCGAACCCCTACGAAGTACGAATGTCCTTTCAGATGGCTTGAAAATTCACATGAATACGAGGTTCTCAATCTCTTCAGCTCAACAAAAACTAATCGATTTTCATGGAATGATCGGGTCGTAGGTACTCTCGAAACACTCGCACATTCCATGCGAAAGGCAAAATTCGATCATCGAATTCCCACATAATAGCAAAGGTAAATCTATTACGCCACGAACACCACTTTGTCTAAGCTGAGAGGAAAAGCCACATCTTAAAGGAATGTACCTATGCATCTGGTCAGACATTCAAGTCTCTAACTTCTCAAGCTACAGAATCCAACAAAATTTTATAAAAACTGCCGATGACAGTTGGTCATTTTTAGAAACATGCTGAGTATCCAGAGTCCTATGGCCAGATATTTGTAAGAGACAGGATCTTTGCTCCAGCTCAGCACTCCTCGACTCTCTCTGTTGATTCGAATTCTGACTCGTGCGGGGCACCCACATGATGAGAATGGGCATTAGCAAATCTGGTTTATGTAGGGGAGGCTAAGACGAAGAGGCAGAGGCTTGGCCCACACTAAGAACAAATCCCTCAGAGAATACTTCTTCGCCAATCTGGGCGACATCACTCTAATTTCCCACTAAACAGCATCTTGAAATTTAATAAGGGTCCAAATGGTTCAGTGGGGGTTCCCAACCCATAGTCACAAATATAATCCTGTTTACGGTACTAAATACTAAAATTGTACATCGCAAGAACAGCTATTCATTAATAATCCCTCACGTAAAATTTTATCAAAATCGTTGGAGCTGTTTTCGAGAAAAATAGATATTATCATATTAGTTGTATAGCAGGTACCGTTATTTCAAGAGCTAGAGACAAAATTCCAAAAACTCCTCTGTAGGAGTCCAAATAAACCCTGACTGCAAATTTTGAAGAAAATCGGTCAAGCGGTTCAGGCTGTAGATCCGTATACAGACAGACACCCAAGAAGACAAACAGCCAGACAGACAGACAGAATTCTAGGACCCACTTTTTTCTCTATCGTCGTAATGTCGTGTTCAATTGTTATCTAAAATTTTTTTCTGTACGATTGTAAATCTTGCGTTATAGTATGTACCTATAATCACAAGATAAAGGAAAGCATGTGTTTCTTTGTAAATTGGCGCTACAGGTGGGATTTTTGATCACCATTTGGAAAGGCTTTGATTTTAATTTTAATCTTTTTGACTCCTGAAATCTGCATCCTAAATAATGCATTAAGCTATCCAAGGAAGGACTAGTCACCCTGTAAAACTGGGCGTACTAAGTGTATTTACAAAAGTGTTTACTTTCCAACGCGTCTATCCAAGGTCATGTTTCAAAGCTATACAAAAAACTACAACACTGCAACACCATTGTCTTCAATGTATAAGATGTGGTCTTCTTGAACATACAAATGGCACAAAACCGAGTTTACTTTGTTGTCCGTGATCAATCAATTAACTTATTGAAGCAGTCAATTATAATTATCCATTCGCTTTGATTACAGTCTCCCCCCTCCCTATGAATTTCGCGTATTGTATCAATGGGCTAACATTTACATTTTTCCAAGCACACGTGGAATATCATAATTTTTAATGTTTGATTATAAAGCGCCAGACGATGGAACTCATAGGTTGCCAACGCTAATCATAAAAACTTATTTATTTATTTATTTATTTAAATAAAGATCTATATATGTATGTACATACTAGCTGACCAGCCCGGCGTAGCTCAGGCCCTACATTTATCACTTGAAAGTTAAGTAAAGCAGTCTTCAAGCTTTCATTATTGTGGCAGTGTGGGGATGAAATATAGTCTATGCTACTCAGGGGCAATTAAGCACTCTAACGATGACAGAGATTTTGGAATAGGTCCGTGCCACCCGGTGTTGCTTGGGCCAGTAGTTTTAATCCTGAGGGATAAATTATACGCTAATAGAGCCCCTACACTACGCAAACAGAGTTTCGCCAACACGACACAAACATGCTTGAGAGATATTAGTTGCTTGACGTTTTTCATATCAATCAGACCTATGAGCAATGAGCGATTTCGCATGTGCTGCTTTAATTATTGCAATAAACTTTGCTTTTAACACAACAAAGCACCGGTAACTCGATAAATTCTGTCCAAAATTTGAAAATTTCAGCTATTTGAACAAAATTCAACACACACGTCTTAAACATGTTTGTGGAAGGACGGACAATTCAAAATTTTTTGAATTTCTTCAAACCGTTTGCGCAAACACCCAACATCGCTACACACTACTCAAACATTTCGCACAAAGATTTTTACAAAAACAAAATAAAGGGTTCTCCAATAAGAGTGATATGATTTTTTTCTTTTTTTAAAAACCACGCTTGTTGTTAAGGAAACTCAAATATTTTTATTTAATGTGCAGTTCAATCAATACAATTAAGTTTTAAATAAAACGTCATTCAAATGACCACCACGACTTCTTCTGCTGCAACAAATTCGATGACTAGATTTTCAAGCACTTTTTCCACTAAATCAAGTCGTATATCATGAATGGCACGTTTAATATTGACTTGTAAAGCTTGAAGTGAATCCGGTTCATTTAGAAAGACCAATGAACTCAAATAACCCCACAAGAAATAGAATGGTGTTAAATCACAACTTCTTGGGGGCCATTCAATATTACAATTTCTTGAAAAAGTCGAATCTCTAAACTTTTCTCGCAATAATTCAATTGTTATATTTGCTGTGTGGCTCGTAGCCCCCCTCTAGTTGAAAACAAATGTTGTCAAAATCAACTTCTTCCGATTTCGGAACTGGTAGAAGTCTCGAACTCGAAGAGATGATGAGAAGGAGGCGAGTGGACATCTTGTGTGTTCAGGAATCATCCTTGACCAAAGTTTATGTGACAGCGTGTTGACCATTTTGAAGTCCAGTGACCGTTTGATGTCTCTTAAATTGGTGATGGAAGGAAAGGTCTGGAATATTATCAGTGCATATTACCCCAAATAGGGTGTGAGCAGGAGGAAAAAGATGCATTCTGGCTTGATTTTTACAACCTATACTTAAGAACATCCCAAAAGAAGAGTATTTGTTTGTTGGAGGAGATTTGAATGGACATGTCGGGAAGACAAACGAGGATTATGAAGACTGCCATGGAGGTTTGGGATTCGGCACCAGGAACACTCCTGGTGAAGATATTCTAAGTATGTGTAAGTCATGCGGTCTAATCGTACTAAATACCATGTTCATCAAACAAGACCGACACCTTATCACTTACAGCAGTGGAGGAAATGAAACCCAGATTGATTACCATTTGGTAACCAATTACATGAAGTCTCGGGTGAAAGACTGCAAAGTGATACTAGGAGAAGCTGCCGCTCAACAACACCGTGGAATACAAGAGCTGCAGAAAAGAAGCGAAGAAAAAGTGCGCCCAACTTCAAGCAAAAAGCACGGAGGGCCTGTATCGAGAGCTGGAAGAGATTTCTTCCCCAGCTGCTGAAGCAAATCAGGCAATCCAAGAGCTAAGACAAAGAAACTTGAATAAGGGAGCAACCATTTTCAAAATAGCTGCTCAGAGAAGGAGAAATGCGCAGGAGATTCGTTCGCCGAAGTTCATAAATGATGCTCAAGGACTGCTACTTGTGGATGACGACAAAATTCTTCACAGGTGGCGACAGTATTGTGATGATCTTTTGAATGAACAGTTTCCTCGGCGCCACTTTCCAACAGCTGCACCTAACTTTACGGAAGTATCCGACGTCACAGTCGAAGAAGTTAGAGAGGCAGTTAAGAACTCCAAAAAAAGGCAAAGCGATTGGGCCAGAGGAGGTACCATATGAGTTCTGGAAAAATATGGGAGACATCGGGTTGAGATGGCTCACGATTCTTATCTCCAAACTTATAAGAGGTGACAGTTTGCCTAATCAATGGAGGGAAAGTTTTCTTCTTCCAATGTACAAGGGAAAGGGAGATACCAGAAGCTGTGACAACTATCGTTCGATCAAGTTGATGTCTCACACTATGAAGATCGTTGAGCGGGTTTGAGATAGCCGACTGCGGAAAATAATAAGGCTGTCTGATGACCAATGCGGGTTTGTCGCGGGTTAGTCGCGGGTAAGTCAACTACAGACGCAATCCAAAGTATAAGGATCATTTATGGAAAAACACCGAGATGCCTCAGAGGATTGGCATATTGTGTTGGTTGACTTCGAAAAGGCATTCGATCGACAACCACGAGATCTGATATGGGTGGCCCTCAGACACCGAGGAGTTCCTGAAGCCTATGTGCGAATAATTAAGGACATGTACGAAGGAGCAGTTACAAAAGTGAGATGCCCAGCTGGAGTCACCGAAGAATTCCACTGCTCTTTATTGCTGTTCTGGATTATTTGCTCGAAGGAAAAGTAACGGATAATAAAGTACAACAATTATTCTTTGCTGACGATGGAGCCATCATAAGCGAGGATCCTACATCCCTGCAACGAGCACTTGACGTTTGGATTGATGTTCTGGAAGGAAATGGGTACCGTATTATCGCTAAAAAGACTGAATACCTGTGCTGCCCTTTTTCTGATCCAGACAAGCCTACTCCAGACATTTATTTGAATGGAAATGTGCTTCCCAAGTGTGAAAAGTTTAAATATCTGGGATCTATGATCAATAGTGAAACATCTTGTGATGACGACATCAATCATCGAGTAAGCGTAGGGTGGATGAAGTGGCGAGAAAACTCCGCTATCTTCTGTGATCGAAAAATGCCCCCTAAGCTGAAGGGAAGACTCTACACAGCAGTTGCCCGTCCAGCTCTGACATACGGTTCACAATGTTGGACAATGTACAAAAAGTATGACAGCAAATTGACGGAAGCCGAAATGAAGATGCTTCGGATGACAGCAGGAGTAACAAAGCTTGATCGAATTAGAACTACTAAAATCCGTGGAAGCCTTCATGTCAAAAGTACCATCTTGGACAAAATTCAGCACGACCGGCTCAGTTGGTATTGTCATGTTCAAAGGAGAGATCCGCAGAACCCCGTCCAAAAGGCAATATCGTACAACGTTTCAACAAATTCGCGAAGAAAAAGAAAAGGCAGGCCAAAACACTCCTGGTACAAGCAAATGCAAAAACAGCAGCATTTGGTTGGCCTCAGACATACCGGTAGGCTTGCCGACTATTTCTGAGGTCAACGCGGCGTACCCCAAAGGCGGATCACTAGTGTGAAGCGGAAAAGTGGGAGAGTTGTGATCGCTTCAAGATCACTACTCGTAACGCCGGAAATGAAATGGAAGAAGAAAAGTAGTTACAATTTATTATCAAAATAAAACTTTAAAAAAAGAGTACGTATACGCCAGAGTCAATATTATACACTTAAGAAAATGTGTCGAAAATGTTTTTTTTGTGTTCAGATAAATAAAAGACCTATACTTTTGTAAAAATTATTTTCAAAACAAACAAAACGAAGCCGTGTTTAATAAAAAGGCATGAAATATTATTATTATTTTCGGCACATCATGTTGCTCACTTACAAAACAGTGTTTTCCTGAAATACTGGCTATTTATAAGGTTTAAATTTGATATTGACAAGTACACACTGTTATTATACAGTCTGTTAGTTAATTTAAAGCTTTCTCATAAACTGTATTTTTTGTTTTGTTTTGTGGTGCGTAAATAAACAAAGAAGACGGTTTTTCGACGCGCGCACATGCGACTTATAATTGTCCATGTGCGAAACAGGCAAACTCCAGGTTGATTCTGCAAACTTCTAACGACTGTCCTTGTGATTTTTTTATGGTCATCGCAAAGGCCAGATCTACTGGAAATTGTAACCGTTTAAAATCGAATGGTAAATCCGTTGGAATCAAAGCTATTCGCGGGATCAAGACATATTCTCTCCTTTGTATTGCCCGTTTTTGATTGTTGCTTCAACGATTATTTATCAGCTTTTTCACAGCTAGTCTTGTTCCATTGAATAGTCGATGATGATTATTGTTACATTGCATGATGACAACTGATCCTACTTTTAGTCTAGGCAATTGCAGTGAATTTTGAATTTCCGTGGGATAGTTGACTACGTCATTCTGGTTCATAACGGTGTCGACTGATTTGAAGGAAGCCAACTGTCTTGGAAGAAAATTCTGAATGATCGCATTGAGATTCTCGACCTAAGTCGGGTCGGCTTTTCCTCTTCATCGTAAATTGCAAAATTAGTAGTAAATTGTCACTATCACAGACTATCAAAAAAAAAATTTATTGGAAAAAGCACATTACCTGGAATGTCACTATCACAAAGAATCACAAAAGTACAGAAAGTTCTCGCTTACGTAGCGGTAATCTTCACTCGCAAAGATTGGCTGTCAAATCTTAAATAATTTGGTTGCTTTCAGAAATCTACATATGTACAGTACCGCACATAATTATTGGCACACAAAGCTTTTTAAACTTTAAGCCATACTTTTTAACCTTTACCAACATGCAATTGAACAAATATTTTTTTACTTCAATGGTTATCTTATTTTGTATCAAATGCAATAAATTTGACAGTATAATATCTGTCCACATTCAAAGAAACAAAATAACTAGCGTGGAACTACTCAATTACCCGCACAAAATTACTGGCACACTCAGCGTTTTGTGCAATAAATTTGTACTCTCGTGGCCGTACCGTCAAAAAAGTCAATAATCAAAGTAACAGTTATTTGGTTTGTCAAATAAAGTCACGGTTTCTCACAAGAAAAATAAGTTAGGAGTCAAGAAGTTTCATTCAAACAAAATGAGCCCAAAACAAAAAGAAACTACCGAATCCGAACGAAAAATAGTGGTAAATTTGCATAACCAAGGCAAATTATATGCAGAGAGTGGACAAGTAATGAATAGAAGCCGATACACTATTCGAAGCATCGTTCATCGCTTTAAGGGTGAATCTAATTTTATTATTTATTATTATTATTTTTCTTTCTTTATTTTTCTTCAAATAAGTACAAGCTTAATTACATTTCAAAGATTTACAAGCATGGCTATTAGCCGTCTGCCGGTTATATCTAAACTTTTAACATTGAGAGAGAAGATACAAATTTACATACAATACAAAATTACAATTTAGAAAATAATTAAAGATTAAGACAATTTCTAAATATGACAGATAAGCAAATCAAAAATTAGTAACATAAACTGAAAGTATTATTAGTTTTGTTTAATTAAGCTAACGAAAGTGAATATTGTTTTGTATTTTTTGTCCATAGTTTTAATCATTGTATTGAGTGTAATATTTAAACTAATCTAATTTTAAAAGTTCCAAACATACCGGTCGTCCTCGGATTTTGGATGACCGTGAACGGACCAAGATTGTCCGGATAGTAAAAGCTGATCCGAAAATAACATCAACCCAAATAGCTGTTGAAGTTAGAGAAGAGTTTGGGGAAACTGTTCATCCCATGACGGTAAGAAGATTGCTTCACGAGGCCGGTTACAATTCTCGAGTTGCTAGACGTAAGCAATGATTTCAAAAGTCAACCAAAGAAAGCGCTTGGACTACGCTCTCGAATATCGGAGCAAATTAAACAGTTTCCGGGATGATGTGCCTGTTTACAGATGAAAGCAAGTTCAATATTTTTCGATCCGATGGCCGCATTTCCGTGTGGAGAAAACCGAATACCGCTCTGGAAAAAAAAACTTAGCACTTACAGTGAAACATGGCGGTGGAGGAGTTATGGTGTGGGGTTGCATGTCTGCTGCGGGTGTTGGCGAGCTTGTTTTCATCATAAAAAAATTTATCCAGATATTTAAAAAAAAAAAACTTGAAAAAAAGTGCCATTAAGTTGAATTTAACACGCTCGTTTACATTCCAGCACGACAACGACCCTAAGCACACGGCTCATGACGTGCGTATGCGGTTAGCATATAATACTGCGCATGTGGTTTCACACCCGCCACAATCTCCGGACTTAAATCCGATTGAACATTTGTGGGAAGAATTGGATAGAAGGGTTAAAAAAACGCGCTATTACCACAAAAACAGAACTGAAACAGGCGCTAATCGAAGAATGGCAAAATATTGGAGAAGAAACGACAAGAAAACTGGTGCGTTCCATGCCAAATAGATTAGCTGAAGTAATAAAGCAAAAAGGATTGCATACGAAATACTTACAGTTTTAACTGTGTCTTTTTTTTCAACTTTCCATGCACTGTGCCAATAATTTTGTGCGGCAAATATACCAATGTTTGTGAATTATGTTAATTTTTGGAAACCTATTAAAACGTTTCAAATTAATTTTTACTGTATTTAATAGTAAATAAGTACCACCTTAAAATAAAAAATAATGGTTTGTATAGCATGTTTGCAAAGGCTTGAAAGCAGCATTACTTTTCAAAAAAGTTAAATGTGCCAATAATTAAGTGTGTGTGTGTACATAGTTTGATAAATTGACTATTTGACGCTCCCATTTCCGTTCCTGTGGGAATTTGAGGATAAAATATTCTTGTATTTACTGCCTATGTACTTATGGGCAGTAAATTAAATTCTTACCAGTCAAAAAGCTAAAATAATGTTCAAAAACAAATAATTAAATAATCTTATTATTTTTCATTTATTATTTTAATTTTTTGCTGTCAAAAACGATTGAGAAAAAAACAAAAGTATTGCTCGAATTTAACTTTTTATTCATTACAGTTAAGAATAAAGAAATTGTTACTCTTATTATACTCCAATTCTTCTGCCGGGCTGATTTGTGAATCTAAACCATACAGGGCGCCACTCAAACGCATACAGAAAAATCCATTTAAATCGGTCAAACACTTGAGGTACCCGTGGCGTGATGGTTAGAATGTTTGCTGTTATCCTTTATAGGTTCGTTGTTCAAATCCCATCCGAAGCCAAAAAATGTTTCTTCCACGGGTATCGCCTGTCGCTAGGAATTGGCAAGTCCACCAAAATAGTGATTTCACTAAAAGCGCTCGATTAGCCGTTAGGAACAGGTAGAACATTTAGGTCTATTCCATTCCATTCCATTCTCTCACATGCGCATTTCTCACGCACTAGGCTTTAGGGGCTGGGGCTCCTCGCTCTGTTGTGCTACCCTATTTATTTTATTTACTTATTCTATCTTGGTAGAATGTAAAAACATGTAAAACAATCAGCGATCGTTACAAAATTTTTAGGGATCAAATTGTCATCCGTCTAATGAAGAAAGAATTCAATTTGTTTCTTTTCCTTTGATACCTTTAATTTTCCGTGACTCTTTACGTCTTGTTAGGTATGGTATTTTCGTCAACGGTAAAAGTTTTTTCGATGCGCTCTTCAAGCAGCTATAACGAATGTTAATGTTGGTTTTCATAGTGAAATCCTTGAGTCTTACTTCGAGTAGAGTGTATCTCATATCTTAGGTACTTCAGCAATCTGTGTTTCGTTTTCTAGTGCACCCATGTACTTTACACTTGCCCAATATGCTCCTTACTAAGATCTTTTTTGAAAACAGACAAAAGTTAAGAAATATTTGGATTTTTATGAATAAATATTAAATAACCTTTCAAAATCGATTTAAAATATCTTTTGCTTAACTTGAAAATAACATCAACGCCTTGTAAAAATCATCTTTTATGTAAAAAGCAAAACCAACACACATTCTGTGATACCCCAGGTGCCTACTATGCCCTGAGCTCCCTTATGGGGGGAAACGGATGTATTCACCTAAGTCAAGACGTGATTTTGAGCCTCCAAGAACTGTTTTGAAATTAAATACGGGAATCAGATTGACTATCCATCGACTATCAATTAAACAACTCTTATTTTAATTCCCCAAAAATTGTTTAAGTTTTTTGATTCACACAGCCATAGCTTGGAGCTATCTGCAACTTTAGTTTAAACCTATTCACTTAATTTCCGCTAGCCTTATTAAGCCTAACCTAATCCAACATAACCTAACCTGAAGCCACTGGGCTTTGAAAAACAGTGTAGGTACGTATTCACTACAGTGCCAACGAATGCGTTGCCGCAACGGATTCAGCGGATTTTAT
Source organism: Melanostoma mellinum (assembly GCA_914767635.1). NCBI lineage: Eukaryota > Metazoa > Arthropoda > Insecta > Diptera > Syrphidae > Melanostoma > Melanostoma mellinum. The sequence goes on from OU612058.1 coordinate 49,783,324, forward strand.
AGCCCAGAGCCCTTACATAATTTGACAAATTCTTGCCTATGTTCAATGTGATGCCACGCGAAGATGCATTGAGTTTTGTGACAAATTAAACCTCTGGATGGTTTACTCTCAATAGATTTCCTTAGTCAAGCCATTTAAACCAAAAAGAATACGAATGGGAAATTTGTACTGGTTGACTAATTGAACAGTTTGTAGGGAAAAAGACAAGAAAAGTCAGTTGAAGAGATTTTTCCCAAAATCCAATTAAAACCATCGATTCTGATTTTTGTACTCGCAGGGATTTTTCCAGTGGCAGTTACTCAGACTTCTGTAGATTCTTAAAGAACAAAAGAGCATAACGCTTCAAATGAACATAGCTGCCTCAATCAATCACACGTACAAGGATCAAAATGTTAAACATCATTTTCTCATGAAAAATTCAACACAATCATGAACTTGCACCAACATGTTTCCCATTTTATTATCCATATTCAATTGCCATCACCCTTAAAATCAACTTAGACAAGACGACACACGTCTCCTCTATGTATGTACGCAATGACTTGACAGTGATATTTTGAACACGACACCGATACACTCCCAAAACAAAAACAACTACGCCGCGTCGCTATAGAATCCCCATGAGAATCCTCAATCATCCTAATACGTTCGTAGGTAGGTAGGATACAAGATACAACAGCATTCGAATAATAGGATTTTAATCAAATGGGCTTCAGATGCAAATAACACTCCACTCACAGAACAAGCTAAAGCTACATTAAACACTTTCGCTTGAATAAATTGACAAAAATGTGCCAGGAATGTACCTACAGATCGTAGAATCCTTAAAACATGAACGTATATAAAATAACGACATTGAACATTTTGGACGAGAGAGAATTCCTTATGAACAAAGTGGAGAATTTAATTAATTCTCATCAAAAAAGAAGAAGAGCTGGGTGTGGCACACCCAGCTCACCACATTGAGAAGACCTGTTTTTTGATATTAACAATCTAAGAAAATATAGGATGAGTAATCACTTGCTAAGCCACATTCTGTTTAACAGGATATGCTTAACCCAAAACAAAAGCCTTCCATTTTGACATCTGGCAACATAAATAACAGAACAAAACTGAAATGTGGTGATGCGTGCTGTGGCTATGAGGATGTCAGTGGTTGTTTCAAGGCTTCTTTTTGAATTAACGAGTTGAAATGACAACTAACTTGATGATATTGTAGCCATATGCTATGGCTGTGTGAATTAAAAAACTTCGATGTTTCTCTTTTATTGTGTAAAATTAATTCTTAGGGTGGGGAGTATAGAAATTGAAATTAGAGTTGTTTAATTGATAGTCAATGGTAATCATGACTACAAAATAGTCCTTGAAGGCTGACTATCATGTCCTATAAAATTAGTTTTATCTTCTAAGGTGTACCCACACATCTGTTATTTTGATAAGGAGGCTCGTGGCATGTCAGGCACCAAGGGAAGGTATCAAAGAATACCCAAGTTTTCCTTCCTTGAATAAAGTGAAAGCTTCGTAAATGAATATGTCTGGCTTAGTGTGTCTGTGGGCAACGTGGGTGTGGGTTACGGCATTGGGCACACCACTCCTCCAAAACGATACGCAAGGACTTATGAACATAGACAGCAACTTTTCTTTAGCTATACTTGAAGTCCTAATTGAGCAAAAATGGTTTTTCTTCAAACAGAACATTCGCTATTGCCGAAAAGGGTAGAACAAGATCTTAAGAGTCACGGGAAAAGTTGTCAAAGTAAAAAGAAAAAAAGTGTGATGCTTTCTTCATCAGAAAGATGACAACTTCTTCTTTTGAAAATTTGGAATAAGCGCAGATAGTTCTACATGTTTGTATACATTCCGCCAAGGTGTGTTCGGAAGAGAAGTAAAGTTCTGCCCATTGACACAATACCCCAAATCAATGGCGAGAGTTCAATCAAAGTGGATTGGTAATTATAATTAATTGTCTCAATAGGTAAATTGATTGATGGGCATCAAAGTAAACCCTGTTTAGTGCCATTTGGATGAACATGTAGACCACATCATAAACATTGAAGACAATGATGTGGCAGTGCTGGTCTGGTTTTTCTTACATCATTGAAACATGAATAGCCCCGACTAGGCTCTTGTAAATGTAATCACTTCTGTAAATTTAGGTCTTATATCAGCAATGACGTGTCGAATATTCTCTTCAAAGGCGTCATTCATCTCGAGCGAGCTGCGACTTCACATAACCCTAGCAAAGATAGACCCGCGGAGCGGTGTTAAATCACACTATCTTGATGCCCGTGCCGCCGGCGCCGCCGCAGGCCCATGAAGCTATGTACGCCCACCAAAAGTCCCATCAATAAATTGATTGTTCCGTTGGCTGTATGGCATGTAGCGCCATCTTGATGACTAATTAGTATTATCTACTGATGGTCAATTTGTGGCGGGCTTTATTTTCGGCGGTATATACACGTATGATTGATTTGCTCTGCTCATAGAGCACACCAAACAGTGGTTTTCTGATGATATAACGGCACGGCGCCGGCGTCTAAACAATGCCATGTAAATTATCATGGCTTTAAACGCGACAATTTTGTTACTTAACGGACTTTTACAACCAAAAGTGAGTTTCATTGCTGAACAAAATTTTCTTGAGAAGATCGGGATCGGTGGCCATCTTGTTTTGATAGGCCCATTCACCGAACGAGAGACCTGCTTGATGACGTCGTTAGGCTTCAATCTTGCACGAGTTGGGTTATGAAAGGCAGAAAACAAAGTTTCTTGCTCAAAATCTTTTATAAAATGGATGAGCCCGGTCTTCTTCGATTTTCTACTACACAGCCTCAATAGCGCCTTCAGTGTGCACTGTAAGACGTATCTGAGGATGGGCATTATCCATTTGAGTAAAAGTGGTCGGAAACAGATCCATGGCTGCTCGACTTTTCGACTCTGCTGAGCAAATATGCCAAACGAATATTAGACGCAGAGAGCGATGCGTCGCTCAAACCAAGCCATCATTTTTGTAATAAATTTGAATAATTTTAAAACGTTGCTCATCTGTTCTCTACAAAATGGCAAACCAAACTAAACATAAATTAAGTCACAACTCTCAAAAAAAAAACTACGCTGAAAAAAGATTGAAAACCACACGTCTAATTTCGTCCAATGATTCTTATTCTTTCTTAAAGCTTCAAGCTTTAGTAAATACCACAAGCTTGATAGTTTTTGACTCAAAGAATTTACGGCTGGTTTGTAAAAGTGAGCTCTGTGCATTATTAAAAGTGTCCAGAGGCTTATGCTAATCTGGAGCACTCAGACCTAATTGCCGGTTCATCGCACTACCAGGCAACAGCCTTCCTTTTTTTGTGGTGCAGTAGATAAAAAAAAGTTCATTGTAATTTCACAAAATCTCATGAGTGGCCGGCGTTCATATGAAACTAGGAAACTGGAAGAAAAAGATGCCCCAAAGTGGGCACTGAACAATCCACCACTGCACCACGGACACCCCCAATCTTTTCACAATACCTCGTAAGGATATTTAAAGGACTTACAATTTTTTGGATCGAGAAAGCCTTTTTCATGGCAAGAAATTCCTATTGCAGAAATTGCCAGTTCCTCTAAAAAGCGATTTTCTTATGTTTCTATGGTTCGAACTACAAACCTCTAATGTAAAAAGGCAGACATGTTTATGCAACGGGCAATACCGGAATAGATCACATAAAAGTTATTAAAATGCTTATTCCTGTAAAATGCTAAAATTTATAATCTATAGTAAAAGAAAAAAAAAAAAAATCAATTCAGACTGAGTAATCACACCAAAAATTTCTATCTATCTTGAAAGTCGTTCTCCAGCCCAATCTCCTGCATATTTCCTGTATGAGGAAACAGAGCGATAATTCGTAACAAGAAACTCCACAGGTTCCATTTTTAACACCTTTACCCCTTTATACCTTACCTGATCAAGTAAAACAACCGAAAATCCATACTCAGAAAAACCCTACCAGTGGTGGCGGCATACACAGAAAAACTTTCTTATCTTTAGTAAAAAAAAACGAAGGTCTGGCCTACGGTTCCTGGGTTCTTTGGCTTTAATTAGAGCCTCTTGACTCTATTCCAATTTGATTCTTCAAAATAAGAATCTTACTAATAAGAAACAAAATTGAAGCACTAAGTGCAAAATTTCTTAGGAATTGTAAAATCTATCAAAAACTCTGAAGTTGAAAATGTACTTGTAAGTCTCTTCGTTGTTTTCGCGATAAGATTTGCTTTAAGGAAAGGGAAGGCAGGCCGATGCGATTTAGCACTCGTATCCAGTTGAATCGCTCACCCCATAGAAATTACTTTACTACTGGAAACAGCTGACAAAGAGCATAAAACCCTAAAACTCTTATCATAAAACCCTCGACGACGTCATACATACAATTTCATCCTTACCCTGGCAGACATCTTTTTACACCCCAGCCCGTGTATTAAATTTGAAAAGTCGCACATTTAAATAACTCATCAAGCATTGTAATATAATAAAGACACGTTGCATATACTCGTATTACATTAAAACAAACCATCATTCACGTGGAAGATGAAACACTTGCATATCCAACAAGGCTGGCTAAACGTAAATGCTGAAGGCTGATACATGAGAAGCATAAATATTCCATACGCTTCCGACAGATGATGAGGAAGGTGTTTTTTATTCGAAATAATAACCTCTTTTTATACCATTTTCGGAGTTATCTTTTGAATATCAACTTTGATTGAGTAGGTAGAGGAGTACCAACATCCCTGGCAGGTGAAAGACTTCAGGCGAAATTCAATGCGTCCAAAAAAAAGTAAATTCAGGGTTTATATTTCCGTGTTTTTTTTTTTTTTTTGTTATTATTATGTTTTTTTTTTTGTGTTACTATCGCCGCCAAATGTCCTCGGGGGACATCCAAGTCTCATACACCTCGATATAAATTAGTTTGTGGCAGAGTGAGACAGGATTTGTTTGGGGAGTAATAAATTTGTGAAAGCGCGTGAAATTTTAATTTATTCATTACTTTATAGGGTGCCTACACTTTTTTTCGTCTTTTTTTGTTGTTGTTGTTTAAAATTTCAAAAAAAGAAGAAGCAAAACGTCGTGGAAAGATGATGAATGGGGATTATGTGTCGAATTAAGTTGAAAAATTGCCTAGCCAACAGGAGAAAGATAAGCAAGATTAAAGGTGTTAGATGATGAGTGGATTTGAAAGCGCTTTAAGAATATATTAAAAGGTCACAAAAGAAACATCAAGCATTAGGCACAAATGAAGTCTTTGGTGAAAAAGCTTGTTTGGAATATGACATTGACTATAAGGAGTCAGTTAGACTGTTACTGTCGGTATACTGTTGTAGAGAGGTAGCGAATATGGTTGTAAATTATATAAGGTTGTAAGTTGTGTTTAATCAAACCATTTGAAGAGCTTTTGAGAGAGTTGAATTGAAATTTTCCTCATTTAGCAGACAGAGTTAAATTAGTTGGAAAATTTGACTTTTAAACAAAATATACACAGCCGTATTGATCAAATTTGCTTAAAACGCTACTAAGACCGTTGTCCAGTTAAACGGTATCTAAGGAGCTGGATAAGCCATAGCCAACTTCTTATTTATAGACGTGTTTTAGCAATTGTCTAAGTAAGCTTTCAAATTCTCACAGACGTACCTGATGGATTGTGTTCGTTCTAAATGCAAAACTTTATGGTTGTGTTCTGATATGCGAGTGCAAACAACTTAAACTCTTTGAGACAGTGTGTTATAAGACTTGAACAAGGCCAGGGCAAAACAGAGACTCCATAGGGGACAATGGAATTGTTGTTCATAAATACGATTTGAGGTTGGACACTGTACAAACGAATGTTATTGAAAATGTGACAGGCAATTTTTTAGCCAGTACTGCTTTCTGCCAAATCAAACTACTTTACCTGGGTTCTCAACTGCCCGTTGCGACTAAGAGCAATGTGATTCGTGATGTTGTGAGCGCAGAGTAGATAATGTTGAGAAGCAACTCGTTCCTGCTTTGCCTGAAGTACCCTCAAATTTCCTTCGAGGTAAAATCAGAGATAGCGTCTTATTTGAATTAATGGCCTCCTATAACCGGATGCAATTGAGTTTCATTGCCTTAAATTTTTTTGTTGTTGTTTTTACTTTGATTGCAAATAATGGTTACTGCACCAATTTCGAATGAAGCTTTCAACATTCTCATTCCTGCTTTTTAAAATGATTTCAAACTAACCGAAGTAAAAATGGCGATTTAATGTTTCCGATCTAGTTTAGCTTGTAGGCGAAATGGCACTACCCTGCAGGCTCTCTAGATCTATACATATATATATATATGTATATGTATATTCTGTGCCTTCCCAACCCCAATAACTCAGTCACAAACCTTATCTTCTGCCACAACTCTCCTCTCCCTCCTCACCCATTGTTATCCGGGGAGCTCATTGGATCCTTGAGATTTGAGTTATGTGCTGCCACTTGCGGCGGCACTACCCATCCAACCTAACCTAACCTAACATCCTGTACTTATGAAGGTTATGAGTTAAGATAAATACCTTGAAAATTAATAGTTCAGGTACAATAAGGGTACTTATCATTTAATTGATATTGAAACTAGAATAATAAAATTCTATTTAATTCTCCGCTGCTTTAATTGGCGAGCAGGTTACTTCTTAAATGCCTAGTAAGTAAGTAAGTAAGTACGTAGGCTGGTAAGTAAGCAAAATTATGTAATGACAGGTTTTTGGCTTTTTTGGAACCGTAGCTGTGTTTGACTAGTGGTGTTGGTAATTGTGCTGAAGAATCTTGGATTCAGGTGATCCGAGACTTGTGTGGTGGAATCATATAGGTATGTGTGTGGAGCTCGAAATTCTGCAATAACCAATCAAGCGTTTGTATTTCTTTACGATAACCATCGCTTCCAGCTAAGCGTTTTGACTTCGACCCTTGCATTTTATCTGTACCCCAGCTAATTTAGAAGACCATGAGACCATCCATCTGAGCGAAAGCTCGCTTGAGTAAATAAAAGGGGAGGCTTATCCGGCAACAACACTCACTCCATACGATTTGGTTAGTCATCTCTGCTCCAGTGGAGTATTAGATAGCATTCCAGAATTCCAGAAACATCAAGGAAAAAAGTTTTCCAACGGATATCGCTTGTTGCGATTTCGCGAAAAAGTTATTGTTTGAATGGGAAAAATATGATTGAGAGAAATGTGCTTGGGGCTTCCCTTTTTTGTATTTGATATGTGAAATGGTTGCCACGTAATAAGGTATGTGGAGCTATATGGGCCATAGCCACAGGGTAGGTAAAACCACTTGACTAAGTGAAACGGTTAGTTTCTTCACTTTTCTAGTCAAAAGAATGGTAGACTGGAGTAGAATATAATATATAATATATTTATACTCTTTTAAAGTTATTCTTTTTGTTTCAAGTAATTTTCAAATTGAAATAAGGATATTTTTGAATTTCTTTTTAAGGCTTTAGCTAATTTACAACAATTGCAGGTCACAACTGCTTCGCTTTAAGGACAAGTTGAACCACTTAAATTACTGAAAGACACAAACACAAACCAGCCTGTAGCCTCTCTGTAAGGGAAAATGGGGTTTGAAACCTGAAGTACATAAAATCAAATATCTTAAAGCAGTGTTCCTATTTTATAAAGCCATAGAATGGTGTGAAAGGAAAATGTGTTCATCTTCTCCTTAACTTCCAGTGGATCCAGTCACTTTTATTTTTTAAAGCATTGAATTCATGAACCGCTGCCTTTGAGGTTCTGGATTTCACTCGGCTCCCAAAAGGACACCCATGTTTCTGCAAAGAATGCAAGGCAGGCAACAAGGGCTGCTTTCAACGAGATTTACAAGAAGAAACGGATTGAAGAACACCGAATTTTCAAAAAGATTTGTATGAAAAGCGCTCGTTTGAGGAAATTTAGAAACGCCAAGACAAAAATGAGGTTCGGAAGTTTTATTAAATGGTAAATAAATCTTGCCAGGGTAGCAAAGCTCGACCTCGAGCCTATAAAAACCAGCAGGGAAAAATAGTAGTAGAGTCACAGTCCTACTAAGGATCTGGACATACCACTTCTGCAGACTACTTAACGGCGATGAGGACACAAATTCCGCTGTCAGGCCAGAATGCCGTCCTCCCGACCTAGAAGAAGCTAAGCTTGCATTTTACGAGCTTAAATCAAATATGACTGCAGATGCAGATGGCCTTCATGCCGAACTGTTCAAGGCAGATGGAGACCAGTTGGTCTGCATGATATGTTCGTAAGTGTGCTTGCCTCAGTTTCGTATCCTTAAGAAGCGAGCCATATCTAGTTCTTCGTACGACTATGTAGGATGACTTTGGAGAATCAAGGTCGGTAGAGAACTCACCAAGACCTTTGATGTCAAAAAAGGCTTTATTATGAAAAGTTTTGTGACCTATAGGCTATAGCCCACATAAAGAATAATTAATTATCCCTTAAAAAAGGCTTTAGACAAGGCGAAAAACTCTCATGCGATTTCTTTAACATCATACTTGAAAAGATACAAAACTCAAACGTCAACACCAGAAGAACAATCTTTTAAAAACGGAGAATAACTCTTGCCAACCGTTGCTTCTTTGGGTTAAGAACGCAATTGAGAAACAAAGCCCTCTCCAGAAAAACCAAAGGTAGCCTTGTATAAGACCTTAATCATCCCAGTCCTGCTTTACGGCGCGGAAGCATGGACCTTATCGAAAGCGGATGAGGAAACCCTTGGTCGTTTTGAAAGAAAAATTCTCCCAATGATCTTTGGTCCCGTATGCGAAGACAATGTGTGGAGAAGAAGATACAACAACGAGCTGTATGAGCTGTACAGCGACATGGGCATAGCCAGAAGAGTACGCATCGCGAGGCTAGGATGGTTGGGTCATGCAGAGCGGATGGACGTTTACGCCTCGGACCGACCGGTTTTTTTATGAGTTTTTTATAGCACATTGCAAGGAAATCGTTGAAGGGAGAGACCTCGTTTTAGGTGGCGCTATCGAGTAAAAGAAAACTTGAAGCAGTCTGTGTGAGTGCAAAACTGGAGAGAGCTCGCCTGAAATCAAATCGAATCTCTATGTATTCTGATGTACGACCGAAATTGGACTGAGTGAAGAATTGTTATACACATTCCTTTTTAGGTGGGTGCGGCAAAATGTTTTGAGGAGAGGAATGCAACAATGCAACTGACTAGTTCACTATAACACTGTTTGTTAAAAAGATAGAGAGAGCGACAGACATAACACGTAGCGACGATGTTCCAGAGAATCAATTGATACTACAACTGAGCTGACACCTGTCAGTTGTAATGCTCTATTTTGAACTCTCTCAAGTAGGAGCAATGGTGTTTGAGGAACACCTGCCTAGTTATATGGGCATTGTACTCAAGTTTGGAACTTATCTAAGCTTTATAATTTGCGGTCAAATCAGAGTGAGCGAAATTTTACAGCGATTTTGATGACTTCAAACATGTGATTATTCCCAACTTGATCGTCTTTTACACACAAAGCAGGCACGCAGCTTTTCAGTTTGCACATGTATGCGGGATGAAAGATACCCCCTCTGATATTATATTCCATTTTTTTTCGTTTCAATTTACGGCAAAAGTTAGAAAGTTCCATTCAAATAAACATTTTCTGGTGACAGCCATTTTTTATTCATTGGTCGCTCGTTATCAAACACACTTGTGAAATAATTTCATGATATTTAACCACCCCAACCCACCCATTCAATTAAAAAAACATGGCTGAGTAGCCATGGTTGCAACATATTTTCTTTACTTTATGCCCTTTAAGTTCGTCCCCTTAAACGTACCTACAAATCGAGTCTTCTAAGGCGGCGGCGGTGTCACTTAATTTTCCTTTTCATCTCCTTAACCATCTCATCTTTTGTTTATTAGTAAGCGGTTTATAAAGTTCGGCATCGCAAACTTGCTGCAGTAGAGTAAGTTAGTAGGAATGAAGAAAAGATATCAACTAAAATATGTCTATCAAGTTATTTCAAGCTTTTTCGGTTTAAATTATTCTGTTATCAGGAAGATGTCCTTGAAATCTTTAATTACACAATGAAAAGCCTACGCAGAAATGCTTCTTAGTAAATCTTTCCTTATACTCAGCAAAAAATTAAAGAGAAATTTATTCTTGTTTCTTAGTTGATATATTACAAGCCTACGCTTAACCACACTACCACGCCTTATCACTAACATGTCTATCGTAACATTTCATTCTCAGCGGGTAGACCCAATTTATGACTCATTGTTGGCCTGATTGGATTTTCTTTTATTTCCAATGACATCAGAAAAATAGAATCAATTTAGTCAAAACATCCCACACTTTCTCTTTGCGTTTCATTTGAAAAACAGAAACGAGTTCAAGAACCAAAGTTAATTCAAAACCAATGGGGTGAGTTGATTTCTTTCGAAAAAAGCAAATAAGATAAATGACGTGTTACTGTTAGATAGTAGTGCCTGTGGTTATGGCTAGAAGGTTCTTGATTCGAATCAAAATAAAAGACCAAAAACGAGTATCGCTTCTCACGAGGAATTGTCCTCCAATAGTAAATTCATTGCCATAAAGGCCCGTTCTTGACTAGCCATTCGGAATTGGCAGAAATTCTTAAGTCCTCTCCATTGCCTTACCAAGGCAATGGCTGTGAGAAATGAGCGGGCCTGTCCACTCTGTTGCACCAAACAATAAATTTATTTTATTTGGTGTCTCCTATTCTATTGAATCTTAGTCACTGGATTTTCGGTGTTACATCGTTTCACTCAAAATCATCACGATTCAACGTCTCACATGTGTTTCATGTTGAATTTTCAAAAGAAACTGACTGTATATCACTCTTATTAAAATAAAACACGGTAAGAATTTTGTTTGTGTGAAAAATATACAAAAAACACACAATTTATTTTCTCCGGTTTAACAAAAAGCAATACACGTCTTGTCTATCTGCCGGACAGAACAAAACTAAAAAACTACCCTTGTCTCTTATTCCAAAGTATACAATTCAAAGAGAGACATAAATAACTACTGCGTAATTCTATGACTCTTCAAAACACGAATGGTTTAAGTTGCCATTCGTAACAGTCCCAGCTAAAAACCTCTGTTTTTATACTCCTGTATCTTAATTGATGATCTCCTGATCGGTGGTCTTCAAGCTGAGTGTCTCCTGACTAACCGGTAAGATACAGATTTTTGAACTGGACGGCTCAGTTTGTTAATGGCCGTCTGGACAATGACATTTCTTACGCAGCCATCCTTTCCTGGAAACAGCTCGCATATTCGGCCCATCGCCCAACTAGCTGGTGAGAAATTCTCGTTCCTGAGAACTACGAGTTGACTGGTTCTTAAATTCCACCTTTGTACTCTCCATTTTTTCCGCTTCTGCAGGGTAGTCAGATATTCGGGATGCCATCGCTCCTAGAAATGCTGGACCATCTGACCTCCTTCCTTCTAAAGTTTAACTCTTGTCTTCTCTTACCTTCCGTCAAATCTGAAAGTAAGAAATAAAATTAATAGTTCACCTACCAAAAAATGTCCTGGCGTCAACGCCTGAACGTCCGAAGGATCGTGCCTCAATAGGTACAGAGGACGAGAATTGAAGATAGCCTCTCTCTAGGTGATTAATGCTCCAAACTCCTCGTAGGGCAACGTCCTTTGCCCCACTATACTTCTCAGATGTAACTTCATCGATTTGACAGCAGCCTCATATATCCTTCTATGGTGAGGTGCCGCAGGGGTCAAAAAATTCGATTCCGTGTCTCTTAGATGTAAATGATGTACTGTTCCTTCATCTGAAAATATGCTTAAAGCCTTAGTTAGTTCTTTTGAAGCTCCAACGAAAGCTGTTCCGTTGTCGCAGAATATTTTTGCACTTCTACCCCTCCTGGCGATAAACCTTTAAAAACAACCAATAAATACCATTGAGGACAAATCTGATACAAATGTCAATATGAACTATCCTGGTTCTGAGACAAACAAATATTGCCACCCAACACTTTCTCCTATTTCTATTTTCAATCGCGCTTGACACCTTTCATTCAAAGGGACCCGCGTAATCCACTCCTGTGGTCAAAAACTGGTTTCCCAACCTGGGCATCTATCGAATGGTAGCCCCGCCATCAGCTGCCCTTCCATCTTTGCGTTCAAACGCACGCAAACTACACATTTATGAATGTGATTTCGTAGTCCACTACGTAATTTCGGTATTCAATGTAATTGTCTAATAAATTGCATTATTACTTGGACACCTCCATGCTCCGCTGAGAATAATCAATTAGGCAGACGACAACGCCATTGCCAACTTAAATTATTTTTATACCATAAAGTTTTTTAAAAATCAAAAATGTTGGAAATTATTGCTCTGTAAAACTGAAGATAAATAAAAGGTAATTTAAAATACACTAAAATATAAATATATAAATATTGATAATAATCAATTACCAACTTTGATAGATAATCTTAGGGCCAGTTGCTCAATCGAATCATAAATTTAAGTTCTACATAAAGTTTTCATTTTTGTATGAGACGTTCCGGAATTCTTAAGTTCTACATAAAATCCCCATACTAAAGTAGAACTTTATGTAGAACTTAAATTTATGATTCGATTGAGCAACTGGCTCTTAATCAATCAATTTGCAATGATTACTGAATGTTTCATCTCGTAATCGAATTCCGACCTACCTAATCTTCCCCCTAACATCAGCATCCTTGCACATCCATTATAGTTTGTAAGCCTATCAACAAACTTTTATCTGACAAACGCCTTCCAGGACTTAAAGCCGTAATTTTCAGGCTATAGTATTCTAATTGATTTTTCTTGATCCAATATATCATAGCTGTCACTTGTTCCGTTAAAGTAAGTGGCGACACTTCGGTTCGATCCTTCCTCTTTTAAATCTCCTCTCTATTTCTTTAGAGTTTTTGTTTCGTTCCTTTCTCTGTTTAATCCAGTTTACCACATATCTCCCGACATAATTGAGAATGTTAACTTTTCTCTCTAATTGATTTCTGTATTCCAGTATTGATACACTAGAGTGACTACTGTTAAGTCTTGTGTATACTATTTCCTCTAAAGATGAGATAGAAAATATCTTTATTTCATTTCTAACCTCCTAATATAAATTACAGCACCTAATGCTGACTCTATGCTATCCGATAATACGTGGATTTGAATCCTTGAATCCCTTGCTGTCCCCAGCCATCTGTCTATTTTAAAATATTCTAAATAAACAATAGAGTTCCATCCACCTGCTCTCTAGATACAAAAGCCGTCTACTATCCCAATCAATTTTTAACTTTCATAACTCAAATTCTCCCAATAATTGTTAACGGAGAAATATATCCATTTGGGTCATTATAATTGTACCCCATGACTCACAATCCTTCTGTTGTTATTTTCCATCAAATTTAGGGGTTTTGACAACAAAACTAAATATGTCCTCATCTATCAACCATTTCAGTTCTTAAATGGTTGTACCTTCCCCCTCTGAAAATATCAAAGATTTTTCAGGTGTAACATCCATTGCCTTAACAACCTCCTGATTGTTTGATTTTCATTTGCGCAACTAAAATTTTACAGTCTTTAAGATGCAATCGATTTTCTTTGCCAATTTGATAGCTGCTTCTGACGATGATCCTGTCACACAATCATCCATGTAAAAATCCTCTTTTATTGCTTTAGCATTTAGCTGCAAGTGTATATTCTTCTTCTGCCCTCTTGGCAGTCTCTATGGCCGACCAGACGGCACAGAATGGTGATGCCGTTAATCCAAAAGTGACTAATGTTTGCCAATACTCCTGTAATATTTGTAAAGAGTTCTCTCTCCAAAAAATTCTTTGCAAGTTCCATTGACTCCTATCCAGCCCTACCTGACTAAAACACTATCTAAAGTCCGCCATTATAGCAACTTTATGCCTACGGAATCGCATAATAGTTTCATGTAAATCTCTTTGAAGCGTCGCGTCGGCGTCGGTTTCAGCATTTGAATAATTTGTTACAAACTTGTGTCCGTTTTACAATTTGCGTCGAAAAGAATCCTATTATACTTCGGACTACAATGATGCGGTATGTTATATACTATTTCCATTGATCTTTTCCGTGGCTAAAAACAAGATGTCCGATTTGCAAACTCTCCCTCATTTTATCAACGTAAATTTCTTTTATCTCCTGATTTTTAACAAGACGTATTTTTAAATACAAAAAGTGTCTTAAAGCAATTTCCCTAGAACTTCCTAGCTCTTTGATTCTTTCTCTCAACGGAGTTTATAAGACAAATCTTCCTGATTTATACCGTTTGAAAGTATTTTTAAAGGGTTTTCAACTAACATTTCCTCTTCGGTCCATTGTGGACATGTATTTATTCCTAGAGTTTATCCAGTTGCTCTCCTCTTTATATTGGATACATGATATTGACTGTCGAGTCAGATCATTCACCAGATCCGCATGAGCTCCAAATATCATAACCTCTACCTAAGTTTGTATTAACGTTATACCCCTCATATCTCTCAATATAACTGACTATACCACCTTTGCAAAAAATCCCACCCCAAAGATTAAATGAATCGGATCTGGTTTCCAAAATTCTGGATCCCCCCTGGGAATGTCAGTTGGATTATGAACCAACTCGCGATCTAAAATTCAGGATGGTACAATTAGTTCTCAATTACAATGTTTGGGTAAAACCCAAAAAATTCCTTCCAGGTCCTCATGTCTTTGTGAGTTATACGAAGGAATTATCTTTAGTTTAATCCTTTTCGTAATTTTAAAAAAGGGTGCCCCGTTGATACCTACAGCCTTCCTGCTAGTGGACAATGTTGAGAGCTTGTACTCCTGTACTATTCTGTGACTTAAAATATTTAGTTGTGACCCATTATCAAGAAACCTCTTATTGGACCATATCTAACTCCTTCTACCTCAATACCCACTGCAAAAGTTGCCATAATAATAAACTCGACAAATAATAATAATAAGATCGAAAAGAAATGAAAAAAATAAAAATAGAAAAGTAAGAATAAATTTGTGATAAAATAAAAAAAAAATATTATTCTCAAACTTCAACATACCTTTTTCTTCCTATTCCAAGGTTAGCTTGACTTTTGTCTTCCGGTTCTGCGTCCTGCAGCCTCCTGCGTTTTATCGATCTTTCGACGAGTCAGGGTTTCATTTTCCACTGCATGTTGTCTACTCTAGCTTGCTTACTTGGACACAGCATACTGTTGTGGTTTGGATCCTTCCGGCATTGATCGTTCCTGCACTTTATAGCAGTGCATTGTTCTTTTCGATGCCCTTTTTCAAACAATTAGGGCAGATGTTGCGTCGGAACACAAATCCCTCGTTGCATTATAACTCAAGGCACTGAACTCCGAGCAGTGGTACAGTGGATGCGTCTCTATCCCGCATCCTTCGCAAAGTCCTTGTGGTGGCAATGGCCTTGATGAAACTCCTGGCTGGGACGACTGTACCGATCTCCTATAGTCACCTAGAGACCTAGCTTCTGCTGTTGTTTCCAAGCTGTATTGCATCGATCCACTGTGTTCCAAAGCTTTGGCCACGTATTTAAAGGAGCGTCAGACTGACATTAATTTTATTTTTTGTACCCTCCTCATTCGTTGGTGCCGGCGTTTGTTCCTGCCTCGCTTATTCCCTTAGCTGTTTTTTCTCAGAAAAGTTGGTTGGCCTTCTCCCAATTTTGTAGGAGTCTATCCATTCGAATCAATATTAGTGTTCCTCCTGAGACACCGAACTCAAATCCATCGAGTCAGCAAATGTCAGCGATCTTTTGATTGCCCGTTGGAGCGATATCGACTGTTTGTCTCCTGTTTCGCTGGTTGCTGGAGCGGCCTGCTCCTACATTCCGGTTGTTTTTTTTTTTTTGGCTAACGAAAAACCTGAACCTGAAATATTTCCTGCCTAAGATTTAGTAGAAATTAACGTATGTGCGTGTTTATGTCGGTACAAAAGAAATCAATCAATCAAGTTACATTTCCTTTGACTAATAAATCTTATTTCTATTTTCTCCTGAAAATTTAGAAATCATTTAAAAAAAAAAATATTCTCCTGACTATTCCCCCTTCTCTGCAAGGAAAATAGAGAACACTATGCACAGAACCTTTCTAGATTCATGTTGAAAGAAAACGCAAAAAAAATTTCTTTTCCTCAATTGATGCTAGCGATCATGGCATCTCTGTGTGCGCGCTGAACATCCATCCGCTCCTAATTCTCTGGGAAAATTTCCTTATCCTTCCTAGAATATTATTTTTTGTTTCCAAACATAGGTATTTTCAAATTTAATTCCTCCTAGTATATCTTCCTAGTCCCAATTTATATTTATAAATACCCCTTATAACCCTCCTTGCGAAATTCCACTATTCTTTTTGCTAATATATAAATATTTCTGCTCGTGTTTATGGACATTTCACTTCCTAGCTGGATTTCCTTTTATTTTCTTATCATATTTTCCCAGTGCTTATGAACACCCCTCTGCCGCCAAGCGCCTAGCCACAATTCATTCATTCTTTTGCGAATAAATTTTTCACTGTGTTTCACTATCTTCTTAGCAATTAATATTATATTGGTTTGTGAATATATTTTTCACTGTGTATATGAACACTTCCTAGCTTCCTAGCAATTAATATATAGGTATTCGTTTGAGAATAAATTTTATACTGTGTTTATGAACACTATTTTCCTAGTCTCCTAGCCCTTGATCATATATTCGTATGAGAATATATTTTTCCATTGTACGAAGTATGAACACTATTTTCCTAACTTCCTAGCCATTTATCATAATATCCGTATGAGAATATATTTTTCCACTGTGTATAGACAGAGACACAAAATTTCTCAGCTTCCTAGCAATTGATATTTGTATGTATATTCGTCTGTGAATAAATTTTTCCACTGTGTCTATCTCCTCGATTGTTAACTGGCGTGCAATATGAGTGTATGTGAAAGAGAAAAAAACGAGTTTGAAATTTGAATTTGAACACAATACATTCCTACTCTCTTGTCCTCAAGAGAGAAAGAAATTACTTAAAAAATATTTTGTCTTCAAAAAAAAAACTATATATCCATTTTCTCTTTCCGCAAGAGAAAGGAGAAAAACGTTTAGATATCTTGTCCTCAAGATGAAGGAAATCTCTTATCTTTGCGATTTTTACTTGATCTCCGGGAACTTGAGTTCCAATATTTTCATTTAAATAAATTTTATATTCTTCCCAGAACATACAAGCTGAATGAGCTGTTATGACAACTAGAGTTCGACCTGAACACTTTTCCTTTTCCTTCCTACCTACATACACATACTAAATAGTTGTCATATTTCTCCTGAATTTTTCTCCCGCCGTCCTCGGCAATTCTCATTTATTTACTTATTTCCTCCTGGAAATGTTATGACTTGTCCTCAAGAAATTAAATTTTTGCTTTGTGCTAGCGGTCATGGCACCATATGTAAGTGCTCGCACGTAACACTTTCTTCCTTTTCTAGCGCTAGAACTTCCATTTCTAATCCTTTAGAATATTCCTTAATTCTTCCTAGAGTATGTGTATGTTATGTGATCGACGCGTCACTGAACTCGCCTTGATCATCATATTTTTCCTAATAAATTGTTTTTAAAATAAAATTCAATTCAAGCACTTCCTAGTGTGATCTTGATATCCAAAGATTATTTTTCACGCACTTCCTATCTTAACCCTACTAACTACAATCTCACACCACTCAATTAATGCACGTAATATTTTGTTCACTTTTTCTCTTCTTTTTCCCATGTATGTACCTACTTTTGAATTTACCCCTTTTTTCCTGTTGAACAACATTTTGTTCGCAAGGTAGCTCCGCTGAGTACATAAAAAAAACTGCATATTAAGACGCTACGCTGTGGTAATGAATATAGAAATGAATACCAATATACATATATAGATAACTACCTAGCGAGATGTGGTGGTTGCAAATCACCGAAAAGTTTATCTATTTTGTCAAATTAATATTCAAAGATTGATGTTATTAATGGTTACTGTTTCATTTTTGATCACAATTTAGAATTAAATGAATATTATATTTACAGTTTTTTACCACTTACAAACCATCAGTCTGCGTGATTCCATTTGTTTTGCTCCTGCGTAGATGTAGATTTCTTTGTTGAATTCCATTCTCGTAGGTACCTCCTGGCGCTGGTTCCATTTATTAATTACACTTTTCACTCCGATTTATTATTATTTTTTTTGAAAACACTACCGACTCAAAGGACCAAAATGTATATCACTCTTATTAAAATAAAACACGGTAAGAATTTTGTTTGTGTGAAAAATATACAAAAAACACACAATTTATTTTCTCCGGTTTAACAAAAAGCAATACACGTCTTGTCTATCTGCCGGACAGAACAAAACTAAAAAACTACCCTTGTCTCTTATTCCAAAGTATACAATTCAAAGAGAGACATAAATAACTACTGCGTAATTCTATGACTCTTCAAAACACGAATGGTTTAAGTTGCCATTCGTAACACTGACAACCACACTGCCATTCTCAAAACGCTGCGCCTCTCCAGCCTTAAACACCATAAAATTCATCACTTGCCGTAAAGTAGGTGCTTCTAAATGTAATGCGTTCCATTCGTTTAGCAAGGATCCATAGAAATACTCATTTGCAAATTGTGAAACTTTGTTGAACATATCCACTACGCCATCGAACAGATTGTCCTTATGAGTGTCGAGAAATTACTTTGAGATGGAAAAACTTCCAAATCCTGCTGAGCTTGATAAATTTTTGCCTATATCCTTTTATTAGATTCTTAATGCTCACATGAATGAGTTTCGGAATCTACTTTTCAATTCTTTAGTATGCCAAGCAATAGCCACTTTACTGCCATTAGCACAATGTAACTGCCTTCTCTTTAGCAAAGATGTTCTCCTTTTTTGGTCTTTCCAAATAAAAGTAAGTACACAGTAGGTATCCTTACAAATGCCAGGCCATCTGTTCATAATTATCTGGGAGTCATTGAAACAAGGATAAACATGAACCGAGTAGCTTATTCCTCGCACCAAACAAAGTCACTCTGAAACAGAAACACGCAGATCAGTTTTCTATGAGATGAAGCACTAGCGAGCGGTGTGAACTGTGAAGATATGACGCAAGGACTACAACTGTGCTGTGGATGGAATATGATTATAGTCACTGACCTTTTTGATTATACCCGCCGCAAGTGTAATTTAAAGTCTCGACCAGTTTTGTTTAAATCCACTACTTCATCCGTCGCTCTCTGTCCATCTGTGGATGGTTAAAAACCTTTTAACATAACCTAATTGAATTTCACAGTGTGAGAGAGAGCGTCAACGTTTCTATGGCTGGTGGTAGATGATGATGTTGCTTGGCCCAAGCGACAGAGGTAGAAGAACATCATAACGCAATTAGTAAAAGAGGTTCCGACAAGGACGACCTTGGGGGTATATTTTGGAATAGATTGCTTCTATAATATTTCTTTTTGAAAGTTAACTTCAGTCGGTCGTCGTCTTGGTCGTCTTTTTCGTCTTCTTCCTTAATCCACCATGTTTACTGGCCCTTGCAATCATCTCTTGCATCTTCCATCATATTGCTTGGAATATAAATTTGAATAGAGTAAGACAAGAGGAACACGGCCCGTCCTTATTCTCCTTAAAAGGCAAAACTACTAAGCCCAGTGTTTTTAATTATACAGGACAGATTAAACGAGTTACAAAGAGGTTCATCCTTAGAAGAAAATATGTGTAGGTAGGAGTAGGTATCTTGATTATAAGAAATAGGAGGAGTTATTGTGGGGCGAAGTTTTTGATGACAAGACATTCATCAAATTAACTTGATGTTTAAATAGGACAGGTCACCCAGATGAACAGAATACTAAAATAAGAACAAACTTTTGCTGAAACAAACTTTATTAGAAGGTATATTGGTGGAAGGTAAATGAAGGTTTCGTCTTCAAATTCACTTTGGATTATGACAATAATATATAATTTTAAACTTCTAAGAATGGTTGAAGTAAAAATGAAATGGTTCACGAAAACAGTGTGGGCAAGAAGCAGTGTTCAGGAGGAGCTACTTCCTGTTGAGATATTAATACTGAATTAACTTTTCCGTTAAGCCCAGTGGCAACGAATCGGATCTTGCAAATTATTCAAGTTAAGCAGGTTGCTAAGTCGACAATTGCAAATAAATAAACTACTAAACAGTTGGAATAAAAGTTGACCAAAGAAGTTGAGATGAAAAGGAACAAAGAATTTTCGAACGGAAAATTTTGGTCAGCGTTTCGATACTAAAAATTTTCGAATTACTATCTGCCATATGCAATTTACCATCTACCATCTGTGACCTGTCATCTGTCATCTGTCATTTGTCATCTGTCATCTGTCATCTGTCATCTGTCATCTGTCATCTGTCATCTGTCATCTGTCATCTGTCATCTGTCATCTGTCGTCTGTCATCAGTCATCTGTCATCTGTCACCTGTCATTTGTCATCTGTCATCTGTCATCTGTCATCTGTCATCTGTCATCTGTCATCTGTCATCTGTCATCTGTCATCTGTCATCTGTCATCTGTCATCTGTCATCTGTCATCTGTCATCTGTCATCTGTCATCTGTCATCTGTCATCTGTAATCTGTCATCGGTCATCTGTCACGTGTCATCTGTCATCTGTCATCTGTCATCTGTCATCTGTCATCTGTCATCTGCCATCTGTCATCTGTCATCTGTCTTCTGTCATCTGTCATCCTTCATCTGTCATCTGTCATCTGTCATCTGTCATCTGTCATCTGTCATCTGTCATCTGTCATCTGTCATCTGTCTTCTGTCTTCTGTCATCTGTCATCTGTCATCTGTCATCTGTCATCTGTCATCTGTCATCTGTCATCTGTCATCTGTCATCTGTCATCTGTCATCTGTCATCCGTCATCCGCCATCTTCCATACTCTGCAATTTCTCATCTTCGGTATCTGCAATCTATCATCAGTCATTTGCCATTTAGCATTGAGAAATTGCCATCTGATATCAGTCGTTCACCATATGACATTCCCCACTTACCATTTGACATTTGTCATTTACCATTTGCCTATTTGCCAATTGGTTTGCAGTTTGTCATTCTTCATTTGAAATTTGCCATTTGCCATTCGCCTTTTATCATTTACCATCTTCCACCAACTGCAATTTGTCATTTTAGGTCACTCATTAGCCGTCAGTTATCAGCCATCAGCCATCAGCCATCAGCCATCAGCCATCAGCCATCAGCCATCAGCCATCAGCCATCAGCCATCAGCCATCAGCCATCAGCCATCAGCCATCAGCCATCAGCAATCAGCCATCAGCTTTCAGCCATCAGCCATCCGCCATCTGCCATCTGCAACTTTCGGTTAACGATTTGACGGTTGCCATTTTCCGTCTTCCATTTGCCACATGACGTCTACTTTTGACATTTTCCGTTTATCATTCGCCTTTTACCATTCGACTTCTACCATTTGCCATCTGACATCTGCCATATGCCACTTTGGATCTACCACTAGCCATTTGCTCCCATTTCCCATCCTTAATTTGCCATCTGACATCCACCATTTGCCATTTTCTAATATTTGACATCCGCCATTTGACATATGACACCTGCAATTGCTGCTTTCCATTTACCATTCGCCATTCGCCATTCGCCATTTGCCATTTGCACATCTGCCATTCCATCTGATTTGTGATCTGCAATCTCCTATATCCAGTCTACAGTCTTTAGTCTCCCAACCTCCAACACTTAACCTCGAATTAAGAAAAACACACACACAAAAGGGAAATCCCCAAACTTTAAAAATCAACTACGTAACATACACACGCTCTAACAAAAGAAAGCGAAATTGACCTAGCTACAGATTCACCATAGCCAGTGGACTAAGATAAAAGTCTCCATATTGCACTGCCGCGAGCATCAGACCTTGGCAGGATATTACACACCTTAACAACGAACAAGAAACTAAACAAACTACCGACCATTACACTCAACCAAATACACAATCTTCTCATTCATACACAATTTGTATGCTCAACTTACAAAGGCAAAATAAATGCATGCCGCAAAACGACACGCTAACCAAATCGTTTTCCCAACCTTGTCTCACTTGGCAAATAAGACCTCTGGCCACATTGCACCATGCAACTCCTTCCAAGTCCTGTGCAAAGCGAAAGAATGAATATCCTGTTAATACTTTTTTAAAGAAAATTACAAAAGTGTATCCAACGGAAAAGATTTTTCGCATTAAAATTAAATGGATGTGGAAAAAGAAGAAAAAAGAAGAAAACAAGTAACAAAAATCTCCCAACGAGATGATAGTCCAAGGATCTTAAAAGCTTAAGGATATTCGATTCGAGTGAATATTCCCGATGTAATTTCTTGAGTGGTGTAGCTAAATGCACTATGACCGGATTTATTAAGTACTTCTCGCCAGCTTAGCGCAGTTCCTTGCTGCGGATTATTTTTATAACGACGGACGTAGACATAAAGTTGCATTAAGGCATCCTTACACAGGACCACCAATGGAATTTGGTATTAAAGCAGTTCATGAGTAGGGCACATATACACTCCGACAGGGAGACATAACTTTTTTTGCTCGTAGTTTAGTGTTGATTTTGGATGTTCCACCTTTTTGTGTGGAGATTTATTTAAAAGATCGAAGTAACTTTGGTGAGAAGTTAGCGAAAAGTAAAGATTTATGCCCCCCAACTAAGTGAAAAGTTGAACAGTTGTTCGGTTGAAAGTAGGGCGGGTGGGGTGCTGGCTAAGTGTGTATTGGATTTCGAGCAAAGTTCATGGAAATCATACCCAGATACCTACTTAGCGAACAAAACTGAGGGAAGTTTATGTTGCAGTAGCGGCAGTACAGCAATAAGTGTTGATGGGGAAGTAATTTGGAAACGTTGTGAGAAGTTTTAATAAGTTGCTAACGTTGCGTCTTACAACAAGAAATTGAAACGGAAAATAAGACCTAGGGATGCCTGTTAGGCATTGAAGGCAACGATTGATGGGTTTTTCCATTTTTCTCAAGAATGTTTATACTCCAAAGGGCATGTAAAAAGATTTCACTGCCACTCGACTACCAAAGGACGGTAGGAAAAACTGCAAGCGATTGCACAGATTAGGTTTTAAATGTTTAGAAATATGGTGTAGATAGTATTTTTTGAAGGGACCTTGGTGCCAGATTTGGATTTAGTAGAAAAATTTGTACCTTCTTTTGCCAATACCTACATCAAAAATTGTAGAGCATATGGTTAGAGAAAGTGGAGGATTCCTGTTTAATTGCTCTGCTCTGAAGGTCTGCAAACATAAAACAGTTTATTGAAGCATGATAATAAGGTGAGTAAGTACGCACCACTTTCAAAACCCACTTTCCTTATGTCACATTTCATTGGACAAAAAAAAAAAAAAACCGGCCTTTGACGACGCTCCGGATCGAGGAAGTGATTCTAAAGGTGGTATAAGAGCATTTCAAGGAAGTGAGTTAGAAGTTACGCCTCTCCAGCAAAGGACAAAATATGGAGAGCATCCTACTTTCTGACGAACAAGCGAAACTCGTCTGACCGAAGCAGACCGTTGCGTTGCCAATTTAAATTGTTCAGGGAAAAAAATGTTAACTTTCTATAATTCAAGCCGATAACCCCTTAAAGACTTGCCACTTTTTGCTGGCATACATCAATTTAGTTTCGTAATATCCTTCCAAGAAGGACCTACCATATAAATTGCCTTAAACGACCCATGGGTCGTCTATTTCAGTAAAAAAAATTTAAAAATGAACGGAAGTCACTCATAGCCGATTGATGATTTCCTGCCAATTTTGTTTAACAAAAATGATGCCAGAGTAATAAGTTTATAGCAAAAGGCATTCAAAACCATTCCTCGAATAGCTTTGTGTTTGTCTTCATGTTAAGGGATTAATTTTAGTTCAAGTTTATTTCACTGGATTTCAAATTGTTTGCAGTCAAAGGCCACCTCACTCCTTTTTGTGCATTGTGTTTCCATTAACCTTTTGGGGCGATAAGGATAGTGAAATTATCTTTATTTAGTACAAACAATCTTCAAAAAAACAAAAAAAGAATGAGAAAAGGATACTTTTAGCTTGGTTGGAGAGAAATGAACATTACATTCCATAAAAGGGCAGCTATTTTAAATTTTAAATGAAGTAGTGGTTGATAAAAACTCTTGTTTTTGCTGGCGCAGTTAGTAAAGGTTTTCTTTACTTGGTCTGCTTGAAGAAATAAGTTGCGGAGAAAACTGATCTTTTTGATTTTTCGTTAGATGGAAAATAAAAGGATAAAGAGGATAGATGAATTTTATTGCAGCTGTAAGATCTGAACTGTAGAGAATGTCCTGGTTGTTTTTTTGAATTGTTTTCTTTCCCTACGTGGCCCTAAAGTGGTTTAGAGGCAAAATCAGGTCTGGAGACAAGAACGTGTATTACAATCTGTGACTTTGATCTACACAGGTTGGATTGCTGTTATATATTTTCTCAACTAATAAAAATTAGTTCAGTTTACTTAGTCCATTCCAATTTTCTTTAAGGTTAACAAAACCGATGCTTTTTTCAAAAGAACAACAAACGAAGTCACTGCTTGTTTATCTTTTTTCGACTTTTTCGACGGCATGATAATACTCGCACTTAACTGCCCTACAATATTGAACCCCTAGTAGGGTATTCCGCTTTAACTTGAGAATGTGTCGGACGGCCTCGCGGTTTTTGGTTATTTTATGTCCAAGGCAAATCAAAAGTAGATAACATTGCATTTGTTTGTACCACGAGTATTTAAGTCGCCTTACTGTTCTTTCTTCGTGATCATGCCTGACCGTTGTGGGACACTGCCTTTTTGACGGGGATCTCTGAATCTCTTCTTTGGACATGACAAAGTCAACTGAGCCAGCCGTGTTGTATATTTTCCATTATAGTATTTTTGACTTGAAGGCTTCCGCGGGTTTTGGACCTTCTAGTTTGGACAAGCTTTGTTACTCCTGTTATCATGCTAAGCATCATATAACAAAGATTCATGTGCAACAGGCTGCGGAGGAAACTACTGCTACCATTTCGAACTCAAGAGAAGAAGAAATAAAATATCCAGTCGAATTGCAGGAACAAATTTTAGAAAAAAGAAAAGCTTAAAAGGAAAGGTACGAGACTTCAATCAAATCAAAAGGCAATTTAAACGACCTTAAAAACATTCTAAAAAACAATAAACCTGTGAGCTCAAAAACGATGCAGTTGCTAAATTCTCGACGGAATAATAATAAATAAGCGTGATGTCATAGGTGCTTTTGAGAGACACAGAAAATCGACGAATTGGACAAAACGTCACAATAGACAGACATAACTACGAGGTAGTACAGGACTTCGTCTACCTAAGATCCACTAGAGACACGGGAAACGACATCAGTTCGGAGTTCAAACGAAGAATAACTCTTGCCAACTGTTGCTACTTTGGGTTAAGAAAGCAATTGAGAAACAAAACCCACTCCACAAAAACCATGGTAACCTTGTATAAGACCTTAATCATCCCAGTCCTGCTTTACGGCGCGGAAGCATGGACCTTATCGAAAGCGGAAGGTCCAACCCTTGGCAGTTTCGAAAGAAAAATTCTCCGAATGATCTTTGGTCCCGTATGCGAAGGAAATGTGTGGAGAAGAAGATACAACAACGAGCTGTATGAGCTGTACCGCGACATGGGCATAGCCAGAAGAGTACGCATCGCGAGGCTACGATGGTTGGGCCATGTTGAGCAAATGGACCCAAACGCTCCGGCTTGACGAGTTTTCGAAAGCAAATTGCAGGGAAATCGCGGAAAGGGAAGACCTCGTCTTGAGTGGATGAAGACCTCAACCGACTTGGAGTGCGAAACTGGAGAGAGCTCGCCCGAAATCGAAGTCGTTATAGAAGGATGTTGGTTGAGGCCTTGGTTCACCCCTAACTGTAATGCCTACATAAATAAGTTAGTAAGCTAGATTCTCAAAACGTATAACAGTGGACGCTTCTTCCTATTGCTACTTACGGCAACCGTCTAAATCGATCTAAGACACAAAACCCGCCTATAAAATCCCAACATAGTAAAGGGATCAGAAACCCGAAATAAAAACGCTGACTTCTTCGTTTAACATTTCGCCAATGTCCTAAAGTTATAATCAGCAATGCAAATAAACGCATGCAAAAGAAATTGTAACGTTCACTGAGTTCTAAACTATATTCAACTTCTTGTTTACACTTTAACTACATACACCACTTTTCGATTCGTCATACAATTCAATTTATTATCACACAGTAAGTATGATCCCTTGACTCTATCAAATCTTTACATTATCACTTTAGAATAAAAGTGACTCTGCCTGCGCCAGTGAATTTTTTATATAAAACAGCATACCACAATATCGAGCTTTCTATATAAGACAAGATCCATCAAGAAAACTTCGAACAGTTCGTGTTTTAACTGCTCCTCAATTATAACATCTCAAATATTGTACATATATTATGTCTCCGTATATTACACAATGTCTCTTTCTGGTAGGTAGGTATACCTCTCCGTTATATTTCTGTATACAAACCCACTGACTCACAAACAACCCATTTTTGTTCATGTTCATTGACAGTACATTACAATATTTACCACACCATGGGAAAATTGCAGAAGTAGTTGCTATCCCTAACCAAGGCACGACGCAAAGACCAAGTGCATCTCAGTTGGATATATTGGGAAAGGCACTTGAAGAATAGCAAGTATGCTCTGCTAAATTCTTAGATGTTGTTCTAGCCCATTATAAGGTTTGGCATTTCTGGGTTTAAGGCAAACTGCATAAGGACCATTACAAGCAGTTCTACTAAGTTCTGAAATTATACGCTACGAATTGATTCTTGAAAATTCGATACGATTAACGTACTCTGAACTTGTGAAAATTGAATCCGATTTACCACAAAAGGTAGTGTTCTAGTGCCCACCCTGTATGTGTTGTATACAAGAGATATTAAGGTGGGCCCTAACGCTATCATGACCGCACCTTTGCTGATGATACTGCAATATTGGTGTCAGATAAGTATGAAAGCTTCACAAAAAATGGAAAACGGAGTCGATAAAGTTAGTGATTGGACGCAAAAATGGCGAAATAAATGAAACAAAGTTGACGTAGAGTAAGTTTTACGAACAAAAACATAAGCAACGCTCAAGTTTTATAAACAATTTAGTAGAACATAAGGTGGGTTAACAGAGTAGGGAGCCCCGGGGCCTGTGCATTGCTCGCACTAACCTATACGTCTTGTGAGGGAACGGCCGATTCCGAACGGCCAATCGAGAAATCTCTTTTCATGGCAATGAATCAATCAAAGGACCTGCCAATTCGTCGCGAAAAGTTGAAAAAAAAATGTATGTTTTCTGTTGGGATTTGAACTTGAAACTCCCGCGTAACAGGCAGAGATGTTCAGACACCAGTTCAGTTCATTAGTACCTCCTTTACTCCGAATGGCCTATGTGGAAGTATTATAATTGAGCTGTGACATGAACGTAACCTTTTTTATAGAAAAGGCATTGACAACCCATTAACGTCGTTCAGCTTTAATAATTTTTTTTCTGGATAAATGCTTTACACACCATGAGGAAATATCCCTTCTTCCTCGTCTGGCGGGCTATCCAAGGAATGGCTCTCTAAACATACCGGCTAAAACTCCGTAAGTTTTTCGCTGATCTCCTCCCTCGGATGGGGAAGCTGTTTGGGCGAGAAAGAAGAAGAAACTGTTCCAAATCTTCTTCGCACATGCTCTACTCTCTGTCAAAACGTAAAACATTTGGGAGAACACTTTTTCGACGATCCAAGTGATCTTTGAAATATAGACATTCATAGTCTTCATTGTTTTATAAAAAGCTCAAAATGGTTTAAGTAAGAGGCAATTACTCAAAATCTTGTGATATCACAGTGGACCTAATATTGAACTAATTTTATCGGTGGTTTCCCCGATAACCACCCTAACCTGACTTAACCTAACCTGCCATGGAAGCGGGGAGGGGGCTCGTGTCTAGGCCCCGGGTTCTGCTTATCATCTATCTCTTTTTTCAGCATCTGCAACAGATACATGCTGATTCGCTTCCAATGCTCTTCGACTCTTAGCATCTTCTGTTCTGCATGATATTATTTTGGCTGTTTTCTTTGACACTGTTGTTTACCTATTACCTGACAGAGAAGCTCCCACCTACCGAACTCGATCACTGTTTGGTTAGCGTCGCCTGTCAAGTCAACGAATCTTCTTACTTGCACGAAGCGCCCTTTTCCAATCTTGTGCTTTCTGCACATTGGAGTAAGTTCCAGTATCCGTCAAGATACTGTTTGATGTAGTAATTATCTTCAAAGTATTTCAGGAACTCCATTCACTTCAACCTTGCATTCTAGTTCTAGCTCCCTCTGCTTTCCGACTCTCATCGTTCTTTCCACTTCTATTGCTTAAGAGCTTTCGTTTCCGTACTCGCCGCTTCCATCCGATTTCTTTTTTCATTTCGTGTAGATATGAATTTTTTTTGTGCTGCAAGCATTGTGGTACCCATGGCATGATGGTTAGCATGTTTAATTGTTAACCAAGAGGTTCGTGGTTTAAATCCCAGCAAGAAGCCAAAAATGTTTTTCTACGGGTATCGCCTTTTGCTAGGAATTAGCAGGTCCTCCGATTGTAAATTCATTGTCATGAAAAGCACTTACTCGAATAGCCATTCAGAGTCGACAGAAAGTTTAAGGTCCCCTCCATTCCCTCACAAGCCATTTGTGAGTGCCCCGGGGTACCCCACTCTGTTGTGCCACCCTATTTATTAATTTTGAAAGCAAATCAATTGATATGACACCTGCAACTGCAATGCTGGTTTAGGTAATGTGCGTTACGAGCTTGCTATTCGCTAGACACTACTCCTCGGTACCGAAGCTACCGGTTTCCTGTACTTTTCTAGTTTTTTTTTTACTGCCTCGGCGCAAATTTCGCTTCCGTAGAGTGGAATTGATTACATTGTTCCCAGAAGAAGTCTGCGTTTGCTTGCAGATGGGCCACCTACATCGGCCTCGACAAATAGTTTGTGACTTTGGCTGTGCGTTCTGCACAGGTCCTGATTCAGGTTCCAAAATCTCAGTTTAGTATCGAGATTTGAGCCCAGGTACTTTACAAGGTTCTTGTTCTTTATAACTTCGGTTTCGATGTGAAAGTCGACAACTTGGAAACTCGTTTTTTTGCGGGTTTTCTAAGGTGCCAGAGGCAGCTCATGTTCCTCCATCCAGGAATTAGTTTTTCGCATCACTTGGTTCAGCTTTCTTTGAGTGCTTTCGGTGTCACCAGCGTATAAAACTAGAAGTCTTCGGGCAACACCACAGAAAATACCATCATAGGATGAATTCCATAGGTCTGTTCCAATGACAGATCCCTGTTCTGCTTCGCCTGTGATTCCCTCTTACCTCTTTCCTTATGGGGTTCGGTAGATAAATTGTCTATTGAGCAGTAGTAAGACTGAGAAAGGGACGAAAGGCCATCACAGCTATGGTATGTAGCCATCACGTATCACAGTATGTAATGGTTTTTATGAAAGCAGTGCTAACTTAAGAAAACCAATTTTGTACCTAATCATTAAGCTTCTTTCAATGATTTGGAACGTCGGAACATACCAACTAAAATGAAGATTATGAATCTCCAAACTCAAAAACAAACAAATAAAGTATTTTTGGTTCAACTCTTTTCACATGGGAATAAAATTCTGTATACAAGTATGTGTACCAAGAAGATAATATTAAACATTTACGTACAGCATAGTAATTTCCAAAGCACTATTGAATAACGATCTCTTCCATAAATTATCCTGAATTTTTTTGTTCTAATGATTGCGCTCCAGCCATCTTTCAACTGAAAAAAAAAAATCTTTAAGCTGCTTCAAGCTGTAAAGAGTAATCCAACCGTTAACCAAATAAAACCGAAGGTAGCTAATTCATTCCGTAAAAACTACGAAGGGTTCAGAAGAAGAAAAAAATGGAATGAAAAACATCTAGAAAAATATTCATGTTAGTTCAGGCGACAAATTGGAAATTACTTTGTGTTTTGTTTCCAGTTGGATGAAGGGTATCGGATTGGTGATTTGCTGAAAATTCACAAACTACTTTCGCATGGCTCATCACCAGGACTTTTTTCCGCCCCCAAAGAAACTAGAACGTGAAAAGAATAAAGATTATTTTTCATTCATTTCCGAGAAATGAATATAAAAAAAGTACTAAATGAAATAGAAATATATGCAAATTTGATGAGCTTGCGGATGTTAATAAAGCTTTTATCTATTCCTGGAACAATTTATTAATTTAACAACAAGTAACAAGAGCCTTTCAGTTCGTGTTTGGTGTGATACCTGAATTTCAATTAACATTTATTTAGTAAAACACAACCAATTTAATTTTTTTTTAATTGAAACACAGATAATTTGAAGCCCCACTCAACAGGCGGATTATTGTTATTGTTTGTTTGATTGAGGTGTACGGCTAACAGCAATTAATTCAATGGCACTGTATAGTTTTACTGAGAACAACAGGACATAGTTGAGTGTTTATGTGGAAGTTGGATTAAAGACAAATAAAACGTTTTCGATTTAAGCTTTGTATATCCGTTTTTGTAATTTCCGTCGGATGTTGCAGTGATAATTATGCAATTAACAATTTTAATGAGAGCGACAATAATAAACAACGAAACCTTTCATGTTTCATCAAATAGTTTTAATTGAAAAGCAGTTAATCTTTATGACTGAGGGTGTCTGGCGTGAAATTGAGGTTGTAAATTATAAACCAATAAGGTTTTTGAGAAAACAATAATAAACGCTTTGAGTCTGAAAAGTTTTGTCATATCCTTGAAAGATTGCAATAAAGTTACGACGTCAGCGATTGTATGGGCCTTTTCTTAGTTTGCTCACCTGCAGTCTATAGCGTTTAACTACGAACGTACCTACATTTCATCAGCATCATACCACCCCCACAACTAGAATAATAAACGGAGCAGTGGATTATTTATTCAACGGGTATAACTCATATGCAGTCCTTTCGTCAATAGTTTTGTAGGTACACGAAACTTGAGGAGTCAGCATTGTTGGAATTGAACCAAAGTCAGTTGGGGCGGAAAAAGCCTCAAAATCTGTGCTGAAAATACTTCCTGAGGAGGCGAGGACTTTAATGGTCATCGTTATGAACAAGAGTCTCAACAACTGCTGCTTTCCTGATCGTTGGACGAAGGCGAATATCGTCGCCATATTCCTAAAAAGAGAAACTGAGTAATCTCAGCAAAATCCTAGAGGATCTCGTTTTTCGAAGACATTAAGACGTTATGCAATGACAACAGCAACATTCCGAATATTATGATGTTTGTATTCCGAGAGAAGGACTCCACTCATAATCTACTCCTGTTGCCACAAAGGGACGTTGAATGAAGCTCAGTAACCACCTCGGACCAACTTCAAACAGGAAACGTCACCAACTTTCTTTGTGGATGATTGCTTGACCTATGCGCCATCACTGTCACCTGTGATCGCAGCTCGTAGGGTTGAAGACAACATAAGGAAGTTCTTCGACCATTACAAACGAGGGGGAATCCGAATTAACTTAGCAAAGCCCAAGCTATTTTGCACAGAAAAATCCAAACATGGACGGAGAAGTTCGCGAATACCCACAAACTGATTCAACCTTCCCGAAGGAACACAGCCCAGGCCAAAGTAGCAGGTCAAGTCAAGGAATCCACTTCACTTATCCACTTCCACTACTTGTTAGGAAACCAAAATATGCTTTCCATCGCGTCTATCCACTGATGCGCAAAAGAAGTGATATGAATAAATAAATAAATAAATAAGTAACTAGGGTGGCGCAATAGAGCGAGGTGCCCCAGATCCCTAGGGCCTAGTGCGTTTCTAACAACCATGTCTTATGAGAGAATGGAGGTAACCTACTATTTTCTGCCGATTCCGAACGGCTAATCAAGAAAGCTCTTTAATGGCAATGAATTTACTAACGGACTAACTTGCCAATTCCTCGCGAAAGGCGATATCCGTGAAAAAACATGTTTGCTGCTATTGAGATTCGAACCACGAACCCCTAGGTAAAAAGGCAGACATACTAGCCATCTCGTTATCGGTACCACGAAAAAGAAGTGGACTTAGAAAAGAAACAAAATTACTTAGCAGCTGTTACGACCCGTCAGCACGTACTGCTTTCTCGTCTGGCTCACAATATTCAAAATTGTAATGCAAAAGCTGGCTGGTATTCGAAAGTAAGATTCTGAGCATCTGACCAAGACTTGCCTACGGCTACGGCAGGAAAACCGTCGGTAATAGAAAGCTTTATGAAGAAGCTAGGATTTATCAATATGGATATCTGGAAATTGCCTACTAGAAAACATGGCCAACCATCCAAATCCATTAGTAAGAAGGATAGCAGAAGTAGACAGACACCCGAACCCGAGATGTATCGAAACGATGATCCTTACGGACGACGACT
This sequence comes from Melanostoma mellinum, assembly GCA_914767635.1. NCBI lineage: Eukaryota > Metazoa > Arthropoda > Insecta > Diptera > Syrphidae > Melanostoma > Melanostoma mellinum. Next base: position 49,815,853 of record OU612058.1, read on the forward strand.
AAATCGACAACGATGAAGCAAAGAACTTCTACTCAGCGGCAGCGTCAGCATACCACACTGGCTAGTTTTAACTACATCCCAAGGCAGAATTGGAAAACAGCAATGATCGTGTCAATTCCTAAGCATGGTGCTTCTAATCAAGTCTCTAATTACAGCCCGATCTCTTTGTTGAGCAACAACAGCTGTAAATATTAGAAGAAATAACCCCCAGAAGACTGCAACAAAGATCTCATCGTGCATGACATGCAGTTTGGCTATCGGGAGAAACACTCAACATTGCATCCGCTCCTTAAGTTTCAGAACGGCATCACCACCTCTCTCTACAGTCATCGGATCAGCGTTGGATGGTTTTTGGATGAGAAGGCATACGACAGCGTATAGACTATAGATGGTCTACTACATAAACTTGTTTCAGGTATCTCCACCACCAATCAAAATTCTCTGTTCATTTCTTTTTTTTTCAGAAAATTTTTCGTACACACAGATAACTACAAATCCCACATAAAGAACATCGGAGCTGGGGTCGCCCGAAGCTCAAAACGCGGTCAATTTCTCTCTTCCCTACAGCCTAATGACATCAGACCAGGCTTTCAATCGGTAGCACCTGTGACCTGTTAAAAGTTACTCTTTCCCAGCCATTTCGAGAATTGCCAAGAAAAAGCTCCAATCTTATGAAAGAAAAATACTCAGGATCTGGAATAGCCTCTGTTTTGACCGACCTCTGCTTTGACCGACACGACCGACAAGCTGCAATACAGGAACAAGCAGCTACACACAGAAGCCACCTCTGGACATATATCTAGTGTTCTTCACAAAGAAGCTAGTTCAAAACGTCACCGACCACCCGAATTAACTAATGAGAAGAATGACCACAGAGCAATGACATTCCGAGCACAGGTACTTTATAGTGATGGAAAGCCTGGACGACCAAATCATCATGAAAAACGAGGGATCTATCTTATTCTACGCTGACAGTGAGTCAGCAAACCACCGCGGCTCATCGCCAACTCCCACCAATCCACTGCAAAGCCACCACCGATAACTAGGAGTGAACAACCTGAGAGGAAGACAAAGTAAACCGACTACTATGAGCCAACAAATGTTAACTGAATTTTTATTAGCTATAAGTTAAATTTAATTTATTGTTCCATAAATATACCAACCTAATAACTAACGGAGTCAGCATTGTCATCAGCCGAAGCTAAGTTAAAAGGTTAGCCTTCCGCGCCAGAGCTCTTAGGCTGTATTAAATTAGCAGTCCTCAGCAGAGGCAAAGTCAAGGATAAGATCGGTAAGAGCTTATTTAATTGATTCAGGTATAATTTCATAACTGAAACGTCCAACCATTGCTTACAAAAGGCTTTCCGTAGTGGTAGGCCTGAGTTCGAGGCTGTGTCCTCCACATGCTACTAGGGACCAAAAATTAGCCTGCTGATTAATCATCTGTCGAAGGCTGCTGTTTCTTCGTGCCACCAAGGGCCTGCTGATCAACCAGAGCGATTGCCTGCTATCCGTCCCGTGCCAACAATGGGTCGTAAATAAACCTGCTGGTCAACAAGAACCATTTCCTAGCTTTTCTCCTTGCTACCAGGGGTTGTAAATAATCCAGCTGATCAAACAGAGCAGTTGCTTGCTCTTTTGGGTGTCTTCAAGGGCCAAACCTATTCGTCCCCATTTGATTCAGATTACCAGTGTTATCAGCAGCAAAGAACCAAACAATTAGTAATTGGAGCAAATGGAGGACCTACCCTACATAGCATACCGGCTATAAGCCACTTTGGCTTAGATTTAAATTCATTGATTATATCTTTTTAAAGTACTCGTTTGCGATTGAAAAATGAGTCCTTGGTGACCTTTATCCCTTGAAATTACCTGTTTTTCTCCAGCAGACATTGGTATCAACGAAATCTCGACTGGAAGGGAAAGAGTGTTGTAATTCTTTTTCTCTGTTAGAAGAAAAATTCGAATAAAATTAATTATTTCCTGAAACTAAAATTCAATAAATCTCTTTTGTATTACTTCATAACTCATAAGTAAAGTGATAACATGCATTGAACCACCTATTAAGCCCATACAAAATTTCAACCACAAAAGATTTGATTCCATTTAAGCCACATCCACATCCAAACGCAAACTTTCAATCCAGAGGTGAATTTTCTACGTGTGAAAATATCCCATCGGTTGCTTTTATGGGTTCTTTTTATGGTAAACTTTCCCAGCTATATCATACGCGAAAATCCACTTCCTTTAACCAGAAGGTACGACATTAATTTCAGCGCAAAAAGCCGCGGCCACATTATTAAAAACGAACACCAAACGCACACACCCACAATAACACACATTCATGCACGTGAGCCATTTATAACAACTGTAGACTTGGTTGGACTTAAATCAAAAACTAATTTACACACAATGTCAGCGGCGCGGCTGTGGCATCATTCATCCAAAATAAGATATCTGCATCCTGGTGCCATACCAGCGCACGTATACGGTATACCTCCGACCATAAGATCAACCAGCAATGGTGCGACACAGATACGAAAGAGAATCCAATAATGCTACCGACTTACCTCGACGACAGCCATACCCACTGGGAAAACGGATAAATGCAAACAGAGCCTTAAAAGATTTTTACGCCACGCAGCACCTCAACGTGAAGAAGATTACTTCGAGCCAAACGAAAAATTACTGTAAATTACAAAATGATGATGTATAACAATGTCTCTGTTTCTTTTTTGTTCACTGAACGCGGGTTGGGACGTTTTCCTTTTTTTTTTTATATATGTGGTTTCATATGTGCATCAAATGAAGTGCTACAAACACAAGCACATGTAGGCGGGAGGTTGAGTTTTGAAGCTATTCACAGGTGATTTGCACACACGAAATCCACTATATGTCTTCATTGTGCTGCGGGTTTATTTAATGCTTTTTTAAGAGGAGTATATTGCAGTCGTGAAAAATATCGAGGCAATGATTTTAAACGAAAGAAGTAGTCTTTGTAGATTCGGTAGATTTTTACACTCATTGAACAAAAAATAAGAAAATCAGGTTTAATCCAATTTGTTTGTCGTTTGACAAGGCGGTTCATTCAAAATTGCACTTTCGGAGATCTTAGCGGAAGTATTTGTCCCAAAACCGGTATTGTAAGAACAGTCAAGTCTAAATTGATGGATCACTCTTGTGAAGGTATAATCACAGGAGCAATCAAGTTTTTGTTAAATAGATAGCAATAGAGCAGAGAGTTTTTGTCTACACGTAAGGGTGTCCACTTAAGAGAATTTTTTTTTTTTTTTTTTTTTCAAATAATCAAAACAATCTAATCCTCAAATTTACTTCTTCCGGTCAAAATATCGGTTTCGAAAATGCTCAATACGGCAGCCTTGTATGTAAATGCACTAAATAGGTTAACATCTGCACTGCGTATCATCATTTCTCCGCTGTTTGCTCTTAGCAATGTGATCGAAACATATCTTTGAGTAAATGAGAAAAAAGCTGTATGTCGTAATCAGCGGATGAGCTGAACTGATGTCGGCGTTGCCTCTGGAGACTCGCACACCATTTACTTGAATGGAATGGAATACTTCGTCCCTCAGAAACATCAACATTGTCAAACACCATCGTTTACACATACCTACATTCATATACTTATACCATCATTCACCATTTATGATCAGTATAACTATCATCTTTACACCCATCATCATTCACACACATCAGTGCACACACTACACAAAGCAGGATATCACACACACAGCACTATACACATATCACAGATGTGAACAATTGAAATGGCACATGTGAACGCCACAATTCGTAATGAGACAAACTGTGCAGCGTAGTGCTGCAAGTGTAAACATCCTAAATTTAAGTTTTATTTTTGTAAAGCCGAATCATAAGAATGAAACGTTAATAGTTTTCCCTTTTCCCCCAAATCTGCGCAATAAGGCTGCATGTGCTTGAAAGTCGTAACAGAAAACCTCGAGACACGATTGGCCGATTGTATAAATGTGTGTGTGAATTTGAAAGTCGAGAAAGAACAAATTGACAAGATCAAGCACTTCTTGGTTGACCTAGTTAACAAGTGATTTATTTTGCAATTAGAGATAATTTGAGCTTTGAATAGAGAAAAGTAAAAGTTTGGAGGAAAGTTGAAAATATTGTTTTGAGAAAAAGTATTTAAGTTTCAGAAAGTTTTAGAGTCAGTGAGAAGATGAAATTCAAGAAAAGACAAAAATTGTCAGACGGACATAAGATAGAAAATTTGAAGGAAGAAGGAGTAGCAGAAAAGCAGGAAAAAGATAATTAGAGTGATTGTTAGTTTTCTAGTGTTGTCAAATTAAGATTCGGCTGATCTTTGCCACCGCAACTTCTCAAAAATTGTGAGACACGCGATCCTTTTTAATTTCATTTTAATTGTTCTTTCGGGAAAGAACAATTAACGTTTCAATCTTCGGTTACTTTCGTTTGTTTACCTTTTTAAACGGTTCCTCTAACCATCTACCAATTGTCATTTTATAGTTGAAAAAATTTGGGTTTTTAATCCAACTCTTGTACGGTTTTCCCAACACGAATTTCAATAAATAGCATTAAATCCCTTTGGGAATTTAACTTTTGTATTTTCATTCGGTTGTAACATTTCAGCCTTGATTATTGGTTTGGAAATTTCACCACAAAATTAAGATTTTCGCTGATTTGAATCATTTGACTCAGCTTATTGATGAGAGCATTTGCGCTGTACCGCAAAGAAGAGTACGCATGGCTGGGAAATATAAAGCGGATGGACACCAACCATTCGGCTCGATGGGGTTTTAACATCACATTGCAGCGAAATCGCGGTAAGGGAAGATCTTGTTTAAGATGGCGCAATCAAGTGAAATAAGACTTCAATCTGCTTAAACTGCGAAGCTGCCCGGAATTGAAATTGTTAGTAAAAAATGTTTGGTGTGGCCCATTTTCCCCTTAAACTGTAATCCCCACCTTAGTAAGTAGGTATCATATCTTGTAAGCAAATTCGGACCATTGTGTCGTTTCGGTAGATTTTACATATTCCGTCACGTGAAAAAGCCATTTGGGATGGTTTGATAACTGGTTGTTGTGCTTTCTTAACGGAATCAACTGCTTACTAACGAAACTCTAGAAGAAATAAAAACTTTGTTCCTCATAGAATAAACAGTATCATCTCCAAAGAAAATTCGTGGTTCGATGCGAACTGTAAGGAAGTGATTAGGAGATGAAAAGAAAGTTTTCGATTTATTTAAAGACTACCCGATAATTAGAAACCGACAGGCCAGAAACTTCTTTAACGCTGGTAACTTTTGCATGAATAAAAGTCAGGTAAAAATTATTGTTGTGTCTCGTCCTCAATGACTTTCTTCCACTCGATCGGTAAAGCCAGCTATCTTGCAGCACGATTCATCTCCATTTCGACACTTTCTTTTAGCAAACTGACTCTACTTGAGCTTCAGTGCGTAAATTATGCCATGATATAAATACATTTTTCATACTCTATCAATATCGAAAGAGTCATAATATACATAAGCCAAGAGGTCTAACTGGAAACCGCGAAGTTATTCTGAAGAGGTGTACTTCAACGCCGAAATCTTTATATCTATCCTAATCAGAAAAAGCACAAAAGAGGGCTGGATCACATTAGTGATCCACCCATGGAACACTTCAACTATGTTTCAAAAAAGAGCGAATCTTCTTATCTTACCAGCAACCGTCAAATTTCACTAATATCCCTTCTTTTTCGTTCATAGAAACGTTGTAAAAAGAACGAGAGCTTCTTGATGCCTAACAGTGCGGCCTTCCTTGCTAAATGTACACTGGTGATTTGTTTTCATATCTCACCGAAAAGTGGAACAAATCTTAACACTGCACTGTTTTGGAGTGAGTACCTAAGGTTGTTTCCCTTGATATTTCCAAGGCATTTGATAGAGCATGGAGCTCTCTTAACGAAAATGCGTGCTTGATATCGATGAGTCGATGAGGTTCTTCTTCTTTGGATTAGAAACTATTTTTCCGACCATTCAATAGAAAATGTATTGAACGGTCTTCTGTCTGATGTTCACTTTATAAACGCTGGTGTGCCCCAGGGCACCGTTTTGTCTCCGACTGTCTTCCTTATTTTCATTAACGATATCTTCTCTGAAACTTCGAGTTCTTTCAAGTGTTTTGCTGATGACTCAAACTTCAACTTCTCAAATCCGCCGATTCCAAGTTCACGTTCCTGCTCTGCGGAAATAAAACGCCGCCGACGGAAACTGACAATGGTTTCTGAAAATTTTTGAATCACCCAGTTTAAATTTATCCGTGAGCATCAATTAGTAAAAATAGTCAATGTAAAAAAGGGCTGAGCAACAGCCACACTAGGTTGTTCTGCAGGACATCGTGGGTTTCCTTGTTTAAGAATAACAGTGAACAGATCCGGAGAACACCTTCAATCAAAAGGAGAATAGCGAAGTCGGACACCATCAACTGCTATGAAAAAAGAATGAGAGCAAACTTTTAGTTCTTGGATTGTTCTATGTCTGTGGCCAACCAACAGCAGATGCCGTTGCATTCATGAAATGTAACAGTGGTGTTTTGGTCTGCTCTTCTTTTTCTTTTTCCTGATCGTGTCTGAAAAGCATTATGTGGTATGAACACCGTATCAGTTCCAAAACAAAAACCTTAACTCTTTCCAGCCTTTGATTTTGTCACCCGGTTTTTTAGTTCTTCCTCAGAACTTAATTCTAAGACTTCTTAAAGTATGAACTTTTTTATGAACTCAGCCAAAATTGATGAGTTATAACCTCCAACAACTGCGTATCCTTACTTACCATCCCCTAACCTAAAATTCGTTGTGCATTAACCAACTTGATGGTTAAAGCTCGATACTAACTATACAATCCACCAGTCACGACGTGAGTGGATTTAAGTACCTACCCAAAATACCTTTCTGACTTGCAACGCAACGTTTCGAAAATTAAGCAATTTCGTAACGGCATCAGAGTGGAATCAATATTTGATGCCAAAATAAATTTCAATATTCTGTGTCGGTTTGCGTGTTTTGTTCTCCTTTTGGTTTTTCTGTTCTCCTTTTTTTTTTTTCTTCGTTTTATTATTTTTATATATAAAAGCCTCCATTTGCCGGGTTGTGTTGAAACTGTTAAATGTCAGAAGTCAGAGCCTGACAAGGGTAGAGAGTTTTTCGTTGTTCGTTGGACTTATTTCATTTGTGTTTTTTTTTATTGTTCCTTTTACTATACTTGCAAATGAACTGGGGAGCTGGTCAGTTGTTGCCATTGAAGGATGTTTCATGCCCAGATGCGATAAGTAAAACGCCATCATTATAATCGATTGCAACTGTTCCGTTCCTTTTTCGGCATTATAAATAGATTTGAGACTCGGTGGTGCTGTTATTTAAATGGTTTGTTCAGATTTTGAGCAGTTGTGAAAAGGATGTTGATTGAATTTGGTATACGAGTATAGCTGCTACAAGGACGAGTAGGTATAGGATGGATGAGAAGCATAAAATGCTTTTAAGTTGAGCAGGGTGTTGTGGATTTGTTTTGATTAAGGGATTCGTTTTGTATTTTGTAGGATCGGAAAGCTAAGCAGGCAGTTCATAATGTGCGGGGGTAAGTTGGTTTATTTCGTTTTGATTAAGTCCTTAGGCCGATAAACGTTACACTTGGGAAGAGTTTGATTTCAATTTTTTCATGAAATGTGAGGAAAATATGATGGACAAAGAAATGGAGTACCTTTATTATGCCTTTGTAGAAAAGGACATTCTTCTCCTTCCGTCGTTTAGGTTATGGAAATGATTTGGCCCTCTAGGCTTTTAGGGAAAATTCCTTAATCCTCACAAAGTTATCAAAACCATTCTGTCTTAGAAAAAAGTTGAGGAGATCCTTACAACAACAATTTAAAGTTTCATTATCAAAGGGACGAAGATTTATCATCAAACATGGCCACATCTAAACACTATTCAATTTATCTTTGGTTTACGAACTTTCCTAGTAACTCACTCCTACTTGTTCTCTGTCTGGCTTTCTATCGTACTCCTTGCCTTGATATTCACATTTCAGGATTGTCCCCAATGTGATGGTAGAGACAAATGTGAGGTTGTGGCATAAGGGATTACCTTGCAGGATATTGTAGTAATGTAATTATGGGCTCATGCAGAGAGGAGGTAGGCAGTCGAATATGTTTACAAATGAATATGGGACAAAACCCATGCAAAGATTGAACTCCAGATTACATTGAAAAGGATTAGCTTGAAAGTCAAGGTGTAGCAGGCTAAATAAATAATAAAAGAGAGGTGTGACTGGGTACTTAAAAAGTTTGGCCTCAGAGAACACAACAGAGGCGAACAATATGCGGAAGGAAGTGCGGTTACTTCGGCGGCTCAGCTCATATTCTATTCTAGCACCTACCAAGAATAGGGTCAAAAAGTGAACTAGGATCAGTCAGTGGTACGAAGGCTATGCTTATTAAAAAAATGTGAAATTAAAGGGATAGTAATCGATTTACATGGAACAAATTTATTTTGAAGGAATATTATAAAAGAACGTTTGCCGTTGATGAAAAGGAAGGAGGAAAAAAGAGTTTGAATGGACATCAATGTATGTCTTGCCATAGCAACAGTGGTTAAAGAAAATGAATTTGTTCTGCAATGAGAAATTAAACATCAAAAAAGATGTTAGTCTTTATGAACCAAATGGTTTAAGCTTTCGCTTTTGAAACTTAAAAAAGAACATCTTGTTTCATCAAGACATTACACTCTTATGCTAAGTGCTACAGTTCGGGATGCTATCTTCCATTATAACGAGTTTTTTTTAAGAGCCTGAGAACCTTCAATAATGAAACAAAGACCGAAATATTGTTGGAATGAGTTTAGGCTTAATTATGAGATCTAATCAGGTAGATAATTTCATGGAAATTCTTTGGATTGTTTTTCCCGACATTTGCATTTACTCAAAAATTCAAAATTCTCACTATGGCGTTAATGGTGGCTTGAACCATTGCTTAACATACTTCAAGAGTTGCTGGTTTTAACAAAGCCCCATAGAAAGCAACAAAGAAGCGCTGACTTGCAAAAACAAGGAGGATTGCAAACAGGACCTTTTCTTGAAATAAGTATAGATATTTACCAAGCTGATTTTTCAACAAAGTGCTAACTAGGCGCGGGCATAGAGAAGATGAAAAACTGTGACAGCTACTATGGCGACTGCTACAGGCAACAGAAACAGCGCTTATTTGGGTGCGAATTTGTCGTAAGAGGAAGACTCAAAGAAGGTGATTAGCCAATATCCAGTTAATGATCGTATAATGACCATCCGCATCAGGGCTAAATTCGCCAACAGAGCCTTGTATGCGCCCACACCCCCACAGAAGAAAAAGACGACAATGCCAAAAACTGTTTCTACGAGCTCCTCAAAGAAACATATATGAGCAGTGCCCTCGACACGACCGACGTGAAAATCGTTCTTGACGATTTTATAGCAAAACTAGGGAAGGAGGACATCTTTGGAAAAACAATCGGTAAGCAAAAAACATCGGAAAACGTACAATTACTTATAGATTTTACTGCGGGGTTAAATCTGGTTATAACAAGTACACGCTTCCCGCATTTTAAAATTCATAAAGGTACATGGCGATCCCCAGATCAATTAAGCGTCAACCAAATTGACCATGTTGCGATCGACGCAAGGCACTCTTTCAGTGTGTTAGATGTCCGAACTTTCCGAGGGGCCAACTTTGACTCGGATCACTGCACTGCCTTGTTGTAGCCAAGGTACGAATGAGGATATCCTGTTCACGACCAGCACGAACTAACGCTGTTAAGAGATATGACGTCGGAAAGCTACAATCGCAAGAGATTGCCAATGCCTTTTCCAATCGAGTGTCCCTTCAATTATCCTTGAATCCCATGCCGCCAGCATTAAACATTGAAGACCAGTGGCAGCAATGCCAAGAAGCCATCAGAACCGCTGCCTCTGAGGTTCTGGGTTTCACTCGGCCACCAAAACGAAACCCATGGTTCGATGAAGAATACAGGCAGGCAAATGCAGTCAAACAAAAAGCACCACAAATGCTTATGCAAAAAAGAACGAGGGCTGTTTACGATCAGTATAACGATATTTACAAGGAGAAAAGAAGGGAAGAACACCGAATTCTCAAAAAGAAAAAGAAGCAGCATGAGAAGCGCTCGTTTGGGGAAATAGAGAGGTGCCATGACAGGAACGAGATTCGGAAGTTTTACGAAAAGGTAAAAAGATCCTGCCAGAGTGGCAAGCCCCGAACTCAAGCCTGTAAAGACCAGCAGGGAAACATAGTCATAGAGTCACAGTCGCTAATGAGGACCTGGAAAGATCATTTCTGCAGACTGCTTAACGGCGAAGAGGTCACAAATTCCGCTGTCAGGCTGATTGCCCCATTCAGCTTGGACGATGATCAAGAATGCCGTCCTCCCGACCTAGAAGAAGTTAAGCTTGCCATATGCAAACTTAAATCAAATAAGACTGCAGGTGCAGATGGCCTTGATGCCGAACTTTTCAAGGCAGCAGGAGATCAGTTGGAAAGGAGCATGCACCAGCTGATCTGCATGATATGGTCGGAAGAAAGCATGCCCGCGATGAATGGAACCTCAGTATCGTATGCCCGATCCTAGAGAAAGGAGACCCTCACAATTGCGCCAAATACAGAGGGATAAGCCTCCTTAACGTCGCTTATAAGATCTTGTCTACTGAAATATGTGAACGTCTAAAACCCCACGTCAACAACTTGATAAGTCCTCATCAATGTGGTTTTAGACCGGAGAAGTCCATAATAGACCAAATTTTCACATTACAGCAGATCTTGGAAAAAACCCGAGAACATAATATCGATATTCACCATCTCTTTATCGATTTCAAGGCCGCGTATGACAGTATCTACAGAGACGAGCTGTACAGAGCCATGTCTAGTTTCGGCATCCCTGCAAAACTCGTACGACTATGCAGGATGACTTTGGAGAATTCACGCTGCTCCGTCAAGGTCGGTAAAGAACTCACCGAGACCTTTGATGTCGAAAAAGGTTTTAGACAAGGCGACAAACTGTCATGCGATTTCTTCAACATCATACTTGAACAGATTGTAAGAAACTCAAACGTCAACACCAGAGGAACAATCTTTCAAAAGTCTGTACAATTACTCGCCTATGCAGACGATATTGACGTAATGGGAAGAAGGAAGCATGATGTCATAGGTGCTTTTGCGAGTATCGAAACAGAAGCGGCAAAAATGGGTTTGATGGTTAATGAGGGCAAAACGAAGTATATGTTGTCATCAAACAAGGACACAGAACATCGACGAATTGGACAAAACGTCACAATAGACAGACATAACTTCGAGGTAGTACAGGACTTCGTCTACCTAGGATCCGCTATAGACACGGACAACATCATCAGTGCGGAGATCAAACGGAGAATAACTCTTGCCAACCGTTGCTTCTTTGGGTTAAGAAGGCAATTGAGAAACAAAACCCTCTCCAGAAAAACCAAGGTAACCTTATAAGACCTTAATCATCCCAGTCCTGCTTTACGGCGCGGAAGCATGGACCTTATCGAAAGCGGATGAGGAAACCCTTGGTCGTTTCGAAAGAAAAATTCTCCGAATGATCTTTGGTCCCGTATGCGAAGACAATGTGTGGAGAAGAAGATACAACAACGAGCTGTATGAGCTGTACCGCGTCAAGGGCATAGCCAGAAGAGTACGCATCGCGAGGCTACGATGGTTGGGCGGTTGGGCCATGTAGAGCGGATGGACCCAAACACTCCGGCTCAACGGGTTTTCGAAAGCACATTGGAGGGAAATCGCCGAAGGGGAAGAACTCGTCTTAGGTAGTGCAATCAAGTAGATGAAGACCTCAACCGACTTAGAGTGCGAAACAGGAGAAAAATCGCCCGAAATCGAAGTCGTTTTTAGAAGGATGTTGGTTGAGGCCCAGGTTCACCCCGAACTGTAATGCCCACATAAGTAAGTAAGTAAGCAAGCTGCGCCGTTTTCTTTTAAACAAAAAATGTCGTCGTTGATAAGATGAATAATTTTTGGGAACGAGAAAATAGTCAGCATGAATCGACAACGCTCACGTCATAGCTCACTGTCGTGGCAGAAATATGCACAAATTGCACAGAAATATCAACACAGTTTGACAATCTCAGCTGTTAAACCATATACTAGAAAAAGCGACAACGCTCTGCTTTGAGCCCTATTAAGTAGGTGCAAAGATGTTAGGGGAACCAGATCAGATATGAGACTTATAATCAAGCTTTGGGTAGATGTAAGTCTTAAAAATTGTAGCCAAATCAGAATGGGTGAAAAATTTCTTACAGCCTCTTAAGAAACCTAAGCATTAAGCAGCATTTATGGGGTCTTCAAATTCATATGTGGTATCCCAACGAAGATTATCGTGTACACACATACCAATTACTGACAGCTCAACATTTTCATTAAAAAAGGTTCATATACATTGGCAATGGGAGTACGTTCAGCTTCAGTGATTAAAGACAGTAGGTATAAGGTTTTGAAGCACTGAATTTAACTCCATTTTTCACTGATTCATGAAACAATGCTGAGCGGCATCGTTCCAGTTTCACTTCCGAAGAGAATCAGGAGCGTAAACTTGTAAACGGGAGATATGAGAAGTTAAGTTGAAAATAAGGAAGAGATTCGGAGACCAAGCGGAGCCCTGGAGCACATCAGCATTTATGAGATGAGTTTGACTTGAAACCGTCCAATAAAAGTTTTATTAGACGGCCGGAACGGTGGTTTCTAATCCAACGAAGCAGAGTCTCATCGACACCAAAAGTACACGTTTTCGATAAGAGAGCTCAATGCCAAACTCTATCAAATGCCTTAGAACAGAAGTATCAAGCGCAATTATCTAACTTTCTCCAAAACATTGCCGTAAAAATTGGTTCCACTTTTCGGTGAGATATGCCATCAAATCACCAGTAGACCTTTTGCTACGAAAGCCGTATACTGTCGGTCATTAAAAAACTTTCGTTCTTGGAGATATTTCACAAGCTAACGGTTTATCAACGTTTCCATGACCTTGGTAAAAAGGGACGTTAGTACAATTGGACGGTAGTTGGAAGGAGAGGAAGATTCGTTTTTTTTGTAAGGACGTGCTGGATAAATGCAGTTTTCTATCAGCTCGGGAAGATCCAAGAAAAGACAAAAGATAAAAAAGCCGACGCATTGGTTTTTTTTAGTGTAGAAGAACATCTCCTCAGAATAATGGTAAGGAAACCATCTGGACCAGTAGATCTATGTAGGTATATTTAGATCTTTGAGGACTCTCACTACCCAATGAGGTCGAAAAATATCTGTTTCATCACAATATTTATAGCCTCAAGCTGAGGTCGATCCAATTTTCTGTTGGAAAGTGTCGAATTGGCAGCACATTTAGCTGCCAGGAAGTTGGCTTTGTAAATGGAGCTGACAAAGGGGTCGTTATTGAAAACGAGTGTTTGGACCGATGATATGGTAGAGTTCTTAATGTTCTCTACAAAAGACCATGACTTTTTGGTTCCTTTTTGAAACTGTAGTTTTTTTTACTTAAATTTTTGGTCATGCAAAATCTTGTCCTATGTTAAATGAGCATTACTACCCAATCAACAATTTGTAACCTTGGTTGTAGAATAACTTCAGTTTTAATATAACTTCTTAAAACCTTGGTCACAAATTGGCTAGAAAAAAGTTATGTCGCAACCACGATCAAATATTGGGTTTTTTCCAAACCCTATATTTGACATGAGTGAGTTCCTGGTAAATTTCAATCGTTATTTTGAGGTTTCTTAAGAGCACGAGTTAGAAATTGGTTACTCAAAATCGTCTATGGAACCTGCATTTGAAAATGGTTATTTTTTAGCCATCAAGTAACCCGATTTGCAAATATGAAGTAAAAATAAAACCGGTTCTAATATAACTTACTAAAGCCTTGGTTACAAATTGGATAGAGAAAAGTTATGTCGTAACCACGCTCAAATATTGGGTTTAACCCAAACCTTTATTTGACTTGAGTTAGTTCCTGGTAAAATTCAATCGTTATTTTGAGGTTTCTTAAGAGCTCGAGTTAGAAATTGGTTACCCAAGATCGTCTATGGAACCTACATTTAAAAATGGTTATTTTTTAGCCATCAAGTAACCCGATTTGCAAATATGAAGTAAAAATAAAACCGGTTCTAATATAACTTACTAAAGCCTTGGTTACAAATTGGATAGAGAAAAGTTATGTCGTAACCACGCTCAAATATTGGGTTTAACCCAAACCTTTATTTGACTTGAGTTAGTTCCTGGTAAAATTCAATCGTTATTTTGAGGTTTCTTAAGAGCTCGAGTTAGAAATTGGTTACCCAAGATCGTCTATGGAACCTACATTTAAAAATGGTTATTTTTTAGCCATCAAGTAACCCGATTTGCAAATATGAAGTAAAAATAAAACCGGTTCTAATATAACTTACTAAAGCCTTGGTTACAAATTGGATAGAGAAAAGTTATGTCGTAACCACGCTCAAATATTGGGTTTAACCCAAACCTTTATTTGACTTGAGTTAGTTCCTGGTAAAATTCAATCGTTATTTTGAGGTTTCTTAAGAGCTCGAGTTAGAAATTGGTTACCCAAGATCGTCTATGGAACCTACATTTAAAAATGGTTATTTTTTAGCCATCAAGTAACCCGATTTGAAAATATGAAGTAAAAATAAAACCGGTTCTAATATAACTTACTAAAGCCTTGGTTACAAATTGGATAGAGAAAAGTTATGTCGTAACCACGCTCAAATATTGGGTTTAACCCAAACCTTTATTTGACTTGAGTTAGTTCCTGGTAAAATTCAATCGTTATTTTGAGGTTTCTTAAGAGCTCGAGTTAGAATTTGGTTACCCAAAATCGTCTACGGAACCTGCATTTAAAAATGGTTCTTTTTTAGCCATCAAGTAACCCGATTTGCAATTATGAAGTAAAAATAAAACCAGTTCTAATATTACTTCTTAAAACCTTGGTTACAAATTGGATAGATAGGAATCTCATTGTCGTCTTGTGTATCAAAGTGGAAAGAACATACCTAGCAAAGTTGCTCACTGCAAAAAAAAAAATGTATAAGTTTTAAAAATTAAAAATAAAAGTTTGCTTGTGAATCTAAGTGGAAGAATCTTAAGTGAAATTTAAGGTATGTTTATATTGCATGCAATTGTGATCGTTTAATTCAATTCGGGCTAGTGAAATTTGTTTTGCTTGTATGTACATAGCTAGAAAATATTATCGTAATGTGCTGTTAGAGTTGGTTCGAAAAATATTGTTTGAATTGATTCTAACCATTTATTGCATTATGTGTTCACAAAAATTATAAAAACAAAACAAAAAAGGACTGCGTTAATGAGAACGGCATACAAGTTGTGAAATAACTTTTTTTACGGTTAAAATACATACATACATAGCGTATTTTGTAAAGTGTGTCTGCTTATTTTTCGTGCCTTTAAAGTCAACAAATTTATGAAAACGAAAACGTAAATTGTCAATTTTAAACTTTTTCAGAATTGCGTGAAACAATATTCCGTTGATTTCGTCCTTCATTCATTTTCTCTTACATTTTCCTGGTCTTTTTATCGGTAAATATTCTTTCATATATTCATATAATATTCATATAATATTCAGCTTTTTATATTTTCTTAAAATTGTATCTCCATTGTTCCGTTTTTTATTTTTTTACTCAAAAAGGTGCGGAAGCTGGTTTCTTTTGGAGGTTTAACCTCGAATAAAAATATTCGCACCATAGCCAAATTTATGTTTTGCGACGAATTGCTGATGCAATTTTCTTGGTTGGGAACTGCGACTAAGAAGAGTTTTGAGCACTACAAATATACATTCGACGTCATTCTGGAAGCCGTAAGGGAAAGATTTCCAACCTTCAGCGATGCAGATGCAACCGCCTTTTTCAAGGCGTATCTCAAGCAAGCCCATTTCAGACTTGGAAAATGCTTGTAAGTAAAATAAAAACAATAACTTGAATCGTAAATTTTTTCAAGCAACGTACTTATTACTTATAAATTCTGATACACATACTTAATTATGTTTTGCATGTATGTAATTCTGACTCGAAATTGTTTTATGTAATATGATTATGAGTAGCCTAAATTAATTAATTACTTTCTTCTTAATTCTTAATAGTAAATCTTATTCCTTTTTTAAATTTTATTTTCAGGGATGAAAGTGCAACAAGTACAACAACCTCAGTGCTGCCATATTTGAGCGAATGACTTATCATACAATTGGTTTAAAATTATCATACCAGAGGGCGAATTATCATACGCGTTCAACGTCGCACTCGTTTTACATAAGTTGAAAAAAAATATAATTTAAAAATGATTTTTGATGTTTTTTGCTTCATATTAGTACGGTAATAGAAAAGCTAAAAAAAAAATTAGTAGCGAAATAACCTTATTGGAACGGTTCTAAAATACGTCTCAACGACGTTTCGAAAAAACGTTAGCAAGAGGGAAAGAAGTAACTAAAAAAATAGGTTTGTGTAAACCGTCAACAAACGGTTATAAAAAAGCTAAAAAAATTAGTAGCGAAATAACCTTACTGGAACGGTTCTAAAATACGTCTCAACGACGTTGCGAAATAACGTTTGCAAGAGGGAAAGAAATAACTGCAAAAATAGGTTTGTATAAGCCGTCAACAAACGGTTATAAAAAAGCTAAAAAAATTAGTAGCGATGTAACCTTACTGGAACGGCTCTAAAATACGTCTCAACGACGTTCAAAAAACGTTAGCAAGAGGTAGAGAAATAACATCAAAAATAGGTTTGCGTAAACAGTCAACAAACGGTTTTAGAAAAGCTTAAACAATTGGTAGCAAAATAACCTGGAACGGGTTATAAATACAGGGTTTTTTTTTTAACTTCAATTTGACTGGGGTTACAAAGTAACTGACCATTTTCGGTCATGAAGATGCTCCTGATAGGTCTTTAAGACGTCTTTTGAACCAATTTCAAACTTGTTAGGTTTCTAAACCCCAGTTATAATCAGGTTTTTAAGCGGCTTTTTAACCAAAAATTGTTGATTGGGTAGTACTTCTGACCTGTTTGAACAAATTTCGGGTTTCTACTGTAGGTTTGTCTTTAAAGAAGTTGCTTTTGTTGTCACGCCAAAGATTAGCAATTAATTAAATTTTAATTTAATCAAATTTATCAGCCGGATAGAAAATCGATTTCGAAAAGCGGATGTGAGGTATATGGTTAGCACAACTGCCTGATGTGGAACCCTTGAGGTGACGGTTAGCATGTCTGCCTTTAAGCCCATAGGTTCGAGGTTCGAATTTCAACAGAGGCAAAGATGTTTTTCCATAGGTATCGCCGTCTGCGAGGAATTGGAAGGTCCTCCGATCGTAAAGTCATAACCATGAAGAGCGCTTTCTAATCAGCCGTTTAGAATCTGCAGAAAATTGTAGGTCCTGTCCATTTTTCACAAGGTATGATTTAAAGGATTTGGGCTAGGTCGAGGTCCAGAGGATTCCTGATTTCAGTTGCGCCACCCAACTTATTTATTTGGTTTATATTTACACACCGTATGGATTTACTATTCCATACCCAGAAAAGGAATCCAAAGGAACTAAGTTAGTCAGACGTCTTGGCATTTTGCCCGTCCAGATGTGCTCAAATTTTCCATTTTGAGTTGCGGAATGTCATAAGCCACTTTCTCTGCACAGGCAGAAAAATCAGTTTCCGTCATGAGAATTGCGTTCGTCCTTCTTCACACCGCTTACATGAAGTTATATAATCTAATTATCTATATAACTCCCTGGGCTTCACACAAAACACAGGTTCTTGTAATACAAGTGAATGATGACAAAAGTAAGAAATTTCCCTGGACGAGCGCATTAGTGCATTCAGAATATCGACTAACAACTTTTTGTTTGATGATTTCTCAAATAATTACAAAAACGCATCCAAAACTTCATCGACGACTAAAAATCAGTTCATTGCCTTTTGCTTAAGTCATCCATTAAATTTCAATGAGCTCTTCAGCCACATTTTATTTCTCCAAATCTCTTTATGATTTCGTATGGACTTGTTACAAAAAAAGAGAAGCTTCAGTTTCCGAATCGTCATTCAAGTGAATTGCCAATTTCGGATGTCCATCTATTTAAGCAACTGCACCTACCTCCTCAGGTGAGAGTTAGGCTTCATTTCTATCAACTACCCACAACAACTGCTCTTAGTCAGATAAAAAAAAAAACTATTTATCTGACACCGGATTTTGTCGTTAGGATCCATTCGAGGACATCCGGATGTCCAAAACATCATACCCAACCAATGAACCTCTGCCCTTATCGGACAAAAAGTTTTCCTCCCAATAATTTTAATGTACTCGTTCATATAACATAACGAGTGAACAGAGTTTCTGTGTCTATATAACAAGAACTACACAAACCATCAGTATTATTTGTTGTCACTTTCATTCTTTCCCTCTCCCTCTAAAGCAAAAAAAACGATATTATACTACTGCTATGAGTGCCCTTTGAAAAACGAGTATCAATACATTTTTGCCAGGAAACTACTGTCATGATGAGCTCGAACACTAGTTGTTCTTATGAACTATTGCACCCGCACTCAAATCCTGTCCACTCCACATTATGATGTTCTGTGTGCCTTCCTGTGACCTTTCAAGTGTTCACTTTCCATTGCCCGAGGTATTATTTAGCATTTTAATCGAACAAAAGTTTTTACTCTGTAGTGTCCTTTGTAGTATTGCCTGTGTGTGGAATGGAAATAGGCATTGCAGAAGGACACTCAATGATGGCAATGTGACAACCATACCATATTGTTCTTTAGAGAAAGTTTCACCCCATTGGCATAGTACGAACATTGTTGGATGTGTGCATCAGACAAAACAGAACGGGAAATCAAATCCTTTTTGTGGAATCGAATAGAGTTATCCTTTTTCAAATCAGATTATTGAATGTGCTTTGTGTAGGGGAGGTATGAATTTCAGAAGAATTTTGGTTGAAAAGTTTTACTTCGGATAAAACTCTGCTTCAGCTTCGATTTTCAAAATATCAGAAATTTATACAAAAAAAAAATCACTTCATTTCCAATTTTAAATTATAATCCTTCTCGGAAAATGGGAAAGATTTTCGAATATGGATATTCGATTTGAAGGAAAATCCTTTTCATCTTTTTTCCCCTTTAAGGCTTTTCCAAACCAAGGCGGTTTTGTGGTTTGCTATAGTAACACGAGTGTCCCTGCCCATATTGTCGCATCAAATTGAGATCCCATTTTTAAAAATTTGTAGTTGTTGAAGAGCGCCAGCGTGGCGGCCGGCGACTGAAATGCTGTCAACAGCGTTGAAGTCGCTGTTGCAACTACAAAGTCGCTTTGGTTTGGGTAGGTTTCCAACTTTGTGGTTATGTAAACCAATTAATAAACGAGGAGTCTCATGTTTCATTATACCTACCCCCATATAAAGGGCGGAAGAGGGATAATTATCCTAAGTACAAATATCTTTACAAAACTGCATGTGTGTGACTAATTCTGATTGACAAAGTCGTTGCCTTGAGGATAAGGAGAAGCTGTACAAAACAATTTAAAATGCGAAGACTTTTATCAGAGGCAACAGCAAACGGCTTCGAATGGGACCGAATGCAAGAGATTTCACTTTTTTCCGTACTCGGCATTAAAAAGTTTTCAAATGTTATGCATAATTTGCCTAAGCCAAAAGGATGAACACAAAACAGAATTTTAAATGACACAAACTTTTACTTAGCTGACGACATACAAACGGTTCAAAAAGTTGGCCATCCATCTGTGAGACAGCAAACAAAACAAAAAGGATTCTACTGAAATTAGTCGGTCGCGGAGTTTAGGGAAGGGTAAGGTTTTTGTAAAAAGTCAATTTTCTGGTGCTATTCTGGTAAATTGTTTTAAAAGTTTCAATTCCCAGGGAGGTTGAATATTGCTAGTCGACTCGTCATTCGTAGAGGTAATGTTGAATGATTAGATTTTCCTCTGACTGTGTGATTTGTCGATCTGACATTTAAGTTTGATGAAAAAGCTTGGTAGAAATATCAACTTGCTATTGAATCGCTTTCTCAATTAGCCGTTCGGAACCGGCAGAAAATTGTAGGTCCCCTCCATTCCCTCACAAGGCATGGTTGTGAGAAATGCGCTAGGCCCAGGGGCTCCTCGCTCTGTTGCGCCACCCTATTTATTTATTTTTATTGAATAGCTACATACAGGAGATAGTACGTACAGAAAACGACCGACGCACTTAGACCAATAAAATAGTTCCACTGTGATACCGCAGGAAACTTTAGGAATTGCCTTTTATATAAACGATTTTGAGCCTTCTTTAAAACGATGAGGACTATAAATGTCTATATGTCTCGAAGGTCATTCCTCAAAAATGTGTTTTCCCAAATGTGTGTTACGTCTTTGAGAGAGGACAGGGCATGTGCAAAGAAGATGAGGAACGATTTCCTCCTCTTCCTCGTTCATGCAGTTTTCACAGAAGAAGTGAGCCTTGCGACATTTTTACTGAATGATAGATGTTTAGATACATATATATATCTATAGTTTTTTAAATACAGAACAAGCTTTCTGAAGGCAATAATTGATAATTCACTTGATTTTTTTAATTTCTTTAAGGGCGGGACACACTGTACAACTTTTTGGACAGACTTTGGCCTGAACAACCTATGATCTGTGATGTGAGCCCTCAGAAGGACACAAATCCGACTTGTTGTTATTTAAGAATGAGGTGTGAAGACAAATCTGACAAATCTGACAAATCCGACGAAACAGAATTCCGTATTGAAACTGCCTCCAATGACGTCAAAAGTCAGAATGATCTGAGTACAACGAAGAAACTAATACTCAAATTTTAAAAACTTCAGAGTTGAATACGATATTAATACGCCAAAAAGCAACAGACGAAAGACATTGTATTTATATTATGGGAACAGAAAATTCAGAACTTTCCTTTCGTGAAAAACATCATGTTGCCAAAAGTCTTGACGGTTTTGATAAAACCTTAGGATTGGTCAGACAATCATCAATCAGAGAAATATTTAAGGTATGAAGCAACAATAGGTACTTCGAACTTTTACATTGAACTGAAACTCTTTTTCTCCAGGGGTTGCACTATAAATAAAACTCATAAAGCAAAAGACAAAGTCCATAAACGAATAGTGTGGCACTAACAGAAAGCAAATAAGAACGACCTAAAAAATTTCTTTCAAAATTTCAGTTTGGCTCCTCACAGAAATAAAGTACCATCAACAAAAAAGAATTCATATGGTACGATTCCAGCTGTTAAAAGGCGATTAGGGGTAGAGAAAGAAGTTTTCAAATACTTGAAAAGAATTCTTCAGCAGAATCCTTCAAGCGCACCAGAAATATCTGTAATGCCATTTACAAAAGGCTTAATTTTTGCATGACCAAAAAGTAAGGTAAAGAATAATTCTGTTTCGAAAAGTAAGAGAGAAGAGAAGATTTAAAACTCAACTACGTCATCGGTCCCTACGTTTGTTTTCAATGACTCCCCGTATGACAACTCCTTTGACAAGTCAATTAACAAGCAACTCAATTTACTGCTAACTTGTCACTTCATAAAAGAACATTGGCTCCACCTCAGCTTGAGACTGTAAATTCTGTGCAGAAGCAGATATTTTTTCGACCTTACTCTGTAGCGAGAGTCCTCAAAGATCTCAACATACATAAAACAACTGGTTCAGATGGGTGTTCTCATGTGTTCTCAGGTGCTCTACGCTCCGCTATGAAAACCACTACGTAAGCTTTTCTATTTATCATGGAAAACTGTATTTATCCTGCCCGCCCGTCCTTTAAAAAGGCCAAACTTCATGGAACTGTTGATAAGCCGTCAACTCATGGAATCTCTTGAAGTACGAAAGCTTCATAATGATGACAAAAGGTCTATTGCAATGGCATATCTCACCGAGAAGTGGAACTTTTTTTTTGCACTGTTTTGGAGAAAGGTAGATAATTGCGCTTGATATTAGATTTTTTTTTTAGATTAGATTAGATGGTTTTATTTCATTCATACAAGTTTACAAGTTGCAATATAAATGTTTTAATATTGAATGAAATGTGAACATTCGGTAACTTTGAAAGTTAGTGTTGAATGACACGATTATAAAATTTAATTCAAATAAATATCTGATGTGGGGTGGCAACCAGTGTAAATTTAATAAAAAATATAAATTAAAAGTGAACAATGGAAAAAAGTTATTAATTCAAAATATAAACTTAACAAAACCAAAATAATATACTTTAAATTTTAAACGAAAAGTTTAACTGTGAGTATTTACCATTTATTTAAATGGATAAGGTTCTTAAAAAAGATTCAATACATTCATAGTCATGTGTGAATAGCCAGTCTTTAATTTTTCTCATAAATAAACTAAATGAAGTAGTTTGTCTTATTGATAGCGGTAATTTATTGAAAAGTTTCGGAGCTGTAACTATGTAAAAGAGGGAGAAGTGTGTACTTCGCGCAAACGGTACGTTAACAAGATGCGAGTTGTTTATACGGAGACTGTAAAGCTGCGAGTTTCTAGATGGAATATTGCCACTTTGTTTAAAGAACTCTCTTAAAACTTTGAAAACATAGAGGTGTCTTATTGGTAAAATTTGCAATTCCTTGTATAACGGCCAACTTTCAGCAAAATGATTTTTATTACAAATTATTCTTATGACATGTTTTTGAGCTATCATGAGGGGTCTCAAAGTATTCGCATAAGATCCCCCCCAGCTAGAAATACCATATTGAAGCTTTGAATGAGCAAGACCGTTGTAAATTATTTTTAAAACTTTTTTTGAGCAAAATGGTTTTATTAGGTACATTTTACGAGTAACCAACATCATATACGACTTCAGAGAGCGAATATGTTCTTTCCAATTTAAGTTGAAATCGATTAAAACACCCAGGTATTTGAATTTCATCACTGACTCAATTTTAAAGCAACTATCGGAACATAAATCATGAGAATTGAAATTGCGTTCACCACATTTATGAATCGGTAAACAAAATTGTTTACAATTATGAGCATGAAAGCGAAGGTTAAAATCAAAAAGGTTATTTTCAGAAATTTTGAAAGCTACTAATTTAGTTTTCTCGCTTAAAATTAGATTATGCGCAGCAAACCATATCCTTAGGATTTCTAAATCTTCTTCAATTTTGGCCACGCAATCAAAAGTAGTATTGAATTGATAGGTATATGCTACGTCATCTGCAAAAGCAGTAGGAGAACCGTTTAATTTAAGATTGAACAGAGAATTTATGTAAATTAAAAAAAGTAGTGGGCCAAGAACAGAGCCTTGTGGGACTCCATTTCTTAGAAAAAGAGGATTACTAAAAGTTCCATTTATATTTACTTTTTGTACTATTTCCTTCAAGTAGGATTGAAGCCATTTGAACATAACACCTCGAAAACCAGCATTATACAGTTTTTTTTAATAAGATCTCATGGTCAACCATATCAAATGCTTTAGTCATGTCCACAAAAAGAGCCATGGTAGTTTTTTTGCAATTTAAACTGCTATATAATTGCGTACAGAGCCTTAGAATGGCATCTTCAGTAGACATTCCTGATCGAAATCCAAATTGATTATCACTGAAAAATTTATTTTTGTCCAAGAAGGAAATTATTCTCACCTTTATAAGTTTTTCAAAAAGCTTTGAGAAAGTTGGAAGCAGAGAAATAGGTCTATAGTCCGAAACCTTTTTTCTATTACCTTTTTTGAACAGAGGAATAACTTCTGCACACTTTAGGTTTATGGGAAAACAACCATTTTCAACACTAAAGTTAAATAGGTAACTTAATATATCGACCACATATAAAGCGATTTTTTTAAGAATGATACTAGAAATACCATCAGTAGTACACGAATTTTTATTTTTCAATGATGAAATAGCCATATAAATTTCACGTGAAGTTATAGAGTTGAACACAAAACTATTTGATTGTATGCTATCAGATGTTAAATTTGAAAATAATGAACAATTACAACTTGAGCAAGGAAAAACTAAAGGTTTGAGTTTATCTGAAATTTCCGTGAAGTATTCATTGAAATTATTTGCTATTGAGTTTATGTCAGTTATAGAAACATCATTGATTTGTAAGCTATCTATTTCTACTAACTGCAAATCCTTACCAAAAATGTGATCTACCACTTTCCATTCTTCTCTTATGTTTCCATTTGCTTTCATAAATAAACTTGTATAATAGTTGTTCCTTGTTTCCTCTATCTTATGTTTAACGGTTTTACATATAGACAAATAATGATTTTTGAGATTTATGTTTTGTGGATGTTTTTTGCACTTAGCACTCAAAATATTTTTCTTGGAAATCTGTTTGCGTAATGTATTTGTCATCCAGGGTTTTAAATGCTTATTGCCTGATGAGTTTTGAGATGACAAATAAGTACACGAGCATATGTGATTTTGTAAAATTGACGTAAATACGTCAAAGGCAGTAGAAGGGTTGCTTTCCAAATAAACAGGCTCCCAAAATTCAAACTTTAGAAGTTCCAATAATGACAAGTAATCAATGCATTTTTAAGGTTTTTTAAGTGATTTTTTACTACTTTTTGAAGTTGTATTCGAAAATGTATTAAGAGCAATCATGTGATGGTCTGATAGCATAAGATCATACACCTTTCCATATGAGATTTTATCATGTTTATTAGAAAATCTGGCAAATATGTGATCGATACAAGTGTTTGAAGATTCTGTCACACGAGTTGGCTCGTTTATATAACTCTTAAGACCATTTGCTGCCAAAAGAAATAAGTAATTCTCCGTGTCTTTATCAATTTCATTCAAAATATCAATATTAATGTCACCTAATAAAATCAAATTTTTAGCCTTAATTACTCCAAGAACATTACTCAATTCATCAATAAAAATACTTTTGCTAAAATCATGCAATCTGTATATACACAACAAAGTATAGTAATCATCTTCATAACAAAGCGACAATGACAATACATCTGCACTGGACATTTCTATTTTTGAATACTCACATACAAAACCATCTCTCACATAAACAGCTATACCTCCCGATGGATATAATTGATTACAATTTCCAAACAGCGAATAACCCGGTATATTATACAAACAAAGTTCATCTTCATATATCCAAATTTCACTTACAACTATTATCACAGGTAAGCTTGCGAGCGAATCAATATGAGCTAAAAGAGTATAAAAATTTTTTCTCAGACTGCGTATGTTTTGATGTAAACATAGACAAGTCTCATTACGAGGTACATTGGCTGGATAGTCACACATGATAGAATTGGGACAAAAAAAAGAAGAAGAAACAAAATTCATATAATTTTCTCAAAATCTTTAGCACTAACAATTCTTACTGAATTGTCACCCTCACTTCTCCGCATAAAAACTGTCCCGTTTCTGGTCCAAACATACTTAAATCTCTTCGAAACCTTTAGTGACAATGCTGTGTTAAGCAGTTTACGTGTCTGATGAGTTAAACTATCGTTCAAGTAGATGTTTTCCGTTTTCCTTTGTGCACCGAATAGGTTTGTTGTAAGCAGCTCTCTTTTTTCTCTCTTTGCTTTCATAATTTTTTCTTTGAGTAGATGAGAATTGAATTTTATGTGGAGAACATTGGTGGTGTCATTTATGGAATTGTTATTGTTTAGATTTTTATTTCGCTTTGCTTTAATTTTTTTCATATAGCATTGGTTGATGTCAGCTTCGTTAATATTCACGTTTAATCCATGGCTGATTACTTTGCGAACTATGTCAACATTCGACATGTCAGTGATGTTGTTGGGAATGTTAACTATCTCTATGCTGTTTGCTAAGAACTGTTGCTCCAGGTTGTTTACCTTTTCCTCAAGATGTTGAATTTTGGTTTCATATTCAATATTTTTTGCCATAAGAACATCGATTTGTTTTTGGTGATATTCTTTCAGCAAGACAATTTCAGCATAAACCATATCCAGAGTTACAGTTGAGTTATTTCCTACCATTGCGATGGTGGTGGCGGAGGTGGAAGCATTTGAGACAGTGGCAGTGCTGGCGGTGGCGATGTTGACAATAGAGGCGGTTTTACTGGTAGAGGTTTTGTTTGTGTGCAATGCATTTGATGCAGGTACTGGTGACAAAGGGTCCGCTGTTGGTGGTGGCGGAGAGGAAGTAGATACAGAGCTTGGTGGAGAGATGAACTGAGGTGGCGGGAAGTTATTCTCTCCAGACAAAGAGGCTCGCCGTTGAATATTGCAAGAAGGGCACCTCCAGGCTTTTTTAGATTTAACAAAGAAATCGAGATCATTTTCAGTTAATTTAGCGCACTTGGCGTGAAAAAACTTTTTGCAATCACTGCATTCTACTTTAAGCTCTGACCCAATGGTCTTTTTACGGCAAATTCTACACGACATCATTTAAGAAAATACTGATGATTTCAATTAACTAATATTATTGACTTGAATGAGAATGTGAAAAAGCTCCCGCATGTGAGTGCACCCCACAACGTCACAATGAGAACTAGGGCATTTGACAGAGTTTTTCATCAAGCTCTCTTATCAAAAATGCGTGCTTTTGGTATCGATGAGTCTCTTCTGACTCATCCGCTGAATTCCGGTTCAAAAAAAAAAAAAAAAAAAAAATTCAAAAGCAATCGTTGCATCGTTGTCTCCTATTACAACCTCTACTATTTTCCAAAAGCTCGCACTGTGTTTGAAAACATTATAAGGGTATTCATAACCCCTTGATGTGCGCGTTAATTATAAAATAAAATAAAAAGATGATGAATGTTCTTCCAATTGTGAACAGTGTGCTGATAATAAGCGCTAAAAAACTGCACATCTAGGCACAAAGCAACCATTTTGATTTTCCGCACCCTATCGTTAAATATTTGCTAAACGGCACAAAAAAAGACTTCAGAATATATTCCTTATCCAAGCCAGAAGCCACCCACGTACCTGTGTATTGATTACACAAATCCACTAAAATAAACCAAAAAATGTTTAGAATCATAATACCGAACCTGCAACCCTTATCACATTAGAACAGATCACAAAAAAATTTCATTCACAATTGATCAAAAGTTCCGATGGTTGCTATCGGTAATAACTCTTAACGAATTTCATTGATAAACGAACAATTTTACCAAGTATCGTATTGGTACATGGCAACCATAAAGTGGCTGTGACTCCGTATAATTTCGAAAGGTTTTATTTGATTTAAATTTGGCCAAAATGCAATTGATTTATCATGTGGTGAACGTTGTTCGTTACAAAAACGTTCAATAGTACTTACAAAATGATTCGAAGAAGCCCAATTAGTAACACCTAATTTGACTTCAGATTATGGCAGCATACTTTCTTACTTTTCTTTTTAGCTGAGAGGTTCATTAATTTCTCATGATGTATTTTCACTCAGCATAGCTACTCCAAAACTTGGCTTTGTAAAGAAAATTCAGTGAGCTAACCATAAAGTTTTACATTAAGTTTATTTGTTTTATAATTTTTCATAACATTTAATTTAACTTAAATCTCTTTTCACTTGAACACTATCGTCTATAGACTTTTTCTGAAACCCAAAAACAATTCAACATCATTTTTTCACCAAATTTTGCATTTCTTCACTGGATTGAGTTGCGAACCAACGGGACAAGAGAATGCCTCAGCGAACTTCTCCGAGTTAGACACAACGTTATTCACACGATCCTTATTAGCCGAGTGGCTCTGAGTCAAACTGGTAGCTTCCTTCGAACGGCACCAAATCTGTGCATAGCTTATGAAGAATAACTGCTGAGCATTGAATGCTCCATCAACCGATGATTGACTGCTACCCATTTTTTCAAAAGCGCCATACGATAGTCGCATACCAGCGTTGTCAGCAATATCCTCGTTCAAGGCAGCAACTCTTCCTCCACTGTACTGATCCATGAAACAGTTTGCCCGCAAACCAAATTGAATGATTTCCTTCGGATTGACATCATCTTTCACATTTCCCTTTGAGTCGTAATTTTGTCCGTCGTAATCGAACCCATGGACAAGTTCATGGCCAAACATCGAACCCAACGAACCCATTACTTGAGCTGTACTTGAGTCTTCTCTATACAAAGGCTGTCGAAGCAGTCCGATTGGGATCTCCAATGTGTTTTCTGTCAACTTGTAGTAGGCATTAACGTTGAGTGGCTTGAGATTCTTACTTGCTGCGTTCATAGGGTTTTCCAATTGATCGAACTCGTTTTGCGCCAACAACTCATCAAGAGCTATCCGAGCTTGTTCGTAAGTCTGAAGCTCAATTTCTGTTTCGCTTTCAACTTGACTATCGGCATCTGATATTCCGACAATGGCCCTTACTTCTTCCAATTTGTCTATCGCATTCTCCTTGGATTTCGCAGAATACCAACTAGTGTTGCTGACTTCCTCAATGAATTCCTCTTGTAAGCTCTGGAACATTTGTCTCACTTTCTCAGAGGTGAAGGTTTTGTCCAGAGACTCAACTATTTTACTCACTGAAAGAGGCAACTTGTTATTGACTTCATCTACACAATCAATCCAGTCTGGAGGATCCAACCGATATTGATAGTGGAAAAGGTATCTTTCCAGCTGGTAGAGTGCTATCGTTTCAGCATCCGTCCTCTTAAGCAATCGCTCAATTTTCTTAAGAAGGCCCGTTTGAACGAAGACAAGTTGCGAAAGACTGGGTCTCTTGCCGAGTAGGGTCTTAAAATACTGTTCCCAATCGAGTTTAGGGAATTGTTCGATGAGGCTGCTCAAGGGAATCGGGTCAATAAGGGCGTCTTCGACATCATCTTTCAAACCACTTAATTCGTTCACTAAATTCAAAACTGCATCGGCCTTCGAACTGGCTTGTCGAACTTTGACTTTAAAGTCCAGAAGTATGTACTTCATATAAGTCTTATAGACAAACGCGTCATCTCCGTCCAAAGATCCAGTCCAAGGCTTTTTCAGGCCAGTGATGTAAACAATGAACTCGGATGAATCCTTCCAGTTGCGTTGAATGGAGAGCTGAAACAATGAATCCACTTGAAAACGCCTTAGTTTAGCAGCAACTTGTAACCAGTCGAAGGATGCAGCATCAAACGTCTCATTAACATATGGCCATTGGGAGAACTTCGCAATTGGGCGTATATAGTTCGAGAGGATTTCTTTTTCAGACTCAAGTGGGCTGTTCAGGCACAGAGAGTAGAATTTACTTGCTTGGTTCTGATTATGAACCCCTTGACGACGTAGCAAGTCGAAGTGGTTCTTGAGGATCTTACGATTCTCTTGTCTTTGATCGGAAAATACATCCTGAGATTCACTGTTCTTTGGAGTCCATTTTCCACAAGCGTATGCATAGAAATCTTCACAGGGCTTTGCAGTTGTGTCAATAAATTCATTGAACTTTCTGGTGTCTTGACCAAATACCATCACGGTGGCTGACGCAACGAGTGCAAGCAAAAGCAAAGCAGAACTCATTTTGCTTTGAAACAATTGTCACACTTTCACTTTTATCAACACGAGACTTTTACCGACTTTACTAAACCACACAACGAATAGAACTGGAAGTTTCACACAATGTCAAGAGCTATTTAAGCCTTTGAAGTTTTTCAGCAACGGGATTTTAGTTCTTAACCGAAATTCGCATAAGCAAGATCTATTTCAATATGATTAACAGAAAAATGGTAAAACCCATTGGTGATTGCTTCAGAAGATCAACGAATCTATCAAATACTTCAGTCCACTTGAATCAATATTTAGACAATTCGGTTCACCTGTATCAATGTTTTTACTATCAATTTCGGTATTTCAATAATAAATTAAACGCTTTACTCGATGATTATGTGCTGGCTTCGTATAAAGTGTCGACTTACGAGATAAGAGTTGAATTCATACTATTTTTGTGTTGTTCATTTTTTTCTTCTTGTCTTGTCTATCAGTATCATGGAGTCTGATTGTTTTTCGATTAAATATCTTTCCGCTGTTTTACTAAGCTTATCAGATCAGATCTTGAAGCAACTGGCAACATAAGAATCATCACGCGCCATGTACGTACGGCTTCAAATGGAAGGCGATAGGAGCTTTAAATAGAACCGATTACTCTGTAGGTTCTTTGCATGAGCTGGAAAATTTCAAGTAATTTCAAAATAGTCCGACTTTAAAGGGGGTTTTCTATTGATCTTTTGTGGCTTAAGCTGCTATCGGTAAATATTAACCCAGCTATTCTGTAAAATTTGTCAAGGAACAACACTATCGAACAAAAAATTAGAGTTGTCTCGATACTGAAATTGTGAGGATGAGGATCAACAGAAAAAAGAATGTTTGGTGTGGATTTATTGTTACGAGACACGGTGACACATAACGCAATCCTTTCTCTCAACATACAATGATAAAATCCAATGAATAAACTGAGTTCCATTGTGTTTCTGTGACGTAACGTAGTCATGGAACTTCACCAAAATCCACTTAAAGTGGCAGATATTAGCCATTTGATTGACTTGGAATCTTTTGGTTATAAGTTCAGTAGTAATTGTGACCGAATATTGGAACATAAGCCAGTGACACGATTAAAATAATCAACATAAGCGTGTGGTGAGTCTCACTGAAATGCTAAGATTGTAGTGATTTCTACTAATAAAGGGTGTTTTTCGCGCTCACATCAAGGGGCTAAGAATAATAATATAATAGGAGATACCGATGAACATTGCTTTTAAGTTTTTGTGAATCTTTATGCCGGAGAATAACAGAGATAGTTAAAGCATTCCGCATTCGGGTAGGGCGGCTATAATATGAACCTCGAAGCCTTACTGCACGTCCGAAGTTGGGCTCAAGGTAAAATTGATGAGCATTTCTGACGAGGCGGAGGTTGCGGCTAAACTGTTTCAAGGGAGGAATGCAACTGGCTGTGTACTATAGCACTGTTTGTAGTAAAAGCTATAAAAGATACTGAGACAGGTAACGTTTCAAGATGTTCAAGAGAATCAATGAATTCTGCTATTGAAGTGTCAGCTATCAATCTCAATGCTATTTTTTTGTATTTTGTCAGGTAGGCACAGTGATGTTAACGGAGCATCTGACAAAATATCAGAATTGTACTCTATAGTTTTGGGCGGCCTTAAAGATTGTAGCGAGATCAGAAGGGTTGAAGAATTTCCTGCATTGTCTTAAGAAACATTTAGTGGCATTTCTGACTACTTCAAATATGGCGTCACTCCAACGACTATTACCGACTGCATACATACCAAGTACAGACAACTTTTCAGTTTCATAGATGCACAGGTAACATTCATAGATAATGGCGAAGGGGGAGTGTTAAATTTTAAAGACAAATGACAAAATTCAGTTTTGAAGCATTGAATTTTACTCGGTTTTTATTACCCCATGTAAGAA
This sequence comes from Melanostoma mellinum, assembly GCA_914767635.1. Lineage (NCBI taxonomy): Eukaryota > Metazoa > Arthropoda > Insecta > Diptera > Syrphidae > Melanostoma > Melanostoma mellinum. Next base: position 49,847,281 of record OU612058.1, read on the forward strand.
TGCTGTCAAGGTCATAATGAGGTCATCATACTCAACCGACCCAGTTCCACGTCCGAAGAACAGGGACGTGAATTTGGCAATGAGTATAAAAAGCTTAGGGTTGAGTTATCAGCAAAACACTTGAGAGGATTCGAAGTTTCAGACAAGAGATGGTTAATGAAAATAAGGAAAATTTACTGGTTTGACCCAACTTACGCTTAAAGGCGTCAACATTCCTTTTTCAAATGAAGTCAAACATCTTGGAGTAATCCTGGATAACAAACTTCTTTGGTCAAAACATGTCGAGTCTAAAACTACTAAAGCACTGTCAGTTTTCTGGCAATGTAAAGGAGCCTGGCAAGACATGGGGTCTTTCACCGAAAAGGGTCCTTTGGATCTATACGGCTATGATAAGACCAATCATCTCCTATGCGTCAGTTGTTTGGTGGAATAAGCTCTCGCGTAAATACGTTATTGCCTCGTTTGCCAAAATTCAAAGAACAATTTGTCTAGGTGTTACGGGGGCCTTCCCCAGCACACCAGGAGCTGCTCTCGACGCACTGTTGAATCTTCCTCCCCTTGATACCTACATCATGGGGTGTACTCTCAAGACCATTTCTCGTTTAAAGCGATGTGGTCTCTGGCACAATTCGCACTGGAGCTTTGAGGAACTCGCAAGCAGCATATCTTTTGACTCACGTCTAATGGATATGCCCTCTGACACGATGATCCCAAGGCTCAAACTGCGTCAAAATTACTCAGTCAACTTTCCTTCGGTTCAGGACTGGTTCACTCCAGAATCTGAGCCTGGAAAGAACTGTTATCGTATCTTCACAGATGGCTCCAAAACCGACGAGGGTTCTGGTGCTGGTGCCTTTGTTGAGAACGACGACATACGACTGCACTCATCTTTGGGATCATACACATCCGTTTTCCAAGCGGAGGCTTATGCTATCCTAATGGCCTTGAGCCACGTAACGAACAATGGATGGACGGGGAGAAGTATCTTTGTTTGCAGCGACAGCCAAGCTGTGCTTAAGGCCCTTCTCAACCCTCTAACCACTTCGAAAGTGATCCAGGAATGCAAGAGCTCTCTGAATGCGATCGGAAGATTAAATTCCTTGAGTCTCATTTGGGTTCCGGGCCATCACGGCATAACTGGAAATGAGATCGCCGATGAACTCGCTAGGCAGGGATCTCAGACAGCTTTCTCAGGACCTGAACCGTCGCTAGGTTTGCCAGCGTCCTCAGTGAGAGCTTCAATCAACGATTGGATCTGTGAAGAGCAAAATCGTAGATGGCATGCCTCCATTGGATGCAGACAAACCAAGCGTATGCTCCCCAACGTTAGTAAGAAGACTGCAACATTTTTGCTAGCTCGTAGCAGAAAATACTGTAGAAAATACTGTAGAAGGTTGCTATCTGGTAGTACAATGGACCGGTATTTAGGTCTGAGTGCTCCAGCTGGTATTTTAAAAACCTCCAACAAAAAAAAAAAAAAAAAAAAATGAAACTAAGGAAGAGGGTCGGAGACAAACGGAGCCCTGGGGCACACCAGCATTTTTGAAGTGGGTATCAGACTAGAAGTCATCCAATACAACTTGTATTGAAAGGTCGGAAAGCTACTTTCTAATCCAAGGAAGAAGAGACTCATCGATACCAAAAGCACGCATTTTTGATAAAAGAGCCTGATGCAAACTCTATCAAATGCTTTAGAAATATCAAGCGCAATAATCTTACTTTATCCAAAACAATGTAAAGATTGGTTCCATTTTCCGTTGAGATAAGCCATCAAATCACCAGTGGACCTTTTGAGAAGCTTTCATTCTTCAAGATATTCCATGTGCTGACGGTTTGTAAAAGTTTCCATGACGTTAAAGAGAAGGAACGTTAATTCAATTGCACGGTAATTTGGAAGGAAGAAAGTTTGGTATTTTTTGGGGACGGGTTAGGGAAGAGCCCAGAAGAATAGGATAGATAGAAAAGTTAACGAAGTGGTTTTTCCAGCGTACTTCTATTCCGAATAATGGTGTGGATACCATTTAAAGATCTTTTAGGACTTTCGCTACCGAGTGAGGACGAAAAAATAACTTATTCACAGAATTTATAGTCACAAGCTGAAGTGGAGCCAATGTTCTGTGGAATTGTCGAATAAACAGCAAATTGAGCTGCCTGCTAATTTGGAGATGGAGTTGACATACGGGATACTATTATTATTGCGTTGGGAACGATGATGTAGTAAAGTTCTTAATTTTCTTCACAAAAGACCAAAAGATTTTGCCTTTTAATGGTTACAGCAGTATTTTTGGCCTTATTATTTGGTCGTGCAAAAAATTGGCCTATAATATTTGAACATTACAGATATTTGGGGCTCATTAATTTGGGCTTATTACACTTTTCTACAGTAGGCTTGTCTTTAAATATTCGATATAATCTCAAATTGCAACTTTTCGAATAGAATCCAACCACGAATCCGCTTTGGGTATGATACTTTTCGCTGTGTGAAGAACAAAGTTCTTTATGCCGATGAGAATTACGTTAGATCACCATGACCAATTGAAGTTTCGAAAGATATTATCTATGCCGTTCCAATTGTCCTTCACATGTTGCCACACAGATCTTTTAAGGAGTCTTTCTTTGTTACCGAGAAGGAATACTTAAAATCTACCGATATGAAGCAATGTTTTTTATGGGAGCGGGTCAAAATTCTGGCTTCAAAATTCTGCTTTTCAAAATTCTGCTTTTAAAACGAAGATTCTGATTTTCAAAATTCTGCTTTTTTTTCTTTTCTTTTTTCCTTTATCCTCTCCCCATGGTTCGTGCGCTCAATTTCTGTTTTGGCAGGGCACTGATTATGATGAGCTCCTTCGTAGGTCTCTAATTAATTTATAGACACCTGCGTGGCTTCAGCCAAGGGCAACTATTACTTTAAGCCGACGCGACGTTGTCAAGCCGTAGAGGCTTGTTTTGCGTTCATGGGATTGCATTTCTAGTTTTATATAGTTTTATCATAAACTAACTGAATTCTGTAATTCTTTTGAGTAGGAGAGCGACAATGAGGAAATCATAAAACTACTTCTTTACTTTGAAATTCTTTAAAAAGCAAGTTTTTGCAATTATTATCAACTAGCGACCCGCCCCGGCTTCACACGGGTACAATGCTGATACTAAATGCACTACATTCTTACTTATTTACTTTTAACATTTTTAACTATTTATTTTATTTTTTCAACATATTACAGAATGTCTTTTTATACAACGTTCACAGCGTTCACAATAAAAACATATTTTCTCTGGAAGTTAGTCTTGATAGAGCGACATACAGTTGGTCATGTGAAATACAGTCAACGCTCAAATCTAAGCCTGCAACGTTAAAGGTTTGACCCTGCGATTTATTAATGGTCATTCCAAAAGATGTCTTCACTGGAAATTGTAAGCGTTTAAATTGGAAGGGTAAATCTGTCTTGTGGAGTTAAATTGGTGTTAATATTTTCTTTGATTTCCTGCCAATTCGGGTTACATGTTGCAGTTATAAATAAATCAGGTTTGCCGTAATATCTGACGTAAGTCATGGCGTCTTGCGATTTTTCGTGTAAATATCGAGGTTCACCTGTGAATGATGAAGGTAGTATAACCAACTGCCCAATGCCGTTGCGGTGTTCATTCGCCTGTAAAGCATCCAGAAGATGAACGTAATTTTCGGATCTCAATTTAGTTTGATTATTACGTATGTAGGCCAATCTCTCAGATTCAATTTTCGCATATTGATCTACCATGTATTGGTTTGTTAACATTCCCCATCTAAGCAAAGTGTTGAAATTGTTATGTCTTGTCATTATACGGTAGCAATAGTAGTTCATACATGGCACTGTTTTACGCAGAGGTGTACCACCGATTGGGTCAACTTGAGAAATATTAATGGCATAACCATTTTCTCCACGACATAGCATCAAAGGATATTGTTAGCTGTCATATGATCTGTGTAACTCTGAAATTTTTTTCAAATAATCATCACGACTATGCAATACAATATTTTTTTTTTGTCAAATTGCTGCCCTGCTATCACCACTGCTACTTCACTCGTGGAAGGCGCATTGTATCGTCCTCTGTGTTCTCCAACAGGAACTTTATTCACATGGATTACGACATTAAAGTCAGGAGTATAATGCTGGAACACTCTCAATTGCAGTTTTGAAAGACTGTATGTAGCAATAATGAGAGTGCAACATATCTTGGAGAGATCTAATCAAATCTCTATCAATTGGCTGCGCAACACTTGAACACCGCGTAGTTGCTTGTGTATCTGGATCTGCAATAAAATATATTTGCAGAAATTTGTGATCATCGGGTCAAAGTGGTAGCAAGCTCCCAGCTAAGTAGTACACTTGCCCTTGAATTTTAAATGTAGGCATGAACCCATGCTCAACGACTTGCTTACTCTTAAAAGACGTCATTTGAAATGCATTATTATAACGGCGTATATTGCGAATGAATTGTTTGGATTTTGGATGATCACCCGTAAGAAGAGAGTGAAGTGGTTCAAGTGGTGGGAGAATTTCTTCTATAATATAACTTTTAAGGCTTTCGCGGTTGTTTATTGACATTTTAAATCTTTAAGGTTTCGGATTAGCCGCGTTAATATTAAAATATAAAATGAGTGCACTACTGTACTCTTCTACTTCTAATTTTACTTTTCCTTGTAAGCAACACATGCCTTTAGATTCTTCCTTGAATTTCAATGCCAAGCAATGTTCACACACTACTGACATAGTACCTATTGATACTATACGATCGTCCTTGTAAGAAATGGAATGATCGTAATTCGTGGCAAAATTTTCTTTATTTACCCATGAATTAGTAACTCGCACTAATGTTTCTCTGTCCCTCTTAACCATATGCCTACCTTGATCCCGGCTGCGGCGAATCTCACGCTCTACTGAAGATTCTCTCTCTGTCAGCTTTATATATATTCCGAGCCTGACTGAGGCGAGCCTCGCGTTCCGTTGGCGATTCTTCATCTCTTGCTGAACGTACTCTTTTGGCATTCACTGTACTACGACCTATGTTCGAACGACCACGTTTTCCAGACATGACATTATATGTAATTTCTTAAAAAAATTTTCTCAGTTCTGTATGTATGATTACCTTTGCACGAATTGCCATATTATTAATATGTGCCGCAGTAAAAAATATCTGAATACTTACCATTCAGAAACAAAAACAAAAGATACCTATTCTTTTCAACATAAACTACGATGCTTTAAAAAATAGTTTGCTATTCGTGCGAGTTTCAAACCGATTTTGAAAATTATAAAATTGAAGTAAAAGTAAATAATTTTTTTATAGTAAAATAATATGTTTGTTATGACATGGCATTATAAAACTTTAAATTTCTTGGCTTTTCTCTGCTACAATATGCAGTTATTATACATATAAACCTTCCTCTTGAATCACTCTACTCATTAAAAAAAAAATGCATCAAAATCTGTTGCGTTGTTTTAAAAATCTAGCATACATAGGGACAGAGAAAGCGACTTTATTTTATACTATGTTATTATGTTAAGATATTCTGCCAATTATAAAGAAAAAGAAGGTTTGGAAAAAGTTAAAAAGCGCGCGCTTTTTAACATTTTCCAAACCTTGTTTTTCTTTATAATTGGCAGAATATTGATAAGTAGAATTTTGAAAAGCAGAATTTTGTAAGCAGAATTCTGAAAATAGAATTTTGACCCCGTCAGAATTTTGACCCCAACCCGTTTTTTATATATATAAGCATGTGATTTTCAATCTGACAATAGGTAGGTATATTATCCAGAGTTGGGCTCTTAGACAGTCACTTGATTTATGCTCACCACTGGAGACTGCGTACTTTCAGTAAACTGTCTCGAAACGAAATCGCTGTTTGTCGCTGTTTTCTACATAATTGCGAGTATTAAACCTGTGAGTTACTTCCAAGATCGAGTGATTTAACACCACTGGACTATTTTTTGTGGGGTTATGTGAATTCGCTTGCCTTCGCTGACAAGCCCTAGAGAATTGACGCTTTGGAATAGAATATTCGACTCTTTAATGCTGACGTCCGGTTCCAAATACTGCAAAAAGTGGTAAAAAATAGGTCCATTCGACTGGTATTTATTCAAGTCAGCCGCGAAGGCCAGTTGCCCGAAATCATTTTTAAAACATAGTGTCAAACCCTTGCCCTTATAAATAATTCAATTCTTGTTCATAACATTAAACTATATGCGTTTTACTTCATCTTGAAAACCACAAGTCTTAGAAAAACAATCTTTATTAAACTAATTGGCGTTCATCACTTCATTTCACTTCAAGCAAATCTACCAACATACATATTAACAATGAATCCAGTAGATATTCAATGAACCATTCTATTCTCTTACCTAATGGGTAAGATGCAGACACACAACAGATATAATTGAATGCCAGTTCCCGCTTAATATAATTTGACACCTGCACTTGCTCTTGACTTCATTTTGCCCTGTAAAAGCTTCGTGTTTTCCCACTTCAACCGAGAACTCCTGATGCAGTACAGCAGTAGAAAGGTGTACATTATACAATGTACACATCCCTCTACCAAACCCAAAGACCTGTGTGGTGAGTGCTCATTTAATTTGTATACTTAAAATTAATGAACATGTTGTCATTAGCAAAAAGTATAAACGTTTGCCTGCAAGCTGGAAGCCTCGTATGTATACGTTCGGATGTTCTTTCTCGTTGGCAAACCCACACACGTTATACCTTCTTGCAAATAAAAGACACACAGCCTTGTTTGCTGTTGGCTTTTGAAATTAATAAAGATCTTTCTGATGAATTTTGATCAAATGCAAATAAGTGTGCAGAGATATTCCTTTTGTAAACAGTGAATTATGTTAAATTAAATCCTCCTCGGGTATTGTAAATGTCAGCGGAAGACTGAGGCCTAAACAATTAATAAACTGCATGCTCGCAGAGAGTGCTTGCAAATCAACATTAGTTGGAAGCAATTGAATGATAAAAGGAAGAAGTTTGATAATGAAAGGGAAGGTTGAATTGTAGTCCAGACCTGAGGAATTTAGTTGCAACAGACATAGTCGCCTCTTTTGGACATTGCTGAGCAGCAGCGGTCGAATGTAAGGCATTTCATAGTTTATTTCATGGCATGAAGATTTACAATCTCCACTACTTACAGCTATCACCCTCCGAAGACTTTACAGATTTTCACCAAGCAGTTGAACACATAGTACTCTCAAAAAGGACTCAACCATCAGAATCGATGTAATGTATATCAGAATTCTAAAAGGACCCGACTAGAAAAGAACTCTTAGAATTTTTTGTAACAGAAATTAATATGTTTTAGTTTGCAACTCGAAGAGAAGCACTAACCCCTCTACCACTTATCAAAGTCGAGCAGAGGATAATGGAATAGGATGAGTTTGAGTGAAGTTTTCGATATCAAATATCAAAAAAGAGAGTTGATACCTACTCCAAAATAAATAATTGGTTCAATTTTGATTAAAATCAACATAAGGTTGCATATCCCCAATCAAACCCCATCAAAAGGAATTTTCATTAAAACCCAAAAATACACAGCCACAAAGCTTCTCCCATCATTTTAATAAAAAGAAACGAATTCCTTGCACAGGGCACACCAAACACAAAAAAAAAAAAAAAACAAACACTCCTGTCCATGGCGATGTACTTCTGCTTTTTCAGTTTTTATTTTTATTTTCTAGATCTTCAAATTGAATTGCAAATGCAATTAAAAACAATAAAATATTTATTTATCCGCTGTTCCACATACACATAGCCACATTGATACACTGCCACAAAAACCCCAAAATTCAGCATATTTTGTTTATCTCGAAAGCAAACACCATTTATAGTGGGGATTTCGAAAGAGAAAATTGCAAACACAATTTTGAAGGATTTAGAACCACACACATGACCTGAACCATAGCCAGAGTCTGAAGTGGGGCCTGTCGAGAATGGAAGGGTTGTTGAGTTCTTCATTCTGTTTGTGTTATTTTTACAGTTGAGTTTCGAATTTTATGTGGGAATCTATTTACGTTGGAGTATCGCTTACCTACAATGAAAAAGTGGTTCTCTTCAGTTTTGGTCGCAATCAAAAACACAATTCAATATTCTTTTCATGAAACTATTTATTTGCGAATGGTAACGAAGCTCTTAGGGTTTTGAGGAGTATCGTAATTTTTCTAAGCCTAACGCCATTAACACCATAAAAGAAGACCTGATGCATATTTGAAAGAATGGAAATATTTTCATGTTATTTAGACGGACTTATGGAAATTGAGGAGGGAACTAGTGGAGTAGTCAGTTGTTGCAAGCACTACGACAATTAACCGATTTCTATAGATGGTGGGAATGGAGACACATGACTTTAATTTGATATTTGCTAGAAACTTTTCACTGCAGAAATAGCAGTGTTCGAAGGATGTGGTTTAAGCTGCAATTGTGTTTTCCATACTTGCAATTATTTGTTCACGGTGAAGCTACCAAAAAGCAGAAGAAAATTAATGATGGTAGAGGTGGGAATTGATGATTATAAAGGACGAACTAAGAAACGAATAATGAACTTGTGGTGGAATTTTTAATCATCTGAGAAAAGTCATTAATTCCAATCGTGTATGGCGATTTGAAAACAATACCAGGGAAAGACGATACCTTTGGAAACACTATCGATAAGCATAACCTGCATGACAAATCCTGCAAAACCAAGCTCAGGTTAATCTATCTGACTGCAAGGCCTAAGTCTCGTTGTAAGTAGCACACAATTCCCCCAACCCGAAATTCATAAAGGTAAATGGCCCTGCCTATAGATCAATGAGCTTTCGACCAAATTGACCATGCTGCGTTCGATACTCTTCAACTGTTGTTAATGTCCTACTATAGGTTTCTGGAGACCTAGCAAGTTTAGATGACCACCCGGAATGAAATGTAAGATGGAACCCAATTTAAAGTTATGGTGCTTGCGTTGAGCTGAACAGTCTTAATTAACTGCCAGGTACAGCAATACTTATTTGCGGAACTGGCTGTTTATGAAAATATCGATGTTTTGTTTATATTTTATCAATTTTTTTCTAGCAAGGTGTTTTGCGGCTTCACAGACTGCACATACCTCTCCTTGGGATGCGCTACAAAAATCTGCTGGTTTTATTCATTAATTAAAGGAAGGATAATCTGAGAAGATGCAAGTCAATGTTCCGCTACTATTTCGTCAATTTGCAAGCCGTCGTCTGTCAGAACTTGATTTGCTTTTATAACATTGTTGTCCTCCCAGCTTTCTTTTGGACTTTAGGTTCCCAGATTGTTATGGCCACTTTATTAAAATAAATATGCGAACTATGACTTTTATGTTTGAAGACCAGTGGGTTTTTGGACACATTCTTTTTAGTGAAATGGTATAAGGAAGCTAGCGACAGGAGAGTTTCTTCTTTCTTGGGCTGCAGTTGGCGCCAATGTCTGCAAGTCTTTGCACTTTGTTCAAGGATTGAGGTTTGCGCATTTTCTAATAAAAGCCAAGAATTGGTCTAATTTTTAGATAGAGTGATTTTGATGATTTTTGAGCTAAATATCCTTTTTCCACAAAAATTTTACTGCAAGTGCAAAAGGCGGTTTGAATTTTCGATTTTTTTGTTTTTTTTTTGTTTCGAGTTGAGCAAACGATCGACAACTACAGTTCAGAGATATTTTGCCGTATCGGAAAAAGTGAATTGAAAACTCGTTTATGATGGGACGAAGTAGATCTGGAGTGTTACACCTTTCCGTGAACAAGTTCTCTCTTTGTAGGTTTGATGTTTAGCCGACTGTTTACCGTTCATCTAATGAGATTGTTAAGAGCTGACTGGGAAGGATAATTTCATCAGCATAGGCAGCTCTTATTCCAAATAGGTCTAGTTTAACAAGGATCTAGTTAACGAATAGAAGGCAGAGTAAGAGTAGTGAGGATAAATCTCAACCTTGCGGCGTACTTCTACAAGTTTTTACTTTTAAGGTGCTTTGCATTCATCTCCACTTTTATAATTTTTGATTGGTCTCAATAATCGACGAAAACGGCCAACGAGTTTTGATGGTTCAGATAACTTTGTAAAGTGCAAATCAAACCTCTAATGTAAGTATGCATATTGGGCTGTAAAGATCGGATTATTGTTCAGTTTTGTTCAGATTTGCATAAAACTTTAATTATATTCCAACTTGTAACAACAATTCGAATTAGTGGGGAAGAGCGTCTGTCCAAATCATAGAAACTCCCTATTTAGACAAACGTATTGTATCGTTCACAAGTTTCGATAAATAAAACTTTTATTGCACCACTTTTCTTATCGTTATAAAAATTAATTAAAAACTACACTTTCTCTTATTGTATTGTATTGTGTGTATTTTATTTCAAACATAAGTATTTTAAAACAATGTGTCTTTTAAACAATACTTAGAAGCATAATGGTTACATTAATTATTCATTGAAAGAAAAGTAAAAAAAGTTAATAAAAAGTAAATAATAATTTTAAATAACAAATATCTTCCTATATATTTTATATTTTACAAGTTTATTGTTGTTTTGGGGGAGAGTACGATAACTTTGGCGACAAAAAATAATAACGGTTTCTGATAGAGGGGTTCAATACAAGCATTTTTTACTATGGGAGGGGGGGGGGGGGGTCTATCTCCCCCCGTTTAGGCGGTAGGGGCAATTTTATAAAAATTGACTTAAAATCTAAAAAAAAATATTGTAGAACAACGGGAAAACTTACAGATACAATTTATACTTTTTATGAAAACCAGAAACTTGCACTTTATAATAAATTTTAAATGAAGTGGTTTCAATTTATAGTTTTTGAAATAACTGACTTCAAATTCAAAATTTACGAAAAAAAATTTAAAAAAATCAATTTGAGTATTATGTTTCTCGTGATTACAAATGCCAATAAAAAAAATTTTGATGTAGTTAGTTGCTTCAATAAATTTTTTATCAAACGATATAAATCACTTTTTTCTATGTCTTATAGTTTTTGAGATAATTGAAAAATAGTAAAACTATATTTCTTTTTTAAAATCAAAAAATTTTCTAATTTTAAAAGAAACTTTTCATATAAAAAATTTGCACCCCAAAGCTTATGAGCAGCTTAGCCCTGCGGAAAAAGGGTTAAAATAATGAGCCCCGGGAAGCGGGCCATGCGGAAAGCTGTTGCATACGGAAATTAATTGCTATTTTCATATTTAGCATGAGCAGCTTAACCCTGCGGAAAAAAGGTTAAAATAATGAGCCCCGCGAAGCGGGCCATGCGGAAAGCTGTTGCATACGGAAATTAATTGCTATTTTCATATTTAGCATGAGCAGCTTAACCCTGCGGAAAAAGGGTTAAAATAATGAGCCCCGCGAAGCGGGCCATGCGGAAAGCTGTTGCATACGGAAATTAATTGCTATTTTCATATTTAGCATGAGCAGCTTAACCCTGCGGAAAAAAGGGTTAAAATAATGAGTCCCCGCGAAGCGGGCCATGCGGAAAGCTGTTGCATACGGAAATTAATTGCTATTTTCATATTTAGCATGAGCAGCTTAACCCTGCGGAAAAAAGGGTTAAAATAATGAGCCCCCGCAAAGCGGGCCATGCGGAAAGTTGTTGCATACGGAAATTAATTGCACATAAGTACCTGTCTTATGAATTTTTATATTTCACTAGTCTATTTCCTAGCATTATTGTAAATTCGTACGTATTTCCATAATTTTTTGAAAATAATGCATACTTCAATAGTTTTACTATTTTTCAATTATCTCAAAAACTATAAGACATAGAAAAAAGTAATTTATATCGTTTGATAAAAAATTTATTGAAGCAACTAACTACATCTAATTTTTTTTTTATTAGCATTTGTAATCACGAGAAACATAGTACTCAAAGTGATTTTTTAAAATTTTTTTTGGTAAATTTTGAATTTGAAGTCAGTTATTTCAAAAACTATAAATTGAAACCACTTCATTTAAAATTTATTATAAAGTGCAAGTTTCTGGTTTTCATAAAAAGTATAAATTGTATCTGTAAGTTTTCCCGTTGTTCTACAATATTTTTTTTAGATTTTAAGTCAATTTTTATAAAATTGCCCCTACCGCCTAAACGGGGGGAGATAGACCCCCCCCCCTCCCATAGTAAAAAATGCTTGTATTGAACCCCTCTATCAGAAACCGTTATTATTTTTTGTCGCCAAAGTTATCGTACTCGTGCCTTGTTTTGTGATTTAAAGTATTTAGTTTTTAAAAATGAGAAAAATTGGAAAAGACAGAAAAAAAGATTTTAAGTTTTGATGAGTTTTTTAATTATTTTATGAATTTGAAATATTTTCAGCGTTTATATAAATTTCTTAGCGAGCTTTCAAATAGCTTATAGTTGTCTTGTCCCCTCAGGTTGCTAGGCAGGGAGTTCCAAAGACCAGCAGCATGAACGAAGAACTGTTGTTTAGAAATTCTATATTTAAAAGTTGGTATAATAAGAATGTGGCTTCTTTGTGAAACAGGGAAAATGAGCTTTTCGTAGAGATAATTGGGTGTTTTCTCATAAATAAGTTTAAACAGAAAAGTTAATGTTAGAAAATCAAGATATTTGTCAAACGTCATATTAAAAACACTAATAGCGTGAGCAGAAACATGGTCGAAACGTCGCAATCCGTATATGAAACGAACAACGTTGTTAAACGCTACTTGAAGTCTGCGTTTACTGGCGCTATCCATACAGCAAAAAATTGGCCAACCATATAGCAAAATGGGAAAAACAAGAGTTTTGGCAATAGTCATTTTAGTTGATACTGGAAGACAGCTTCCAGACAGATAAAGAAAACGCAAGGTAGCGTAGATTCGGCCAATAGCAGATGTCAAGTGGTTGTCCCATGATAGCGTCTGGTTGAAAACAACCCCTAGATTTTTCACTGTCGGAGCGTAATTTAACAATGTGCCATTTAGTTCTACGAGCGGTAAATTAGTTACATCAAGGACAGTTTTGCTAATGATAATTGCCTGGCATTTATTTGAATTTAGTTTAAGTTGATTTTCTCTAGCCCACACTACTATTCTCATTAGATCTTCATTTATTGCGACCGTTGCATTTTCTATCATACCAAGAGGATAACTCAAGTGAATTTGTACATCGTCAGCGTACATATGAATTTTGCTGTGCTTGAGTATCGATGGTAAGTCATTGTTAAATAGAGTAAACAAGAGTGGACCTAATATAGATCCTTGAGGGACACCTGTATGTGTAGGAAGAAAATTGGAATGTTTGGAGTTGGCAAACACTGCCTGGCTTCTGTGGCTGAGGTATTGTGCAATTAGCGACAATGCTGACGACTCAAAATAGAAAAAGTTCTTTAGTTTATGCAAAAGTATTTTGTGTGAGACTGTATCGAATGCTTTTGAAAAATCTAGCAAGACCAGCGTTGTAGCATAATTTTTATCTACTTGTTCTCGTATGTCATCGACTATTTTGAGAAGTGCTGTGGTACAACTGTGTTTTGCTCTGAAACCAGATTGCGAAGGAGTAATTAGTTGAATTGTTTCTAAATAAGACGTGATCTGTTGACTTACAAGCTTTTCAAATGCTTTTGAGATAAATGGTAAAATAGATATTGGTCTGTATTCTTTTTGTTGTGAGGTAGATTTCTTAAGGATTGGAATAACTTTTGAAGTTTTCCATAGTTTTGGGTAACTTGACTTTGTTAAAATTGTATTAAAAATGTGTGTCAGGAAGGGAGATATAAAACACAGAATTAATTTAACAAACTTAGGATGCATGTTGTCTAGTCCAATAGCTTCCGATTTGATATTTTGTACAGCTTTGTAAACTTCCACTTCATAAACTCTCCTAAAGCTGAAGTTTTGCAGATTATCACTTCTTTCGGATGTTGCGCTAATTGAATCATCTGCACTTGAAGCAGATCCAACAAACTGTTTGTTGAGCTCATCTACGTCACAATCGTCTTCAGTATTAATATTTTGTTTTGAGATGCCAAGTGATTTTATGTTTTGCCACAATTTTTTGGATGACAGGTTGTGAAATTGTGAAGTGAAAAATCGTCGTTTTGATCTCTTAATCTCAACATTTACCTTGTTTCTCAAAGATTTGTATTCGAGAAACAGTTGCGGAAGCCTAAATCTTTTCCATCGTCTGAAAGCACAATTTCTTTCTACTATGAGTCTTTCTATAGCTACAGTAAACCAACCAAATTGATTACGTTTAACTCGAATTGTTTTAATGGGTACATATGTTTCAAATAGAGAATTTACGCAATTATTGAAAAACTCAACTTGTTCGTCGACATCCGAAAGATGAAAGATGTTTTCGAGATAAGAGCTATGGAAACCAGCTAAGAGTGACTGCATGTCGATTGATTTGAAATCTCGAAACGAAATGCTTTCAGTGACAGAAACTGGATGGAGATTGATATTATAGAAAGCAATGATCAAGTCGTGTTTTGAAAAACCAGGAGCATCGAGTTGGGTGTAAAAGTTCACACAGTCCGGTTGGCTGACTAAGAATACATCAAGTAACGTAGAGCTAGTGGATGTAAAATGTGTTGGATAATCACTGTTTATGGATTGCATATTCAGAGAAAGCAGATTGTCATTGAAAACCTTAACTCTATTATTTTCTCTATCAAGAAGGTCAACGTTTAAGTCTCCTGCAATAATAACATGGTTATAATTGGGTGTTAAATCTTCTAAAATGTTTATGATGGAAGTAGAATCGAGAATGTTTGGTGGTTTATACAGTAGGTACTCCGATCAGACATTTTTCAGCAGCACTTAGTACTTCAATAAATAAATACTGAATACTATCATTCGCATCAGATACCTTAACAATAGTACTTTTGAGGTCTTTTTTTAAGAAAATGGCTACGCCACCTCCTCTGCTGATTACGCGATCAGAACGAAATATTCTATACTTTCCCGTACTTAAAAAAGCATTGTTTACTGATTGGTTTAACCATGTTTCTGACACGCAGATGATGTCCATTGCAGAGTCATCAAACGTGCTTTTGAACTCGTCAATATGTTTCGTAAGGCTTTGAGCATTTATGTGGCAAATGGATAACCAAATGTATCTCTTCCGAAAAACATTTAACATCGTCCTAGTTCTGTTCAAATTCGTATATCTGCCGACCTGTGAAACTCCTCTAGTGTCAACTGCGCTCATGAAAATTTAATATTTCTTGTTTGAAACTGCGCCTGAGCATGATAAGACAACAGCTCTGTGAAAATAAACTTAGTTGTGAAAGAAAAAACTGCTGAAAATATTTTCGATTGAAACCAAATAACAAAAGAAATGAATTTAAAAAATAATTTGTAAGAGGAAGAGAACTGGAAAAATTATCAGATATAAATATAAAGAGAAAAAAGTGAAAGATAAGAAAAATTAAAATTATAGCGCAAAAAACAGTAGTAGTAGAAACATAAAAAGTACTAAAGTTTTTCCGGTGCCGGCCCTGGTACATCATCGTTGAAACTTGGTGAAACTTCATTTTTGTTGTTTATCCTTCGCCCTTCTTCGTAAAGTGGATTAGTTTTTGTTTTTTGTTTACGATTTTTGGTAATTGACATAAGCATATCCGAGGAGTTGACTGCTATAGGCTTATCATTTATTGTAAATTTAATGTGCCCAATACCATTCGTAGTAAAAACAGAAGAAAACTCGCGTGCGCGCTTTAGACGAATTGCTTGACGCAGAATACTTCTATTGTTTTTGGTTAGGCTCTCGTGTATGTAAATAGGAGTGTGCGATTCTTCACCGATATCACTTAGCATTAATAATTGTCGCGAGTTAATCTTCCGAAAAGCTGCAAATGCCTTAAGTGTGTTGTTTTTATCGTGCGCGGAATGAAATTTTATAATGATAATAGAGTCTTCTCTATGGCTTGCGCGAAAAATTCTGCACAATTGTGGTGGTTGAAAATCAAGCCTGTGGCATAAATTATTAAAAATATTTTTTAAGATTTCACCGGGAAAAGTTGGTATTCCAATAAGTATAGCATCCGTTGAAAGATTTTTAATATTGATTGACTCAATTTGTTGCTTCAATGTTTCGATTTCAGTGCATACGTTGTTTTTATGGAGTGAATCAATTTGAATGTCATTGCGGGGTGGTGCGGTTTTTATCTTGTTTACTTCTTCGTCTAAGTCTAAGCGATCAACTCGTGCAACAAGTGTTTCTAAAGCAGTGACACGGTCACAAAGGTGGTTTAGATTACGATCCATGTCATCGATGAGTTGCATTTTCTGTTCAATAATAGTGATTCTTGATGTTAAATTCTCTTCCATTAATTTTAATTGTTTTGAAAGTGAATCTCCTTGTGATTTCATTAAAGTAATGATCTTAGTGATGTCATCAGTTTTTGTTGCTGCTGTTGTGGGAGATTTGGGCGAATCTTTTGAAAATTTTGCCTTCCCCGCTCGTGTTTTTACAGATGTTGGTGATAATAGATTGTGTGAGTTTGACATTTTTAAGGTGTTTGAGTACTGTAGATTTGTTCTTATGTATTTGAAAAATTTTGGAGTTCAGAAAACAATGGACTTTAATTAATGTATGTGTAATAAAGAGAGTTTACTTGATTTGCAATGAAAAATCTTTTAGAGAAAAGCAAGATGAACTTTTTTTTAAAATCACTGCCACTTTAGAATAGGCACAATTTCATTGGAGAAAAACTTTGCTAGATAGTTTTATGCCTTTATTACACTTTTTGAAATTTATTTGTAAGCAAAGGATGGTTAAACTATTAAAAAGGTTAAAAAAGAGAGAGAGCACAAAGAAAGACTTCCGATAGCTAGCACATCTGTTGTGTAGATTATTTAATACTTTGTGTTAATACTTACACCATTACATACTTCAAAATCAAAACTGACTCCTGCGTCCTGGCTACGATAGCAGACTCTTCATGCAGAAAAGCATTCCACAGTATCGAACTTTCAAGATAAGACAAGAACCGTCAAGAAAATTTTGACCAGTTTTCGTTATAGCTCCTCCCGAATTATTAGGTTCGTTCGTTGAACTTTACCCAGGGTTGACCTAGGTTGCCTTGACAACCATTTATGTTGTCAAATCACAAAATCACCATAATTAAAAATATAAATTAAAAAAAAAAAAAAAAAAATAGATGCCATATTTGACATGCTTGTTCATAACCTCAACTCGCTCTATCAAAACCCAGGGCTCAAAAAACACTCAGTTTGATATTCAAGGCGAGTTAAGTTTATCAAAAAACGCTTTGTGGCGATTACAAGGGGACCTTAGGGCTTCAGCGAAAGAACCTTTTATCTGTGTGCACCTATCCAAACAACCCCTATTCGCCCTGCACACACTGTCTTCTTCTGGTATACTCCTCACTTATATTTTTGTGGCCCAAAAAACCCATTTTTGTGGAATGTTCATTGGATGAACATTACAATAGCTTAGCACAGCACAGAAGCAGTGAAAAACTTCAAGCAAGTTTGAACAAGCAAACATGTGAAAAAAAAAAACAACAAAAACGAAAAAAAAAACCACCACGTGACTTTCGTCACGAATAAGTAATTTTATTCTCAGAACAAATTTAAATGTTACTTTCCTGATTTTTTAATTTTTTTTTTTAACTTTTCACAACTAATTGAAATTACATTGCGCTAAAAACTACAAGCAAAAAGTCAACAGCTGCTTTTGACAGTTTTCACCAAACTTGATCTTACTTGAAAGGATAAAAGGAAAGGATCAGAAAATATCAGCAAAATACAGAAAATTTCTGATTGAACACCAAAAGCCTGATCTTTTACGTCTGAAACTGTTCTAGCACAGCTCATTTAAAACTCTTAATATGTTTTGTAAACAACAACGAGGTGAAAAAAATGCAAGATTATTGAAAGGGTCTGTTGAAAGTACATGTAACACAACCCTAATGCCTTCCTGAAAAATTTCCATCGGGATAAACTATCCCAGCGCTCCACACACGAGTTAACACACCAGTTAAGAAATCAGCAGTAGTTACACCTTGGGACTCTTTCTATCCGTTCAGCAAGGCATCCATATGAATATCGAGTATAGTTTGTGAATATGGTGAATGAATCGAATCTCGAAACAACTTCACCATTTTTCAAAGCCACCCTCACGTCTGGTTTTATTCCTGGCTATTCCTATATGCTTCTTTTAAACGACCGACAAATTTGTTGATATTTGTCAAATAACTAACGGCCTTAGAGTTTCACAAGCCGTCAGATAAGGTGTTCAATAAAATCAAACTCCCAAGTTAAACTCTTCGTTCAAAAAAATGTTAACAACTTTTTTCCAAAAGTATATTTGCTCTGATCTGGAAAAAATGGGCCAATTTCAAAATTTCAATTAATTTTGGTACAGTCCACAGCCACATTTTCGTTTTTACTCCATTTTTTATCTTTCTGACACAATCATTTTTGGCTTTTGGTCAAATCGATATTTTAATTGCATACCACAAACGTCTAACATCGAAACAAGAAACCTCACTCCTTCTTTTCTCAGGTTACTCTCAATCAGTCACCTTCTCCTATAATTCACTTCTAGCGCATCATCGTTAAGGACATCTGGTCTCCTTTATTGCCGATACATCGATTGCCTTACAAGAGTATCGTCTTCCTTTAAAAAATATTAATCTTGACTTTACAAATATCACCATAGTCAAACCATCAGCAAATATCCCATCCCATTCATTCTGTCGGCCAAGTTTACAAAATGAAACGTTCACATCTCCCCTTGGGGAGAGAATCAGAAATAAGATATCCTGTCACAGCTTAAGTTTCAAAGGCTGGATAAGAATAATACGAACATCTGCACTAATTAGATCGCTAAAACGACTGAAATGTATATTCAGAAATTTAAAGGTTTTGTTGAGAAGCCAACAGAGATACAAAGATACAGAGAGCACAGCACTGACAACTTGTGGCAAGGATTATGTCAACTCACCTTTTGACTATCGCTTGGTGAATAATGATGCCCTCCAAGGACAGCGTGCAGCGTGAAGACTATAAAACTTTTTGCACCCAACTTCCATCACCACCACTACCACCACCACTACTACCGGGCTAAGGCCTAATTGTAATCCTTGCAGTGGAAAAGCAATTAGAGGTCGACCCAAGACAATAGAACGTGACTTTTAAGGAAATCCTGGTACAAAATTTATTTTCTTTTAGCGTTACGTTTTACTTCTTCCTTTTGGCGGATCCGTATGTTTTTTTTTTTGTTTTAATTTTCCTCTTTTTTTATAAACTCTTTCTTCGAAGTCATCGTCATTATAATTTAGTTGAGAATTAAAATTCAAAAAGCGTTAGCAGAGTCCTATGGTTTTCCTTTGGGTGCACTCTTAAGTGAGGATAACATTCCTTTCAAGAAGAGCAGGGAGATTTTCGAGAAAGAAATGATTTCGCTATGGAGTAAGGATAAGAAGCTTTGAATTTGGATGTGGTGTGTGTGTGTGTGACTGCTGGAAATTGTTATCAAGGACTTTTAGTTTTTAATTATTCTACCAATGTTAAACGAAATCCAAGCGCAATTCACGATTTTTTGTGTTGAATCGCTGTGTGTAGGTAGCTGCACCAACTTTGGCAGTGTTCTTACGTTTCCTGAGGAAATCCTTGACAGTGTTGGCACATTCTTTGACATAATGAAACAACTTTCTTTTCAATAAACGTTGCTGCCAGATTAAGTGTCTATGTTTAACTCAAAACTTAGACTTCGCTTTTTTTTATTTTGGTGAGCACATTCGTTTTGTGAATGTCGGAAGAGGAGTTTCTTGTAACGATGCATAAGGACAAATGTGGTCATGAATGGTGTACTCAAGGTTTAATTCGCTTAAGCTCTGTCGCAGGCTGTAGGAGCTTATTAGCTCATTTGCCTTATCCCCTACAAGGCGAACACATTTTGTGAATTTTCACCTCGTGTTGATTTGCGATGAAGAAGCAAAAACAAGGAGCCCCAAGGCCTTGCGCATTTCTCACAACCATGCCTTGTAAGGGAATGGAAGGGACATACAATTTTCTGTGGTTTGGAACGAATAATCGATGGCAATGAATTTAGTATCGGAAGACTTGTCAATTCCTCGCGAAAGACAATACCCGTTGAAAAACATTTATGCTTCTGTTCAGATTTTTTTTTGTTACACTCAGCTTTGGCAAAAATTTCACTGGACTCGGTGGAGTTAGACAAAAATTAACGCGATAAACACGATTTTGCGGAAACCTACCACCGTAACAGCCGCAGAAAACAACGGTGTCAAGTCGTTTACAAGAAAATTCAAAAGATTTGGATGCCATCGTACACTCAAGTCCTATGACAAAATGGTATATCTGATAAAGAACTTTCTGTAGGCTAAAAGATCCTGTGATTAGATACTCCATCTTGATACCATACAAAAAATATTTGCTTTCGCACGGACAAGCGGACATTTTCTTATACAACATTTTGGCAACTTTACTTAATGTGACTACTTTAATATTCGTCATTGGCACAAATTTTTGTCTAGGATTATGTAAGACATGGCGATTGAACAGACTTTTATATGCGTTCCATGAAGACAGCACGAGGACTGACTTAAGGGCAGGGAACAGACGTTTGCGGACTTTTCGAGAGTCAATCAATAGTGACATTGAGTAGTTGAACATGTTATAATCCTTTCCATAAAGTGGAGAATTGATGTACATGCGCACAGGCGTTATTGCAAACCGGAAGGTAAATTGTCATCGTGCCTGCAAAGATGGTCTTGATATGATAACTTAAACCATAGAAGCGGATTTTGAGTCCTTTAGGTTCCAATGTAACGGCAAAGTGCCTATATCATCAGCTAATACCCGCATTAAATTTGAGGCGTCACCAGTTCCGGTCAATCCACTAACTTTTCGAAAGTATGTACGTTCATAAACAAAAGTTTAAAGACTGATCTCTCTCTTGCTATTTTAAATGTAATGCCCGTGGAGTAGTAGTTAGCAGGTCCGGCTATTGCAAGGGAGTTTGACATTGGTTTCTAGGTTAGAAACGATCCATAGTTTTCTGTGTGTATTGTCTTTTGCCAGGAATAGGCATGTCCACCGGGAGTGAACATACAGAATCGGTAAAACGGTTTACTTTTTTCCTCACAAGGTCGGTAAAAGAAATTGGGTAGTGTCACCCTATAAACTTACTAACTTACGGTCATCCCCGTTAAGAATCAAACAACACATTAGTTCAATGCAATTTCTTTATTTAATCTAAAAGAAATAGGAAAAAGTCTTTAGGAACTCTTCACATCAACCGTCAAAGGCTGATGTCAAAGTCCATGTCATAAATGTTATTAAAATAAAGTTGGTTAACATCTGTAACGCCCACCGATAACTGAAGCATGGAAAGACTACAGCGCAACCAAACTCTAGTCAGTGCGGACCATACGACTGAGAACTTGTAAGTTGTGTAGCTTCACTTACTTGCTTATCAGCGGAGCAATGGGTGCTTCGTTTTGGCTACTTTTTAAAAAAACAAAAGCACTGTTTTGGAACACAGCACTAAGTTTGCAACTAGGTTCGAAACATTTTCTAACTTTGTTCAGGCGCAGAGAGACTTATTTCATTCCGTGGAGGTGTATACTGACTTTCTGTCAAAAGTTCATAACGAGAAGCAGCTGCTAATATCATAATAACCTATAATCTTAAAAGAATTCTTTAGGTGGCCCACTCCTTACATATATGAATTTTTATTTGAAGAAAAAGTAAGGGCTTTCCTTTAATTCCAAATCAACTACGAAAAGTTTGCATTTTCTCCACTCTTTTTGGAACCCTAGTATGAACCTGTCACACGGCAGTTACATCAACTGAAAACCGATGAGTTGGAAAATTGCCCTTCTACACCCATGATAAAAAGACAGCAGAGGCTTCTGCGACTACCAAAAACGCTCTTGAGGCGCACAAAAAAGAACAATTTCTTTTTCACACAAGAAAAATAAGAATTTAATTAACAACTGTCTCCTGTTCTTCGATGAAGCTCTTAAAAGGCTACAAAAGAGTTCTGGTACATTTTCATCAGTATTTCATCCTTTTTCATCAACCCTGTTAGCAGAATATACAAATTCTGAAGGCTTTAATTTACGCATCTTCTCGACTGTTTTTTGATTGGTATCCCAGTCTCGCTGATTGAATCAAACCACAACAATCGCCGAAAGAACTGATCAATGTTTAATCTTGCCTGTGACAAAATGGCAAAATGTTTCCTTTGATGAAGCCCATCCACATTATCGTTGAAAAGACTTATTCAATTCAAATCGCACATAGCGGAATCAAACAAAAAGTCCAATTCCAATGAAATCGCAACAATGTCGAAATCATCCCATTACCAAACAAAGCCAATAGCCAACAACAGCCACCAAAACAGCAGCAGAACCATCCCAGATCTCAACAAACAGCGAAAAACGAGTAAAACATTTCATTGATAAGCCAACCTAAAGCGCGGCTCACATTTTCCATTTATCGTGTCGTCTACAGCCAAATTTCTCTTCCCAAAGATACCTATACGAGTATACATCAGCGCTTCCACATCGTATTCATGGAACGGAATTAATTACTTGCTAACAAAGAATTTTGTATAACGTGCAGCAGACACACACACGCCGTTCTGTATAACCCAATGTATTGTCCTTGAATAGGACACAATTGTTCGATTCTCATGTCGAAATGAAGGTGCATCAGAGGGAGGACCTCCCCTCCACTCGCACTCTAGGTACACCTACTCCTGGTTTAATTATTTGATTGGAATTTTCAGATACTTTGTATCCTGAAGTATTTTTGTTTCGAGGTAGCTCTAGCAGCGAGCTATGATCTTTTCAGATTCATTCACAAAAACCCAACTATCTCACAGAGAGATGCACTTTTTCATTGTTGGTTAACGTTAGCATACCGAATTCAAATTTTTCAGCTCTCTGATGCTCATTCTGCGGGCGGCGAATTCAACCAAAATGGCTGAGATATGTTACTCGCATCATTGAGCGGCTGACTTTCATTTGGGTTTTTTAGTAAATTTTTGGTCTGCTCTTTTTTTGTTTTCTTTTGTAAATGGTTTCTTTTATTTTCCTCATCTGAATGAAATGGATATCGAAAATATTTTTAATTACAACCGCATGGTGCAATGTGTGTTATCGGGTTGGGTTTTGTGTCGGCTTCTTGTTGGGCTATTTTTTATAGCAGTGGAATTTTTTTTCTCATTCGTTTTATAGAATTACTGGAATTCAATTATAAATATTTAACGGATGATGAGCTGAAAACATATGCAAACGTTTTTTTAATTACTCTCGCTGTGTAGAGTAGGTTGGTAATGGCAGTTACAAAAATGACAAAAAAAAAATATTGAAAAATTTAACAAAAACATTCCTGACGGCTCGTTTGAAAAATATAAATTACATTTTTCCCAATACGGGCGAATGAGCATTGGCAGCATATTAATTTTCAACTTTTTTAATTTTGTTTAAAAAAAAAAATGTATTTCATTTGTGAGTGATTACAACACTCAATTGGCATTTTCCACACAAAAGGCGAGATAAATTAAAATTTTAAAATTTCTGTCACAAGCTCTTGCATTCCGAGTTAAAAACTTGACTCATCTTTCAGCTTTGAAGGTCGACACCAAAATCTACTACTCGATTGGTAGTGTCATGCAGGTTACTTTGCGTTTTTTTTTTTTGGTTCAAACGAGACACGTGCGTTGTGCGTAATGCCTCACTGTCACTTTATCAAATAATTTAGGCCAAGGAAGAAATAAATGTTTTAGTTCGTTGCAGTACAGTCAAGGAACCGCGCACAATGGTAAAACTATACGACTTCAGAAGACATGAAAGAAACTCTTCAAATTTAGCAACTCACTTAGGACGGTATTGCTGTTCGGAGTGAGCCTGGGCAATATTTATTTCCATTTTGGACGAGCTTTCTCCAGTTTTACACTCTAAGTCAGTAGAGGTCGAGAAAAAAATTCGAGAAAACTGAATTTTGGATATGGCGTTAGGGACCCCAAGATTTCATTTGAACACTCCGCCATCTTGACAAAAGAGGTTAAATTCAGATTTTTACAACCATGGCCATTAAGGAATTCGCAGGACCTTACTCCCGGGGAGTTGAAAGGATTCGCTTTAAAATCGCTTTCGTCATATTTCTAATTAGTGAATTCGACGAATCAACTTTATTATCAATACCAAAACTGCCTTATTATTTATCAGCACTTGATGACATTTCGACAAAAATGACAGTAGTGCTCATTTAAGTAGAAGGACTCGACTTCCTATTATATTAACATAAGAGAAAATTCGTCAAGATAATATTGGAGGACAGTACATGCCTCAAGCTCGTAGGTTCCAACGTGCTTTTGCTGCTACTTGATAAGACTTTTTCGATGATGCTTCTAACGCTGACTTTCTGTCCGTCGTCGTCTACTTCAAAGTTGGTTTCGTCACAGGTTGTTTTTTTTTTTTTTGTGGAAGTTCGTGTGCTCAGGAGGGTCTGGTTTTTGCTCCTTGTGAGGCGTTAATTTTCAGCCCAGAGTCAAGGATTGAAAGTTTGTTGGATTTGGGAAAATTAACGGGGCTTCAGACCCGACTTTTTCAAATTCGTTGTTTGCTTGGCACGCACCAAGAGTTCCATTAACTTCGGCTGTGCAATTTCAGCTTGTATTTTTTATTTTCGGTCGTGATGTCACCTCATTTATATTTGCTAAGTTCAAGCAAATCGTAAGGAGTCACCAGCTTTTTCTTTCCGTGCTTTCTGGCTTTGGTGGATGAGCGTTGTACTATTCGGGTAGGCTCTGATTGGTGCCAACTTGGCGGCGCCCAGATGTTGCAACTTATAGTACACGTCAATTGTGCTTACTATACCTCCAAGCGGTATCCACTGGGACCTGGGATGCTCCGTCCAGAGCTGACCTGCTAAACTAGTAAGTGCGAGTGTTGATAATGGAATCCGGAACAAAGAATTGTGATCGATCAACAATATAATTGCTCTGCGAACAATGACTGACTGCACGAATCTCAGTGGTCTACGAGAGCTTTCGTGTAAATGTCCCAGCGGATGAATTCGAAGGACAGAATCAACGGTGGACTTCTGCAGCCATAAAAGCAGAAACCCCTGAAGGAGCTACTCCAACATATTTGGTTTAAAGGTATTTCAGGGTCTTTCAATACTTGGATAGGGTGTTGAAGTAGAGATGGTGGCGGATGAGCTCCTGGTGAGCCAACGGCAGCACTCACACCCTTGCAGCAGGGTACTGACTCTGGATACTCCAGCCCTTTGTGTCCGAAGGGATCCAAAAGGACCTGGCCCTCCAGGTTGGGGGTTGTGCGTAGGGTTAACTACCCAACCACGTAAAAAAGCCCAGTTCCGAAACAACAAACAGCCTTGGATAACGATAATGATTTCAAAGTTGACGACCCATGCAAACGAAAAAACGACAACGACCTCCGGATCTGCACTTGGAACGTAAGATCTCTTAACGGACTAGGTGCAGCTGGAGAATTAGCGGATGCCCTGGACTGCTGCAAAGCTGACATAACCGCCATCCAAGAAGTGCGATGGAGTGGACCGGGCATAAAGAAGATGAAAAACTGTGACATATACTATGGCGACTGCTACAGACAACAGAAACAGCGTTTATTTGGGTGCGGATTTGTCGTTAGAGGAAGACTCAGGGATAAGGTGATTAGCCAAAATCCAGTCAATGAGCGTATAATGACGATCCGCATCAGGGCTAAATTCGCCAACATTAGCCTTATATACGCCCACGCCCCCACAGAAGAGAAAGACGACGATTCCAAAGACTGTTTCTACGAGCTCCTCGAAGAAACATATGAGCAATGCACTAGATACGACGTGAAAATCGTTCTTGGCGACTTCAACGCAAAAATAGGGATGGAGGACATCTTTGGAAACACAATCGGTAAGCATATCCTCCATTGCAAAACCTCCGAAAACGGAATGAGGCTAATCGATTTGCTGTGGGGCTAAATCTTGTTGTAAGTAGTACACGCTTCCCGCATCTCAAAATTCATAAAGGCACATGGCGATCCCCAGATCAATTAACCGTCAACTAAATTGACCGTGTTGCGATCGACGCAAGGCACTCTTCCAGTTTACTAGATGTTCAAACTTTCCAAGGGGCCAACTTTGACTCGGACCACTACCTTACTCGGCCACCAAAACGAAACCCATGGTTCGATGAAGAATGTAGGCAGGCAAATGCAGCCAAGCAAAGAGCACGACAAATGCTTTTGCAAACACGAACGAGGGCTGCTTACGATCAGTATAACGAGATTTACAAGGAGAGAAGAAAAAGAAGCAGCATGAGAAGCGCTCGTTTGAGGAAATAGAGAGGTGCCATGACAGGAACGAGATTCGGAAGTCTTACCAAAAGGTAAAAAGATCCTGCAAAAGGGTGGAAAACCCCGAACTCAAGCCTGTAAAGACCATCAGCAGGGAAACATAGTTATAGAGTCACAGTCGCTAATGAGGATCTGGAAAGATCATTTCTGCAGACTGCTTAGCGGTGATGAGGACACAAATTCCGCTGTCAGGCAAACTGCCCCATTCAGCCTGGACGATGATCAAGAATGCCGTCCTCCCGACCTAGAAGAAGTTAAGCTTGCTATATGCAAACTTAAATCAAATAAAACTGCAGGTGCAGATGGCCTTGATGCCGAACTTTTCAAGGCAGCTGGAGATCAGTTGGAAAGGAGCATGCACCAACTGATCTTCATGATATGGTCGGAAGAAAGCATGCCCGATGAATGGAACCTAAGTATCGTATGCCCGATCCTAAAGAAGGGAGACACTCACAATTGCGCCAATCACAGACTGATAAGCCTCCTTAACGTCGCTTATAAGATCTTGTCTGCTGTAATATGTGAACGTCTGAAACCCCCCGTCAACAACTTGATAGGTCCTTATCAATGTGGTTTTAGACCGGAGAAGTCCACAATAGATCAAATTTTCACATTACGGCAGATCTTGGAAAAAACCCGTGAACATAATATCGATATTCACCATCTCTTTATCGATTTCAAGGCCGCGTATGACAGTATCTATAGAGACGAGCTGTACAGTGCCATGTCTAGTTTCGGCATCTCTGCAAAACTCGTACGACTATCCAGGATGACTTTGGAGAATTCACGGTGCTCCGTCAAGGTCGGTAAAGAAGTCACCGAGACCTTTAATGTCGAAAA
The DNA here is from genome assembly GCA_914767635.1 of Melanostoma mellinum. Classification (NCBI taxonomy): domain Eukaryota; kingdom Metazoa; phylum Arthropoda; class Insecta; order Diptera; family Syrphidae; genus Melanostoma; species Melanostoma mellinum. The sequence continues at coordinate 49,874,473 of OU612058.1, forward strand.
AGGTTTTAGGCAAGGCGATAAACTGTCATGCGATTTCTTCAACATCATACTTGAACAGATTGTAAGAAACTCAAACGTCAACACCAGAGGAACAATCTTTCAAAAGTCTGTACAATTACTCGCCTACGCAGGAGATATTGCAGTAATGGGAAGAAAGAAGCGTGATGTCATAGGTGCTTTTGCGAGCCATAACTTCGAGGTAGTACAGGACTTCATCTATCTAGGATCCGCTGTAGACACGGACAACAACATCAGTGCGGAGATCAAAGTAAAACTGATGAGCTTTCCTTGCGAGGAGGGTTTTGCGGCTAAATTGTTTCAGAGGAGAAGTGCAACTGGCTATTTTGCTAGGGTTTTGTATGTAAAATAATAAGATAGGATAAGATACAGTAAGAAAGAAAATTTTGGCGATGTTCAAGTAAATCAACTGATTCAAAGATTGAACTATCACCTATCAATCTTTACGCTTTGCATTGTGGTCTTTCATAAGGCAAAGATGTTGGAGTAGCACCTGGACAGATAGTTATAAGAATCATACTCTAGTTTAGGGCGGATGCAGGTTTTACAAATTGTAGCCAGATCAGAAGAGATGGAAAGTTTCTTGCATTGCCTTCAGAAACCAAAGCATTTCACAACATTTTTAGCGACTTCAAATATGTGGAGATTCCAACGAAGATCATTGTGCAAGAGCCGGATCAACAATATGTGCAAGGCATATAGTACCAAGTTTTCTCAGATCGTTGGGAAGACAAAAAAAATTTATGTTGGCTTATAAACAAATGCTGCCATTTGATTAACAACATTCATCGCACTTTTTCTGAAATATTATTTTCTGTACATTTACTTGTAATTTTGTAGAAATTGGCTCACAACAAAAGAGAATATAAACTCCCACTATAGTTCTAAAAAAGACTCGACTAGAAAAAGGGTGCTTTCCTGCACAGCTGCGCTATTTTAGCTGGGGTCGGCCCTGGTCACCATTAATAGATAAATGGCAATGGGGAAATGTTAAACTTCAACGACAAGAGACAACATTGATTTTTTGAAGCATTGAATTCAACTCAATTTGTTGCATCACATGTAACAATGCTGCCAAGGTACGAAGGTCTGCATGCAATGAGCTTATCATAAACAGTTGGTCCAGTTCCACATCAGAAGAGCAGAGACCTGAATTTTAAAACGAGTATGAAAATCAAGAGCCAGCGGAACTATTAACACGATTAGAAGTTTCAGACATAACATTGTTTATAAAAATAAGAAAGATATTCGGAGCCAAAATGGTGCCTTGAGTCACACCAGCATTTATTAAGAGGGTACTTTACTTAAAACCGCAGCTTGAATATAACGGTTGAGAAGATAGTCAATATAACGAGAATATAGAAAATATCTAGACGAAGAGGCAGAGATCGAACGGTACACTCACAGAGTAAGAGCTCAGACTTGGCCCAGACTAAGAAAAAAGGACACGGAGAGTTTTTTTCTGCGACGAATAGGGCAAACTCTCTGATCTTCCACTGAACAGCACTCTAAAGCATATTCAGGGCTCTAAATGGTTCAATATGATTTCACATAACCACAACAAATTATAGTCATCAGTAAAATGCTCATTTACTTATCACATCCCACATCCTCCTGTCCACATTCTAAGTTATAGTGTGGAGGACAATGGATCCTTGGTATAAAACAGAGGTGCTTTCGCTTCCGGCTGCTTAGCCCATCCAACACAACCAAACCCATGAAAATATATGGATAGGTACCTATCTTTGAAGAGACTCTATTGAAGGAGAGCAACGACCTTCTTGGCGATAAGACAGCAGGAGCTCAGCAGAACATTCCTCGATATCTTAAGACTGTTCAATTCTAGGTCTCATGTTCATTTTCCAGAAATTTCAGATAATAAAATATAAAAATTTAGCTAACTATAGCATTAAAGTTCGTTTCTTCTTCTCAAAGGCTTTTTTGTCATTCCTTTTTCCTTGTTTCCTTGTCCGTAAATAGATCGAATGAAGCGAAAAACCCTCTTTGATGCATAGGCTCGTCGGAATAATTTATTTTTGCAGAATATTTTCTTACACTTAGTTATTATACGCAATTAATCTATAACCTCCCTCCTGACCATTTATCTAGAAGCAACTGCGCTTCACTGTTCATTTTAACTCATTTCATGCTCTTTCCTCCTCTCGGCCTATTTGCCAAGCCTCACTCAACACCCCATATAGAATTCCTGCTTATAAATTAAATTCCATGTGCTTAATTCATCGGATAAAATTTGTGTCTTTTCCATGAAACACTCGCTTTGTGTGCTACAATTTCTTATAGCTCCTATACGTAGGTACTTACATATTCAAACTTTGTCGTCCTTGAATCGATATCCTTCCTAATGATCCCAATAAAATGCACACAGGCAAACGTACACGCACAAAAGAATGCATTAAATTATATCAGTCTGTTGAAAGTATTTGGTTCGCTTTTAGTTCCTGACAGGCACACGCAACAATGCGTTCTCCTAAAAAGATTTATTCATTTTGATAGAATTTAGGTCTCGAGGCCTACTCGTACTCATACAGTAGGTAGGTATAATAGGCGGAACGCGTTTATTTCTAATTTATTCAACACGCGTTATTTCAATACAATTACGGCTTTCTAATAAACAATTGCGGTTTACCTACAATCTAATTTCGTATAAAACCCTTGATTGGTATTCAGTTAGTTTGCGTGACACGAAAACAGACAAGTCCTTTGAACTTTGTTCATTTGCGTTCGCACACACTGTCCGCTTGTTTTGGGTGTCCTTTTCTGTGGAATATGTAATCATTTAAATCATGTGATGTGAGGGCATTTTATTTATAAGTAGGGTAGACAGGAGTAACTGTGCCAGGTAGTTTATTGAGTGGTTATTATATTTTATCGCTCACTTCGTGGATTAAATTGATTGGTTTACGGAACTTAAATTGTGAGTTCGACTAGTCAGGAGCATTTATTTATTAGCGTTGTCGTTGTGAACACTAATTTTAAGAATGCCATGTTCGCGGGTAGGTATCGGAATCACTATTTGTTTACCCAAAACGTGACCACATACAAAATTGTCTACATACTCTTAAGTTGTTTTTTTACTTAATAGTTCTCTTGCTGTGGTGCCTGGGGCGTCATGGCAAGCATGTCTATCTGTAACTTGGGAGGTTAGGGTTCGAATGTCAACAGAAATCAAGCAATGTTTTTCCACGGGTATTGCCTTTTGCGAGAAACTGCCAAGTCCTACGATGATCAATGTAAACAACACCTGAACGTCAAGTTTTTTCTGCATTTCATTTGACATTTCTCAATTTCAGGCTAACTCAATTTGAACCATGGAAAGATAAGCAATCGATCAACGCGTTACAGTTATTCAGGCTTACTACGAAAAGTGGCGTTTAAATCAAAATGCATTTCGGGAAAATCATGGCATTTGATCAAACCGGGTTATTAGGAGATGTGAATATATCACTGCATGCTCGTACAGCTCGCCGCTGCTGTTCGCGAAGAGCTTGTAACGAAGTTACAAGTACACATCCTACCGCCAGCCAATACACATACCATTGTTGTCACATGATATTTTGCACTCATGTCACGCATACACGCACTAGGTGTAGATAATAGTTTTATAAGACATCCTAGGAAAAGCGAGAAAGATAAGTCTGGAAGAAAGTATGGATTCAAGGCCAAACACTCGACGATAAATCCTCCTCTTGGACTTCACAGCAACATCACCGTGGGATTGAACAAAAAGGAAAATGGAAAGATGGACATCAAAAAGGCATTTGACAGCGTCTGGATCAATGGACTCATTTACAAGCTAATGGAATTTGGCTTTCCAGGATATTTGGTAAAAATGATTCAAAATTTTCTTACTAATCGCCTCTTTTTTGTACAGGTTTCCAGCGAAAAATCAGGACTACGACACATCAAGGCCGGGGTCCCGCAAGGGTCAAAGTTAGGCCTCTTTTTATTCAACATCTATACCTCAGACCAAACAGAAAACCCACCAGGCACAAAGACTAAGCTATATGCAGATGACTCCATCACATACTCAACGCGCCAGTTTCGCGTTTCACTTGATATATCCTCTACTAAGGAAGCAGTATGGACTCAGCAAGACGACAAAACTACTCCTGTACAAGCAACTCATCAGGCCCGTCATCACATATGCCTGCCCGGTCTGGCTCACCATACACCATCTCACCGTCAACCATGAAGAAAATCAAGCTCTTCAAGAGGAAAATACTCAGAGTTTGCACTGGACTTCATAGGAACCCCCTCACGAGGAAGTACTGGCCAACTAAGATGTTATACGAGGCAGCTGACATGGTACCAATAGACCAATATATGATGGAGATTAACAAACTTAATCTCAGTTTGGGGGAAGCCAATTACTTTCGAGAGGAATTTAATGTTTGGGAGATGAGTTTGATTTTCAAAGCTCGCACAGAATTGTTAGAACTCAATTATAGGCCACACAGAAATGATATTAATCCCCACTGCACACTTTGTAATCTGAATCAATTGGAAAACATCTTTCATTTTTTGGCAATATGTCCCATCTTACAAGAAATTCGGCGACTTTACTTTAACAAGAGTTATTTGTCGTTAGAGGAATGTTTCGGTGTTCTGAATGGAGAGGGTGGTTGGAAGCTGCTTATTAGATTTATATCCCATTTGATTGATTATAGAAATACATACGTGAATCTTTTTTGAATGCTCATGAAGATAAAATCTGATTTAATTTGTTTTAGCTAAACTAAAAGCCTGATTTTTGTGAATAAAACCTAACTTAATTTTGTTTTAGCTAAACTAAAAGCCTTTTTTTTTTTCTTTTTTTTTTTTTTTTTAACTATGCAATTCAATTTAATTTCATCTTACCGAAACTAAAAGTCTGCGATATCAGCTAATATTGCAAATCTCTTACTGCTTCCATATTTTATTTTTGTTTTAGCTAAACTAAAAGTTTCCCAATTTGTTAAATATTATATTACGTTCTCATAAAGCAATATGACTTAATATTGATATTTATTACTAATTTTGTTTTAGCTAAACTAAAAGCCCGATTAAAGTCTTTCTTTTTTATATAGATTATGTTTATATCATTCCTTATTTTTGTTTTTTCAATAAATATTTTTTTCAAAAATCGTGTTTAAAACGACTTCTTTGTATTTTTAATTTTTGCTTATTGATACATTTTCTCTCAAATTGTATAGATTCATTATTTATCTAATTAACCGGCAGACGGCTTAGGGCCATGCTTGTAATTCTTTTTTTTTAACTTTAAGTTTATATTCTTTAGAAAAAAAACAATAAAGATAATAAATAATAATAATAATAATAATATGATGGAGCCATCCAGCCGAATCTTGAGGAGCCTCGAAGGACATTCAAACCCAGAAGTGCAACATCTACTGCAGGAAGAAATTAACACCAGCCATAGGTATCTACTCCCAAGAGCAATCATCGATGCCAGATTCCACGATGTATTGTTTTACGAAGGAAGACCTTTCTACGAAAAAGCAGATAGTGGACACGACAGGGGATGAGCCATGGAGCTCATATTATTTTTATTTTATTTTTCAAGACCTTAAGTCACGCCATTTTTATTTTATTTTATTTTCATGTAGTAGATTAAATAGACAAAAACATGTATTTTATTTTATACAAACCATTCTTTAAAACAGTAGAAATAAGTTAGGCCCTTTCTGTGCCATAACAATCTAGTAATAGTTAGTCATTAGTTTTAAGTCAATTGTATATAAGACTTAGCGAAATAAAAACAAATCTTAATCTAATCTAAAATGAGAAAGAGAAGTCAGCCCGTGTTGGAAAAGTACCAATCTAGAGTGCAGGCTACTTCCACTAGAGGAAAACCAGGGGTACATATTGTGCCCAGAGACTCCCAATTTTAGCAAGATCTCCTTGGAGTATCTAGCACGAATCCCCCACTAGCCTCTTAAAGACTTTTGGGTTTTATCTTGCCGGCTATTAAGCCGTTGATGCCAGTATTTGACTGTTGAAGTCAGTACGTGACTGTTGATGCCAATATTTTACTGTTGATTTACCAGCGATTAAAGGCTCGTACTTGATGACCGTTTTGCCAGCATAGGACTGAGTATCTACCAGCGTTGGAACCACCGATCACCATCATTAGAGATAAGAATTAATAACTATTATAATAGACTACCTAGCTTTAAGAACAATAAAAGGATTGGACTTTCGTAACCGAAGTTTTACGTGTTTTCTTTGGTCGACCCTGGACCCGACGAGCATACCATAGAGCATAGAAAAAATCACATCACAATCCGTCCATCTCAACTCGTCTTCGTGCCCAACAATTGCACCTCTCACGCTCGTCGTTTGTGAACATTATGCATATAAACTTGCATTTACACGCTTATACAAGGTGCAATTGACTCAAGAACCAGGCCTCTTGAGCATTTCATTTCATATTTTTCCAAAATGAGGTTGGTCAAGCAGTTACTGTGAATGGTGTTCGCTATCGTGAGATGATAACGAACTTTTCATGGCCCGAATTAGAAGACATGAATGTGGAAGATATGAGCTATCAAAACAATGATTCTTTTGCGCGACAAATTCAATGGTCCAGTAATCTCACGTGGTGGCGATGTCAATTTGCAGCCAAGATCATGTGATTTAACACCGATGGACTTCTTTCTTTGGGTTTATTTGAAAGAAAAGGTGTACGCCGATGAGCCAGCAACAAAACAAGAGTTAAAGGAAGAGATAAATAAATCTTGAAATGGTATACACCTCACATATGGCATGAAAACCGATCTTTTTGTTCTAATGGAACGGTTTAGAGATACTTCTGTATGGTCCTGGAAGTTTCTTTTTGCCCAATAAAAGTGATATTGGTGTGAGTTATTTATTTACGGATCATTAAAAATATTCTTCACGCAGAATTCTTGATCTGAGATTGAGTTCTGAGTTACCCGTGTTCTTCTTGAGTGGATTATCTATTCAATAGGAGATGCGGCAGATAGCGGAGATGTGATCACAATTTAGCATCGATGACACGACTTCAGCACGATTCCTTGAGGAGAATTTTCGTTTTGAGATTTCAGTTGATAGTGCTTCTTGAGAAGACTGCCATTTCAATTTGAGAAGCGGCAGATAAGGGAGAAATGATCATTTGGCACATTAGTTTAAAGCATTTCCTTACGATTATGGCATGTGAGGGAATGAAGGGGCCTGTAATTTTCTACCGTTAAAATAAGCTGCGGCTACTTGGATATCGCTTTTCAATGCAACAACTTTACTATCGGAGGACTTTGCTAATAAATCGCGAAAGTCGATATTATCGGAGAAACATTTTTTTTTTAACCCACAAAACTTCTACCTGCAACCACGACTCTATTGCTAGTCGCTCAAAATTTTTTCCAACGAACTTTTGCATATCAATAACTTTATAGATCATTTCTCATCATATGGCAGCCAATGACACCTCTTATTTATAATATCACTACTTTAACACGGTAATTGTAATCGAATAAGTAATCTCATAAATAGGAAAGCTTAAGTATTCATTGGAAAGTAGTCCATCAAAGCCATATCATTAATTCGGTTCACCAAAATGATTTTTATTTGTAGGTACAACATTGACATAGAAGGCGTATCTACCCTTTTAAAAAGTACCCCGGGTTGAAATTTAATCAAACTTACACTGACCCCCGCTGTGCGCAATGAACATTCCTCCTCAGCTCCTTGCTGGTCGGTCATTAGGCAACGGGATTGTATACTACGGCTGTGGTGGATACTCAACCAGATGGCAAAGAACATAAACAATTTATGCTCCAATTACTATGCTAATCGGATACTGTTTAAATTCAGGTGGAAGTTTTCGACAGAGTATTTTTTTTGGGCAAAAATTTTAAACAAAGTAAATGTAGACAAGAGACTGGTATTAATTTTGTTTTGAAAGCCAAACGATTGTCACTCTTAAGTAGATCCATTGGTTCAAGTGGGAAGCCTGCTGATCAATTGAAGCTTTGTCAGATTTTTAAATATGGACTTTATAATGCTTAAAAAAATTAACTAAATATTGGGAAAGCATACCTACATATTCAAATGAGGAAAAAAGTAAATAAATTTCATACGAATGTTTTGATTTGAAAAAAAAAATCGAAGGAAATCTGAAGAGAGTCCTAAGCCACACTCCTTTATTTTTACTATCCAGCAAGAAAAGTGATAAATAAAATAATTTGCCTAGTTTTAAAACAACGAAATTGTTGAAAGCGATATGACGTCGGATGACGGAAAGCTATTATGACATGACACTGCGACTGCTAGTAACAACTGCTAAGTTGCTATTTCCAGAATTACATGAAAATATTCTATTGGGAGGTGATGCTTTCTTTACATTATTAAGTAAGTAAAGTAAGTAAGATATTCATTTACTAACAATTAAATACAATAGATTATTACAAAATTTGAAATTTAAAGCTATGGCTTAGCCGTCAGCCTGATTGACAAATTTATTATTTTAATTGTATAAATGTAAATAAAAATAAATTCTCAATAAATTTAAAAGACAAAATATTCAAACGTATTCAGATATTAACAACTTTCTGTAATTGCAAACTGATTTCAAGAAATCACTTAGGGTTTTCCATTTACGCTCGTTTAGAAGTTGTACAGATTCCTGTAATGTTAATGTGGGTTTCCCAAAATACATAACTCTTTGCGGTCTGGAATATAGGGCATATACCAATAATATGATAGCAATCTTCTTTCGAATTAAGGTTGCACAGCGAGCAGAATTGATGAAAACTTCCATTATATGGATTGCCATTGAGGCTAAGGACCTCGCACCATGCTTTAAAGATTATAGAAGTTTCATTATAGCTTAATGAATCGTGGAAGTAGTTCCTTTGTTGTAAATTGAAATTCAGTTGGTTGTATAACACTATGCTATTCGACTCTCTAGCCTTTAGGATCACGAGTGGCATCATCATTCTTTTGAATAATGTTGTAGAGGTTTTCTTTCAAATTGCCTAGGTTGTTAGTGTCAATTATAAAGTTTTCATCACAAGCGTTACTGATAGTTTGCCATTTTTTATATCACCAATCTTTATTCCTTAGCTCATACAGAAACAGTTTTTTCGAAAGTCTAGAATCTTAATAATGACTACATAGCTTAATTATGAAGTCAGCCTGAGACTTGAGAGTGTTCGTTAGGAGTTTTGGAAGACCAGTTTCCAATTATATACAATAATTTGGTGTGTTTTGCGGTAGGTTGAATAGTTTTTTTCAGAAATTTCCTTTGGAATAATTCTATTTCCTCGTACTCGTCTGTACCTACACCTAGATATTTAACCTCTCTCACGGTTTCAAGGATTTGTCCGTCATAATTCCACCATCTCTCATTATGCGCTCTTGCATGCCGCTCGGAGACCATTACTTTCGATTTGTCTGTATTAATTGATAGATCCCATCTCTTGCAATAGCTTGATAAACGATTTATCATTAACTGCATCTGCTCAGGCGATTCTGAGAGTATGACAAGTTCGTCTGCGTAGAGTAACACATTGCCTGTAGAACATGCAATTCTGAATCCACCGGGTAGATCATCTTGCACGTCATTTAAAAAGAGCGAAAACAATAATGCACTGAGAAGACAGCCTTGTTTCACTCCAGAAGATACTTTGCTAATCGTTTCTGTTTTCTAATGATATTTTAATCTTTCTAACCTGACGTATATTTCGGATGCTAAAGCCATCTTCCTTCACCAGCTTCTAATGTACCTATCTATGTACGAGCCAAATAGAAACAACAGTAAAACCATCGGAAACCTGCATTGCTCAAATTCGCTTAATTTGCCCGATCAAGTGATGCACCCCTCAACCGCATCGAAGGCTATTCAGCTTTGGAATAAAGTCAGTTAAATTTTCTGATTTGAATGTCTTCTTCTTCACTTTCCGATTACAAAAGCATCGTGATTTCGAATCCAATTTCTTTAAGTGAGGTTTTAGGATCGATCAATACTAAGGCCTTCTTCCTCATTTACAATTTGTTCCCACCATTCCATGCAAACCATTTCGTGCATGATTTTTACCAGCTGATCTCAAACGTCTACTTCTATGGCTGTGGTAATGGTAGACGTTATCCATGGAGTCTAGCGATGAACTGCTAGGTGATTTTGACTGTGGCTAAATACTTTCGCTTTCATGTCAAAGTATTTCATCGTTGCATTCATTACCATTTCGGAAGAATCGGCTTTTCCACTATAGACCTGAAAACTTTTTGTCTAAAACGCAAGCTATTTGAGATACATTTATCAAAAACTTTGCAATGGGCTTGAAGTACAATCAAAATATTTAAGAATTTACCTCGACTTTGCTGATTGGCCACCGCACGTTTGCAGCCATCGATTTGTTAAATCGAATTAGACATTAGCAGAGTATTTGACGGATTTGGATCGTTTGCCTGAACAGCATTCCCGGTTCTCTGCTTGGCTTTACAGTGTCCAATGATATATCTCGGCCCCGGGCCCCGGCACCCAGACAATGGTGAATGTTAGCATCTATGAGAGATAGTCGCCGATTGAGGGTGGTTACGAAGTACAGTGCCGAGTGGTTAGAAGGGTTCTTGGTTAGGTTAGGTTTAAATGGCTGTCAGGAAAACAAACTGACACATTTAGACCAATATTAGGTCCATTGTGATACCATAAAAATTATGCGAGGAAGTATCTCACTTAACAAAACCATTTGGAGCTTTTAATAAAGCGAATGAGATGTAGGGGATCTGTGTTCGTCAGATCGCTTGGATCATCAAGAAAATATTTTCCTAGATGCTGATTTCTTTTAAAAGAGAGTGCAGGACACGAGCAGAGGAGGTGTGGGATTGTCTCCTCCTCCTCCTCATCTAAGTCATTTGAGGGAACGCCAAGTCTTATGGCGTGTCTTCCTATCAGACAATGTCCGGTGATGACATTGATTACGGAGCTAACTTGCAGTCTGGTAATGGATAACAAATGTCTTGTGCGTTTTGGATCTAGTCCTGGCCATATCCGTTTTGTTGCCGCGCACGTGGTGATATTATACCACCTATGATTTGTTCTATCCATAGCCTCTAGCTTTACCATAAGTTTACATGTAGCGATTGGTATACCAATGTTCAACCTACTGGTTGAGATCGGTAGAACGGTTCCTTCTCTGGCGAGTTCATCGGCTTTGCAGCTGCCCACGATATCTCTGTGCCCCGGCACCCAAATAAGGTGAATATTGAACTGTTCAGCCATCTCCCTAAGAGATAGGCGACAGTTAAGGGCGGTTACTGAGCTCGTAGAAACAGCGCCGAGTGATTTGAGGGCTGCTTGGCTATCTGAGAAAATCCGGATATTCGTTGAGGATATCACGTTTTCTCTTAGCCATGATAGGACCTCTTTGATCGCCAGAATTTCAGCTTGGAACACGCTACAATGGTTTCGAAGGCAGAACGAGAGACTTACGTTAAGTCGGTTTGAGTACACCCCACAGCCTACCCCTTCTCCGGTTTTTGAACCATCTGTATAGAAATGAATTGAATCATCTCTCAAAAATTCTTCGTCTTCCCAGGTCGTTCTTGTTGGGATTGAGACTTGGAACTTATTATCAAAAACCAATTGGGGGATGGTGTAAGGGTACTTGGTAATCTGAGAAGATGCGGATATTTACTGACGATATAAAGTTTTCTTTTGGACTGACGGCAAAAGCCATAGCTTTTTATTGTGGAATTTTTT